>CM038673.1:121786987-122482275 GCA_021605145.1 Aegilops bicornis
GAAAATTTTGAAATTACTACGTTCCCCAACGGTGGCATCCGAGCCTGGTTTTATGCGTTGATGTCATATGCACGAGTAGAACACAAGTGAGTTGTGGGCGATACAAGTCATCTTGCCTACCGACATGTCATACTTTGGTTCAGCGGTATTGTGAGATGAAGCGGCCCGGACCGACATTACGCGTGACGCTTACGCGAGACCGGTTTCACCGTTCACGAGCACTCGTGCTTAAAGGTGGCTGGCGGGTGTCTGTCTCTCTCACTTTAGTTGAACCGAGTGTGGCTACGCCCCGTCCTTGAGAAGGTTAAAACGGAGTCTATTTGACGAAGTATCGTTGTGGTTTTGATGCGTAGGTAAGAACGGTTCTTGCTCAGCCCGTAGCAGCCACGTAAAACTTGCAACAACAAAGTAGAGGACGTCTAACTTGTTTTTGCAGGGCATGTTGTGATGTGATATGGTCAAGACGTGATGCTATATTTTATTGTATGAGATGATCATGTTTTGTAACCGAGTTATCGGCAATGGCGGGAGCCATATGGTTGTCGCTTTATTGTATGAAATACAAGCATACGTAATTGCTTTACTTTATCACTAAGCGGTAGCGATAGTCGTAGAAGCAATAGATGGCGTAAACGACAACGATGCTACGATGGAGATCAAGGTGTCGCTACCGGTGACGATGGTGATCACGACGGTGCTTCGGAGATGGAGATCACAAGCACAAGATGATGATGGCCATATCATATCACTTATATTGATTGCATGTGATGTTTATCCTTTATGCATCTTATCTTGCTTTGATTGACGGTAGCATTATAAGATGATCTCTCACTAAAAATTATCAAGAAGTGTTCTCCCTGAGTATGCACCGTTGCCAAAGTTCGTAGTACCCAGACACCACATGATGATCGGGTGTGATAAGTTCTACGTCCATCTACAACGGGTGCAAAACAGTTGCACACGCGGAATACTCAGGTTAAACTTGACGAGTCTAGCATATAACAGATATGGCCTCGGAACACTGAGACCGAAAGGTCGAGCGTGAATCATATAGTAGATATGATCAACATAGTGATGTTCACCATTGAAACTACTCCATCTCACGTGATGATCGGACATGGTTTAGTTGATTTGGATCACGTAATCACTTGGATGACTAGAGAGATGTCTGTCTAAGTGGGAGGTTTTAATATGATTAATTAAACTTAAATTTATCATGAACTTAGTACCTGATAGTATTTTTGCTTGTCTATGTTTCTTTGTAGATAGATGGCTCGTCTTTGTTGTTCCGTTGAATTTTAATGCGTTCCTTGAGAAAGCAAAGTTGAAAGATGATGGTAGCAATTACACGGACTGGGTCCGTAACTTGAGGATTATCCTCATTCGCCTGCAGAAGAATTACGTCCTGGAAGCACCGGCTGGGTGCGAACTCGCTGCAGAGCTGCGCGAAGTTGTGAGCGTCTGGCGAGCAAAGCTGATGACTACTCGATAGTTCGATGTGCCATGCTTTACGGCTTAGAACCGGGTCTTCAACGACGTTTTGAGCGTCATGGAGCATATGAGATGTTCCAGAGTTGAAGTTAATATTTCAAGCAAATGCCGGATTGAGAGATATGAAGTCTCCAATAAGTTCTATAGCTGCAAGATGGAGGAGAATAGTTACGTCGGTGAACATATACTCAAAATGTCCGGGTATAATAATCACTTGATTCAACTGGGAGTTACTCTTCCGGATGATAGTGTCATTGATGTAATTCTCCAATCATCGCCACCAAGCTACAAGAGCTTCGTGATGAACTATAATATGCAAGGGATGACCAAAACAATTCCCGAGCTCTTCGCAATCTTTGAAAGCCGCGGAGGTAGAAATCAAGAAAGAGCATCAAGTGTTGATGGTCAACAAGACCACTAGTTTCAAGAAAAGGGCAAAGGAAAGAAGAAGGAAACTTCAAAAAGAACAGCAAGAAAGTTGCTGCTCAAGAGAAGAAACCCAAGTCGGACCTAAGCCTGAAATCGAGTGTTTTTACCGCAAGCGACCGACCTTTGGAAGCGGAACTGCCCCAAGTATTTGGCGGATAAGAAGGATGGCAAGGTGAACAAAGGTATATGTGATATACATGTTATTGATGTGTACCTTACTAGAGCTCGTAGTAGCACCCGGTATTTGATCTTGGTTCCGTTGCTAATATTTGCAACTCAAAACAGGGGACTACAGAATAAGCGAGCACCGCAAAGGACGAGGTGACGATGCGCGTGGGGAAAGCGGTTCCAAGGTCAATGTGATCGCGGTCGGCACGCTACCTCTACATCTACCTTCGGGATTAGTTTTAGACCTAAATAATTGTTATTTGGTGCCAGCGTTGAGCATGAACATTATATCTGGATCTTGTTTGATGCGAGACGGTTATTCATTTAAATCGAGAGAATAATGGTTGTTCTATTTATATGAGTAATATCTTTTATGGTCACGCACCCTTGAAGAATGGTCTATTTTATTGAATCTCGATAGTAGTAATACACATATTCATAATGTTGAAACCAAAAGATGCAGAGTTGATAATGATAATGCAACTTATTTGTGGCACTTGCCGTTTAGGTCATATCGGTGTAAAACGCATGAAGAAACTCCATCTTGATGGGCTTCGGAATCACTTGATTATGAATCACTTGGTACTTGTAACCGTGCCTCATGGGCAAGATGACAAAACGCCGTTCTCGGAACTATGGAGCGAGCAACTGATTTGTTGGAAATCATACATACCGATGTTTGTGGTCCAATGAATGTTGAGGCACGCGGCGGGTATCGTTATTTTCTCACCTTCACAGATGATTTGAGCAGATATGGGTATATCTACTTAATGAAACACAAATCTGAAACATTTGAAAAGTTCAAAGAATTTCAGAGTGAAGTGGAAAATCATCGTAACAAGAAAATAAAGTTTCTACGATCTGATCGTGGAGGAGAATATTTGAGTTACGAGTTTGGTTTACATTTGAAACAATGTGGAATAGTTTCACAACTCACGCCACCGGAACACCACGGAGAAATGGTGTGTCCGAACGTCGTAATCGTACTTTACTTGATATGGTGCGATCTATGATGTCTCTTCTTGATTTACCGCTATCGCTTTTGGGGATATGCTTTAGAGGCGGCCGCATTCACGTTAAATAGGGCACCATCTAAATCCGTTGAGACGACACCGTATGAACTATGGTTTGGCAAGAAACCAAAGTTGTCGTTTCTTAAAATTTGGGGCTGCGATGCTTATGTGAAGAAACTTCAACCAGATAAGCTCGAACCCAAATCGGAAAAATGTGTCTTCATAGGATACCCAAAGGAGACTGTTGGGTACACCTTCTATCACAGATCTGAAGGCAAGATTTTCGTTGCTAAGTTCGGATCCTTTCTAGAGAAGGAGTTTCTCTCGAAAGAAGTGAGTGGGAGGAAAGTAGAACTTGATGAGATAATCGTATCTGCTCCCTTATTGGAAGGTAATTCATCACAAGAAATGGTTCCTGTGACAACTACACCAATTAGTGAGGAAACTAATGATATTGATCATGAAACTTCAGATCAAGTTGCTACTGAACTTAGTAGGTCAACCAGATTAAAATACGCACCAGAGTGGTACGGTAATCCTATTCTGGAAGTCATGTTACTTGACCATGGCGAACCTACAAAGTATGAAGAAGCGATGGTGAGCCCAGATTCTGCGAAATGGTGGAAGCCATGAAATCTGAGATGGGATCCATGTATGAAAACAAAGTATGGACTTTGGTTGACTTGCCGATGGTCGGCAAGCCATTGAGAATAAATGGATCTTTAAGAAGAAGATGGCGCCGATGGTAATGTAGCTGTCTATAAAGCTCGACTTGTTGCAAAAGGTTTTCGACAAGTTCAAGGGGTTGACTACGATGAGACTTTGTCACCCGTAGCGATGCTTAAGTCTGTCCGAATCATGTTAGCAATTGCCGCATTTTATGATTATGAAATTTGGCAAATGGATGTAAAATCTGCATTCTTGAATGGATTTCTAGAAGAAGAGTTGTATATGATTCAACCAGAAGGTTTTGTTGATCCAAAGGCCGCTAACAAAGTGTGCAAGCTCCAATGATCAATTTATGGTGCAGTGCAAGCCTCTCGGAGTTGGAATAAACGCTTTGATAGTGTGATCAAAGCATATGGTTTTATACAGACTTTTGGAGAAGCCTTTGTATTTACAAGAAAGTGAGTGGGAGCTCTGTAGCATTTACGATATTATATGTAGGCGACATATTATTGATTGGAAATGATATAGAATTTCTGGATAGCATAAAAGGATACTTGAACAAAAGTTTTTCAATGAAAGACCTCGGTGAAGCTACTTACATATTGGGCATCAAGATCTATAGAGATAGATCAAGACGCTTAATTGGACTTTCACAAAGCACATACCTTGATAAAGTTTTGAAGAAGTTCAAAATGGATCAGGCAAAGAAAGGTTCTTTACCTCAGACATAAGGTGTAAGATTGAGTCGAGACTCAATGCCCGACCACACGCAGAAGATAGAGAGAAAATGAAAGATGTTCCCTATGCTTCACCATAGGCTCTATCATGTATGCAATGCTGTGTACCGCACTGACGTATGCTTAGGCGTAAGCTTGGCAGGAAGGTACCAAAGTAATCCAGAGTGGATCATCGGACAGCGGTCAAGAACATCTGAAATACGAAAAGGACTAAGGATATGTTTCTCGTATATGGAGGTGACAAAGAGCTAGTCGTAAATGGTTACGTCGATGCAAGCTTTGACACCGATCCGGACGATTCTAAATCGCAAACCGGATCGTGTTTTTGTTAAACGGTGGAGCATGGGTTGGTGCAGTTCTAAACAAAGCGTCGTGGCGGGATCTACATGTGAAGCGGAGTACATAGCTGCTTGGAAGCAGCAAATGAAGGAGTCTGGATGAAAGAGTTCATTTCCGATCTAGGTGTCATACCTAGTGCATCGGGACCAATGAAGATCTTCTGTGACAATCTTGGTGCAATTGCCTTGGCAAAGGAATCCAGATTTCACAAGAGGACCAAGCATATCAAGAGACGCTTCAATTCCATTCGGGACCAAGTCCAAGTGGGAGACATAGAGATTTGCAAAATACATACGGATCTGAATGTTGCAGACCCGTTGACTAAGCCTCTTCCACGAGCAAAACATGATCCGCACCAAGACTCCATGGGTGTTAGAATCATTACTTTGTAATCTAGATTATTGACTCTAGTGCAAGTGGGAGACTGAAGGAAATATGCCCTAGAGGCAATAATAAAGTTATTATTTATTTCCTTATATCATGATAAATGTTTATTATTCATGCTAGAATTGTATTAACCGGAAACATAATACATGTGTGAATACATAGACAAAAGATAGTCACTAGTAAGCCTCTACTAGACTAGCTCATTAATCAAAGATGGTTGTGTTTCCTAACCATAGACATGTGTTGTCATTTGATTAATGGGATCACCTCATTAGAAGAATGATGTGATTGACATGACCCATTCCGTTAGCTTAGCACTTGATCGCTTTAGTATATTGCTATTGCTTTCTTCATGACTTATACATGTTCCTCGTAACTATGAGATTATGCAACTCCGTTTACGGAGGAACACTTTGGGTACTACCAAACGTCACAACGTAATCGGGTGATCATAAAGGAGTACTACAGGTGTCTCCAAAGGTACTTGTTGGGTTGGCGTATTTCGAGATTAGGTTTTGTCACTCCGATTGTCGGAGAGGTATCTCTGGGCCTTCTCGGTAATACACATCACATAAGCCTTGCAAGCATTACAACTAATGAGTTAGTTGTGAGATGATGTATTACTGAACGAGTAAAGAGACTTACCAAGAACGAGATTGAACTAGGTATTGGATACCGACGATCGAATCTCGGGTAAGTAACATACCGATGACAAAGGGAACAACGTATGTTGTTATGCGCGGTTTGACCGATAAAGATCTTCGTAGAATATGTAGGAACCAATATGGGCATCCAGGTTCCGCTATTGGTTATTAACCGAGAATGGTTCTAGGTCATGTCTACATAGTTCTCGAACCCGTAGGGTCCGCACGCTTAACGTTTCGATGGCGGTTCATAATGAGTTTATAAGTTTTGATGTACGAAGGTTGTTCGAGTCCGGATGTGATCACGGACATGACGAGGAGTCTCAAAATGGTCGAGACATAAAGATTGATATATTGGAAGCCTATGTTTGGACTTGGAAAGGTTAGGATAAAAACAGAAGTTCTGGAACACCGGGGGGTTACCGGAACCCCCCGGGGGGTCTATGGGCCTTGATGGGCCATAGGGAGAAGAGGAAAGGGCCGGCCAGGCAGGCCGCGCGCCCCCCTCCCCCTCTAGTCCGAATAGGACAAGGAGAGGGGGGGCGGCGCCCCCCTTCCCTCTTCCCCCTCCCCCAATCCTAATCCAACTAGGAAAGGGGGGGGGGAGTCCTACTCCCGGTGGGAGTAGGACTCCTCCAGGCGCGCCTCCCTAGGGCCGGCCGCACCCCCCCCTTGCTCCTTTATATACGGGGGCAGGGGGGCACCCCATGACACACAAGTTGATCTACGGCTCGGTCCTGAGCCGTGGGCGGTGCCCCTCCACCATATTCCACCTCGGTCATATCGTCGCGGAGTTTAGGCGAAGCCTGCGCCGGAGAAGTCATATCGTCGCGAGCTTAGGCGAAGCCCTGCGTATGTGGAGCATCATCATCGTCACCACGCCGTCGTGCTGTCTGAACTCATCCCCGACGCTTTGCTGGATCGGAGCCCGGGGATCGTCATCGAGCTGAACGTGTGCCGAACACGGAGGTGCCGTACGTTCGGTACTTGGATCGGTCGGATCGTGAAGACGTACGACTACATCAACCGCGTTGTTATAACGCTTCCGCTTTCGGTCTACGAGGGTACGTGGACAGACACTCTCCCCTCTCGTTGCTATGCCATCACCATGGTCCTGTGTGTGCGTAGGAAAATTTTGAAATTACTACGTTCCCCAACACAAGCATCGTTCTCGCCATTTCGATGAGCGTCCGGTTCTTCCTCTCAACAACTCCATTTTGTTGAGGTGTGTATGTAGCCGAGAACTCGTGTGAAATCCCTTGTTCGTCAAGAAAGGTGTCCACATTTGCGTTCTTGAACTCCGTTCCGTTGTCGCTGCAAACCTTCTTGATCTTCACTTCAAATTGGTTTTGGGCCTTCCTAGCAAAGTTTTTGAAGATCTTTTGGACCTGTGATTTATCATCGAGAAAGAACACCCACGTAAATCTTGAAAAATCATCAACTATAAATATACCAAATTAATTTCCACCGAGACTCTTGTAGGAGTTGGGACCAAAGAGATCCATGTGAAGTAGCTCGAGTGGCCTCTTTGTGGTCATAATGTTCTTCACGGGATGCCTTCCTCCAACCTGTTTACCTACTTGACAAGCACCTTTGCAGTCTCTCCTTATCCACTATGACATCGTTACCTCCAAGGATATGATTTCCTTTAATAAGCTTGTCAAGGTTTCTCATGCCAACGTGACCTAATCGTCTATGCCATAACCAACCTTTTTAGGATTTAGCAATGAAGCAAGTTTTAGGTTGAGCCTTTTTAGTGAAATTAACAATGTATAGATCACCTCTACGTATACCGGTAAAGACCATTTTATGATTGTCTCGACGAAACACTTGGCAATCAATTTCAGTAAATAGGACATTGAAACCGAAATCAGCAAGTCTAGATACTGAAAGTAGGTTGTACCCAAGAGACTCAACGAGCATGACATTTTGTATGGAGCTATCATGTGATATGGCCACCTTACCGAGACCAACCACCTTACCCTTTGAGTTGTCACCAAAAGTGACATACTTTCGAGGACTATCATTTTCAGCAAGCTCACGAAACATGTCTTTATCTCCGGTCATGTGATCGGTACATCCACTATCAAGAACCCATTCCTTTCCTCGACACATATCCCTCAAGATTTGACATAAGACCAAAGTGTCTCATTGCATCATCAAGATCGAAGTCACTATCATCATCCTCATCATAGTATCCATGTTCAATATCGTCATGTGGTGGATCAAGTCCTAGAGAGGGTAATTCGTTAGAGTGAGTTTGACAATGATCTTGCTTATGAATTCTTATAGCTTCGGAAATAATATCACTAATAATACCAACGTCTCCTTTGGCACGCATAAGGTCGGTGAGTTCAAATAGAGGATCACCAAACGTAGGATCACTAGTATTCATCTTACTCAAGGCAATAGACTTATAGAGAATCTCATCTAGATTTTTCAAGGAATAATTTGGAAAGCGTTCCTCAAGAAATTTCCATATAGTGTAGGCACACTCAAAAGTAGGCAAGATTCTAATCAAGTTTCTAGGCAAGCCTCTAGTGATAAGATTAACAGTTCTAAGATTCCTAGTCATGTCAATAGATTCATCAAGGGTAGGATGCACAGGATCAACATGAGGTGCACAAGGGCTAGCAATGTACTTGTCCAATTGATATTGATTGAAAATTACAAGCATCTCATTTTTCCACTCATGAAAATACTCTCCATCAAGAATAGGCACTCTATGACTAGGACTCCCCGAAGTACACTCATCCATCTTCCTCCAATGGTGATTAAACCAAGGCAATGGAGACCAAAGCTCTGATACCACTTGTAGGATCTTGAGAAGAGGTGTCTAGAGGGGGGTGATTAGACACTAAGTACCAAAGTTGCAGTTTTTAACCTTATTAAAGTTTAAGTGGAGTTTAGGCACAAGTGTAACTTTTTTTAATACATAACAAGCAAGCAAAGAGTATATGAGCAGCGGAAAGTAAAGCATGCAACTTGCAAGAAAGTAAAGGGAAGGGTTTGGAGGATTCAAACACAATTGGAGACACGGATGTTTTTGGCGTGGTTCCGATAGGTGGTGCTATCGTACCTCCACATTGATGGAGACTTCAACCCATGAAGGGTAACGGTTGCGCGAGTCCACGGAGGGCTCCACCCACGAAGGGTCCACGAAGTAGCAACCTTGTCTATCCCACCACGGCCGTCGCCCACGAAGGACTTGCCTCACTAGCGGTAGATCTTCACGAAGTAGGCGATCTCCTTGCCCTTACAAACTCCTTGGTTCAACTCCACAATCTTGTGGAGGCTCCCAAGTGACACCTAGCCCATCTAGGAGACACCACTCTCCAAGAAGTAACAAATGGTGCGTTGATGATGAACTCCTTGCTCTTGTGCTTCAAATGATAGTCTCCCCAACACTCAACTCTCTCTCATACGATTTGGATCTGGTGAAAGAAGATTTTAGTGGAAAGCAACTTGGGAAAGTCTAGAGATCAAGATTCATATGGTAGGAATGGAATATCTTGGTCTCAACACATGAGTAGGTGGTTCTCTCTCAGAACTGGTAAGTTGGAAGTGTAGGTTTGTTCTGATGGCTCTCTCCACGAATGAAGAGGAGGTGGAAGGGTATATATAGCCTCCACACAAAATCTAACCGTTACACACAATTTACCAATCTCGGTGGGACCGAATCAACAAACTTGGTCAGACCGATTTTAGTAAACCTAGTGACCGTTAGGGTTTTCGGTGGATCGACTTGCATCTCGGTAGAACCGATATGGTTAGGGTTAGGGCATAACGTAATCTCGGTGAGACGATTACACAAACTCGGTGAGACCGATTTTGGTAATTAGCTAACCGGAGAGTTGGTCGAGCAAACTTCGGTGAGACCGATTACTCAAACTCGGTGGGACCGATTTTGGTAATGAGTCAACCAGAAAGTTTGCATTGTAATCTCGGTAGTACCGATTCTCAAACTCGGTGAGACCGATTTTGATAATGGACATACAGAGATTACAATCCCATCTCGGTAAGACCGAGATCCCTATCCAGTAGAACCGATTTGCCTAGGGTTTGTGGCAGTGGATATGACATCAAAACTCGGTGGCGCCGGATAGAAAGAATCAGTGGGGCCGAGTTTGACTTTTAGGTTTATGACATTTGTGTGGAAGTGGGAAATTAGTTGAGGGTATTTGGAGCATATCACTAAGCACTTGAAGCAAGTGGCTCATTAAGCAAGACCTCATCCCTCCTTGATAGTATTGGCTTTTCCTATAGACTCAATGTGATCTTGGATCACTAAAATGTAAAATGAAGAGTCTTGAGCTTGAAGCTTTAGCCAATCCTTTGTCCTTAGCATCTTGAAGGAGTTCCCACATCCTTTAGTCTGTGCCACTCCATTGTTGAACTTACCTGAAACATACTAGATAAAAGTGTTAGTCCAACAAGAGATATGTTGACATTAATTACCAAAACCACCTAGGGAGCACTTGTGCTTTCACATGTCTATGTCTATGTGTGTGTGCGCGATGACTCTTGCGACCTGGAAGCGGGAGCGTGTTTTTGATCGAGTTTTCTTTCTTGGTACGTTAAAAAATTGTCAGCCAATTTTCGTTTCTTTTTTCCGGGAACACGTGTATTCTATTTAAAACCACTGCTATGCAGAGATTTTTTACTCCATTGTATATACAGCCTCTTTTTTTATAGGGTTTCTCGCGTCTCGCTCTCTCACCCTCTCCATATCAAAACAAGATGATGGTGTCCACTCTATCTCTGTCCTCACCGATGGTCACAGACCGGCCGAATCCCGTCCGCTGCAGGAGGTGACGAGGTGCAGCGTTGACGTTGTCGCCGTCGGTGATGGAGGAAGCTGATGTGCACCGTCCTCTCGGAGCTGGCGCTGGCACGGACGAAGGTCCTCCGCGCCCTTGTGCACTGCCGTCGTGTGGGCAGATCCCGCCTGCCCACCTAAGCGACATCTCGCCCACCTGAGGTATAACTTCTTGTACTGGTCCAGCTCCCCAGGTTGCTGCATGCGGGTTTTCTTCTATGCGACTACTCCCCAGCTTCCCATGTACAGTAGTTAGGGTTCGTCGGCTGGTCCAACATCACCTACTATTATAGAGGAAATGCCACTCAAAAATTTGTCCTGGTTTATGCCTCGGTGGAGGTATACATGTTTCGACAAAAAGTACATGGTGGTTGTGCGGTCATTGTCCATATGCTCCTATTGCTACTGCTAATCTAATACTATCACTGGTTAAATGAAGAAATGTTTTTTTTCTCGGTATCCTGGTTTAGTTCCCATCAAGATAATCATGATGCTTCTGTTTGTTGGTGTACTTTTCATTAATTCTTATTAACAATTGAGATGTCGCTGTTAATCTTGTACCAGTGCCAAAACAAAGTAACAACATTATATCCCTTTTTTATATTTTTGCAAACAGCGATGCGTATCTCCATACCTGGGCATGTCTTCCTCAATTTTAGTGGAACTGCGCAAAATTGGATGGTCATTGTTGTTCTGCCTCACTGTCCTCTGCCACATGGTTCTTCCTTCCTCGAGCTTGATTACTGAGAAGAAACGGACCATAGTGAGGATTTGTCAAACTTCATAGGTGCCTCACCCAAACTTGATGCCAAATGGATGATGCATCACCATGATCACCTATCGATGCTCATGGTTGCGCCTCACGGTTGCATCGGCTAGTGAAGCTTATCGATTTTCAATGAAAAATAAGTTGTCTTCCATCAGTGCTCTTTGCTTGTTACCCACAAAGATGATATCCTTCATCAGTTCACCTTGGTTGCGTTGGAGACGCAGTCGTCTTTCACGTTGGTGCAATTTTATCACACAATTGGCTATGAGCCAAATGTTTCCTCAAAGAAGGATCGACGTTGGTACTAAGAGCATAAGTTTTGTATTGATTTCTAAGCCTTCTAACAACTTTGTCATCAGCTCCCCTGTAATTTTATTTGTCCAGCTATTAACTTTGATTAAAAAATGGTGTGGACTAAAAACCCAGATGGACGTAGTAGCCCTCCATTTTTATTTACTCCGCATATTAGATTTGACTGAAGTCAAACTTCGTAAGTTTGACCAAGTTTAGGCCGAACACAACAAACCATAATTATTGAGAGAGGGCAAACTGTACATACTCTCAGACCTTTCCGGTAATAATTAAAATTCTTTATTTGTACACACTCTCACACGTTTCCGATAATTTGGCGCATGTGTGGTTGTTCACTTAAGGGAGGGTAGTGTACCGCACGTGAAGGACAGGAAGTGCGACAAGGACGCGTGGATCGTTAGTTCATCGGAAGTAGTAGTTTTCTTCACCGGTACGTTAAATAAAGAGTTTCATTTCGTACTTACACAATTTAAAATGGTTTCTATGGAGAGAATAAGAAAACCGCTCCACTATATATTAGTAGTATACACGAGTACTATATGGACGCAGCTTCATTGACTTAGTGCACCTGCCTTTGGGTGTATGACAGGTGGGCCCAAATTGTGGCTGGCCCACCTGTCATACAACCAAAGGCAAAAGTGCTAAGGCACCAGAGCTCGATCTGTACTACAAGATATATGTAGTACTATATAATTTGAGGGCCTCGGTAGCTTTTTCGTTAGGGGTTGCACTCTCCACACTCTCGCCGCACTACATATATATATATATATATATATATATATATATATATATACACGCTGGAGGCTCAGCGTTCCTTTGCTAGGGTTTGCTATATTCATAGTCTCTCACCCTCTTCACAAGATCTAAACAAGACTGCGTTAGCCTATGTCTCTCTCTCCCCCTCATAGCTGGTGAAGGAGGTGTCCGGATCCCGTCACACCGGGAAGGGGAGGAGGTGCAGCATTCACTCCATAGCCTTCGGTGAGGGAGGTAATCCACTACCGGCTGCGCTGTTCTCTTTCACCCAGCGCCTGTGCGGGAGGGCCACCGACCCCTTCTTCCTCGCTGTTGTACATAGTGTGGGCAGATCCGGCCTCCCGCCGCAAGCCTTGCCACATCTGACGACCCTAAGGTATAAGTTTCTTTGAAACCGTCATTGCTCTAGCTGCATGCGGATCTTTTTCAATTCTGTAGTCGAATCTAGGTCTTAGTTCAAAGAGGAAAGAAGGGTGCGGTGGGGTGGAGCATGAACCTAGGACGTGGTTCAGTGAGGAAAGGAGGGAGGGAAAGTAGTATAGACTGGCTATCCAGCCGCTTTGTTGGTCGAAAAGGGAAAAAGGGGGTAACCCAGTACACACATTTGTAAGGAGCCGTTCTCTTTGTTGAGAAATGAAAGAAACTGGGGGGTCGGGTAGTCTGTGCAGGACTAGATTTGCTGCCCTCACATAGGAAAAAGGTTCAAAGAGAACAAATATGGGACCAACGCAGCTACTTGGCTACATACTCTGCATCACCCATTTATACATGTGGACGCACATGGTGCTGGCATGTCCCATGTCCCATACAACTATTTTGCTGTTGTTAATCTAAGAATGCCGCCGGAAAATTGAAGCAATGCCACTGTTAAAAGTAAATTACATTTTTAATGAATGTTGTTTTAAGAGAATGTCTTTGTTAATATGAATCAATGCAACCTTTTAGGAATGCCACTATCCTACTTTGTTTTCCATCAAGATAAGTTAGATGCTTCTTTTTGTCGCCGTTTGTTTCATCCTCCTTTACTGGCCAGCAATTGTTTCCTTTTTTGCCTCTGTTAAAACAGGGACGTCTATTCAACTTGTTGCTATAGCGAACTTAAATGTCACACCGGAAACTTTGCTTGATTTCAGTGCAACTGCACAAAACGAGATCGGATTTCCTATTCGTGTTGGTAGATTCGTATTTTATCTTGGTCCTCTCATGAAAGGTCAGTACAGGCCTTCATCCACATTGTGCAGTGTGCTTTGAGATGTTGTGCTACTTGTATTGGTACTGTTTTAAATAAATGTTGAATTGAAGCTATTGTATTGATATCTTTTCACATTAAGTAGTGAACAAAAAGGGGACCAACCCAGACATGATGCTTGTTGCTTTGTTACAACAAACTCTGCATCACCCCCTTTATAAGTACATGGAAGCACATGTTGTTGTTGCACCCACTCTCCCCTGGAACTGTTTATGCTATTTGTTAATCTAATGCCGCTGGTCAAATTAAGCAATGCCACTCTCAGAATTAACTACTAAATCTTAGTTCAAAACTGCAACACTTGTTAGGGATTGGCGGGATTACCATTTTTGTGGCTGCATGTTTCATCCTCCTTTATTGGCCAGTAATTGATTCCTTTTTTGCCTCTGTTAAAATAGGGATATCTATTCAGCTTGTTGCTATTGCGACATTTTGCTTTGCTACGCGAAACACTTATGTTTTAAGAGTGTTTTGTGCAGTTCTCACACCAGCGACTTTGCTTAATTTTGGTGGAACTGCACAAAAGGAGATCGGATTTTCATATATGTGTTGGGGTATGTTTCAAGTCCTCCTCGCGAGTTGTTTCAAATCTTGGTCAAGAAAGGTCAGTTCCGACTTCCATTCACATGATGATGCAGTGTGCTTTGAGATGTTGTGCTACTTGTATTGGTACTGTTTTGGATAAATGTTGAATTTAAGCTATTGAACTGCTGTCTTTTACCATTAAGTGAGCAAAAATTGTTCCAACCCAGACATGATGCTTGTTTCTTTGTTACAACAAAACTCTTCATCACCCCCTTTATAAGTAGATGGAAGCACATGTTGTTGCGCCCACTCTCCCCTGGAACTGTTTATGCTTTTTGTTAATCTAATGTCGCTGGTAAAATTAAGCAATGCCACTCTCAGAATTAACTACTGAATCTTAGTTCAAAACTGCAACACTTGTTAGGGATTGGCGGGATTACCATTTTTGTGGCCGCATGTTTCATCCTCCTTTATTGGCCAATAATTGATTCCTTTTTTGCCTTTGTTAAAACAGGGATATCTATTCAACTTGTTGCTATTGCGACATTTTGCTTCGCTTAATTTTGGTGGAATTGCACAAAAGGAGACATGATTTCCATATATGTGTTGAGATCTCTTTTAGGTCTTCCTCACGAGTTGTTTCAAATCTTGGTCTTGAAAGGTCAGTACCGACTTTCCTCAGAATTAACCTCTTGAATCTTAGTTCAAAACTGCAACACTTGTTAGGGATCGCCGGGAGTACCATTTACATTAGGGATCGACCGGAGTACATGTTTAAGAAATGTATTGTTCAGATAATGTCTCTGTTATTATATATCGATTCTGATGTTTTACAAATGGTACTATCCTCGCTTTGTAGTTCTTTCTACATGTTTAACCAAGGTATTGTTAAGATAATGTCTCTGTTAAAATGAATCGATCGCATTGTTTTAGGAATGGTACTTTTCTCGCTTTTGTCGTTCTTTATACATGTTGAAACAAGGCATTGTTAAGATAATGTCTCGATTAATATGAATGAATCACACTGATTGAGAATTGCTACTCTCATGCTTTGTTTCCCATTAAGATAAGGTAGATCAGTAGATGTTTTTCTTCTGGGAGTACAAGTCATCAACCGTTATTTCTCAATAATTGTTTCCCTTATACCTATTGTTGCTTACAGGGATATCAAAATTAAAGCTCGGTTTTATTCCGACTTTGATTTTAG
The DNA here is from genome assembly GCA_021605145.1 of Aegilops bicornis. Classification (NCBI taxonomy): domain Eukaryota; kingdom Viridiplantae; phylum Streptophyta; class Magnoliopsida; order Poales; family Poaceae; genus Aegilops; species Aegilops bicornis. The sequence goes on from CM038673.1 coordinate 121,802,502, forward strand.
TTGAAATGCACAAAAGGAGCCAATGTGTCTAAGGCAAACTACTGTATTAGTGGGTCGATTGGTCTTACCACTTTGCGAGAAAGAAGCGATCACTATTTGCGCTACATTACAGAAGGAATGATCGAGAAGCTTTACAGAGTATTAGTAGACGCTGGCGACATGACTAGTCTGCAGAGAGCATAGGCAACTCTACAACACGTGGAGTGCACTCGGCAAAAAGTGCCCAAACAAGTACAAGAAGCCAGGACATGACTCCAAGTCTATCAATGTCAATCTAAGCAACAATGATGGGGCATCTGGGTATGGTAATTTGTTTACCGTACTTTCAGTTTGTTAGTCCACCGATTGGTGGGTTGACACTGGGGCCAATATTCATGTGTGTGCTGATGTGTCTTTGTTTTCTTGCAGCATATAAATACGAAATTCACAGGGATGATCAGCCTGATTTTAGTGGAACTGCACAAAATGTTCAGATGGTTCGTGTCCTCCATAATACTTAATCATGCACAATACATCGAATGGTTCTCTAATCATTCGTTGTCACCTTGAGCCACCGGACTATCAGATGACAAACTGATGACAAACCCTGCCTGTTCCACAATCATAGGCATTACATATTTTGAATGGGAAAAGCTTGTCAAAGTTTAATCATTGATGTTATCAAGAATACATTAGTTTAATATATTGGAATTGGAAAACCTTGTCAAATTTTGCTCATTCATGTTAGCCAGAAGACATGCATTTGATATTTTTCAGTGGGACGCCCTTTGCTGTGAGCAACGTCGATTGTTTTTTCCTACTCCTGTCTTCAGTTCAGAAGTAAATTTTTACTCTGCTGAGATGCATAGTCACATGAATGGTGACTTATGTAAGGTATTTTAAGAGTTGGTTCTGAATGTTGTCTATGTAATGCCAGGCCTTGTGAGTTTGATTGCAAAGTAGAGCTTGGAATGGTGTGGCATGCGGCATCACGAGCTGTTCGCCGTGCCTCCTGAGAATAAAGATTCATATTGTTTTGCATGTTGAGCTAATGCCTGTGATTTGCATGTTAAGAAGATCATCCTCTTCTGTTGTTTCTGTGCTTAAGAAGTTCATTTTCATATGTTTCATTCATCGCCTATACGACAACTTGGGTAGGTTAGAGGTGAAACCATATGATCTTCCGACCAACTCATCATCTTAAGCCGTGATTGGATCGTCGTTTTCCATCCAAAACCGCTTGTAAAACTGACGCTTGTAAATAAAAGCAGATGGTCTCGGGCGAAGCGCTTGGTTGGTCGATTTCGACTAGTAAAATATACACTGGTCGCTCAAATTACACGCATAACACGCCGGTTTTCGTTATAGAACTCGGGCCCTTGGTTTCATTACGCCTGTATTTTACGCGTTGTTTTTGATGATGAGTAAATTACACTTATATCTTAATACAGGTGTGAAATAAACCAGAGCTCCCAAGCGCGGCCTTACAGTTTCATGCCGGCTCGGTCTCTCGAAGGTGCTCATAGGTGACCGATGATCCTGGCTTCCTGAATGAGGAGCGGGCGCTGTATCAAACCATCCGTAGGGCCCGCGAGGCCCTCTCCGTCGTCCTTCGAGTTGTTGCGCTCGTCGTGGCGCCGAGCATTTTGTCAACATGATCAACGAACATGAGGATTCAGGAGATGACTTTATTTTGACTGGATGACAGTAGGGACCCACTAGGACCATAGTCGTACGTAAGCAAGTTCCTCCTTATTATATACAACTATATATTTTTTTTGCTTCCTCCTGGTTTCGTGACATCATGGTCCCACACCATCGTCAACCTATATAGTCAATAAACGAGAGAATTGCACAAGGAGAGGCCGACAGTTGGGACCCAGCAGCTCGAGCAGTATTTGGTTTTTTAGGTGTAAGCAGAGTTTTTCTTGAGCGATGTTTTTGTTGTTGTTCAGAGGAGCGGGGTATCAACTGGGCGGGCTGTGGCCCGTCTAGCCCAGGCTATTATTTTATGTCGACCAAATATCTAGCCCAGATATTTATTTTTTTCAAGGTGAAAATGGCTAGCCCAGCTATACTTTTTTTGCGGAATACGCAACCCAGGTCAACTTGTTATTCTCTGCCCCGCTGGGCTGTAAATATTTCCTATTAGGCCTAACAAGAAAATGGGCTTTAAGAAATAATAAATGGGATGTAATTATAAAAATTAGGCTGTAAATATACAAAAACGCACCAAGCAGGTAATTGGTTTCGAAAATATTATTGTTTGAATTTGGAAGTTTTCATTTCATTACTTATTGCGCGCGCAGTATTTTTTTAGATTTCTACCTAATACAAATTCATTTTGAAATTATATTTAATCTGACTCGAAATTTCGGGATAATTTTTTTTCGAATCCCATCAAAATGTGGGATTTTTGGTTGAATTCTGTTTTGAGAGGTTGGTTTAAATTATTAATCGTTGTCCTAGCTAGAAAATGGGCTGAAATTTTAACAGACTGTAAATGGGTTGTAGTAAATTCCATTAGAATTCAAAAATGGGTTGTACACTATTACAAATCGCAAATGGGCTATATGTTCTCTGCCACAAATGTGTTGCTCACTTGTGGGCCTACTATTTTTTTGAGAATTATAGTCAGTGACGCGTACGGAAGGCTTGTGGGCCTACTAAGGCGTACGGAAGGCTTTGTAAACTTATAGTCAAGACATGATTCTAGCAGCAGTGGCCATTGGATGTCCATCCAATTGCTATAGTGCTTCTTCAATCTCGGATATTCTTGCTTCAGCCGCCCAAACCACCGTCGGAGGTACCGCCTGCTACCGCCTCCCGTGGCTGGCTGTGCTGCCGCGCAGGCTTCACCGGCCCACTCTAGTCCCGAACACCGTCCAGGCCATTCCTCTACTCACCAACACCTCATGTTCTTCATCATCGTGGCGACGCCTCACACCGCACCGAACCGGTGAACCTCGCACTTCTCCACATGGGCATCCACTAATGTGTCTTCGCCGGCTCCGGGTTGTTCCCTTCGTAATACTCGCCGTCGTTCACTGCGTTGGTTCTCTCGGCGCGGCGTGGTAAACTTTTTCAACAAACGACAGCCATCGGGGACAGAGATCCAATGCCTTGCCCACAGCAAGGCATGGTGTAACTGGCGGCCAGCCAGCCGTTGGATCAGGGAGGCGGCTCAGATGAGGCATGTACGTGGATTGGCTGACAGTTGATGTCTACTATGCAACCTTCTTCTTGTAGACGTTGCTGGGCCTCCAAGTGAGAGGTTTGTAGGACAGTAGCAAATTTCCCTCAAGTGGATGACCTAAGGTTTATCAATCCGTGGGAGGCGTAGGATGAAGATGGTCTCTCTCAAACAACCCTACAACCAAATAACAAAGAGTCTCTTGTGTCCCCAACACACCCAATACAATGGTAAATTGTATAGGTGCACTAGTTCGGCGAAGAGATGGTGATACAAGTGCAATATGGATGGTAGATATGGGTTTTTGTAATCTGAAAATATAAAAACAGCAAGGTAACTAATGATAAAAGTGAGCACAAACGGTATTGCAATGCTAGGATACAAGGCCTAGGGTTCATACTTTCACTAGTGCAAGTTCTCTCAACAATAATAACATAGTTGGATCATATAACTATCCCTCAACATGCAACAAAGAGTCACTCCAAAGTCACTAATAGCGGAGAACAAACGAAGAGATTATGGTAGGGTACGAAACCACCTCAAAGTTATTCTTTCGAATCAATCCGTTGGGCTATTCCTATAAGTGTCACAAACAACCCTAGAGTTCGTACTAGAATAACACCTTAAGACACAAATCAACCAAGACCCTAATGTCACCTAGATACTCCAATGTCACCTCAAGTATCCGTGGGTATGATTATATGATATGCATCACACAATCTCAGATTCATCTATTCAGTCCAACACAAAGTACTTCAAAGAGTGCCCCAAAGTTTCTACCGAAGAGTCAAGACGAAAACGTGTGCCAACCCCTATGCATAAGTTCACAATGTTACGGAACCCGCAAGTTGATCACCAAAACATACATCAAGTAGATCACATGAATATCCCATTGTCACCACAGATAAGCACATTCAAGACATACATCAAGTGTTCTCAAATCCTTAAAGACTCAATCCGATAAGATCACTTCAAAGGGAAAACTCAATCCATTACAAGAGACTAGAGGGGGAGAAACATCATAAGATCCAACTATAATAGCAAAGCTCGCGATACATCAAGATCATACCACCTCAAGAACACGAGAGAGAGAGAGAGAGAGAGAGAGATCAAACACATAGCTCTTGGTACATACCCTCAGCCCCGAGGGTGAACTACTCCCTCCTTGTCATGGAGATCGCGGGATGATGAAGATGGCCACTGCTGAGGGATCCCCCTCCCAGGTGCCTAACAGGTCCCGATTGGTTTTGGTGGCTCTGAGAGGCTTGCGGCGGCGGAACTCCCGATCTATTCTGTTCCTCGGTCGTTTTAGGGTATAAGGATATATATAGGCGGAAGAAATACGTCGGGGGAGCCACGAGGGGCCCACAAGGGTGGAGGGCGCGCCTAGGGGGGTGGGCGCGCCCCCGTGCCTCGTGCCTCGCTCGTTGCTTTCCTGACGTGCACTCCAAGTCTCCCGGGTTGCTTTCCTTCCAAAAATAACTTCTCCAGAAGGTTTCATTCCGTTTCGACTCCGTTTGATATTCCTTTTCTTCGAAACACTTAAACAAGGGGAAAAACAGGAACTGGCACCGGGCTCTGGGTCAATAGGTTAGTCCCAAAAATAATATAAAAGTGCATAGTAAAGCCCATAAAACATCCAAGATGGATAATAAAATAGCATGAATACTTCATAAATTATAGATACGTTGGAGGCGTATCAGCATCCCCAAGCTTAATTCCTACTCGTCCTCGAGTAGGTAAATGATAAAAGAAAGAATTTATGAAGTGTGAATGCTAGAAGGTGCATAGGTTTGATCAATGATGATTTCAATCACCTTTTCTAGCATCATAATATGTCATAACAGTAGCTCAACTCATAGAACTTTTCATGATCAAGTAACAAACTTTTCACATGTTAAAGTATAGATCATAAACTTTCTTGAAAACTAACAAACTATGTTCTCAGTCATCAAACAATCACAATTCATCTTATTTTCAGAAGAGTCTATGTCGAGCTTTGATTCAAAGAAACCTCACATACTCAACTATCATTTAGTCTTCCATGATTGCTACCACTCAAAGCATATTTTTAGAACAAATAGTATTTATCGAACACAGAGAAAGATAGGGGCTTAATGTTTCACCTCCCAACCTTTTACCTCAAGGGTAATGTCAACCGTAATAATTCATGCTCAAATGTATTTGAATGGCCATATATGCCTAGATCTTTCCATCACATGATGCTTGCCAACTAAAGAGTAGGTTGGAATGAGAAGGAATACTACTGACTCTTGCATAAAAGTAAAAGATAGGCCCTTCGCAGAGGGAAGCAAGGATTTGCAGAGGTGCCAGAGCTCGAAGCAAAAACAGTGATGAAAATAATTTTGAGAGGTATGCTTTCAGTGTCAACATAACGACCAAGAGTTTCCAATATCTTCCATAGTACATACATTATAGGAGGTTCCCAAACAGAAAGGTAAAGATTTTTACTCCCCCTCCACCAACAATCATCAATCCATGGCTTGCCCGAAACAACGGGTGCCTCCAACTAACATCAATCCTGGGGGAGTTTTGTTTGCAATTATTTTCATTTGATTTCTATCTTTTGATCATGGAATTTGGGCATCGATTACCAGCCATTTTTCTCGTGAATGATAAGCGGAGTCCACTCATCGTGAGAATAACCCACCTAGCATGGAAGATACTGCTGACCCCTAGTCGCTACATGAGCGATTCGGGCATACAAAACAGATTATTATTTGAAGGTTTAGAGTTTGGCACATGCAAATTTACTTGGAACGGCAGGTAAATACATATAGGTAGATATGGTGGACACTCATGGAAGAAACTTGGTTCAAGGAGTTGGGATGCACAAGCGATATTCCCGCTTAGTACGTATATTTTGGCTAGCAAAGGATTCTAAATAGCAAGCACCACATGTTAGAGGATCCATAACAATATAACTTCTATATAAATATACCCAAGCATAACTCATTGCTTTCCTGACGTGCACTCCAAGTCTCCCTGGTTGCTTTCCTTCCAAAAATAACTTCTCCAGAAGGTTTCGTTCCTGCTTCGACTCGCTTTGATATTCCTTTTCTTCAAACATCAAACAAGGGAAAAAATAGGAACTGCCTTTGGGCTCTGGGTCAATAGGTCAGTCCCAAAAATAATATAAAAGTGCATAGTAAATCCCATAAAACATCCAAGATGGATAATAAAATAGCATGAATACTTCATAAATTATAGATACGTTAGAGACGTATCAACAGTAGGGACGCACATGGCCCATGGCCGCATGCAGAAAGTGCCCCCGTATTATGTGAAAACAAATAATTTCTCCCCCTGACAGGTTTGACCCACTAGCTACATCTTCGCATGCAAGGAAGTGCTTCCTTTATTACACAGAAATAAAATGTTTCCTCTCCATGACAGCTGGGGCCCACCAGCTTTATTATGATCCTTTTCGTGAAAATATAGATTGTGTCGAAGATCCTAAATTGTTTTCTTTTTATTCTAAATCGAAAAAGAAGAAATAAAAAACCAGAAAACATCTTCGCACGCAATGAAGTGCCACCTTATTACGCAAAAAAATTGATTCCCCTGCTAGCTGGGACCCACCAGATTTGTAGGCTGACTTGTGGGCCTACTAAGTTAACGCGTACGCAGGGCTTTGTCAACTTAGTCAATAAACGATTCTAGCTGCACTGACCGTTCGATGTCAATCCAACGGCCAAGCTGCGTCTTCAACCTCTAGTCTTGTTGCTCCAGCCGCCCAAACCTGCGGGCCGTATCACCGCTCCAGCCTCCCGTGGTCGGGTCAGGCTGTCTTTGCCTGTGAGCCTCACCGCCCGACCATACTACTACTGACCAGACCTTCCCTCTACTCACCCACACCTCCTGATATTCTCCAGAGACGGCAGCCTCAAACCATAGTCGAAGCAGTCAACCCTCGTACTCCCCTCCGCGTGGGCATCCACTTCTGCGTATTCCCCAGCTCCGGGTCGTTCCCTTCCTAGGTCGCGCTGTCGTCCACCACCTTGGTGCTCTCGGGCGGTACGGCATCGTCGACGCGGTCAACGAACGACAACCATTAGAAGAGGACTGTAAGTGGAGAGACTGACAGCTAGGTCCATTGCCGCACGCAAGGAAGTGCCTCCTTTATTATGCGCAAAATAATGATTCATCCACCTGACACCTCGGACCTACCGGAAAGCCTCTGTATTTCACGAAAAAAACGTTCCCCCCTGGCAGCTGGGACCCACCGGCTTTATGTTCGCATGGAAGGAACTGCCTTCTTACCCCCTGACAGCTGGGACCCACCAGGTTGAACCGAAGGTAGCGTTATCTGTCCGACCACGAACGTGTACGTACATAGCGGTTGATCGATGTCTCTACAGCGACGTATCATGGCCGAGTAAGGAGCGGCACGTGTTGAAGTAGAGGTGCCGATGTAGCATGTCACGCAGTCCCGTCTATATCGTGTACACGTACGCACGGCCACGCTTCAACATAGTAAATATGGCTATGTATGTACATACGAGCGGGGTCTCTAACACGTACATCGACTAATCCTGTTCATCGGAAGCCAACCAGCTGGGTCGGAACGGAAAAACTGTGGCGTGTTCATGGGGAGGCAACGAAATGTGTCGTGTTCATCGGGAGGCAACGAAATACGTCGTGTTCATCGGGAGCCAACCGGCTTGGACGGAACAACCGATTGAAACGAGGCCTGGCGTACCACAGAACGGAGGAAACGGCCTTGTGTTCGACCGGCCACGGTCGAAACGGGATCCTGTTCATCGGGAGGGGTCTGGCGTACCGCAAAACGGAGGAAATGGACTTCTCTTGGACCTCCTACGGTCGAAACGGGGTCCTGTTGATCGGGAGGGGTGTGGCGTACCGCAAAACAGAGGAAACGGACTTGTGTTGGAGCGCTACGGTCGAAACGGGGGCCCTGTTCATCGGGAGGGGTGTGGCGTACCGCAAAACGGGACTCCACGGGATATTGTTCATTTCCACCATTGAATGCCTCCACAGGCTACTGTTCATCCACCGTCGACCTCCTCCACGGGCTACTGTTCATCCACCGTCGAACTCCTCCAGCCTCCACCTGCGACTGTTCATCCACGGGCTCCTGTTCATCCAGCCTCCACCGCCATTCACCGCCACTGTTCAACCAGCCCTCTCCACGGGTCCTGTTCAACCACCCCTCCACAGCTACTGCTCATCCAGCCCTCCACCAGCCTACTATTCAACCAGCCCTCCACGGGTCCTGTTCATCCACCCCCAACCGCTCGATCGGGTCCTGTTCATCTAGCGGCAACGACCTCTACTACCACGGGTCCTCGTTCATCCAACCCCCACCGAACTGTTCATCCAACCCCCCAAAATGCTCACTGTTCATCCAGAGGCAGCATCGATCGGCTTTAGTTAGCAACAGTAGCGAAGGAATCACTCGGGTTCAGTTAACAGCAAGGGATCAATCGAGGTTCAGTAATGTAGCTAGTGCAATCGCTCGGGTTCTGTTAGAGCCCAACGCCTCGCTCGGGTTTAGTTAGAGTGCAATGCCTCGCACACACGCGCGTACGTGTACAAGAGAAACACGCAAAACTCCGTGCATTGCTCGGTCCCGACCACCCACCGTAACCGGGAACTCCCCGATATTTTCCTCGCCCTTGCTTCTACCATGGTTTTTTCCATCATGGACGGGCCAAAGAATGTCATGCAGCTGTGTCTCCGGCCCGCCAGACTTAAAAAGCCCATTTTCTGTCATGATTTTTTGTCATAGAAGTAGGATCCCACCACATCTATGATGATACCGGGTTTTGTCACAATTATCGTCATAGAAGTGTCATAAGCATGACAGGAAAAAAATTCGTTTGGCCCAAAATGTCACGGATGTGTCTTTTTTTGTAGTGGGCCTTGGTCCTCTTCCCTCATAGCTTAGGCGGGAAGGGATTCCACAACGGCCAATTTCAAAGGGGACAAGAGGTACATCTTATCCTGATGAAAGGTGGTCTTTTCCTGCAAAGCTTCTTGCCATGATGCAATGGTGGGCTCGGCGATGACATCTGTCCTACCGAGCTCGTGGTCTTGGTCTTATTGCACCGAAATGGAAACCTTTGGTGGATACCTCAAGAACCCGCGCTGGTCCTCGCCTCCTTAGCACCAAAGAGGAAATTTTCCTCATCTACGCCTGCTAGCGCCCGCCTGGCCTTGGTCGTCATGGCTCACGTCATCGCGAGCCTCATGAGGTGGGTACCTGCATAGAGATCTCCGCTCCTCGGGAGGCAGGCTCGGGGAGCTGCCCCTGAGGAGGTCTTGATGTCATTCGCCTCGCGAGGTCGGGGGGCCCTCGCGAGGGTCTTGCTCGCAGGGTCTTACGACTGGGCCGTATAGGTCCGTCAGCGGGGCCATGCGCTAGGCCGTAGGCAGGCAAGTCTGGGTACCCCTGATCACAGAACGCCGATAGTAGCCCCCGGGCCCAAGGCGTGCTCAGCCTGGCTTCAAAGCGAAGACAAGGAGTGAAGGGCAAAGTGATGTGGTCCTCAATTGCCTGCGGGCTAGGCTCGATGCGTGGCGCGTGACAGGACGCAGACGCCTCCACTACCCCATGTCACCTCGGCAATGGCCCAGACTGATGAAAGTCTGGATGTGCATGCCGCCAGGCCATCATTGGGTGAAGGTGGAGGGCGTCGGTTGGCCTCCTTCATCCACCTATAAGAAGGCGAGGGGGGCAAAGAGCCATCATATCTCTGTCTTCTCGCCCGTTCTCCTCCAATCCTTGCCGCAGCAACCATGGCGCCAGTGAGGAGGTTTACTGCCGATGAGAAAGGCAAAGCTCCCAAAGAAGGACCGGATTCGCCGCCACCCAAGAGGGGGCACGGCCGCACCCGAAAGTCCGTGGTCACACCTGCAGCATCATCACGGGGGCATGGGTGCCCTCCGCTGGAGGTTCACGCTGGCTACGGCAGCCGTGGGAAGAACCCCTCCCACGGAAACGGCCGCGACAGCCGAGGCCGCGGAGGGAAGAACGTGGCGGCCGCTAGACTACCTCGCCCGCGAGCTCACTCGGCAGACATGGCCCGTGATTTCATGGAGTGGATGGAGAGCCCGCCACGTACTTGGATCCAGCTTCCCCGCTCCTTCGCGGAAGAGCTGCCGGCCGGAGGACCCGTCGGGCTGTCGCTATAGCCCGACGGTTGCTGGAACCGGTCCTCGTGGGCGGAGGTCGAGGTTACCCCCACAGGCAATGTGTTCCTGACCCATGGGTGGCAGATGTTCACCCGTGCCCGCGGCTTGGAGGGGAGGCACACCCTCCACGTCAGGTACGACGGGGCAGCGACGCTCTTCGTCAAGATCTTTGGGGAAGACGACGGACGCCTAGGGTGTTGCCTAGAGGGTGACAGCAGCAGTGGTGATCACCCCTCCGACGATGATGGCCACCAGTGCGGCGACGTCCTCGGTGGTGAACTTGCCCTTGGCAATGGCCACGATGCCTCCAACAACGGCGGCAGCTCCTCTGACGGGAGCTCGAGCGACAGCGACTACGACGAGCCGCCGCGTCGCCGCGCCCAGGTCAAGGAGGAGGAGGGCATCGACTAGGCGCCGTGATGCCAGAGTCGGTGCCTCCTGAGCTACGGCCCTCGGGAGGCCGTCTCTTTTTATTTTCATTACCTGCACCAAAACCATGGAGAGCCTCGCGGGGGCGTGTAATGAACTGCGGTGCTCGCGCCTTTATATTAGTGTTTCCTGCTTATGTTCTTCAATTATGTTGGCATTAAATTGAAAGTTTCCTGCTTGGCGCGATTAGGATAACTTAGCTCGATGCGCTTGTGGCCCTTGGCTGGTTCCTGCATCGTGGGGGCGCGCTTGGAGCTTCTGACCCTAGGCACGCTTCCTATTCTGGCGATGATGCTGCTGGAGCGTAGGGGTAGCCGAAGAAGCTTGTCGGGGAGACTTCCTCCTCATGGGTCGGATGGCTCCGGAGGCTCGAGAGGCCCGGGGGCTCGCGAGGGTATTGGGCCTCCTGAGGCGCCTCGTCCAGGCATCGAGCCCTCTGCCTAGAGCACCCGAGCGAGGGTCAGTCGCCGCTGGTAAGCTGGGTTTTGGCAACACGTGCCTGTTGGCTCGCTCGAGAGCGTCGCGCGAGGACTTAGGCGCCAAAGCCATGGCGAGGTGTGCATACGGGCGGACCCGCGACCATTGGGGCATGGGTCCTTGACGCCGCTGGGGCTAGCCTAGGTGTAAACAGTGCAAATTTCAGCCCACGTATGCTGTGGCGGAGGGAGCAACAAGCAGCTGCCATTTCCTTTAAAAGACAAGATTCAAGAAGGGAAACACTGAAAGGAGAAAATCTTGACCCCTTTTCGAACAAATACATGAAAACTTCAAAGTTCATTCCAAGAAATTGCAAATTTGATTACAGAGAGGATGAAAAACGGCCGCGTCCGGCGCCTATACTAGTCTTCCCACCAACGCGGAGCATGGGTGAGGGAGTCCTGGATTAGGGGGGGTGTCCGGTTAGCCGAACTATCACCGTTGGCCGGACTCCTGGACTATGAAGATACAAGATTGAAGACTTCGTCCCGTGTCCGGATGGGACTTTCCTTGGCATGGAAGGCAAGCTTGGCGATACAGATATGTAGATCTCCTACCATTGTAACCAACTCTGTGTAACCCTAACCCTATCCGGTGTCTATATAAATCGGAGGGTTTTAGTCCGTAGGAGGAACAACAATCATACCATAGGCTAGCTTCTAGGGTTTAGCCTCTCTGATCTCGTGGTAGATCCACTCTTGTACTACCCATATCATCAATATTAATCAAGCAGGAGTAAGGTTTTACCTCCATCGAGAGGGCCCGAACCTTGGTAAAAACATCGTGTCCCTTGTCTCCTGTTACCATCCGCCTAGACGCACAGTTCGGGACCCCCTACCCGAGATCCGCCGGTTTTGACACCGACATTGGTGCTTTCATTGAGAGTTCCTTCCGTGTCGCCGCTATCGTGAAGGATGCCTCGTCCCGTCTTTAAAGACGGCGTTGTTGCTAAAGGAGCTTTGGCCACCGGCCAAACTCTCCGGCTAGGCGGTTTTCTTATGACCGCCTGTTCGGCCGCCGCGCCGACGATGACTTCTCGGGTCATCGAAAGCAATCTTCACGTTAACTCGGAACTCTCCGAGCAGTTGGATCCGATGGAGCTCTCTTCCTTAAATGAGCTCTTGGATCACATCGCCGCCCTGGGAGTCGCTACAGACCATGATCAGATTGGGCCTAAAACCGATCTGAGAGAGATCAACTCTCCCCAGGCTACCCACCATGTTGGTGTGATAGAGGAACAATACGGCGATTCTTCTCCTACCTTAAGGACTAGCTATGTCCGGATTCCTGACCCCTCCATGCCGGATTCCCGCGGAGGGGAGACCACCACTCAAGCCACGAACTTAAAGTCGCAATGGACTAGATTCATTGGACAACTTCCAAGAACCCAAGCTTCCGAAGTTCGGAAACTTCTTGGCCTCGAGTCTTAGATCGGAGGGTTTAGAATTTAATTCCACCCGCCCACCCAAACATAAGCGATCTATCCCAAATCCGGCAAGAGCCGGTGAAACAAAGACATCATTCTTGGGCGATTCCTCCTGGTTATGCACAGGATAAAGGACTGCCGCGAGGAGGACGCAATCTCATTCTTCTACAATAATTGCACGGACAAGGGAATCCTAAACGCCATAAGTCGTCGTGAAGTTACACGCTTCGCTGACTTGGCGTCCATAGTACGAAAGTACTACGCGATGGAAAGCGCCTGGAAAACCAAAATCAAATTTTGGGATAATCCGGCCCTGAATACGACCCTAGTCCGAAATAAAAGGGTGCATCATCACCAGGCACCTGGGTTACATACCAAAAAGCAAAAAAAAACCAAAGGGCATGGAACCGTACTGGAGGGATGTCATATCCCTAGTTCAGGCCTTGCTTGTTTTTGCTTTAGCATCCATGCATCATGTTTAAATTTTATGAAACTTGAAATGGGGATTGCCTAAACCCTAGCATTAAAGGAATTCACTAGATTCAACCAAATATTTCCAGAAATCCAAATGGCTTCCAAAAATGTTCATCATTCTTGGAAAATGCTGGAAACAGTAACCAGAGGTGATGCACATTTTTCCATGACATATTTGGGCTCTGGATTAAATCATACTCTATTTGCCATCATTCCTAATGTGTGTTTGGTGTCTCAACTCAAGAGATGTTCTTACGTCTCACTCCATGAACTGATCTTGAGTTGCTCGATCTTCAAGAAGATTAAATCATGTAGGGTTTCCCCTCTTTACTGTTGTCGTGTCGAGTGAAGATCTCAAAGCAAAGACGCCAAGACCAAGATGATGGAATGAATCAACATCTTCGAGAAGGGCAAATGGATCATGAAGATTGTGATAGTTTTGTGACTCCCCTTTTCCTCTTACCTCACGCCTTGAATCTCGGGCGAGATTCTTGTTTAGTGGGGTGAGTTGTCACATCCCATTCAGGCTTTGCTTGTTTTTGCTTTAGCATCCATGCATCATGTTTAAATTTTATGAAACTTGAAATGGGGATTGCCTAAACCCTAGCATTAAAGGAATTCACTAGGTTCAACCAAAATATTTCCAGAAATCCAAATGGCTTCCAAAAATGTTCATCATTCTTGGAAAATCTGGAAACAAGAACTGTGAGGTGATGCACATTTTCCATGACATATTTGGGCTCTGGATTAAATCATACTCTATTTGCATTTGGGCATTTGAATGCTATAAAATATTTTAAATGTCCAAATAATCATGAACTAAAATGTTTGCTGTTGGTAATATTCTAAACAGTATCCATGAGCAGTTCCTTGATTTTTGGGTTTGTTCTGGTATTTTAAATAAAGCCCTAAAGCTACAGAAGAAATAGAAAACAGAAACAAAAATAGAGAGAGAGAGAAAGAGCTCACCTGGACTTACCTGTGCGGCCCACCAGCCCAGCCCAGCAGCCCACTTACCCCCTCGCTCGTCGTCTTCCTCTGCCAAGATGGCGAAGGCGACGTCTTGTTGGGAGGCCTCCACCTCCTCGTCTTGTGGCCTTCATGAGTCCAGCTGCTCGCCTGAGACGCCCAACCCCCGCACCTCTCTCTCTCCCCTGGACCTCTTCCCTCCTCTGCTCTCTCCCTACGACGCCACCGAACCACCCATCGCCGCCGTCATTCGCCGTTACGCGACCACCGCCGTCCAAGCGACACCGAGCGATCTACGAGCTCCGCCCGATGACCTCTTCCTCCTCACCGATCCTCAAGACGCCGGAAGCCTCGGACGCCGCCAACATCGCTGCTTCGCCGGCCACCGGAGATCACCGCCGCCCGTATGTCGCCTCCGACGCCTCCCGAGCCCACTTCGACGGCCGCCGTGAACCGCCGTGAGCCATCGACTCTTCTCCCTCCATCCGTTTTTCCTTCGCGACGCCATAGCCGCCGGCCACTTGCGCCCGATCACGGCGCCGCCGAAGCTGCTTCCGACGAGCTCCGGCCTCCTAGCCGCTGCCGCTTGCTTCAAGGCTGGATGCGGGCGAAGCTCAGCTCGCGGTGCCCTCCGCCGCTTGTTTGGGCGCCGGAGAGCGAACCCAGCCCTCCGCCAAGACTTTGTCAGCCGGCGACGAGCCACCGGCTGGTTAGGCCGTGTTGACTGTGGGTTTGACCTCCCTCGGTCAATGAAAGGTGGGGCTAGCCCCTGCTAATTAGTTTAGTTTGTTCTAACCTAATTAGCCACTGTTTCACCGACATGTGGGCCCTAATGTTTAATTAACCGACTAATTAATTAATTAGGCTAATTAAGCTCGTCAAATCGCCTCGCGGTGACACACATCGGGTCCCACGCGATGTGTTTGACTTCGGTCAAACCTCGTTGACTTGCCGACGTCACACAAAGGCGTCATGTTGACGTAGTAAAGTATTTCTGGAATTTAAATAAATCAGGAAATGATTTATAAATTTCAGAAAATGTCCTAAACTTCTAAAAATCATAGAAATTCAACCGTAACTCCAAATGAAATAATTTATATATGAAAAATTATCAAAAAAAATGCAATCTATCCATCTGTACCATTTCCATGCATGTTTGAACAACTTAAAGTTGCTGTATAAGACAATTTGAATAAATGGCATTTGAAATGCCTTACATGGAGTTTGAATTTGAACCTAGTGTTCAAACCAGCTCCATTTAACTCCGCTAGTTGCATTAGCTCAAACCATAGCATATTGCCATGTCACATTCATGCATCATATTGTTGCATTGCATTGATTGTGTTCTCCTTGTTTGCCTAAGTATTTGTCCCTCTCGAGACGACGCATCGACGATGAGTTCGATGACACCGATGAAGAACTATATTATCTTCGAAGTGCCGTGCAAGCAAAACCCCTTGTTCATTCCGATACAATCCCACTCTCTCGCTCCCGCTCTTTTTACTGCATTAGGACAATAACGATTCATCTCATACTCGCTATGTAGCTGAACCCCTTTATCCTCTGCATGACTGTCATTGCCACAAGAAATAGATGAAACCCACTAGCATGAGTAGGAGTTGTTTGAGCCTGATGTGCCTACTCATTCATGCTTGTTTGTCATGCCCGGTATTGCTTAGAGTTGTGTCGTGTCCGATTCATCGGGAATGAATTGGAAAGTGGTGAACATGTCCCATCGTGTGTGAGCTAAGTGTGTGAACACTATTTGGTAATGGTAGCGGTGAGAGGCCATGTAGGAGTACATGGTGGGTTGTCTCATTGCAGCCGGCCCTAAGGAACCGAGTTCTGTGTTTGTGATCCATGAACAGTTACTACCACACATTGGGTTCGGTAACTCGACCCCTCTCGACTTATTAATCAACTTGATCTCTGTCCGTGAGTTGCAACTAGTTTACGGTGTTTGTAGGTAGTGTTAGTAGTCTACCAAGTGGCACCCGTGCAGGTGGGCTTGGGACAGACTAGGCACCATGGCACGGTGTACCAAGCGTAGATCCACCCGTCCGAGGTGGGCTTGGGAACCCCGCACACATCGCTTGGGGCCGTGAGCGACACCGGCCGGATCTCCTTGCGGATGGAACCCGAATAGGCGATAAACCCGGACTAGAGACTTGTGTGGTTAGTCGTCGTGGCCGACTCCTCGCTGGCTTCCGCTTGAAGGTTGCCGAGGTACATGATGTGTACAGGCGATAAGTGGCGAGAGCGTGTGTGAAGAAGTACTCCCCTGCAGGGTTATCATTATCTATTCGAATAGCCGGATTCCTCGGATATGGAAACTTGGACCCCTTGCATAGTTCATAGACAAGTGAAAGTGGATACTCTAAAACTCGAAGATAAGCGTGAGTGCTATGGATGGCGTTCTCGTAGGGAGACGGGAGCGGGTCCATAGTGGTGTATTGGTATGGTGAATATGTGGACTCGTGTGCGCCACCTCAAAAGAGTTACTTGCAGTCGTAGTTCAGGATAGCCACCGAAGTCAAAGCTGGCTTGCTGCGGTCAAACTCCACCACCCCTTTGTTGATAATGATGCATATGTAGATAGTTACGATGTAAGTCTTGCTGAGTAATGCGTTTGTACTCACGTTTGCTTATTTTATGTTTTGCGAGAGACGTCGGTCTCGCTAGTAGTTCCGCTTGGACTTCGACATTTAGCTTGTTACCTCGGCCACGATCTTGTGCCCTCGGCGAGATCTCGGTAAATAGTCGGCTTCTCACCTTTTTCATTTGTAGATGTACGTACTTTCGGACATGTTAAGCTTCCGCTTGTGCTTTGACTTGTATGTTTCGAGTGTTGGGTCATGAGACCCATGTTTGTAATATATCGCTCCTCGGAGCCTAATGAATAAATACTTTGAGTCGTAGAGTTATGTTGTGATGCCATGTTGTATTTACACATATTGAGCATATTGTGTGTATGTTTGAAATGCTTGGTATGTGTGGGGTCCGACAATCTAGTTGTTTATCCTTGGCAGCCTCTCTTATGGGGAAATGTAGTCTAGTGCTTCCCGAGCGATAGTAGTCCGCTACAGCCCGGTTCACGGAGTCCTGCTAGCCCAAAGCACTACCGCTCTGGACACTTGACTGCCGGTATGTGTTTCACTTCGCTCGTGGTTCCGTTCTTCGGGAAATGTCACGCAGATGACATCCGAGTCCTGATAGCCTGTGGCTACAGCCCGATTCATACATTGATGACCGACATGCTCGATGTGATTCATGTATGCCTGTCCCCATGGGTTAGTGTCGCTTTGGGTTCACGACTAGCCATGTCGGGCCGGGTTCTCTGTCATATGGATGCTAGCGACGCTATCATATACGTGAGCCAAAAGGCGCAAACGGTCCCGGGCCATGGTAAGGCGACACCCGTGGGAATACCGTGCGTGAGGCCGCAAAGTGATATGAGGTGTTACCGGCTAGATCGATGTGACTTGGAATCGGGGTCCTGATAAGGGATGGCTCAATGGACCCTGCAAAATTCATAGCACAGAGGGCGCCACTCCAACTCATAGCCTTAGAGCATGTTGGATACTACGGCAGGTGGCCAAAAGTGGCGAAGAGCTCCTAGCTCGAGCACCACCAAAGAATACCAAGACGGTATTAAGTCTTTGAGACTTTCGCATCAAATAATATGCGAAACGAACACTCCGCAGCCTTTGTCAAGTCTACCAGATAGCAACAATAAATCCATGGAGGACACGGCTATTACCTTTAACGTCGCTGATGTGAACCTAAATTCGAACAGCCCGAGCACCGGCCGCATTGGTCCTCGGTCCAATAGTGGGCTGACTTCGCCTTACCAAGGTACTCATGGACGGCGGCAATGATTAAACCTCATCTACGAGGAAACCCTTCGAAAAATGGAAATAGACTGGAGCCGCATTGAGCAAAGCAGCACAACCTTTAGAGGAATAATCCCTAGTCGGGAAGCGTGTTGTACAGGAAAGATCACACTGGATGTGGTGTTCGGCACGCCGGACAATTATAGGTCCCAGGAGGTCACATTCCGAGTGGCCCCGTTCAGCAGCGGATATCACGCTCTATTAGGGCGAGAGGCATTCACAATTTTTCAAGCTATACCCCATTACGGGTACATGAAGCTCAAAATGCGGACCCAACGGAATTATCACTCTCGCTAGTGACCGGACATAGCGCTCATACCGAAAATAAAACAGCTGCACTTTCCCTTGAGGCACTATCTGAAGCCCTAGCGGCAGAGGAACTCATTGCGCTGCGCTCCACGGTGAACAGGGACGATGTGATACTCGATAAGAGATCCAAGTCCACCTCTTTTAAACTGGCAGACAAAATAGTCAAATTCCAAGTCCATCCAACGGACCCTACAAAGACGGCCTCCATCGGGGCATAATTAAACCCTGATGTGGACGCCACACTACGAGAATTCCTACGCGAAAATTGGGACACTTTTGCCTGGCACCCTTCAGACATGCGAGGAATCCCACGCCGGCCGGGCCGAAAGCAACCTAAATATCCTAAAAGGATTCAAGCCAGTCAAACAAGCTCTTTGGCGTTTCTCCGAACCTAAGAGATAGGCCATGGGAGAGGAGCTAGCCAAACTATTGGAGGCCGGATTCATCAGAGATATTAAACATCCTGACTGGCTAGCAAACCTGGTAATGGTACCAAACAAGGACAAATCCTGGCGCCTATGTGTCGATTTTAAGGACCTTAACAAGGCTTGCCCAAAGGATCCCTTCCCCCTCTCCCGCATCGATCAAATTATCGACGCCACCGCAGGACACGATTCATTGTGTTTCCTCGACACATACTCCGTCTACCACCAAATTAAGATGTCAGAGCCAGACCAAACCGCAACGGCATTCATCACTCCATACGGCCCATTCTGCTTCAACACAATGCCCTTTGGGCTCAAAACGCCAAGCAACATATCGGCGCATGATTCGGACATATGTCGGCAAACCAGATCGGCAAAAGCAGTGGAGGCATGCGAGACGATGTGGTCGTCAAATCCAAGCGTGTCGAAACCCTAGCCGACGACTTGAGGCTCACATTCGATAATCTCCAAACATATGACATCAAGCTCAACCCGGAAAAATGCGTTTTCGGCGTACCAGCGGGAAAGCTCTTGGGCTTCATTGTATCCGTAGAGGAACCGAAGCAAACCCAGCCAAGATCCGAGCTCACACAATTGGATATCCCCAAAGACCTCAAACAAATACAAAAATTGATTTGGATGTGTGGCGGCTCTAAGCCGCTTTATCTCCGCTTAGGAGAAAAGGCATTACCCTTTATCGCCTCCTCACAAGACCGGACACTTCGAGTGGACGGATGCCGCCATGGCCGGACTCGAAGAAATCAAAGCCATATTGGCAACAAATCCGGTCCTGGCCGCGCCCAACATGGGCGAACCAATGCTATTATACATCGCAGCAACCCATCAAGTTGTAAGCGCGGTACTCGTTGTCGAACGAGAAACGGACGAATACAAGTTCCCTCTCCAAAAACCAGGTTACTACGTGTCCACTGTCCTAACTCCATGCAAGTCATGGTACCCGCATTATCAAAAGATAGCATACGCGGTGTTCATGGCATCCCGGAAGCTGCGACACTACTTTCAAGAGTGTTCGATAACAAGAGCCTCAAGTACCTCTTAATGACATTATAAACAACCGCGACGAACGGGCCGGATTGCTAAATAGGCCATTGAGCTCCTCCCTGCTCGACATAACCTACAAACCACGGAGAGAGCTATTAAGTCGCATAAGTTTTGGCTGACTTCGCCGCTGAATGGATCAAGTCGAACTCCCTAAAGAGTACGGGCGCATATTCCAACCGGATCATGCACTTCGACGGCTCCAAAATGTTGGCGGCCTGGGCTGGCGCTGCTCGACGTCCCCAACCGGAGATATACCAATACGTACTTCAAATAATGTACACGGACTCCAACAACGCAGCCGAATACGAGGCCCTTCTACATGGTCTCCGGATGGTAGTCTCCATGGGCATTCAACGCCTAGAGGTGCGCGGGGATTCGAACCTTGCGATATCCCAAATAAATGGGGACTTTGATGCCAAAGATCCGAAAATGGCAGCTTATCGCAATGTCGTCCTAAAAATGTCAGCTCGGTTCGAGGGGCTCAATTTCACCATATAGCCCGGATAACAACCAGCAGCAGACGTGTTGGCACGCATCGGTAAGCGCGATGCCGCCCCAACATCTTCCTAAAGAGGTTTTTCAAGCCATCCGTATTATGGGAGGGAGAGTCCGGAAATAACAACCCGGACCCAACTGCACCGCCCCACACCGAACATTCCGACATAGTTGGTGGTTCCGCCAACGAAATAACACCATCAGCCCACGCAATAATGGCAGTCATCGCCTGCGGATGTAACCATTCCTAGCCTACCTAACTAGGCAGGAACTTCTAGAGGACCAAAACGAGGCCCGTTGCATAGTGCGGCGGTCTAAAGCCTATAAGGTCCATGAGGGGGAGCTTTCTAAGAAAAGCACAACCGGAGTCCTTCAAAGGTGTATCTTCAAAGAGGAAGGGCGGAATCTCCTGGCTGAAATTCATGCCAGACTCGGTGGGCACCATGCCGCAGCCCGGGCCCTTGTAGGCAAGGCCTTCCGTACAGGATTTTATTGGCCGACGGCCCGGCAAACGCCAGGGACTTAGTCCAACGATGCGTCGGTTGCCCGGCTCTTTGCTAATCAAAGCCACATGCCACCCACCGCCCTCAAAACTATACCCATCACCTGGCCCTTCGCGGTTTGGGGGCTTGACATGGTTGGACCCCTTAAAGGAGGAACCCACAAGCAAAAATACCTATTGGTCATGGTGGATAAATTCACCAAATGAATAGAGGCCAAGCACAGAAGACGGCGAATCCGGACCGGTGATAGACTTCATATCGGGGTAGTACACCGCTACGGCGTCCCCATAGCATCATCACCGATAATGACACGAACTTCATGGCCGATGAGGTCAAACTCAGTGCAAAAACATGGGCATCAAGCTCGACCACGCTTCAGTCTATCACCCCCAAACTAACGGTCAAGTCGAGCGAGCAAACAGTCTAATCATGAGTGGCATTAAACCCAGACTAGTGCGGTCCCTCAAGGAATCAAACACGCACTGGGTAGAGGAGCTCCACTCCGTAACTGGGGCTGCGGACCACGCCGAATCACACTACCGGATTCACACCATTTTTTATGGTATACGGCGCAGAGGCAGTTTTGCTCGCGACATAATTCATGACTCACCTCGGCGTGCGCATGTACAAAGAAAGAGAAGCCGAGCTCGATCGGCAGGACATTTGGATGCCTTGGAGGAGGAGCGACGTGGCAAAAGCTCGTTCCGCATTCTATCAACAGCAGGCTCGAAGATATCAAAGCAAGGAAATGCACGGGCCAAAGCTTACAATGTTGGCGAACTAGTTCTACGCTCACGGACAAGAAAAAGGACAAACTCAAGCCCAAATGGGAGGGTCCCTTCATCATCGACCAAGTCCTCGACCGGCGGAGCGCACTGCCGTCTAAACGCATCGGATATCGACTCGAGCCGAACCCATGGAACGCAGCCCGTCTCCAGAAGATTCTCGCCTAAGCGCGGATTACGAGTTCGTCTCCTTCCTCCGTCTATATTTTATACTTTAAGCTGTCTTTTATTTCTCTCCTTCTTCTTCCCTTTTTCCAAAGCCGTTAAAGGCTCATTTGCATTGTTCAAGACACACTTGACGCGCTATCCGCTCATTATACACAGGGGCTTCTTTAATGAAGCTTATTATACGGGCTTTATGCCCAACACATGTGTCACACTTCCGCATGTACCTTTTATTCACCATTATATGCATCGATATGACTTAAGTTTTGGCCAAGCTGGGTTGCTGGCTCTGTGCTTACCTCTACGTTCCCGATTGTTTGGCTAGGTGGTAAAGGAGCACCTCTGCGGTTATTACCGCGGGTCACCGGACGTGTACCTCGGTGGGTGAAGCCGAAAGCTAGCGTTCTTAAGGGAATATTCGGTCGGTGAACTAAAAGACAATTTTTCTTTTTCATTTATCTGCCCCCAGATGCTTTTACGCTTTTCAGTCCGGACATGCACTTTAGGGCATGCCTCCTGTGGAAAGGAACCCCTAACGGAACTATTCTCCTGGAAGATGTTTCTTACTAACCATGTAATATAACATAACTAGTTGGGCACTTGTCCGATAAAGCACTCATGACCCCTACGCTTTGGTCTCCACGCATGCCCCGGTTTTTACATAACCGCGAGGGTATTCGGACACACTCCGGACTATTGGGTCCAGAGGTTGAAGCGAAAAGGTCCGCTACGACAAACGATCTACAATCCGGCTAGAAGGCATTTTACATGTCATTTTAAATTACATAGTCAAATTGACTGATTGTATTCCTCTTCTATGCCATCTAATAGGCTGTCTAGTTTACGCCTTCTTTGGAATACTTTATGCCAACTCTACTTGGCCGTACACTAAGCTCACGAGGATCTCCTTCTGTCGGGCCCCACAGTCCGACCTCGGCCATGTGGTTTGGGTCCGCCTTCGTGTACCGCATCTTCACCATGGCCTGTGCCTCCCTGGCACCTTGACGACAGGCCAATATCTTCCATAGTCGGAAGCGCCGCCGTGCTCCCTGAAGCTTCTCTGCAAGCTCTCCAAGGCCTTCGGGCAGGGAGATAGATGGCCACAAGGCCTGGGCGACGCCTTTCATCACCTGCCGAACTCGTTCGTGCAGTTGCAATAGCTCGGGAAGAAGGTCACCAGTAGAACCGGCATTTCCTCTGCAGACGACCCGTGAGCATACCCTACTGAGACATAACTCGTTAGTTGACTTCCTCGCCGAACTCTTTTTCAAAGTTCGCTCAAGCACTTACTATAAATGCTGCAACGAAGTCGCCGATTCTCCTTCACGGAGTCGCATACCGGGCACGGACATCCTTTAGTTCCTCACCCGGTGGGTGTTGGCATCTTGGAGATTGTTTTATCTTACCTCACCCTTGTAAGCACATTCTCGCCGCCTTCAACCGGGCGCAAGAGCTGTTGCTTGTCCAGATCTAGTCCGCGCCATCTCGCAATATTATTGTCGATTTACACACGCCGCACTTCACAAACTACTTATATTTTGAAGCATATATTACGGAGGGGGTCTCTGTGGCTCCCCTCAGATGGCTAGTGCTTGGCCTCAAGTTGGGCCTTGCATTCTTCAAGCTCACAGGACAGTCGGGTATTCTTTTTGTAAGATCCTCAGATAACAAATGATCCTTAAATCAGTTATTCTAACTATTTTAAGTCTCGAGGGCTACTGGCATATATAACCGTCAAATTTTCTCACCCTTATGTCCTTTACATACTGCTCCGTGGCTCTGGCTAGACCATCTTGAGCGGCACGGAGGTGCGCATCTCCCGAATTGAAGGCATTCAATGCCTCTTGGGAGAAACATGCGTCACGAAGAACTGTCCGGCGGCGCATGTGATTCATGGCACTCTCCACCTCGGAGTTGGTGGCGGACAATCTGTCGGCATCCTCTGTCGGAGGAGCATCCGATGCACGCCTCGTGCTCGCCTCCGCTTGTGGACCCGGCTTTGGAGCCTGGCTGGCGGAGGCTCGATTGGCAACCTCTCGGGACATAGTCCGTGGCGCTCTTTTCCTGAAAAGAGCACCAGCGTTAGTACGCCTTCCAGAATCAATCCTCGAATATGGTGACGCGCCATACCGGGCGGCGTTTCGATCCGGGCCGCACTTCTTTTTTAGCTGAGGCCGTGCTGCCCTTGTTGGCTAGCCGCCGTGGCTCGGCCTCCCGCCTCAAGGCACCCCTGCGAAACACCATTGGTATACGGTGATAAAAAATAAGCGCGGATGGGTCATTATCGAGTATTGGGACCTCGATCTCGATTACTGTGAGGCTGGAAGTATTCCGGTAATCGGCCGTAATGGCAACCAAGGCATTATCGATGCTCAGTTGGTGAAATACCCCATCAATCAGCTCAACCAATATGTCCGGATCCTCTTGGGAGGCCGGATCGAGGAGCCGTTCCGGATCCTCGGGTTGTGGAGGCGGGTTGTTTATGTCTTTTACAGCCTGGAGCAGTTCCTGCGTCAAAATCACAAAATAAGATACCCAACCATGGGAATACGGATCGGATGTGCAAAAAAGAAATGTCCGCTTACCCAGCTTCGAGGATTGTTCATAGAAAATCCGTTCAATGGACTGACAAGGAGAAAATCCTCCTCTTCTCCCTTGTACAGCACGGACAAGATCTTCACCAGATCGGTGACCGATCCCGACCCCTTACGGCCATGACGGGTGGCATCGTCCTCCCCGTTGAAATCTCACTTGGGGTTGCCCCTATACTGGAGCGGCTGCACCCCTCGCATAATACATGTGGCCATGACACCGATCATGGTCAGTCCGGAATGAGCTAACAATCTTATTCGGCTCATCAGGTAAAGGACGTCCCTGTCTTCTTCTCTCTGGGGGCTCCGCGGGCGCCAACTCAGGCGTTTCTTCAAAGGAGCATTGCTGAACTCCGGAGACCGATCCAACAGGATCCGGCAGCGGACGTCTTCTATATAAAATCATTCAAGGCCGGTCTTGGACGCCTTCTTCGTGGTTCCGGATAGATATCCGGTCTCGGCGATGCGCCACAGCTCGCTCCGCCCACTTGATATATTGACCCCTCATGAGAACGGGGTACAAGGCAGAATAATCTCTTCCACGGTATAAAATGAGCCTCGACGCCCAAGAACAGTTCGCAAAGGGCCACGAAGCCCATTGCCGGTGTGTCAAAACCGCGGATCTCGGGTAGGGGTCCCGAACTGTGCGTCTAGGCGGATGGTAACAGGAGACAAGGGACACGATGTTTTTACCCAGGTTCGGGCCCTCTCGATGGAGGTAATACCCTACTCCTGCTTGATTAATATTGATGATATGGGTAGTACAAGAGTAGATCTACCACGATATTGTAGAGGCTAAACCCTAGAAGCTAGCCTATGGTATGATTGTTGTTCGTCCTATGGACTAAAACCCTCCGGTTTATATAGACACCGGATAGGTTAGGGTTACAGTCGGTTACAATGGTAGGAGATCTACATATCCGTATTGCCAAGCTTGCCTTCCACGCCAAGGAAAGTCCCATCCGGACACGGAATGAAGTCTTCAATCTTGTATCTTCATAGTCTTGGAGTCCGGCCGTGATGATAGTCCGCTATCCGGACACCCCTAATCCGGGACTCCTCGGTAGCCCTGAACCAGGCTTCAATGACGATGAGTCCGTGCGTTGATTGTCTTCGCATTGCGAGGCGGGTTCTTCTCCAAATTCCATATACCGCCGAATAGTGTCCGGCTTCTGATAAATGCTGCGCTCCTTGGCTTCTGCGCCCAATAATGGCCATCTTCCACGTGTTTGAATGAATGCGAAAGGCCAGGGTATTTTTACAATTACCCCCCCAGCTGCGCAAATGAGCTGCCTATAAAAGGGGCGAGGATCTAGATCTGAGTAACACCATCCCTACCTCGCGAGCTTTCATCGGAGCGCCCCTGACCAAAGCCCATTCCATCATGGACAGTCGACGCGGCTCCTCCTCTCGCGCTCCCAACCCTTAGCCTGGAAATTGGGAGAGATGCTTAGTCCCGCATAGCGAGCTAGTTATACTCCAAACCAAGGGATTTCTTCCCCCGGCCTTCATGGTTCCGGTTCGAGCCGGACTCGCCACCTACAAGGGCGGAAAGCAAGCGGAGAGTGTCCCCGATCCTTCTAAAGGAGAGCGGGTGTGCTTCTTCTCTTATCTAGTAAGAGGACTCGGATTTCCAATCCATCCGCTTTCTCCGGGGCTCTTGGAGTTCTACGGCCTCCAGTTGCACCACCTTCCTTTGCCTCCATTTTGCACATTGCGGGCTTCGTGGCCCTCTGCGAGCTGTTCTTGGGCGTCGAGGATCACTTCAGGCTGTGGAAGAGATTATTCTGCCTAGTACCCCGTTCTCATGAGGGGTCAATATATCAAGTGGGCGGAGCCGAGCTATGGCACATTGCCGGGACCGGATACCTATCCGGAACGCCAAAGAAGGCGTCCGAAGACTGGCCCTCGGAATGGTTTTATATGGAGGACGTCCCGCTGCCGGATCCTGTTCGAATCGGCCTTCCGGAGTTCAGCAATGCTCCTCTGAAGAAGCGCCTAAGTTGGCGCCCTCGAAGGCCCCCGAGGGAAGATGACAAGGACGTCCTCTATTTGATGAGCCGAATAAGGTTACTGGCTCATGCCGGATTAACCATGATTGGAGTCATGGCGATCTGCATTATGAGGGGGGTGCAACCGCTCCAATATAGGGGCCACCCCATGTGGGGCTTCAATGGGGAGGACGATGCCACCCGTCATGGCCGCAAAGGGCCGGGATCGGTCACCGAACTGGTGAAGATCTTGTCTGCTATGTTCAAAGGGGAGGAGGAGGATTTCCTCTGCGTCAATCCGCTGAAGGAGTTTTCTTCGAATAATCCTCAAAGCTGGGTAAGCAAACATCTTTGTGACCTGTCCGATCCATGTTCCCGTGGTTAAATATCTCATTTCATGGTTTTTGCGCAGGAACTGCGCTGGACTGTGGAGAAGATACACAGCCCGCCCCCACAACCCGAGGATCCGGAACGGTCCCTCGATCCGACCTCCGAAGAGGATCCGGATATAAAGGTGGAGTTGATCGACGGGTGTTCTACCAACTTAGCATCGACAATGCTTTGGTTGCCATTACGGCCGACATTACCGAATACTTCCAAATTTCACAGTAATCGAGACCGAGGTCCCAAAATCCTGATAATGACCCACCCGTGCATATTTTTTGATCACCGTATACCAATGGTGTTTCGCAGGGGGTACCTTCGAGGCAGGAAGTCGAGCCCGCGGCGGCTGGCCAAAAAAGGGCAGTGCGGCCCCGCAGGCTAAAAAGAAGTGCAGTCCGGATCGAAACTCCGCCGCAACGGTATGGCGTGTCACCATGCTTCCAGGATTGATTCCTGGAAGGCGTACTAATGATGTGCTCCTTTTAGGAAAAAGAGCGCTCGCCGGACTGAGTCCGGAGAGGTTGCCAATCGAACCTTCACCGGCAAGGCTTCAAAGCCGGGTCCGGAGGCTGAGGCGAGCACGAGACGTGCGTCGGATGCTCCTCCGACAGAGGATGCCGACAGGTTGTCCGCCACCAACTCCGAGGTGGAGAGCGCCTTGAATCACAGCGCCACGGACAGTTCTTCATGACGCGTGTTTCTCCCAAGAGGCCTTGAATGCCTTCGATTGGAGATGCGCACCTCCGTGCCGCTCAAGATGGTCTAGCGAGCCACGGAGCAGTATGTAAAGGTCATACGGTAAGGAAATTTGACAGTTTATATATGCCAAGTAGCCCCGAGACTTAAAATAGTTAGAATAACTCGATTTAAGGATCATTTGTTATGCAGGATCTTCTGAAAAGAATACCCGATCGTCCTGTGGAGCTTGAAGAGTGCAAGGCCCAACTTGAGGCTGCACTAGCCGCCACGGAGGAGCCACAGAGACCCCTCCGTAATATACGCCGGAAGATAAATAGTTTATGAAGTGCGGCGTGTGTAAATCGACAAAAATATTGCAGATGGCGCCGGATTAGATCCAGACAAGCAGCAGCTCTTGCGCCGCCTAAAGGCCGGCGAGAGCGTGCTTACGAGGGTGCGGCAGAGAAAAATAGCCTCAAGACGCCAACACCAAGCTGGGCGAGGAAATAAAGGATGTTCGTGCTCAGCTTGTCCGACCAGAAGGAGAATCGGCGCTTTGCCGGGCATTTTCAAGAGTGCTTGAACGAACTTTGAAAGAGTTCGGCGAGGAAGGCGACTAACATAAACATGTATGTAGGTTCGCTCACGTGTCGCCCTAAGGAGGAGATGCCCAGTTCTTCGGGTGATCTTCTTCCGAATCTGCCACCGCATTTAACGAGTCCGGCAGGTGATGAAAGTCATTGGCCAGGCCTTGT
The DNA here is from genome assembly GCA_021605145.1 of Aegilops bicornis. Taxonomy (NCBI): domain Eukaryota; kingdom Viridiplantae; phylum Streptophyta; class Magnoliopsida; order Poales; family Poaceae; genus Aegilops; species Aegilops bicornis. The sequence continues at coordinate 121,830,664 of CM038673.1, forward strand.
GGCCATCTATCTCCCTGCCTGAAGGCATTGGGGAGCTGGCAGAGCGGCTTCAAGGAGCGCGGTGGTGCTTCTGGCTATGGAAGATATCGGCATGCCGTCAAGGCGCCAGTGAGGCCTGGGCCATGGTAAAGACGCGGTACACGAAGGCTGACCCAAACCACAGGGCCGAGGTCGGACCTGTGGGGCCTGATGAGATGGAGATCCCTCAGAAGCTTAGTGTACGGCCAAGTAGAATTGGCCGCCAAGTATTCTCAGCAAGATTGTAAATTAGATAGCCTGTTAGATGGCATTGAGGAGGAATACAATGAGTCAAGTTGACTGTGTAAATAAATATGACATTAAAAATGTCTTCTAGCCAGATTGTAGATCGTTCGTCATAGGGACCTTTTCGCTTCGACCTCAGGACCCAATATTCCGGAGTGTGTCCAAATACCTTCGTGGTTATATAAGAACCGTGGTATGCATGGAGACAAGGCGTAGGGGTCATTAGTGCTGTATCAGACAAGTGCCCAACTAGTTATGTTATATTACATGGGTAGTAAGAAACATCTTCCAGGGAGAATAGTTCCGTTAAGGGTTCCTTTCGCTAGGATGCATGCCCTAAAGTGCATGTCAAAGCTGCTATGAAAGCAGAAAATCATCTGGGGGAAGATGGGTAAATAATTAAAAATCATCTTTTAGTTCACCGACCGAATATTCCCTTAAGAACGCTAGCTTTCGGCTTCACCCCTCGAGGTACACATCCGCCGACCCGGCAAGAATAATCGCAGAGGTGCTCCCTTTACCACCTAGCCGAACAATCGGGAACGAGGGGTAAGCAGAGCCAGCAACCCAGCTGGCCAAAACTTAAGTCATATTGATGCATATAATGGTGAATAAAAGGTACATGCGGAAGCTTAACGCATGTGTTGTGCATAAAGCCCGTATAAATAAGCTTCATTAAAGAAGCCCCTCAGTATAATGAGCGGATCTTGCGTCAAATATGTGCGAACAAAGCGCAAACGAGCCTCTAGAGGCTGCAGAAAAGAAGGAGGAGGAAGGAGAGAAATAAAAGACAGCAAAAATAAAAAAGTGGACGGAGGAAGGAGACGAACTTGGAGTCCGGCACTTAGGCGTAGAATCTGCGTAGACGGGCTGCATTCCATGGGTTCGGCTCGAGCCAGTTATCCGATGCGTTTTGCAGACGGTATGCTCCGCCGGTCAGGACCTGGTCGATGATGAAGGGACCTTCCCATTTGGGCTTGAGTTTGTCCTTTTTCTTGTCCGGCAGGCGTAGAACTAGTTCTCCAACGTTATAAGCCTTGGCACGTACTTCCCTGCTTTGATATCTTCGAGCCTGCTATTGATAGAATGCGAATCGAGCTTTTGCCACGTCGCACTCCTCCTCCAATGCGTCCAAATTGTCCTGCCGATCGAGCTCGGCTTCTCTTTCTTCATACATGCGCACGCGAGGTGAGTCATGTATTATGTCGCAGGCACATCGCCTCTGCCAGACACCATAAAAATGGTGTGAATCCGTAGTACGATTCGGCGTGGTCCGCAGCCCCTAGAGTACGGAGTCGAGCTCCTCAACCCAAAGGCGTGTTAGATTCCTTGAGGGACCGCACTAGTCCGGGTTTAATGCCGCTCATGATTAGACCATTTGCTCGCTCGACTTGGCCGCTTGTTTGAGGGTGATAGATCGAGGCGTAATCGAGCTTGATGCCCATGTTTTTGCACCATAATTTGACCTCATCGGCCGTGAATTGGTGCCGTTATCGCGATAATACTGTGGGGACACCGTAACGGTGCACTACCCCGATATGAAGTCTATCATCGGTCCGGATTCGCCGCTTTAACATGCTTGGCCTCTATCCATTTGGTGAATTTATCCACCATGACCAATAGGTATTTTTGCTTGTGGGTTCCTCCCTTAAGAGGTCCAACCATGTCAAGCCCCTGCACCGCCGAACGGCCAGTGATAGGTATAGTTTTGAGGGCGGTGGGTGGCATGTGGCTTTGGTTAGCAAAACGCCGGCAACCGACGCATCGTTGGACTAAATCACAAGATTCCGCATCGGCCGTCGGCCAATAAAATCTTGTACGGAAGACCTTGCCTACAAGGGCCCGGGCTGCGTGGTGCCCACCCGGTCCGCATGAATTTCAGCCAGGAGGTTTCGCCTTCCTCTTCGGAGATACACCTTTGAAGGACTCGGTAGTGCTTTTCTTATAAAGCTCTCCTCGTGGACTTTATAGGCTTTAGATCGCTGCATTACTATGCAGTGAGCCTCATTTTGGTCTTGGGAGTTCCGCCTAGTTAGGTAGGCTAGGAATGGTTCCGTCCACGGGCGATAACCGCCATTATTTCGTGAGCGGAGGGTGTTATCTCGGGGCGAGCCTCCGGTTGTGTCAGAGTGTTCGGCGTCAGGCAGTGCAGTTGGGTCCGGATTGTTATTGCCGGACTCCCCTTCCCATAGTACGGATGGCTTGAACAGCCGTTCCAAAAAGATATTGGGTGGGACGGCATCGCGTTTTGCACCAATGCGTGCCAATATATCCGCCGCCTGGTTGTTATCCTGGGCTATATGATGAAACTCGAGCCCTTGGAACCGTGCTGACATTTTTAGGACCGCATTGCGGTATGCTGCCATTTTCGGATCTTTGGCATCAAAGTCTCCATTTATTTGAGATATTGCGAGGTTCGAATCCCCGCGCACCTCTAGGCGTTGAATGCCCATGGAGACTGCCATCCGGAGGCCGTGCGTAAGGGCCTCATATTCGCCGCGTTGTTGGAGTCCGTATACATTATCGGAAGGACGTATTGGACTGTGTCCCCGGTTGGGGACGTCAGGACGACGCCAGCCCCCAGGCCGGCCAACATTTTGGAGCCGTCAAAGTGCATGAACCAATTGGAGTATGCGCCGTACTCTTTAGGGAGTTCGCCGGTCCATTCGCCACGAAGTCGGCCAAAACCTCGCGACTTGATAGCTCGTCGTGGCTTGTATGTTATGTCGAATGGAAGGAGCTCTATGGCCCATTTAGCAATCCGGCCCGTCGCGTCGCGGTTGTTTATAATGTCATTAAGAGGTACTTCGGAGGCTACCGTTATAGAACACTCTTGAAAGTAGTGTCGCAGCTTCCGGATGCCATGAACACCGCTGTATGCTATCTTTTGATAGTGTGGGTACCGGACTTGCACGGAGTTAGGACATTGGACACATAGTAAACTGGTTTTTGAAGAGGGAACCGGTGTCCGTCTGCTTTCGCTCGACAACAAGCACCGCGCTGACAACTTGATGTGTTGCGACGATATATAATATCATTGGTTCGCCCACATTGGGCGCGGCCAGGACCGGATTTGTTGCCAATATGGCTTTTATCTCTTCGAGTCCCGTGGCGGCATCCGTCCACTCGAAGTGTTCGGTGCGCCGGAGGAGGCGGTAAAGGGGGAACGCCTTTTCTCCCAAACGGGAGATAAAGCGGCTTAGAGCCGCTACGCATCCCGTCAATTTTTGTATTTGTTTGAGGTCTTTTGGAATATCCAACTGTGACAGAGCTCGTATTTTGGCTGGGTTTGCTTCAATTCCTCTACCGGACACAATGACGCCCAGGAGCTTCCTACCGAACGCCAAGACGCATTTTTTCGGATTGAGCTTGATGTCATATTTTCAAGATTATCGAATGTGAGCCTCAAGTCGCCTATTAAAGTTTCGACGTGCTTGGTTTTGACGACCACGCCATCTACATATGCTTCCACCGCTTTTGCCGATCTGGTTTGCCGGACATACCGAATCATGCGCTGATATGTTGCGCCGATGTTTTTGAGCCCAAAGGGCATTGTGTTGAAGCAGAACGGGCCGTATGGAGTGATGAATGCATTTGCAGCTTGGTCTGGCTCCGCCATGTTGATTTGGTGGTAGCCAGAGTACGCGTCGAGGAAGCACAATGAGTCGTGGTCCCGTCAGAAGGCCAATAATTTGATCAATTCGGGAGGGGAAGGGATCCTTTGGGCAAGCCTTATTGAGGTCTTTGAAATCAACACATAGGCGCCAGGATTTATCCTTCTTTGGTACCATCACCAGTTTGCTAGCCATCCGGATGTTTTATACCTCTGATGAATCCGACTTCCAAAAGTTTGGCTAGCTCCTCTCCCATGGCCTGTCTCTTGGGTTCGGAAAAGCGCCGAAGAGCCTGTTTGACTGGCTTGAATCCTTTGAGGATATTTAGGCTGTGCTCGGCCAGCCGACGTGGGATTCCTGGCATGTCTGAAGGGTGCCAGGCAAAAGTGTCCCAATTTTCTTGTAGAAATTCTCGTAGTGCGGCGTCTACATCAGGGTTTAACTGTGCCCCAACGGAGGCCGTCTTTGCGGGGTCCGTTGGGTGGACTTGGAATTTGACTATTTCATCCGCTGGTTTAAAAGAAGTGGACTTGGATCTTTTATCAAGTATTAGATCGTCCATGTTCACCGTGGAGCGCATCGCGGTGAGTTCCTCGGCCGCTAGGGCTTCGGATAGTGCCTCGAGGGCTAGTGCGGCTGTCTTGTTTTCCGCTGAGTGCTATGTTCGGATCACTAGCGAGAGTGATGATTCCGTTAGGTCCGGCCATTTTGAGCTTCATGTACCCATAATGGGGTATAGCTTGAAAAATTGTGAATGCCTCTCGTCCTAATAAAGCATGATATCCGCTGTTGAACGGGGCCACTTGAAATGTGACCTCCTCGGACTGTAATTGTCCGGGCGAGGCGAACACTACGCCCAGGTGTGATTTTTCCTGCAGCATGCTTCCCGGCTAGGGATTATTCCTCTAAAGGTTGTGCTGCTTCGCTCAATGCGGTTCCAGTCTATTTCCATTTTTGGAGGGTTTCCTCATAGATGAGGTTTAGTCCGCCGCCATCCATGAGTACCTTAGTAAGGCGAAAGCCGTCCACTATTGGACCGAGAACCAATGCGGCCGGTGCTCGGGCTGTTCGAATTTAGGTTCGCCATCGGCATTAAAGGTAATAGCCGTGTCACTCCATGGATTTATTGTTGCTACTTGGTAGACTTCGCAAGGTTATGGAGTGTTCGTTGCTGCATGTTATTTGATGCGAAAGTCTCAAGTCTGTTAACACCGCATCGGTGTTGCCGGGCTGGGATTCTGAAGCCGGAAGCTCTTCGCCACTTTTGGCCACCGGCCGTAGTATCCAACATGCTCAAGGCTATGAGTTGGAGTGGCGCCCTCGTGCTATGAATTTTGCAGGTCCGCTTAGCCAACCCTCCAAAGATGGTTCCGCACTTTTAGGGGTTTTGGTTTTTGGTATTTGACCTGTGTGCTTGATAATGATGCACCCTTTTATTTCGGACTAGGGATGTATTCGGGTCGGATTATCCCAAAATTTACTTTCGGTTTTCCAGCGCTCTCCATCGCACAAGTACTTTTGTACTATGGTCACCAAGTCAGACAAAGCATGTAATTTCGCTGACGACTTATGGCGTTTAGGATTCCCTTGTCCGTGCAATTATTGCAGAAAATTGGGATTGCGTCCTCCTCTCGGCAATCCTTTATCATGTTCATAACCAGGAGGAATCGCCCAAGAATGATGTCTTGTTTCAGCGGGCTCTTGCGAATTCGAGAGAGATCGCTAATGTTTGGGTGGGCGGTGGAACTAGATCCGAACCCCGTCCAATTTAGGATTAGGGGCCGAGAAGTTTCGAACTCGGAAGTTTGGATTTTTGAGTGTTATCCAATGAGTCCAACCCGCCGCCTGACTTTAAGTTCAGGGCTTGATCGACATCCGTCCCTCTACGGGAATCCGGCATGGAGGGATCGGGAATCCGGACGTAGCTAGTCCTTAAGGTAGAAGAAGAATCACAGCACTGTTCCTCTATCACGGCAACATGATGGGTAGCCTGGGGAGAGTTGATCTCTCTCAGATCGGTTTTAGGCCCGATCCGGTCGTAGTCTGTGGCGACTCCCAGGGCGGCGATGCGATCCAAGAGCTCGTTTATGGAGGAGAGCTCGATCAGATCTAACTGTTCGGCAAGTTCCGAACTAACATGGAGATTGGTTTCGATGACTCGAGAGGTCATCGTCGGCGCGGGGCCAAACTAGCGGTCATGAGAAAACCGCCTAGCCGAAGAGTCTGACCAGTAGCCAAGGCTTCTTTGGCGATAGTATCGTCTTTAAAGACGAGATGAGGCATCCTACCTGATGGCGAGGGCACAGAGGAACTCTCAATGAAAGCACCAATGTCGGTGTCAAAACCGGCGGATCTCGGGTAGGGGGTCCCGAACTGTGCGTCTAGGCGGATGGTAACAGGAGACAAGGGACACGATGTTTTTACCCAGGTTCGGGCCCTCTCGATGGAGGTAATACCCTACTCTGCTTGATTAATATTGATGATATGGGTAGTACAAGAGTAGATCTACCACGAGATCGTAGAGGCTAAACCCTAGAAGCTAGCCTATGGTATGATTGTTGTTCATCCTATGGACTAAAACCCTCCGATTTATATAGACACCGGATAGGTTAGGGTTACACAGAGTCGGTTACAATGGTAGGAGATCTACATATCCATATCGTCAAGCTTGCCTTCCACGCCAAGGAAAGTCCCATCCGGACACGGGACGAAGTCTTCAATCTTGTATCTTCATAGTCTTGGAGTCCGGCCGTGATGATAGTCCAGCTATCCGGACACCCCCTAATCCGGGACTCCCTCACCCGCGATGTGCAAAATGGAGGCAGCGTAAGGTGGTGCAACTGGAGGCCGTAGAACTCCAAGAGCCCCCGGAGAAACGGATGAATTGGAAATCCGAGTCCTCTTACTAGATAAGAGACAAAGCATACCCGCTCTCCTTTGGAGGGATCGGGGACACTCTTCGCTTGCTTTCCGCCCTTATAGGTGGCGAGTCCGGCTCGAACCGGAACCATGAAGGCCGGGGGAAGAAATCCCTTGGTTCTGAGTGTCACTAGCTCGCTATGCGGGACTAAGCATCTCTCCCAATTTCCAGGCTGAGGGCTGGGAGCACGAGAGGAGGAGCCGCGTCGACTGTCCATGATGGAATGGAATTTTGTCAAAGGAGCTCCGATGAAAGCTCGCGGAGGGAGGATGGTGTGACTCGGATCTAGATCATCGCCCCTTTTATAGACGGCTCATTTGCGCAGCTAGGGGGATAAGTGTAAAAATACCCTGGCTTTTTGCATTCATTCAACACGTGGAAGATGGCCATTATTGGGCGTGGAAGCCAGGGAGTGCAGCATTTATCAGAAGCCGGACACTATTCGACAAGTATATGGAATTTGGAGAAGAACTCGCCTTGCAATGCCGAAGACAATATGCGCGCCGGACTCGTCGTCATTGAAGCCTGGTTCAGGGGCTACTGAGGGAGTCCTGGATTAGGGGGTGTCCGGATAGCCGAACTATCACCGTTGGCGGACTCTGGACTATGAAGATACAAGATTGAAGACTTCATCCCGTGTCCGGATGGGACTTTCCTTGGCGTGGAAGGCAAGCTTGGCGATACGGATATGTAGATCTCCTACCATTGTAACCGACTCTGTGTAACCCTAACCCTATCCGGTGTCTATATAAACCGGAGGGTTTTAGTCCGTAGGAATAACAACAATCATACCATAGGCTAGCTTCTAGGGTTAAGCCTCTCTGATATCGTGGTAGATCCACTCTTGTACTACCCATATCATCAATATTAATCAAGCAGGAGTAGGGTTTTACCTCCATCGAGAGGGCCCGAACCTGGGTAAAAACATCGTGTCCCTTGTCTCCTGTTACCATCCGCCTAGACGCACAGTTCAGGACCCCCTACCCAAGATCCGCCGGTTTTGACACCGACAATGGGGCCTCCACTTGGGCGTAGGCATAGTCGTTGTTCGACTGTTTCTGGCAGCACGGAGCATGGGGCTTCCACTGGGGCGTGGGTGGGAGCTCCCACACGGTCGTGAAACGGCGCACCGCGAGACTCCGGGGCGTGTACATCCCCACTCAATATTACGTGAGAGTGTCATGGGTAGAACTTCCGGAGGTGCTGGATGTTCCAGGCGTTTTGGATGGGGACCCCATCCTCCGTCTCCAAGCGCGGGGCACCAGGCCTGGAGATGCGGGCGAACCTGAATGGGCCCTCCCACATGAGCGAGAGCTTATGAAGGCCCTCCCTGGAGAGGACCCGCCTCAGGACGAGGTCTCCAACTTCGAGAGTCCGGGGGCGGACGTTGCGGCAGTGGTAGCGCCGCAGGGCCTGCTGGTACCTTGAGTCTCGGAGGGAGGCTTGGCGGCAGGCCTCCTCTCCGAGCATGAGATTGATGTCGCTTGAACTACATCGGTATTTCCCCAAAGAGGAAGGGATGATGCAGCACAGCTATGGTAGGTATTTCCCTCAGTGATGAGACCAAGGTTATCGAACCAGTAGGAGAACCAAGCAACACTATGTAAATGGTACCTGCACGCAAAGAACAAATACTTGCAACCCGACATGTTAAAGGGGTTGTCAATCCCTTTCGGGTAACGGTGCCAGAAATTGTCACGTGGACGGGAGAAAAATTATGATAGATTGGACAAATAGATCTCGAATAAACGCAAAATAAAATAAATGGCAAAAAAGTGCAGCAAGGTATTTTTTTGGTTTTTTGATTAATAGATCTAAAAATAAAAGAAAATAAAAATATATATCGAAGGCAAATATGATAAAGAATAAACCCAAGGGTCGTAGATTTCATTAGTGGCTTCTCTCTAGAAAAATAGCATACGATGGGTAAACAAATTACTGTTGGGCAATTGATAGAACTTCAAATAATTATGATGATATCCATGAAATGATCATTATATAGGCATCACGTCCAAGATTAGTAGACGGACTCCTGACTGCGTCTACTACTATTACTCCACACATCGACCGCTACCCAGCATGCATCTAGTGTATTAAGTTATGGAGAAACGGAGTAATGCAATAAGCGATGACATGATGTAGACAAGATCTATTCATGTAGGAATAAACCCCATCTTGTTATCCTTAATAGCAACAATACATACGTGTCATTTCCCCTTCTGTCACTGGGATTGAGCACCGTAAGATCGAACCCATCACAAAGCACCTCTTCCCATGGCAAAAAAATCGATCTAGTCGGCCTAACTAAACCAAAGATTCGAAGAAGAAATACGAGGCTATAAGTAATCATGCATATAAGAGGTCAAAGAAACTCAAATAACTTTCATGGATAAAAATATAGATCTGGTCATAAACTCAAAGTTCATCGGATCCCAACAAACACACCGCAAAAAGATTTACATCAAATAGATCTCCAAGAGACCATTGTATTGAGAATCAAAAGAGAGAGAGGAAGCCATCTAGCTACTAACTACGGACCCGAAGGTCTATAATGAACTACTCACGCATCATCGGAGAGGCACCAATGAGGATGATGAACCCCTTCGTGATGGTGTCTATATTGGATCTATGGTTTCTGGAACTTGCAGCGGCTGCAATTGTGTTTCATCGACTCCCCTAGGGTTTTTGGATTTTCGGGGTATTTATAGAGCAAAGAGGTGGTGCGGGAGGCGGCCGAGGTGGGCACAGCCCACCAGGGCGCGCCCAGGTGGGTTGTGCTCCCCTCGGTGCCCCCCTCTAGTACTTCCTTGGCCCAACTTATGTCTTCTGGTCCAAAAAAATCTCCAAAAAGTTTTGCTGCGTTTGGACTCCGTTTGGTATTGATTTTCTGCGAAGTAAAAAACAAGCAAAAACAAAGAATCGGCACTGGGCACTATGTCAATAGGTAGTCCCAAAAATGATAAAAAATTGTTATAAAATGACTGTAAAACATCCAAGAATGATAATATAACAGCATGGAACAATAAAAAATTATAGATACGTTGGAGACGTATCAGAGATCAGTCCCCCACGAGACATCCTGACGCGCCTCGTCAAATGCCAAGACTCGCAGGGACCGTTGCTTTATCTCGAGCAAGAGGACCGCCTCAGCCCCGTAGACGAGGAAGAATGGGGTCTCACCAGTGAGCTTAGCCGCGGTGGTGCAGACGGACCACAGCACGGACTTCAGCTCGTCCAGCCAACCCCTGCGGTAGGCCTCGAGCTTCTTCTTGAAGCTTCTGGTCTTGAGGCCCCTCGGGACCTCCGTGTTGGCGCGCTCGACCTGGTTGTTGCTCCGCGGGTGTGCCACCAAAGCGTAGCATACCTGCGTTCCAATGTTAGCACAATATGGCCTGAAGAGATTGCTCGTGAACTGGGAGCCGTTGTCGGTGATGATGCGGTTGGGGACACCGAATCGGCTCATGAGGCCCTTGATGAACTTGACGGTCGATCCTGCGGGGATGGTGTGCATAGGCTACACCTCCGCCCACTTAGTGAACTTGTCGATGACGACGTAGAAATAGCGATAGCCGCCGACCGCCCGAGGAAATGGGCCCAGAATGTCTAGACCCAGACCGTGAAAGGCCATGAGAGCGGGATGGTCTGGAGCCCCTGCACCGGTTGGTGAATCTGCTTGGCATGGAACTGGCAGGCCTCGCAGGATCGGACCAGCTCAGTGGCGTTCACGGAGCGCCGTAGGCCAGCAGAACCCGCACGGAACACCTATCCCACGAGGGTGCGTGACGAGGAATGGTGCCCGAAGTCTCCGCCGTGAATGTCAGCCAACAGCTTGCACCACTGCTCCTCGGATATGCACCACAGCGAGACGTCGTTGGGGTGCATACGGTATAGCTTGCCGTCCTGCAAGCAATAAGCACTGGCCTGCCAAGCCACACGCTCTACATCTTCCTCCTTCCCTGGCAGGGCGCCATGGAGCAAGTATGCCTTGAACTCCTCAGTCCAGTCACCCGCCTGAGGCTCCAACGCCAGGAGCAGGCGGGCTCCCGGGGTCGGGCCGCATGCTGGGGCGCTCGAGGGTGGCGCTAGCGATGGCTCCTCCCGAAGCAGCATCGGGCCTGCAGCCGAAGGCGTAGCCGACGGCTTGAAGAGCCTTTCCTCAAAGAAGCCCGGCTTCTGAGGCTCGCGGTGGGATGCCCTCTTGGTGGTGTCGTCTGCTTCCCTGTTCGTGCCACGTGAAACATGGTGCAACTCCAAGCCCAAGAAACGCTTTTCGATTTTACGTACCTCTTCCAGGTATGCCTCCATGTGCTCGTCCTTCGGTTTGTACTCCTTGTTGGAGAAGTTGACGAGGAGCTGGGAGTCGCCCTTGATGGTGAGGCGCCTGACCCCAGGGCGGCCGCGGGCTTGAGCCCGGCGATCAGGCCCTCGTACTCCATGATGTTGTTGGAGACCTTCTCGCCACGCTAGAAACAGAGTTGTGCGGCATAGAAGAGCTTGTCCTTGGTTGGGGAAAAGAGCACGACTCCAGCCCTGCGTCGTGTCGCGCGAAGGCGCCGTCGAAATGCAAGACCCGGCCATCGGGTGCTTCATCGCCGGACGCGAGGGACCGGTCCTCCCCCGGCCCCTGGACAAGAGCATCCATACACTCTGCCACGAAGTCGGAAAGGGCCGCCCCCTTGATAACACGAGTCGTACTGAACTCTAGCTGGAAAGCTTGGAGCTCGATGTTCCACTTAGCGACTCTGACTAAGGCGTTGGGGTTGTGGAGCACTTTCTCCAGAGGGTAAGCGGATACAACCTTGATGGGGTGGCCCTGGAAATAGTAGCGCAGCTTCCTGGAAGCCACAAGGAGCACGAGGAGGAGCTTCTGCTGCATATGATAGCGCGCGCATGCATCCCGTAGCACAGTGCTGACGAAGGACACTGGATGCTCGACGAGGCGTGGGGCGTTGACGGCATCCTGCCTCGCGTGGGACGCGAGGGGTTCGGGTGCCTCATCAGGCGATGGAGGGGCGGGGGGCCTGGAGCGTTGTCCTAGGGTGGTGGAGGCCGCGCGGCTTTACACGGGCTGACAGGCCCTGCGCTGGTGCTCATGTGCTCTTACTGGACCGCCACCAGTGCCGTGCTGGCTAAGTGCGGGGTGGCGGCCAAGTAGAGCACCAATGGCTCATGAGGACCGGGCGCCACCATGATGGGGGGCTCGTGAGGTACCTCTTGAGGTCCACGAAGGCCGCCTCTGCTTCTGGGGTCCACTCGCAGGGGCCTGTTCTTTTTATCAGCTTAAAAAAGGGAAGGGTGCGCTCGCCAAGCTTGGAGATGAAGTGCCCCAAGGAAGTCACACACCCTGAGGACCGGGCGCCACCATGATGGGGGGCTCGTGAGGTACCTCTTGAGGTCCACGAAGGCCGCCTCTTACAGGGGTCCACTCATGAGGGGCACATTCTTTTATCGGCTTAAAAAGGGAAGGGTGCGCCGCCAAGCTTGGAGATGAAGTGCCCCAAGGAAGTCACACACCACCTTGACCTTTGCATTTCCTTGAGGGTCTGAGGCGGTCGCATCTTTTCAATTGCCTTGACCATCTGGGGTTGGTCTTGATCCCTCTATGCGAGACAAGGAAGCCAAGCAGCTTGCCGGACGGAACCCCGAAGATGCACTTCTCTGGGTTAAGCCTCAGATTCACCTTGCGCAGGTTGGCGAACGTTTCCTCCAGATCTTCGATCAGGGTCTTTACCTTGCTGACTTGACTATGATGTCGTCAACGTATGCTTCTGCATTTCTCCCCAGCTGTGGTCCCAGCACGATGTGCATCAACCGTTGGAATGTGGCACCGGCGCTCCTCAGCCCGAAGGGCATGCAGGTGTAGCAGTACACGCCACATGGGGAAATGAAGGTCATCTTCTCGACGTCCTCGGCCGCCATCTTGACCTGGTGATAGCCCGAGAAGGCATCCAGAAATCACAACTGGTCGCACTCCACCATGGAGTCCACGGTCTAGTCGATACGTGGAAGCGGGAAGGGGTCTTGAGGGCAAGCCTTGTTGAGGCTTGTAAAGTTGACGCACATGCGCTCCTTTCCGCCCTTCTTGGGACAACAACTGGGTTGGCCAGCCACTCCGGGTGCCGCACCTCTCGAATGACTCCGGCTTCTTGCAGCTTGCACACTTCCTCAACAATGAACGCTTGCTTCTCCTGTGCTTGGCGCCACACTTTCTGCTTTACTGGCGCAGGTTGGGGCATACCGCCAGGTGGTGCTCGATTACCTCCCTCGGGACGCCCACCAGATCAGACGCCTCCCATTCAAACACGTCCTTGTCTGTCCAGAGGAAACCAACCGGTGCCTCCTTCAGCTCTGGGGGAAGGCCGGCACCAATGGTGAAGGCGGGACCCGAGCCGCCGCCGTCGACACGCACCTTCTTTGTCTCGGCACGATCCTGGGAGAACAACTGCTTCTTCTTTGCAAGGAAAACGTAAGAGGAAACCTCAAACTCAGAAAATAGTCCCGCTATCGGTTCCTTTCTTTGGGTTGTCATGCTAAGCATGATCATGAAACCTCAGCTCCAATGTAAGAGGAAAATATCGAGGATTTAGTTTGGGAGGCCAGTTAATAGCCCCCGGTAGTGTTCAGCGACAGTCGAGGTCAAGCCGTAAACACTTCGGCCATTATTATGAATGGCCCATCGTTTAACGCCGTCATCAGATCGCCGACCAGTTTACGCTTATTGTGACAGTCAGTTTTCGGCTTTCTCCACTGAGGTGCTTAACCATGTGAGCTGGAAGTACAATCGCAGTGGTTCTCCTTTGCACACCTAGCCGAACAAAGCGGAACATAGGAGGCAAGCCTTGAGTCGGGCAACCCAACTATTGACCGAGGACACAATTCGAAACCGATGCATATATAGCAATATCCGAGAATGTTTTTGCCGAATCTCTAAAGGTGTCGGCGTTGCACTGCGAGACTTGTGCTGAAAACACACAAATAGTTTAAAAGTGCCATGGGCTCGAAAAGCCAAAAAACTTATTCAAAAGGTTAATGTCCGAACTAGATCAAGTGTCCGGTGCCAATCCGAAAATTGGACTTCAGAAGAAAAAAAGTTGCTTCTGCCGTGCTTTAACATGACACATCCTATCTCAAAACTTCAAGGGGGCAGCCTACGGCTTCAACCTCCTATCCTGAAGGCGGAGTACTTCTTACTAGGCCAGTTTAGCAAACTAAACTCTAGCTGCTTTGAAAGAGAAATTAGGCTCCCCGGCTAGTGACCGCACACTTGTGTCGAAAAAAGGAGTGATAAATGATAATAAAAACTATGCAACGACTAAGAAGAAAAACACTTAGTATGAAACGGCTCAAATAAACATAAGAGCCCCCAAGTGACTTGGGTAAAAGTTGACTATATACTGTAAGGTGACACGTAGAATGCCTTCTAGCCGGATTGTAGATCCTTTGTCGTAGCGGACCTTTTCGCTTCAACCTCTGGACCCAATAGTCCGGAGTGTGTCCGAATACCCTCGCGGTTATAAAAACCGAGGCATGCGTGGAGACCAGGCATAGGGTCATTAGTGCTTTATCAGACAAGTGCCCAACTAGTTATGTTATATTACATGGTTAGTAAGAAACATCTTCCAGGGATAATAGTTCCGTTAGGGGTTCCTTTCCCTGGGAGGCATGCCCTAAAGTGCATGTCCAGATTTGCGAAAAGAGCAGAAAAACATCTGGGGCAGGTAAATAAATAGGCAAGAAATCATCTTTTAGTTCACCGACCAAGTATTCCCTTAAGAACGCTTAGCTTCGGCTTCACCAGTCTGAGGTACACATCCGGTGACCCGGCAAGAATAATCGCAGAGGTGCTCCCTTTACCACCTAGCCGAACAATCGGGAGCGAGGGGTAGCACAGAGCCAAGCAACCCAGCTTGGCCAAAACTTAAGTCATATCGATGCATATAATGGTGAATAAAAGGTACATGCGGAAGTGTGACCCATGTGTTGGGCATAAAGCCCGAATTAATAAGCTTCATTAAAGAAGCCCCGAATATAATGAGCTGGTGGCGCGTCAAGTGTTAACAGAGTTTGGACAAGGAAAAATTTACAAGCAACTTTTTCCAAAAAGTATAATGCTTGGTCGAACCGAACACAAGTTAGAAATTTAAAACTTTGAGCATGAAGGCAACTTAGCTGGTTAATGTGTTCGGTATTGACGACGCCGGTCCGAGCTTGATGCGGGACAAGGTTCCATCCCCAAGCCGGTCCCGAGGTGGCGGAGCAAAGAGCTCGGCACTCAAGTGGTGACATAGCACGGTCAATGCAGACGGCAGAGTGATGCCAAGTCCCCGGCATGGGGTAATGAAGTGTTGATGAAGCCCCGTCCGGCCGAGGTGACGTCAAAGGATATAGTCCGGCTGGATCATTTTCCTGTGCACAAAAAATAGTGCAAACCGGAGATAATAGTGATAATAAAAAATTTTCGTTGCATAATAAATAATTTACGGAAAGTGAGTAATAAAAGAAATATTGCTTGGCGCCGAAGTCGATGTCGATGCAGGGCGGCGACGTGATGCGGTAAAGGCATGGCAAGGCCTGAATTCACAGGTCGGTTCGAGTTCGGATCTGGCGTTCGCGGACTACGAGGAAACCCGGCCGAACCACCATGCAACCGTCGTTAATCACGCGCCACCATTTGATAGACCTGCGTGCATATGACGGACAAACCAGAGTAATAATTCATTGGGAAAAATGAACCCTAACAAGCAAAAAATACTAGGATTAATAGCACCTGGCTTATTTGTTGTAGCAATCCGAAGAAAGGTGACTCCCAAAATTGGGACTCGATCCGCACACCTATCACCTGATGGGCGATAAAGCAACGGCATGGCGCTGCTGGCAAAGGTTGGCTTGCCGAGGCAAAGCCCTCGTTACAGCTAACGTGACGGAGCTGGTCGGCCAGCGACGCCGAAGTGTCTGGAGTAGGTTGATGAAGAGATGGCGAAGCCCCCGGTCGAGCCGAGATGTCGAAGTAGGTCGGCATGATGGACACCAGCTTGAAATAGTGCGGCCCTGCCGATGCAGGTCGTGACGTGGTCAATGCCGGCTTGATGAAGTGACCGTGTGGCGATGCAGGTGTTCCCGCTCCGTGTAATCCCTGGGGCGGTGATGTTGGTAATGATTTATCCTTCGCGATGTCGGACTCTTGTTCGGCTTGCCGAGATGATGATCCGAAGAAGTTGAGCGCGGCTCAACAAAGTGACGTGTCTAGCGCAGGTCGGCAGCCGTGGAGCAATATTGCCGGACTGGTTTGACACCAGCATGATGTTGAAGATCATGTTCAAAAGATTTTTTAAAGTTAGTGGGATGTGTTCGCAAAACACAATACCCCATACAAAACTTCCTTTAAAAAGGATGTCCGAAATCCCGTTCATAAAGAAGACGAACTCGGGTCGGATTCGTTTTCGCGCAGAAAACAGATCCGAAAAGTGATGCACTAATCGGAAGGTTCCCGGAGTTCGGACTGTCGGATCGAGATGAAATTTTGAGGGGTGGTAGATATAGGAATTCCGCAGCAGATCAACGGTTGGATCTTCCAAAGGATGTCCGAGCTATAAGTTGTACACCACGCCCTAAACTCGTCCAGATTCCCGTCCAGATTTGACATGGCTCCGGTATATCGTGGATTGCCAGAGATTCCTCCATCGGAATTCGACGAAATTTTCCAGGGTTGTTATAGACTCAATTCCGCACAATTCCATCGAAGCGATCGTTAAAACGATACTTGAGGAGGCGGTGGCGGCAGACACAAGTCCGCTGTCCAGAAAAACAGTACGGTCGCCTGAGAGCAATGTTGACGTTGAGCCCCCGGGCTCCCTGGATGATTCCTCCATGATCTTTGATAGAGATAGGAGTTGGTGTTGATGAAGGCCCTCATCCGAACATGACGATCAGAGATAGGGCGCAGTCCTTGGTCGAACCAAGGTGACCAGTCGAGCTGGTGACGAATATGCCGAAGTCGCGATTGACTGCAGGCGAGCCATCGACCTTTGCCGAACACAGAGGAACTCTCAATGAAAGCACCAATGTCGGTGTCAAAACCGGCGGATCTCGGGTAGGGGGTTCCGAACTGTGCGTCTAGGCGGATGGTAACAGGAGACAAGGGACACGATGTTTTACCCAGGTTCGGGCCCTCTTGATGGAGGTAAAACCCTACGTCCTGCTTGATTAATATTGATGATGTGTGTTACAAGATTGGATCTACCACGAGATCAAAGAGGCTAAACCCTAGAAGCTAGCCTATGGTATGATTGTTCTATATTGTATATGTGTCGACTAGCCTGGCCCTGGTTTATATAATGCACCAGAGGCCTAGGATAACAAGAATCCTAGCCGAATACGCCGGTGGGGGAGGAGTCCTTGTCTTGATCACCAAGTCTTGTGGAATCTTCCTTGTATGCGGCACCTGTCCGGACTGGCCCATGAGTATGCGGCCCTGGGGGTCCTCGGCCCAATCTAACCGATCGGGGGACGACGTGGTGAGTACCCCCTAGTCCAGGACACCGTCACTCGCCATTCTTCTCGAAGTTCTCTTTCTTTCACTTGCCATTTTTCTTGAAACTAGTGGTCTTTTTAACCATCAACACTTGATGCTCCTTCTTGATTTCTACCTCCGCCGATTTCAACATCGCGAAGAGCTCGAGAATCATTTTCGTCATCCCTTGCATATTATAGTTCATCACGAAGCTTTTGTAGCTTGGTGGCAGTGACTGAAGAACTCTGTCAATAACACTCTCAACTGGAAGATCAATTCCCAGCTGAGTCAAGTGGTTATGATACCCGAACATTTTGAGTATGTGTCCTTGATGCATCGTTCTCCTCCATCTTACAACTATAGAACTTGTTGGAGACTTCATATCTCTCAACCCGGGCATTAGCTTGAAATATCAACTTCAGCTCTTGGAACATCTCATATACTCCATGGCACTCAAAACATCTTTGAAGACCCTGTTCTAAGCCGTAAAACATGGCACACTGAACTATCGAGTAGTCATGAGTCTAGCAGTGCATTAAGGAGATAATTCTTCTGTGCAGCAATGAGGATAATCTATGGACCCAGTCCGCATAGTTGCTACCATCATCTTTCAACTTAGCTTTCTCTAGGAACGCATTAAAATTCAAGGGAACAGTAACACGGGCCATTGATCTACAACATAGATATGCAAATACTATCAGCACTAAGTTCATGATGAATTAAGTTCAATTAATCAAATTACCAATGAACTCCCACTTAAATTAACATCCCTCAAGTTATCTAAGTGATACATGGTCCAAATCAACTAACCCATGTCCGATCATCACATGAGATGGCGTAGTCATCAATGGTGAACATCTCTATGTTGATCATATCTACTATATGACTCACGTTCGACCTTTCGGTCTCCAGTGTTTCGAGACCATGTCTGTACATGCCAGGCTCGTCAAGTTTAACCCAAGTATTCTGCTTGTGCAAAACTGGCTTACACCCATTGTATGGGAACATAGAGTCTAGATCATCAAGAGCTGCTTAGAAATGACGAACTTTAGCAACGGTGCATACTCAGGGATAACACTTTTATCTTGAAATTAAGTAAAGGGATCATCTTATAATGCTACCATCGTTCTAAGCAAAATAAGATGCATAAAAGATAAACATCACATGCAATAAAAATATGTGACATGATATGGCCATCGCCATCTTGTGCTTTTGATCTTCATCTTCAAAGCAACGTCATGATCTCCATCGTCACCGGCGCGACACCTTGATCTCCATCATTGCATCAGGGTCGTCTTGCCAACTATTTCTTGTACAACTATTGCTAATGCATAGCGATAAAGTAAAGCAATCACATGGCGCTTAATGATTGACACGCATGTCATACCATAATTAAAAGACAACCCTAAAGCTCCCGCCGGTTGTCGATATTACAAAACATGATCATCTCATACAACAACGTATATTGCATCACGTCTTGACCATATCACATCACAACATGTTGTTGTTGCAAGTTTTACGTGGCTGCTACAGGCAACTAGCAAAAACCGTTCTTACCTACGCAAAACCACAACGGTGATTATCAAGTTTGTTGTTTTAAACTTCTGCAAGGACCGTCCATAATCAATTTTGATTCAATTAAAGTAGGAGAAACAGACACCCGCCAACCACCTTTATGCAAAACAAGTTGCACGTTAGTCGGTGGAACCGGTCTCATGTACGTGGACATGTAAGGTTGGTCCAAGCCGCTTCATCCCACAATACCGCCGAATCAAAATAAGACGTTGGTGGTAACCAGTATGAACATCACCGCCCACAACTCCTTTGTGTTCTACTCGTGCATATCATCTACACATAGACCTGGCTCTGGTCCACTGATGGGGAACGTTGCATGGAAAAAACAAGAAAATTCTACGCACACGCAAGATCTATCCATGGAGATGCATAGCTACAAGAGAGGGAGTGCATCTACATACCCTTGTAGATCGCTAAGCGGAAGCATTTATCAACGCGGTTGAAGTAGTCGTACACCTTGATGATCCGTCCTGATCAAGTACAGAACGTACAACACCTCTGCGTTCAACACATGTTCAGCTCAATGACGTCCTCACCTTCTCGATCCAGCAAGAGAGGTGAAGTAGTAGATGAGTTCCACGATGGCGTGGTGACGGTGGTGGTGAAGAACAATCTCCACAGGGCTTCACCAAGCACAACGGAAACTATGACGGAGGATAAACTAGAGGGGGCGGGGTTGCCGGCACACGGCTTGGTGAATCTTGATGTGTTCCGGGTGCTAGCCCTACCCCTCTATTTATATGTTGAGCCCTGGGTCATTTCTTGGAGAAAGAGCCTCCTCAAAGTCGGTTTAGCCATAAGGCAAGGTCCTTCTCGGACTCCGGGACGGGGCCTTGAGGTCCTTGGAGTCTAGCCCCGGCCTTCACAAAACTTCCTTTGCACATTCCTAAAGCCTCGTGGGCTTTACCCCTTGGCCCAAATAAAGTGTTCTCGCACCAGAACATTTCGGGAAACATCTGAAACCCCTTCCGGAGACCAAACACTATTATCCCATATACTAATCTTTACATTCGGACTATTCCAGAGCTCCTCGTCATGTCCGTGATCTCATCCAGGAGTCCGAACAACATTTGGTCACCAACATACATAACTCATATAATACTATATCGTCAATGAACGTTAAGCGTGCTGACCCTACGGGTTCGAGAATGATGTAGACATGACCGAGACGCTTCTCCAGTCAATAACCAATAGCGGGACCTGGATGCCCATATTGGTTCCTACATATTCTATGAAGATCTTTATCGATCGAACCTTTATGACAACATACATAATTCCTTTTGTTTGTCGGTTTGTTACTTGCCTGAGATTTGATCGTCGGTATCTTCATACCTAGTTCAATCTCGTTACCGGCAAGTCTCTTTACTCGTTCCGTAATACATCATCTCGTAACTAACTCCTTAGTCACTTTGCTTGCAAGCTTCCTGTGATGTTGTATTACCGAGAGGGCCCAGAGATACCTCTCCGATACACGGAGTGAAAAATCCCAATCTCGATCCATGCCAACTCAACAGACGTCTTCGGAGATACATGTAGAGCATCTTTATGATCACCAGTTATGTTGTGACGTTTGATAGAACACAAGGTATTCCTCCCGTATCCGGGAGTTGCATGATCTCATGGTCAAGGAATATGTATTTGACATTAAGAAAGAAGTAGCAATAAACTGAACGATCATATGCTAAGCTAACAGATGGGTCTTGTCCATCACATCATTCTCCTAATGATGTGATCCTCTTATTAAGTGACAACACATGTCTATGGTCAGGAAATCTTAATCATATTTGATCAATGAGCTAGTCTAGTAGAGGCTCACTAGGGACACGGTATTTGTTTATGTATACACACATGTATTTAAGTTTCCGGTCAATACAATTCTAGCATAAATAATAAACCTTTATCATGATTAAGGAAATATAATAATAAACACTTTATTATTGCCTCTAGGGCATATTTCCAACACCATCATGAATGATTCATAAACATGCATCGCAATGAAACTAACATCCTAAAATTGGTCCAATAAATGCATCTGGCGCAAAAAACATGCAGTTTTGGTTGATGGCTTTCCTCAAATACTTGGTGGCTGCTGCCGGAGCTTCGTGACACCCTTCGTGACAATTGGAGCTATCGCGACTCGTACATCGGGTCCGGGAAGGAGTATTGGTCCTGCGTGAAGGCATACGGGGTGCCCGCCCATTGCGAAGCCGCCCCGTCATAAGGCGCGGGCATGGCTGAGGGCCTCGTCGTCGTTGCTGGTTGGCGACAATGGCTCCGGAGAGGATATCCAGGACCCACACTTGGAGCGGCTGGCTACCGCCTCTGCCACCCTCTTCCTTACGCGCAGATACGGGCGACCCTCAGACTCCATCTGCCTTGTAGACACAAGCACCCAAAGGCGCCCGGGAGGAGCAACTGTTGGTGGTGCCGGGTGTTGGTCGTCTTGTCGCCCACCCAGGAAAGCATGAACCACGTCGTGCATCCGTGGAGCGCCGCGGAGCTGCAGGTGCCCACCCGAGTTGTCGCCGACGCCGTGGACGAGGAGCTCCGTCCCCGGACCATTCATGAGCGGCGGAGTACAATGCGAAGCGCTAGCTCCTCGTTGTTCGCCGTCGACGAGCTCGATGGTATGCAATGAGCTTCTCTCAGTCGATGGAACAAAGGATAGGGCGAGGAAAGAAAGGTGAGGAGATGAAAGTGGAGCGAAAAGGTTTAGAAAGTACGGTTGACTAGGGTTTGGTGTCTGGCTTCAGGTTTTTGCAGGGATAAGGGTTGAGGAGGGCATGGGCCGTAGTGGGTTGGTGAGGCCGGTGAGTGGTATTTTTTGTCCGGACGGTGACGGCGTTTGGATAGCATATATAGTGCGTCCGGTTGCAGGTGCTCTGATGATATATTTTTTTCTGAAGGCCATCATGGATTAGTTTTTTTTATTGAGACACCATCATGGCTTAGGTGCTCTATTTGCTGGTGGCGTGTAGGATTCAAAATCTGAGCCTGCGAAATCCAAAACCATTCTCGCAGTGCGGTCGCGCGCTCCCGCTCCATAAATCGACCCGCGGTTCCCGCCCAGATCATTTTTGCCCTGAAAAAAAAACCCAGCGATCCGCTCCGAAACCATCCCGCCCGTCCACACCAAACATCGCCGAACGCATCCTACGGCTCCACCTCACCGATCCGGGGCAACCACGCCTCGACCAATCAGCGCCCACCTCCCCCTCCATATAAACCCAGCAGCCCCGCCCCTCCTCTCCTCTCATTCCGCCCCAAATCCCCCAACCTTCTTCCATCACACACAACGCGCCCGCGAATCCCCCACTCCCCCGAACCGGCGATGGCCCCCAAGGCGGAGAAGAAGCCGGCGGCGAAGAAGCCCGCGGAGGAGGAGCCGGCGACGGAGAAGGCGGCCGAGAAGGCCCCGGCGGCCAAGAAGCCCAAGGCCGAGAAGCGTCTGCCGGCGGGCAAGACGGCGTCCAAGGAGGCCGGCGGCGAGGCGAAGACGAGGGGCCGGAAGAAGGGCAGCAAGGCGAAGAAGAGCGTGGAGACCTACAAGATCTACATTTACAAAGTGCTGAAACAAGTCCACCCCGACACCGGTATCTCCAGCAAGGCCATGTCCATCATGAACTCGTTCGTGAACGACATCTTCGAGAGGATCGCCGCCGAGGCCAGCCGTCTCGCCCACTACAACAAGAGGTCCACCATCACCTCCCGGGAGATCCAGACCGCTGTCCGTCTCCTCCTCCCAGGGAGCTCGCCAAGCACGCCGTCTCCGAGGGCACCAAGGCCGTCACCAAGTTCACCTCCTCCTAGATTGCATCTGCATTGCTTGTATCTATCTATCTATCAAGTAGCGACCGTAGCTGGTTATCTTGCTTTAGTTAGTGCTTGTCGACTTTGGTTATCTGGAACTCTTAAGTGCTCTTATTGCTGGATGGGGAATTTATTGATGGATGATTGCCAATGCTTTGTTGCCTCTTTGGGTGTAACAACTGAATTTGTGCTTCTTTTGACAAACTGATATTTCAAAAGTAGTGGTTCATTTCATCAGCCTGTGATTACTATCTCTCCCACACGGTTGTCCTGATATTCTGCATTAGGTGAGTGTTGTCCAATCGACTGGGATTATTTCCTTGCCATGTTACATTGGTTTCCTGCTGTGATTATCGTTAATAAGAGCATTCCAATGGCCCATGTATTGTTCTTGTTTTGGTAGTAGTTTGTTTTGCTTATCCACAAGTATCGGTCAATTGGTTAGGCTGGAGCAGCTTGGTCCTGGTCCTATTGACGGTGTTACTCTGAAAATGTTGAGCGTGAGAAAATTAGACTAGCTGTCCAATTCTTGCTGGAAGGTGTTCCTTAAACAAGATGGTGTGCTGGAGACATGCACATTTGGTGTATCCATGGAAGCTATGGATGGTCTTCAGGCTGTATCTTCTTCAGATATTGCAGCAATTTAGAGATCGTTTAACTTCACAATTGCCTGGCGAGTGCTTCATTTTTTTTCCTTTCAAGTAATTTATTGATTTTGGTGGTCTGATATTTATACCCGTAGGCATATGGAGCCTATCCTGAAACCATCAAGAAGAAAGCCGGGCTCCTGTTCTCTGTCGTTTGCCGAACCTTCCAAAAAGATAACCAAAAGAGAAACATGGATCTTCTAGGTAGGCAAATCTGCAGGCAGCCACAACATCCTGATTGTTTGGAGCAGAGCGCTCCATCCTTGTCCGGTTGAACATGCCTTTTCTTCTCCACAGGTACACATTTTTTCTGAAATCCCTATATAATTAAATAACACTGATGTAAAGTTGTAACTCAGCGCCTTAAACATTTTAGGTTGTAAATAACACACACGCTGATCAACCATAGTAGGGCAAGTACATATATCAAGTGCCTCTTCCACTCTCCACCTACTTATAAAGAACAAGAGCTCTCATTATAAAGGCCCCCAGAAGATTCAGTTACTAAACTACAATAAAATATATGTTTCGTTTCTACAGATTTCAGGTATCAAATTAAGATTTATACCAGTTTAAAAATCCAAACAACAACTCTTCTCCTGTGGCCTTTATGTCTCCTAGCAATATTTCAATGCTAGCCAACTTAGCTTGAGAATAAATGACTAATCAACATCAACATGAATAATCCAGTTATTTTTCCGGAGAATCCAAAAATTGAGACAGTGCATCATGTAAAGACTACTATGATGCCTACTTTTCCACAAGGAACAAAAGAAAAACCCAGCATCCACTACACCAAAGTATTACCAACATTCTAACTAATACCAGAAGATACCACTTACCCGATGCAATAAATTAAGTGTTGGATTTATGATAGATTGATAGCTGTGGCGACCTGAATCTGGGCACATGTGTTTTGTAAGAACGCAGATTATTTTTGACAACTTCGGCAATTTTTATAGCCTGGCATTTTTTTGATAATTCGACTAACAGTACCTTTTATCTTCAGTTTGGGTTGGCAGGAAAACCTGCCTCCTGTTTCCCGTCGTTTACCGAAGAACAGTGGTAGCACTGATTTCATCTGTGTGGTTTCATTCTTGCAAAACTGCTGCGTATTTCTGTGCGTTGGAGATATCGAGGCTGCACAGGCATGGTTTTCAAGCTACATTGCTGTCCTTTATCATACCATACCTTCCATGTACTAATATCCTGTATTGACATTCAGGTACTGATTGTGTGACCTTTCTCAACCAAGTGAACCAACCAGCAGTTCGGCACAACCCGTAGAGCAGCAAACGTACTACAGTAGTACTTTCCTCCGAGAAAATACTTGTCATCAAAATGGACAAAAAGGATGTATCTAGAACTAAAATACATCTAGATACATCCCCTTTTATTCATTTTGATGACAAGTATTTCCGGACGGAGGGAGTACATGCCAATACTTGGATATTAAAGGTTTGTATTTCTTTTTCCATAGTTCAGACAGGCGATGTCTTTTTTCTTCATCTAGGTGGAAGATTTGGTCTTCATTATATCCTTTTCTTTTTTTGTGGGGTCGATCTTCATTATATCAGAACAAGAACGTAAAGATAAGCAAATGATCTTTCGATGTCTTACAGTTGGCATCATCAAGGAAATTAAGAGCAAGTACACAATAAAGATTTGAGTTAATTACATGTATGGTACACAAACTTGCATGAGGGGTACAAATTCATACAACAACTTAAAAAATGATACAAATTCATCACACAACTTGTATTTTAGGTACAGTTAGATACATTTTCGTTCTTGCCGTCAAATGCGCCGTTAAGTCTGCCTAGTGGCACACCACCGTGGCAGCAGGCCCCTTCATTGTCTCTCCTTTGTTCAACAATTGCCATCTAGTGTGTATGCTGGCTTGGTCATTCAGGTTAGACGGGACGTACAAGCTCTACGGTTTGAAATTCTGTGCAGATAACTTTCTTGTTCCAATTTATTTCTCTTGCTGTTGTATATAGAAAATTTAAATGTTATGACACTAACACAAACATCCACCAAAAAAAAAAACAGATTTTTTTGACATTTTACCACCTTTTGAGTTACTGTTCATCCGGGAGCAAATGCTCCCGAGAGCCAAAACGCCTACCCTTCTTGTGCGAGGTCAGGTATGGGGTGTGATTGCCCATTGCAAAATTTTATGTTTCAATTTATTTCTCCCAATCCCTCAAAAAAATCACTCACAATATTTTTTTTGTTTCACTGTATTTACCCCGCTAAAGGATATACAAATATTATATGTCTAACTTAAACTAGAAGCTGTCTTTTTTGTTTCAATTAATTTCTCCCAATCCCTAAAAAAAATCATCCGCAATATTTTTGGTTTCAATTTATTTATCTCGCTAAAGGATTCATAAATATTATATGTCTAACTTAAACAAGAAGCTGCATTTTTTTGTTTCAGTTTATTTCACCCGATCCCTCAGATATATAAACATAATATGTCTAATTAAAACTAGAAGTTGCATGTGCTTCAGTGGTTACGTCCTTGAGCGACGTGAGGTCGGTTGTAGCTATTTTTACAGCTACGAGTAATTTCAACACCTATCTGAAAGGTGGGACCCACGTGTTGATAGTACAAGAGTGCATGCCCACTGCCACCTAGGCAGACTTAACGGAGCACTTGGCGGCAAGGACGGAAATGTATCTGGATGTTACTAAAACACAAGTTGTGTGATAAATTTGTGTCATTTTCAAGTTGTTGTATGAATTTGTACCCACTATGCAAGTTTGTGTACCTTATATGCAATTAATATTCGGATAATAGCATGCCTCCTATCGACATTTGAACCTAGAGACAACAGGACATAGAAGATTTGCATACCTTTTTTCGTAGTTTTCTTCATCTAAGTGGAAACCATGATCTTCACTATATCACCCTTTACTGCATGTTGTTATGCCTGTTTGTGGCTGGGATGTTCAGCTGCTTTCTGTTGCCTTGGCGAGGCGAATCAAACCTTTCCTGCTATTTGGCCAATGCTACTATGATGTTCCTTGATGTTATCCATGTTTAGTCACAACCTCAGTATTCTGAATTGGAATGTTCGAGGGCTAAATTGCCCCAATAGAAGATCTACTGTCAATGAAACTGTCACTGCCTCGGCATGTCACTTAGCGTGGTTCCAAGAAACAAAGCTGGAGTTAGTCGACCCTGCGATCGCTTCTTTCCTGGGCGGCTACAGACTCAAAGGCTTTGCACAGCGACCGGCTACAAGCACTCGTGGTGGAATTCTCCTACTTTGGGATGAGGATCACCTCAAGCTTGACAATGTACATTTGAACCTACACCCCGTCCGCAAAGATAACCATCATCAGCTCCAGTACCTCTTTCAACTTCACGACGGTCAATGGGCCGACGAGAAATAACCTCAAAGATGATTTCTTCAACAAGCTGATGGCTGAGAAGCCGCCCCCGGGTGATGGTTGGTTGGTCACGGGCGACTTCAACCAAATCTACCGCGCTCGCGATAAGAACCGGTCCAATGCAAACCAGAGCCGCATCACTCGCTTCCGTGACGCCCTCAATTTCTGCGAGCTCAAACAAATACACCTGCAAAACAGGAAGTTCACTTGGAGCAATGAGTAAAGCAATCTAACCATGTCTAAGCTTGATGGCTTTTTCTGCAACGAGGATTGGGACATCACTTTTGACAAACATATCCTTCAGGCTATGTCTTCATCCCTTCGAGATCATTGCCCGCTTACGCTTGTTAATGATGATGGTCCAAGACGCCCCAAGACTTTTCGCTTTGAAAACTTCTGGACCAACATGCCCGGCTTTCGACAAACTGTCCAGAATGCTTGGAACGAGCCCTCCGCGCACACGGAGGCGTACCAAAGGCTCTTCCATAAGCTGAAGCGCACAAGCCAGAGGCTCAGGACCTGGAGCAAGACCCTCTTCTCCCAGGCCAAGGTCCAGCTTCACATGGCTCTTGAGATCATCTTGCGACTTGATGTGGCTCAAGATTCCAGAGAGCTTAGTGCGGAGGAGGCGGACCTTCAAAAAAGGCTCAAGAGAAGAGTGGTTGGTCTGGCTGCGATGGAGCGTGCTAGGAAAAAGCAAAACTCGCGGATAGCTGATATCAAAGAGGGAGATGCCAACACCCGTTACTTCCATCTTCGGATCAACGGGAGACGCCGAAGAAACCTTATTCACAAACTCAAGCATGGAGATGGCTGGGTAACCAGTCATGATCAGAAAAGCAGTATTGTTCAGAGCACTTTGCCAACATTACCAAGAGGGGCCTGCCGCCCCAAAACTATCAACTGGGCCACTTTTCCCCCTTCGGGTCATGACCTTTCCGACCTTGGGGAACTCATCACGGAGGATGAGGTCAAGGATGCAATCTCGGCCCTTCCCGGAGACAAGGCTCCGGGACCCGACGGTTTCACCAAGAAAATTTTCAAAGTTTGTTGGGACATTATCAAAGATGATGTCATGCTCCTGATCAACAAGTTCTCCAATTTGCATGCGGAAAACTTCCACAGGCTCAATTCGTGAATATTGCCCTCATCCCCAAGAAAGACGGTGCCGAAGACATCTCGGACTTCCAACCCATCACCAGATTCATGCCACTTCAAAGCTCATTGACAAAATCCTTGCAATTGGTGGCCCGTCCACATGAACAATATCGTCTCCATTGCAGAGTGCCTTCATCAAAACAAGGAGTATACACAACAACTTCCTGTATGTTACGCAATTTGGCGGAAAGTTCCACCATAAAAAAAACCCATGCTCCTCTTCAAGCTTGATATTAAGAAGGCATTTGACTCGGTAAAATGGGATTATTTAATGGAGCTGCTGGCACATCATGGCTTCCTGAGTAGGTTTCGAGGGTGGGTGTCGGCTCTCCTCTCCTCGGCCTCCTCCAGAGTCTTGCTAAATGGTGTTGCCGGCGACCCAATCAAGCATGGATGTAGCCTCCGGCAGGGCGAACCTCTTTCACCGCTGCTCTTCGTACTTGCCATTGACCCGCTGCATCGCATCCTGGAGAAGGCCACCTCTCAAGGTTTGCTACATTGAAAGTGCAACTATCCCTAGGTGGTTTTGGTAATTCATAACAACATATAGCTCATTGAGCTAATGCTATTCCAAGACAAATATTTCAGGAAAGCTCAATGAATGGCATGGCATGGATGATGAAAGTGGATCCTCAAAATATCAAGGACAAAGGATTGGCTCAAGCTCAAAAGCTCAAGACTCTACATTTTACATTTTAGTGATCCAAGATCACATTGAGTCTATAGGAAAAGCCAATACTATCAAGGAGGGATGAGGTGTTGCTTAATGAGCCTCTTGCTTCATGTGCTTAGTGATATGCTCCAAAACCCTCCACTACTTTCTCACATCCACATATGACCTAAACCTAAAGTCAAACTCGGCCCTACCGATTCTTTTTATCCGGCGCCACCGAGTTCAAATGTCATAGCCATCGCCACAAACCCTAGGCAAATCGGTCTCATCGATAGGGATCTCGGTCTCACCGAGATGGGATTGTAATCTCTCTGTTTCCCTTCGTAACGTTTCGGTCTAACCGAAGTGAGCGATCGGTCCCATCGAGATTACAATGTAAACTCTCTATTTCCCTTTCGTAACTTTTCGGTCTCACCGAAAGAGCGAATCGGTCCCACCGAGTTTACCTGACCAACTCTCTGGTTAGCTAATTACCAAATTCGGTCTCACCGAGTTTGTGTAATCGGTCTCACCGAGATTACGTTATGCCCTAACCCTAACCATATCGGTCCTACCGAGTTGCACGTCAGTCCCACCGAAAACCCTAACGGTCACTAGGTTTACTAAATCGGTACGACCGAGTTTGATGATTCGGTCCCACCGAGTTTGGTAAATTGTGTGTAACAGTTAGATTTTGTGTGGAGGCTATATATATCCCTCCACCTCCTCTTCATTCGTGGAGAGAGCCATCAAAACAAACCTGCACTTCCAACTTACGGTTCTGAGAGAGAACTACCTACTCATGTGTTGAGGCCAAGATATTCCATTCCTACCATATGAATCTTGATCTCTAGCCTTCCCCAAGTTTCTTTCCACTCAAATCTTCTTTCCACCAGATCCAAATCCTGTGAGAGAGAGTTGAGTGTTGGGGAGACTATCATTTGAAGCACAAGAGCAAGGAGTTCATCATCAACACACCATTTGTTACTTCTTGGAGTGGTGTCTCCTAGATTGGCTAGGTGTCACTTGGGAGCCTCCGACAAGATTGTGTAGTTGAACCAAGGAGTTTGTAAGGGCAAGGAGATCGCCTACTTTGTGAAGATCTACCGCTAGTGAGGCAAGTCCTTCGTGGGCGACGGCCATGGTGGGATAGACAATGTTGCTTCTTCATGGACCCTTTGTGGGTGGAGCCCTCCGTGGACTCGCGCAACCGTTACCCTTCGTGGGTTGAAGTCTCCATCAACGTGGATGTACGATAGCACCACCTATCGGAACCACGACAAAAACATCCGTGTCTCCAATTGCGTTTGAATTCTCCAAACCCTTCCCTTTACATTCTTGCAAGTTGCATGCTTTAATTTCCATGACCTATATACTCTTTGCATGCTTGCTTGAATTGCGTGAAGATTGCTTGACTTGCTCAAAGATAGCTAAAATCTGCCAAAGTCTAAAATTGGGAAAAGGTTAAGTTTTTAATTGGTCAAGTAGTCTAATCACCCCCCTCTAGACATACTTCAAGGTCCTAAAAGTGGTATCAGAGCAACGGTCTCCATTTGCTTTGATTTCCATAGCTTTTGGTGGTCATAGCCTTGGTTTCACAACCTAGGAGAGTATGGCGTCTAGCGAGGGAAATTATCAACGTAGAGGTCCTTACTTTGATGGCACTAATTTTGCTAGTTGGAAGCATAACATGAAAATGCATATTCTCGGACATAACCCCGCCGTTTGGGCTATTGTGTGTATTGGCTTGCAAGGTGAATTCTTTGATGGGAGAGAACCGAACCGTGAAGCTAAGCGGAAGAGTTGAAGATGTTGCAATACAACGCTCAAGCTTGTGATATCCTCTTCAATGGCTTGTGCCCAAGAATTCAACAAAATCAGCCGTCTTGAGAATGCAAAGGAAATTTGGGATACTTTGATCGATATGCATGAAGGTACCGACTCCGTCAAGGAATCCAAGTTGGATGTGCTTCAAAGTCAGCTTGACAAGTTCAAAATGAAGGATGGTGAAGGTGTCGCTGAAATGTACTCTAGGCTTGCTCTTATCACAAATGAGATTGCCGGCTTAGGAAGTGAAGAGATGATCGACAGATTCATCATCAAGAAGATCCTAAGAGCATTGGATGGAAAATATGATACCGTGTGCACATTGATCCAAATGATGCCAATTTACAAAGATCTCAAGCCAACGGAAGTCATTGGAAGAATTGTTGCTCATGAGATGTCACTCAAGGATAAGGAGGAACTTCACAACAAGTCAAGTGGTGCTTACAAAGCCTCATGTGAAGCCCCCACATCATCAAGTGAGAAACAAACCTTCAATGAAGAACTGAGCTTAATGGTGAAGAACTTTAACAAATTCTACAAGAGTAGAAGCAAAGAAAGAAGCTCCAAGTCAAGGTCCAACAATGACAAAAGATATTCTAGTCGAGAGCGCAATTGCTACAATTGTGGGAGACCCGAACACTATTCGAATGAGTGTACGGCACCCTACAAAAGAAAAGAAGAATCACCACCAAGAGAGAGAAGGAGTAGAGATGATCGTTATGAAAGAAGACCCTCACGGAGAAGCAAGGATTCGGAAAGGAAGGACAAGTCCTCAAAGAGCTACACAAAACGAAGACATCAAGCTCATGTTGGTGAATGGGTATCCGGCTCCGACTCCGACAATCACTCCGAGAGAAGCTATCACTCCGACTCGAATACACTCAAGATGAAGGTGTTGCCGGTCTAGCACTTGTGTCAACCAACTCCTACGACATATTTGAATCACCAAATGAAGGAATTGGAAGATGCTTCATGGCCAAAGATCCTAAGGTAACACACCCCGAGTATGTTGATTTTAATAGTAATGAAGATGACTTGTTAGGTGATGATGATTTACTTATTGACAACTCTAGTGATGAATACTATGATGAAACGTCAATTAATCATGCTAATCAAGATGAAATGAATGACAATGATAAGGAGAAAATTGAGCGTCTAACTAAAGAACTAAACACTCTTAAGTTAGCTCATGAAACTATCTTGAAGATCATCGAGAACTTTTAAGGGCTCATGAGAAGTTACGCTTTGAAAAGCTCAATCTTGAGCAAGAGCATGAGTTCCTAAAAGCAATCAATTATGATCTCCGTAAGAAAAGTTCTTCTTATATTGCCAAGCGTTTACTCTTATCTACTTACATGCCTCAAGTCAAGGCTAGTAACAAGAACAAGAAAGATTCTTCTTCTAGTAGTAACAATAACAATGCTAAACCCAATATTGTTGCATCTGCATTGCTTGTATCTATCTAGTAGTAGTGACTCTAGCTGGTTCTGTTGCTTTAGTTAGTGCTTGTCGACTCTGGTTATCTGGAACTCTTAAGTGCTCTTATTGCTGGATGGGGAATTGATTGATGGATGACTGCCAATGCTTTGTTGCCTCTTTGGGTGTAACAACTGAATTTGTGCTTCTTTTGACAAACTGATATTTCAAAAGCAGTGATTCATTTCGCCCGGGCTTATTTCCTGCTGTGATTATCGTTAATAAGAGCATGCCAATGGTTTGCCTTGGCATGTATGGCTCTTGTTTTGGTAGTAGTTTGCTTTGTTTATCCACAAGTATCGGTCAATTGGTTAGGCTGGAGCAGCTTGGTCCTGGTCCTATTGATGGTGTTACTCAGAAAATTGTTAAGCGTGAGAAAATTAGACTAGTTGTCCATTTCTTTCTCAAAGCTGTTCCTTCAACAAGATGATGTGCTAGAGACTTGCACATTTGGTGTATCCATGGAAGCTATGGATGGTCTTCAGGCTGTATCTTCTTCAGATATTGCAGCAATTCAGAGATCGTTTAACTTCACAACTGGCTGGTGAGTGCTTCATTTTTTCCCCCTTTCAAGTACTTTCTTGGTTTTGGTGGTCTTATATTTATACCCGCAGGCATATGGAGGCTATCCTGAAACCATCAAGAAGAAAGCCCGGCTCCTGTTCTCTGTTGTTTGCCAAAAAACAGTCTAAGTTCATCTGTGGCAATTTAGCAAGCTCCCATAACCATTATGCAAGTTTAGGGATAAATCACCACAATATCAAAGTACTTAATTATTTCAGAACCCACCTTCCAAAAAGATAACCAAAAGAAAAACATGAAGCTTCTAGGTAGGCAAATCTGCAGGCAGCCACAGCAGAGTGCTCCATCCTTGTCCGGTTGAACATGCCTTTTCTTCACCACAGGTGCATAGTTCTTCTGAAATCCCTACAGAAGCCCCTATATAATTAAATATCACTGATGTCAGTGTTAACTCAGCACCTTAAACATTTAGGTTGTAAAGAACACACACACCGATCAACTACAGTAAGAAAAACACACATATCAAGTGCCTCTGCTACTCCGCTCATACTCCCTCCGTACGGAAATACTTGTCGGATAAATGGATGTATCTAGACATATTTCAGTTCTACATATATCCATTTTTATCCATTTATGCGACAAATAATTCCGGGTGGAGGGGGTACTTATCAAGAACAAGAGCTCTCTAAAGGCCAAAAGCTTCAGTTACTAAAATAAAATAAAATATATGTTTGGTTTCTACAGATTTCAGACATCAAATTAAGATTTATACCGGTTTAAAAATCCAAACAACAACTCTTCTCCTGTGGCCTTTATGCCTCCTAGCAATATTTCATTGCTAGCCAACTTAGCTTGAGAATAAATGACTAATCAACATCAACATGAATAATCCAGTTATGTTTTCCGGAGAATCCAAAAATTGAGACAGTGCATCATGTAGAGACTATTATGATGCCTACTTTTCCACAAGGAACAAAAGAAAAACCCAGCACCCTTTACACCAAAGTATTACCAACATTCTAACTAATATCAGAAGATACCACTTACCCGATGCAATAAATTAAGTGTTGGATTTATGGTAGCTGTGGCGACCTGAATCTGGGCACATGTGTTTTGTAGCAGCGCAGATTATCAAGTGTTGGATTTATTTCATCTGTGGGAGCACTGGTTTCATTCTTACAAAACTGCTGCGTATTTCTGTACGTAGGAGATATATCAACGAGGCTGCACAGGCATGGTTTTGAAGGTACGTTGCTGATCGTTTATCATACCATACCTTCCATGTACTAATACCCTGTATTGACATTCAGGTACTGAATGTGTGACCTTTCTCAACCAAGTGAACCAACCAGCAGTTCGGCACAGCCCGTAGAGCAGCAAACGTACTACAGTAGTAGTACATGCCAATACTTGGATATCAAAGGTTTGTATTTCTTTTTCCATAGTTGAGACAGGCAATGTCTTTTTTCTTCATCTAGGTGGAAGATTCGGTCTTCATTATATCATTTTCTTTTTTTGTGGGGTCGATCTTCATTATATCAGAGCAAGAACGTAAAGATAAGTAAATGATCTTTCGATGTCTTACAGTTGGCATCATCAAGGAAATTAAGAGCAAGTACACAATAAAGATTTGTATTCGGATAATAGCATACCTCCTATCGACATTTGAACCTAGAGACAGCAGGACATCGAAGATTTGCATTTCTTTTTCCGTAGTTTTCTTCATCTAAGTGGAAGCCATGATCTTCATTATATCAGAACATGAGTGTAAAATTAAGTACATGGTCTTTCCCTGCCCTACAGATGACAATA
The DNA here is from genome assembly GCA_021605145.1 of Aegilops bicornis. Taxonomy (NCBI): domain Eukaryota; kingdom Viridiplantae; phylum Streptophyta; class Magnoliopsida; order Poales; family Poaceae; genus Aegilops; species Aegilops bicornis. Next base: position 121,864,853 of record CM038673.1, read on the forward strand.
CAAGATAGCCACAAACAAGAAAAGTACATTCTTTTTTGGGGTAGATGATTTATGTGACTATTCAAAATCTCAAAACATGTCTTTTTTTAGGATCAGTACTTTGCTATTTATTCAATAACGTACGGAATTTCAGACGATACAATGTTTAGAATGCAGTCCAGAGGGACATGAAACCAGACCTTGCAAATTTCATTGCTACACCCTTAGCTAATATGTGTGTTGCTTCATTAACAAAGCACCGCACCCGACGGAATCTAAACTCCTGGAAAGCATGTAGTAGCCCTTTAACTCCTTAAATGAGCGGCCTAGCTGCAGAGAGGTTCTTGACAAGAGAGTTAAGCATGCACACCACTCCTTTGTTGTCGAGCTCAATCACCAGCTTTAGCACCTCCATATCAACCGCTAGTTGCACCGCACGCCGACAAGCCAAGATCTCCATGAGCTCAAGGTTAGAGCCAGAGGGGGGAGGGATGGCACACTCCACCTCGAAACGCTCCATTGTGGTCTTTAAGGATGACACCACCACCCCCCTTCTCACCAAACTTGGACGTCGCAATGTCAGAGTCAGACTTCATCCATCCTTGTTCTGACTGGATCCAACTCTAAGCCGGCACCAGAGTGGGAATACTGGTATTGGACTCTTGGACGGATTGCCATCCATCCATGAAGTTTGCGTCAGAGTTATCAATGGCAATTCATTCATCCTATCTTCCTCTCTACGGAACTCTGCACGACCAGCATTCATATTCATGAGTTCTTCTAGTCTGGTTCTAGATTTTTCAATCTCCTTAGTGACCTTGCCAAACTTATTTTTCACTCCAAGCATGCAAAGAGCTCAAAACTTTTCCTAGTGCGACATTGATATCACCAAAAGGTTGCTTCAGCCCTGCCTCTTCCCAGAGATTATACACCAGCTTAGGGAGGCAAGGTTCCCGTCTCCACATGATTTCATACCTTGGCAACGGTCCTTGGGTTTAATATCGGCGTCCACGTCCCTTACGATCAGCAAGGGGCAACGATCGCTACGCAGAGATGTAAGATGTTTAACCAAAGCATTGAAAAAGATGTCTCTCCATGAGTTAGTGGTCTCCCCTATCAAGTCAAAATGAATAAGGTAGACAAGTAAAACCCTGATCAGAGAGTTTGCACAGTTCAAACATATCGCCAAACGCCGCCATCTGGTTTGAAAATCTAGGAGCTGCGAAGAAGTGCTTAAAGTCCCACCATACCTCGTTGATATCACTGACGGTTAGCCATGATAGATTGGATTGCACTTTTAAATCTTGAAGCCAAGTCCACATCACGTGTCTATTCTTCGATCCCGGCTCGCCATAAACACATGTGTGGTGCCACCATGGCTCCCCTGTAGCGCACTGAACATGAACATCGATGCATCTCGCATTCTCAAACTGAACATCTACCTTCAATGATTCGTGCCAATATAGAGCCAAACTTCCATTGTTTCCTTCAATATTGATTCCCTCAAAACCTCTAAGACCAAGAATATTTAGATATTGTTTCATCTTGCCCTAAGGCTACCTTGTCTTGCACAGGAAACTCAAAACCGGGCCATGTGCCCAGACAAAAGCACACAAACTATGAATTGTACAAGAATTCCCGCTCCTCAACAATTCTAGTTGATTAGGTTCATCTCCCGGAGTTCCCGGCCTTCACTATCCTTAGACGAAAAACCAGCGGCAGAACCTCAGAGATCGGCCGCTGAGACCCTTAGATCGGACGAAGTCATACCAAAGGGAAACCCTAGCACCCACGAGGCCTACCAGTACCAGATGCCCTAGCCAAAGTCGAGAGGCGCTATGAGAATGCCCCTTAATCAACCCTAACGAGGAGCATCATAGGAACATGGTGGAAAAAACTTGCAAGTACCACCATAAGGGAGAAAAAAACTGTCAAGCCCTAACGGACTGAGATTATCTAGTCTGCCGAACTTAGAGCAGCTCCAATAACTTCTGTAAAAAACTTCATGTAAATGTTATTTTACAGGATGACCGTATAATTTAGGGGAAGTTGTCTCAACACCTACTTTTTTCAATTCCCATAAAATTTACTCCTCTTAAATTATTTGACTTGACATGGCGCTAGGAGTCACGACGACGGCGGCCTAAGCGATGAGGCGAGCTAGGAAGGTTTGGTGGCAACGCGGTGTGTGGAGCGGTGAGGCAGGGCAGAGGAGGCGCATCGGCGACTTGGTGTGGTGGTGGCGCTGGGCTGCTGGAGGGCTATTTTTGCCTCAACTTTCCGTAAATGGTATTTTATTTAGGAATACAAAAGCTGTTGGAGTTGCTCTCATAATACTACCTCCGAGTAGTTTATAAGATTTATCGTTAAACATTTTTGTTGCCACGTACACGTAATTCACCGCAGTGAAATAAACTTGTTTCATAGTCCCAAGGATTTCCTCACTTCTACCTTAATAAAGTTGTGAACCACATATATACCCGTGAATGGCCATGCCATAGTCCACCTACGACCTCCGTCGTCGGAAAGAGAAAGGACCGACTTCCACTCCCATATCCAAGGAAGCACCATCGCAGGCTTCATTGCTTTTCAAACCGATGCAAAGGTCCACTACACGCGGCGAGAACGAAACTTGGTGGCATGTCGGCCTTGTATCTTCCCCATGCCTTCTTAACCTAGTGTGGCCGTCTTCATCGAACGACCGACGCCGTCGAAGAAGAACACTGCCACCTGTCATCAACCACACACTTCATGTCGAAACACCCCAACATTTTGCAAAGGCTGCTGCCATCACCACCCAAGGAGACACCAAGCGCACATCGCCTATTTGTTGTACAAACCATACTGACCTCAAGGCAAGACCAACGGTCGCCAAGGCGGGAGGTCAAAAAATATATTGAATTATGGCCTGGCTATGACATACTATAAGATGCATACTTGATTAGGATGGTAAATTCATCTTTGATGGGAAGGGAGGGATCACCAAATATCCCCTCCCAATTTAAAGTAACAATGTTAGAAATATGTTGAGAAGCATGCTATTCTCACCGAAGGAGAAATTTTGCATTTACGTTGTACGTATGGGTCTTCTTAAGGTCCTGGCAATGTTTGCATTTTACATGCATTTACTTTGTACGTACGGCTCTTTTATTAACAATGAAGTCTTAACATTTTATTTTAAATTTGCAAGTGGCTAGAGGGCTCTTTTCTTAACTGCCAAGTCCTAACAGAAACGGTTCATGCTATCCATGTTAGTTTTCTAGGAAGTCCCTTTAGCATTTTCATCACAAGGCACAAGCAGTTCATCACAGTGAAACCACACTTGTTTTCATAGCCCAATGATTCCAAATTCAACATGTTTTTTTCAATTTTGAGATACTAGAGAATGAGCTCTGGCCATACTGAACTAGTAGTAGGATATAACAATTGCAAGGCTGCAAGGTACACAGGTAGTTCAGCACTACCAAAATAAACTTGTTTCTTAGTCTAAGGTACTACCTTCTGCCTAACGGCTAAGGTTGGCTACTCGACCATGCCTTTTTCAGTTACACACAGTTCCTTAATTCGGAGAATGGTCTCTGGCAATAGAGCACACTGCTCGTTACAAAAAAGAGATGCAACTTGACACCATTGCAGAATTCGATCACAACAAGAACCATGGAAAGCAACCAGGCTAGTGCATACTCCATGACTCCACGTGTCAAAGACCTCAGTTGCGATGCTTGTCAGCTTGTGACTTCTGCTGGTGACTCGCCGCCTCGCCGGGCCTACAGTCTACAGCTGATACGCACGAAGGCATAACAAAAGACAGCCTGATTAGGAGTGAAGCAGACAAGTGGTCTAGCAACATAGTAGAACAGAAAATGTATATCTAAATGCAAACTTAAGGTCTTGGCAATGTGTGAATTTTGCCAGCAAGTGGGGCGTATTGCAAAACAGCTAATATGATGGCCGGTTGGTGGTTAGTAATTTAGCTAGTGGAAACAACATGCATCCATGCATCTTAGCTTTGTGCAAAATCAAAACTGAGAAACATGCATCCTCTGAAGTCCTGGAAGTTGAAACCTGGTGTTTAAGGAACAATTGGTTTAAGATGTCTAGTGGTCCTGCGGTTGAAAGTTAAATAAATTCATGCCTATATTAATGAACCTAGCTGGCGTAGCTGCACACAAAGATTCACGTTTCATACTGGAATATCTGCAAAATAAAGCACTACAGAATAATTATATATATATATGCTAGTTGCTAGATGGACATATTGTACAATAGCACTACTAAATTACTTCACCAATATATTCAAACTAATCATGTTAGCACAGCCTAGAGGAATGCCCAATCTTCACATAACACCTACTGACAATATAAAACAGTGCGTCGTACGTAGAAATGTAGATACTGCAAAACAACACTAACCCGCATTGTGATGAATTTAACCGGTGCAATAGGGTCACCGTCGGAAAGGTCTGCTCCTCGCTGAAAAGTCCAAGGACTCAATCCTTCAGGACCAATACTCCCAAAGACAGGAATTTGAAATTTCCTGACCCATTTCTCATTAGGCATATTGTTTATGGTGAGGGTCATCTCATCTGCTGACAGTGAAGTGAATCTTGGATTGATCATCTGAACCATTACATCTTTGAGCACCCTTGCATTCTGGAAGATGTACTGGAGGAAGGCAATCTCATCTTGCCTCCCATGGTACTCACGAAACGTGATCACCTTGAGGCGCAAAACCACACTTACGATGGGACCGACCTCTTCCCAGAACTGGAGGTCAAAATTGCCAGCGAGGTGATCACATTTTCAGACTGCAAATCATTTGGTTTAGTGAACATTTCAGCAAATAATAGATCATGCAGCAGCAACAACAATATGAGAAGAGAAATGCAATGCTGGTACCATCATATGCAGCGCCTCAACATTGGGAAAGAATCTGAGGAAGGCGGGCACCATCTTGACATCATCGTAGACTCCAAACCGCACCCTCAAACTAAGGACCTTCACGGTTGTGATCATCATGCTTGGACTTATCTTAATCCCAGCCTGAAATGGACCAAATTCAGCCTGAAATTTGCAAATTGAACAAAGTTGAAAGATCGTTCCCAGGCTGGATGTGTAGTAGTACCGTGATGACAGTAGTGTCTCGGATCTCTAGCACGTATTTTCCTGGATCCAGGTAACCGAATATTCTCAGCTTGGGGACGTTGCCAATCCTGACTCTGGTGCACGATCCGCCGGCAGGGCCGAGACACTCCGACAGGATGAGGCGGTCGAGACACGGGGCGTTCACCACGTCGATGCTCTCCATGACGAAAGAGCAGATCTGCACGCACCGGAGGCTGTGGCTGACGAGGCGGAGACGCACCCCCTTCATCCTCCCTTGGATGTTGAGGATCTCCAGCTCCTGGCGACGAAGGCGTCGATGTCCCCGTCCTCCACGGCGACGCTGCAGATGCCGAGCTCCCGGAGGTGGGGGAAGGAGGAGCCTTGGAGGCCGGCCGCGTCCGGGAACTTCCAGACGCCGATGTAGAGGCGGGTGAGGGTGGAGATGGTGAAGAGCGTCTTGGGGAGGGGCACCTCGCGTAGCCACGGGCGGTTGACGAGGACGAGATCCCGGACGCCTCTGGCCGCAAGGAGACGGATCCAGCGCTTGAGCTGGGCCTGGTACGCGCCCATGCGGCTGCAGGTGAGGTGGACGCAGCGGAAGGGCCCTGGGTGCGTGGCGAGTATGCGGGAGACGGCCGCGGTGACGTCCGGCGTGTTGGCGCGCGCGGGCGTGCAGCCGTTGGAGATCAGCTGGGTGTCGATCAGAACGAGCGGTGTCGAGCGCCAGACCCCGCGCCAGCGCGCGGCGAGCACGGCGGTGCGGGCGGCGTCCTTGACGGGGAGGCGGGAGACGATGTTGCGGAGGGGCGCGGAGAGGCCGCTGATGCGGTCCACGCCGTCGGAGGGGCGGCCGCGGAGGGCGGTGAAGCGAGCGGTGGTGGAGACGGGCGGGTCCGGGAGGTTCTCGTGGATGAGCGACATGAGCTGCTCCGTGCTCCGGTCCAGCTCGTGCGGATCGAGGCCATGGCGCCGCATGTCGGCCGCCGTCGCCGGGTTGACACTGGAGAACCGGATGGCCTTCGCCGGCGCCGGCGGGAGGTGATTAGGTGAGCACGGGCGCGGCTAAGCTAGGGTTTGTTGGTAGCTGGAGTGAGTGAGAGTGAGTGAGTGGCGAGGGACGGCGGCGGACGGTCGTTTCCGGGTGGTGGGGGGCTGTTTCCGGGTGGGCCAAATGTCGGGATCTGATTGCCACGGGCCCACGAGAAGTTGATCCCCAGAATAAGCGAAATCACTAATTGAGGGGCGCTCCTTGCAATGATTAGTCGTGGGCCTCGCGACGCCAAAGTGTCGCGGAATGAGTTAGGAGACTTTCCGAAAGGTTTCCGTAGCGATCTTACAGCCTTGGCGTCTCCGTGTTTTCCGGTTTCCGGTTTCCCTTTCTGGTTTTTCCTTTTTTCACTTTAGTTCTTATACTTTTAATGTTTTCAGGGCAGTGAACTGCGCCAGCGCATCGGCCCAACGGTTGGGACGGTCTAGCCCCAGCCGTCAGATCTGGTCCCCTGCACCGTCAGATCCCTTCCTCCCCTCACCTCCTTCTTCAACCTCCCTTGCGGGAAAAGGAGGCCCTCGGCGCTGGCCGACGCCCAAAGACACGCCGACCGCCTCGCCTCGCCTCCTCATCGCCGATCGCCCTCGCCCGTCGGTCGCCTCTGATCGCCGCCCTCGCCATTGGTTGCCCGCCCTCACCTATGTCATCTTCGTGTGTTTACGAAACCTCCATGGATGCAACGGCGTGCGGCCATGGTTCTGACCGATCGAGTTGCGACCTTGAGCATGCGTGACTCGCCGTGACCGATTCGACATCCGCCCTGCCCCCGTCTTTGGATCTCGCCGCCGGAATTCACAGAAACCCACCACCGGCATCTGGCCGTCGTGAGAAAATGAATGTAGCAAAAACTGTGGACGGTAGTAGCAAAAATCCACATGGTTGAAGAAAAAATGTCACATGGTCGTAGCAAAAAGAAAAATGCCGGTTCCAACACAAAAACAATGTAGCATATCCAGGTGATGGTTCCAGCATCACCACCGGCCGTGTCGTAGCTCGCCATGCGCCCATTGTAGCACTGCCACACAACTTCATCTTCGCCGGCCGCCATTGCTAGTTAGCCGTTTTCTGTTTGAAGCTTTTCTAGAAGCGGGTTGTAGCTTTTCTCGTCACCGGTTGCAGCTTTTTGCGCTGCTTGTGGCCGACCTCGATCTACCCCATATCTAGTTGAAACTTTTTCTAAAGCGGATGTAGCTTTTTTGGTTGCCGGATGTAGCATTTTTCGATCTTGGTTGCAGCTCTGATGCATGTCCATCGAAACTCATTCTTTCTCTTGTTCCAGCAAAATTGTCACCGGTCGTAGCATTTGGCTTTGACGGTTGTAGCTCCTATGTGCATCGGTTGTAACACCTGTTTTATCTTGTCCTGCAGAAATAATGGCGCATGTAGCAATTTATGTCTCTGGTTGCGGCTTCGACCCGATGCCGTTAACAACCGTCGTAGCCGGTTGAAGCATTCCCGTGCAAGACGTAAACCTGGCTGGTTCGCGGCATATGGCGCCCTTGGCGGCACCGGCCATGGGCGGCGAGCAATGACATCGCATGCACTCCCCAAATAACGATCACCGTAGCAAACCATCATGCAAGGCTCCACCGTGGCCGCTCCACATCTACTAGGCTCATCGGCCCAGTTCCGAGCAAATGTGCGTCACTGCGGCGGTCATGGTGGCCGCGCGGGCAGGGGATGGAGCAGTAGCTCCCGGCCGTGGCCGAGGCCGTCGAGGATCTGGCGCGCGAGATGGAGGCCGACGGCGGCGAGCTCCGCCTCACGCCCTTCCTGTGCTCCTCGCCGTCCGGTAGAGCAGTGTTGCAACATCTCGTCGGTCGGTGGTAGCACTTCGTCGCCGGCTGGGGGTTGAAGAAAAGAGGAAAGGAGAAAAGCAGTTTCGTGCGCAGGCCCACCCATGTACACTTGGTCACGGGGAAACGGTTGTTTTCGTGGGCGCGTGCGCCAGCGTGGCGTACGACTCGGCGGAAAGTTCGGCCGGTCTGCCGGCTCGAGAAGTTTCCCTTTGTAAAACCTTTTGATCTGTTTTGAGATCTGTTTCTCTCTGGTGTGGGCGAACCGTCGTGGAGCACTGTTCTTTCTTTGCCGTCGTCTCCGCCCGTCGCGGCCGCCGCTCTTGTCGCGTGGTTACGGCGGCCCGTGTCCCGGCCACCGCACTTGTTGCCTGCTCTTACGATGGTCCTTCTTTAGCGTCGACCGCGCTTCCCCGTTCGCGTGATCGCCGTTCCCTACCGGTTGCCTTCGTGGGTTCCCTGTTTCCCTTTCTCATTTCTCTTTTTGTTCCCATTATATTTCCGGGATATGGAGATTTATGGGGTAATTCTGGTGGGGACTACCAACACTACGGATGTCAAGTTTCAATTGGGTTTTGTGGGATTAGTTCTTGATAATCATTGTGTTCCTTCTGATTATGGCTTGTCCTTTTCTTTGTATGCTTGGTGGCCCGTGTTCTTACATTGATTCTTACGTAGATGGGTTCAGTGTGGTCTGGATCAGCGTTGTTGGAGGCGTGTTGTAAGAATATCATTTTATAATTGTTCAATTTTTGGCACACACGCTTATTTTTTTGGTGCTGCTCATCTTTGTTTAGGTTTTGATTATGATCCTTGTTTTGATTTGTTGTGCGGTATGTTCCGTGCGGTGTTAGAGCTCATCTTGCTCGTTACATCGAGGAGTGTAGGGCTTTAGCCATAAGGAGGGGTGACGAAGATCTTGATCTTGCTTTTGAAAGGCAATGAGGGTTATTTGTATGGTGTTCTGTTTAGTCATGATCGGTTGAGAAGCAAATTCCATGGTCTTGCTGGTAACGATTGGTCAGTGATTATGGTGTTCGTCCTCGTGATATAATGACCATTAGGCTTGAACATTATGGAACATGGATTGGTATTGATTTTTATCGTGTTGGTCGTGGAGATGTGTTGTCTCCTTTACCGTCTATTGGTAAGGTTTATTTTTAAGGAAGTTTTTAGCTTGTTTTATTGCACATGATGATTTTTCTGTTCCCTTGAGCCTGTGTAATTATATTTTGTAGATCTTGATGGTTTGAGCTACTCCGAGATGGAACTTGTTGGGAGTTGTTATTACACCCATGGTGTTTTTCTTAATTATCAGCAGATGTATTTCATGAGGTGTCAACTCTTTGGTGATGTCTACATACCGTGTTGTTCTTTTGTTCACAGGATTGATTCCATGAATGTTAATGGTCATCATATGGTCAAATTTTTCCACTGTTTTTTCTTTGTTTCTGTTTATTTATTTATTTTTATTATCTCTTCTATTTATAGTTTTGAATTTTCATTCTATTTCTGATAGCTTGATGTTTTTTGTCAGGTTATTCTTGGTATTGTTGTGAGGAGTTTGAAGGAGTTTGTGACTTTTCCTAGGACCGGCGTTTTAACCCTTGAAGTTACTTTGGAATCTGATGATGATGATATATATGTGAGCACTCCTTGCTCCTACTTCATTGGCTTGGGTAGTAGAATGGTGTTCAAACAGGAAGGTTTCGATGATTTTCTCCGGGCATTGTCTATTGAAGTAAACAGCTTGGTCTTGATAACTTTCAAAGAGCGTGATGGGAGGCTTGTTGTTATCTTCAATCTTACGCATGATGATGTTAGTTATAGCCTTTGAACATAAATGGATTTTGTTTAAAAATCTATGCTACGGTTTAATGTTGTCTAGATATATGAAACGATATGAACCTAAGTGTTCATTGCTGTTGTATGTTTGTAGAAGAGGTATGGCTGTGCATCTCTTTTAAATATGTTTTTTTGGACGAATTTTATTTAATTCGGGTCATAGTTATCGTTACAGTAGAGGCATGTGTTTTGTTTACTCTGAGGCACGGCTGTGCATCTCTTTTTTGTGAGGCACGTGGATTAAGCAAATGAAGGCACATAATTGAAGTCAGTGCAGGCACGGTCGTGAGGAGGCACGGGTATACTGAGAGGTACGTGTGTGCAGCACCAAAGTTGTACGGGCGAGATAGTATGGGTTTCATGCGAGAGGCACGTGTGTGTGTAGTACGTAGAGTTACTGTTGGTTTTATGTGAGGCACGTGGATTGAGCAAAACAGAGGCATGGAATTATAGTCAGTACAAGCACGGTTGTGGAAATGCGGTATCTTGACAGCAGCGTCATGCAGCACCAAAGTTGCATTGGCGATCAGCGTGCGAGCACGTGGGGATTCTTAATGGGTTTCATGTGAGGCACATTGATCAAGCAAACAGAGGAACGGAAGTGTAGTCAGTACAAGCACGGTTGTGTGGAGGCACGGTTTTGAACCCTCTTGCTGCTGTCAAGATTCTAGAGGCATAGATGTACGGCAGTAGAGGCATCGGTCCAAATATCTAGTTAGAGGGGCTCGGTTAATGATGCACAGGTGTGTAGTCTCTAGGGTCACGGGTGCGTGGCACCACAGGCATGGATTGAGTAGACACTTAGTGAGTCACGCTTGTACATAGGTCAGTTGCACACAGTAGTGTAGTTTTGTGGCATTGTGCAGAACTGTTGTTCGGAGAGGATCCTGTGTGCATTAGGAAGGATGTCTGAATGGACTGAGCGGTGTTTGATGTGAAATGGTGGAAAGGATTTTTTTCAATGTGGTTAAAGTAACAAAGTTCTCGCTGCCAGGATTTGTGTGCGAATGATCTTCTGCAATATTTATGAATTGTTCACGCCAATGTCTAATAAGCATTGTACTGAAAGTATACAACGATAACATTAAATATTCTTGTAAATGCACGATGCATCTTGTAAAGGTTGAGTATGAAAATTGTAATACAATATCGTGCGAGATATCTCTTGTTCTATAGTCATGGATACAATATATGCTTACTCAGTACTGGGACATAACTTACTAATTGCAATTAGACATGCAAAACGTAGTATGCATTTGTATATGAGCACACCACTGTGTTCAAAGTTCAAACGTAAAATAGTAATACAATACACACATGTAGGACCTTGAAGTATGTCTAGAGGGGGGGGGGGGTGATTAGACTACTTGACCAATAAAAACTTAACCTTTTCCCAATTTTAGAGATTGGCAGATTTTAGCTATTTTGGGACAAGTCAAGCAATCATCACACAATTCAAGCAAGCATGCAAAGAGTGTATAGGCAGCGGAAATCAAAGCATGCAACTTGCAAGAAAGTAAGGGGAAGGGTTTGGAGGATTCAAACGCAATTGGAGACACGGATGTTTTTGGCGTGGTTCCGATAGGTGGTGCTATCGTACATCCACGTTGATGGAGACTTCAACCCACGAAGGGTAGCAACTGCTTGAGTCCACGGAGGGCTCCACCCACGAAGGGTCCACGAAGAAGCAACCTTGTCTATCCCACCATGGCCGTCGCCCACGAAGGACTTGCCTCACTAGCGGTAGATCTTCACGAAGTAGGCGATCTCCTTGCCCTTACAAACTCCTTGGTTCAACTCCACCATCTTGCTCGGAGGCTCCCAAGTGACACCTAGCCAATCTAGGAGACACCACTCTCCAAGAAGTAACAAATGGTGTGTTGATGATGAACTCCTTGCTCTTGTGCTTCAAATGATAGTCTCCCCAACACTCAACTCTCTCTCATAAGTTTTGGATCTGGTGGAAAGAGGGTTTGAGTGGAAAGTAACAGGGGAAGGCTAGAGATCAAGATTCATATGGTAGGAATGGAATATCTTGGCCTCAACACATGAGTAGGTGGTTCTCTCTCGAAATGGTAAGTTGGAAGTGTAGGTTCGTTCTGATGGCTCTCTCCACGAATGAAGTGGAGGTGGAGGGGTATATATAGCCTCCACACAAAATCTAACCGTTACACACAATTTACCAAACTCGGTGGGACCGAATCATTAAACTCGGTCGGACCGATTTAGTATACCTAGTGACCATTAGTGATTTTCGGTGGGACTGACATGCATCTCGGTGAGACCGATTCGGTTAGGGTTAGGGCATAACGTAATCTCGGTGAGACCGATTACACAAACTCGGTGAGACCGATTTGGTAATAAGCTTTCCAGAGAGTTGGTCGTAAACTTCGGTGGGACCGATTTTCTCTTTCGGTGAGACGAAATGTTACAAAAGGAAACGAGAGTTTACATTGCAATCTCGGTGGGACCCATCGCGCACTTCGGTTAGACCGAAACGTTACAAAGGGAAACAGAGAGATTGCAACCCCATCTCGGTGAGACCGAGATCCCTATCGGTAAGACCGATTTGCTTAGGGTTTGTGGCAGTGGCTATGACTTTTGGAATCGGTGGCGCCAGATAGAAAGAATCGGTGTGACCGATTTTGGCTTTAGGTTTAGGTCATTTGTGGATGTGGGAAAGTAGTTGAGGGTTTTGGAGCATATCACTAAGCACATGAAGCAAGAGGCTCATTAAGCAACACCTCATCCCTTCTTGATAGTATTGGCTTTTCCTATAGACTCAATGTGATCTTGGATCACTAAAATGTAAAATAAAGAGTCTTGAGCTTTTGAGCTTGAGCCAATCCTTTGTCCTTAGTATTTTGAGGGATCCACTTTCATCATCCATGCCATGCCATTCATTGAGCTTTCCTGAAACAATAGTCTTGGAATAGCATTAGCTCAATGAGCTATATGTTGTTATGAATTACCAAAACCACCTAGGGATAGTTGCACTTTCAATCTCCCCCTTTTTGGTAATTGATGACAACATATAGATCAAAGCTTTGACAAAAGATAATAAAGTTTAAATAACATCGTCGCTTTGAGAAGTATGTGTGACGCCCGGATAATTAAGCCACAGTAACCATCTGCTAATGATGCCATGTCACCTCGATTTCTATTGCTAATCTCGCGTTAGTTTGAAACCGATTCGAATTCAAATTCAAAATCAAGCAAACAATAAAAGATTTCAAATATTAAAACTAAAATGTTCGGAGTGAGCCAAATAATTCGTAAGTAAGGTTGGTGGATAAACCAAGTCTTTATAAAAAGTTTAAATGCACTTAACTAAATAAAACAGTAGCAAAGACAATTATTTCAATGCTTTTAGATTAATAAACAAATATTAAACTAGTTTATTAGTCACCAAACTTTTTAAGGCAGTGGGTTATTCGGAGACATTAATTTAGGAGCTATCGTCATAATTATAAAACTAAAGAAACTACAAGTAAAATAAAATAGAATAAAAGAAAATAGGAAAAAGAAAAGAAAAGCAAACAGAAAAAAAGGAGAAACCCCCCCCTGGGTCGTGGCACAACTGGGCCAACCCACCAGGCCCAGCCGGCCGGATCCCACTCCCCACTCCCCTTATCCACTCGAGCAACCGAACCCTAGCCCCCACGCACCCCACTCCCCCCGCTCGCTCCTCTCCCCATCCCACGACCCGATCTGGATCGGGGGCGCTCGCCCCCCCCCCCCCGATCCAGGAGACCGCCGACGCCGCCGGCCGGATCGTCCATCGCCGCCGCCGGACTCCACCCCATCGAACGCCGCCCCCTGCCTCCTCCTAGGCGCACTTCGCCGACCGGATCGGGGCATGGGGGCCCGACCTCGCCGCCTTGTCCCTACGCCCGTCTCCGCTGGCGCCTCCTCGTCTCCTCCCCACGCCGGCACCTCCTCGACCTCCTCCCCGACGGCCTCCCCAAGCCACGCTGCGCCCCGTCGCCGTCCCGCCGCCTCTCCCTCGCGGCCACCTCACCGGAGCTTCCTCGCCGGACCACCTCAACGACCTGCCTCCTCCACGCCGACGACGTCCCCGTCCTCCTCCACGACACACGCTGCCCCGTCCCTGCTAACCCGCTGTGAGCCGCGCCCCTCCTCTCTTTCCCTCGCCCCGTGCGATGCTTCCCTCGCCCCGTGCGATGTTATCACCGCACCATGCCGACCCGCCTATGCGTCCCCGCCTCTCGCAGCTCCCGCTCGCTTCGCCTCACCCGACCGGCGCTCCTCCCACGCTCACGGCCTGGCGACTGCCGCCCGCCAGCCAGGTTGCCCCGGCCTCCCTCCGCCTCCCTCACTGCTGCTGCCCGGGCCTGCCAGGCTCGCCATCTTGGCCGCCTCCGGGCTCCTCGATGGTCAGCCGCTCATGATGGCGCCGGTGGCCTCGCCCGTTTTCCCCTGTCGGGCTCGCTTCACTCTGCCATCGCCTGCTCGGGTGGCGCCCAGAATCTGCACGCTCAAGATAGGCTCCAGTGGCCCTATGACAATGGGCCCCACTCCAAAACGTTTCTTTAAAAAAACGAAATAAAAATAAATATATAATTAATTAATTAATTAATAATTAAAATAGTTAATGAATTAATTAAGTTAATTAATCATGTTTAATTAATCTAATTAAGTAGATAGTTTAATTAAACCCTAATTAGACTAATCAGTCAATGACGAATGGGACCCACAAGTCAGGTTGACCAGTCAACTCTGTTGACTGCTGATGTCAGCATGACATCATGCTGATGTCATTAAATCATTTTCGAATTAATTAAATTCCAGAAATTAATAAAATCTTTAGAAAATCATATCTTTTAATCCGTAACTCGGATTAAAATATTTTCAACATGAAAGTTGCTCAGAACGACGAGACGAACCCGGATACGCAGCCCGTTCGTCCACCACACACCCCTAACATATCAAACCCGCAACTTTCCCCCTCCGATTCATCTGTCCGAAAACGCGAAACACCGGGAATACTTTCCCGGATGCTTCCCCCCTTCACCGGTATCACCTCATACCGCGTTAGAACACGGCTACCTCTGCTTGTTGTCCTGTTATGCACTTGCTTTCTATGTATTTATTGTTTCTTCCCCCTCTTCTTCCGCTAGACACCGAGACCGACGCCGCTGCTACCCAGTACGACTACGGTGTTGTGACCCTCTCTCTTGCCAGAGCAACCAGGCAAGCCCCCCTTTGATCACGGATATCGCCTACTCTTCTCTATACTGCTTGCATTAGAGTAGTGTAGCATGTTATCGCTTTCGGTCAATCCTATCTCTGCATAGCTTTGTCCTTGCTACTCTTGTTGTTACCTTTACCTTTATCCTCTTGCTTAGTATAGGATGCTAGTGTTCCATCGGTGGCCCTACATTCTTGTCCGTCGCCATGCTATACTCTTTGGGCTGTGATCACTTGGAGGTGATCACGGGCATATACTATATACTTTACACTATTACATTACTGTGGTACTGTTCGGAGATGGGGGCGGAAGGGGCAGGTGGCTCCATCCCGGTAGAGGTGGGACTGGGTTCCCGACGGACCCCGGCTGTTACTTTGTTGCGGAGAGGCAGGGCAGGTTGAGACCCCCTAGGCGAGAGGTGGGCTCGGCCTGGTCGGCGTTCGCGGATCCTTAACACGCTTAACGAGATCTTGGTATTTGATCCGAGTGCGGCCATTTGGTCTATACGCACTAACCATCTACGCTGGAGTAGTTATGGGTATCCGGCGTCGTGGTATCGGCCGAAGCCTTCGTGGCGTCGGCCGAAGCGGCGCGCGCCGAGTTGGACCGCGTAGCGTGACTTCCTTTGTAATGGAGGTTGCTAGGTCTGCGGCGGCGTTGCTAGCGTGCTTGGTGTGCTAAGGGCGATGGGCCCGGACCCTGGGCGCTTAGGTTTAGACCGGCGTCTTGACCGCTCTGTTGGCCTAGGTCGGGCTGCGGCGTGTTGATCTACATGCGGTCGGGCATGACCCGAGAAAAGTGTGTCCGCCAAATGGGATCAAGCGTGTTGGGTTATGTGGTGCACCCTGCAGTGAAGTTAATCTATTGAATAGCCGTGATCTTGATAGCAGGGGCGACATGGAGTTGTACCTTGACCTTATGACAACTAGAACCGGATACTTAATAAAACACACCCTTCCAAGTGCCAGATACAACCCGGTGGTCGCTCTATCTCAGGGTTACGAGGAGGGTTTCGCCGGGTAGGATTATGCTTTACGATGCTACTTGGAGGACTTGATCTACTCTCTTCTACATGTTGCAAGGCGGAGGCTGCGAGCGTAGTCTTCGACGAGATTAGCTATCCCCTCTTATTACGGCATTCTGCAGTTCAGTCCTTGATATGGCCCTTTACACATATATCCATGCATATGTAGTGTAGCTCCTTGCTTGCGATTACTTTGGATGAGTACTCACGGTTGCCTTGTCCCCTCTTTTCCCCCTTTCTTTACCCGGTTGCTGCGACCAGATGATGGAGCCCAGGAGCCAGACGCCACCGTCGATGACGACTACTACACGGGAGGCGCCTACTACTACGTGCAGCCCGCTGACGATGACCTGGAGTAGTTTAGGAGGATCCCAGGCAGGAGGCCTGCGCCTCTTTCATCTGTATCCCAGTTTGTGCTAGCCTTTTTAAGGCAACCTTGTTTAACTTATGTCTGTACTCAGATATTGTTGCTTCCGCTGACTGCCTATGATCGAGCAATTGTATTCGAGCCCTCGAGGCCCCCGGCTTGTATTATGATGCTTGTATGACTTATTTATGTTTTAGAGTTGTGTTGTGATATCTTCCCGTGAGTCCCTGATCTTGATCGTACACATTTGCGTGCATGATTAGTGTATGATTAAATCGGGGGCGTCACAGTATGTGATAAGCAAGAGCTACCCCTAAATTTGTGCATAGTTTTAGATTTGCTTTGGACTGCAAATGCACAATGAATTAGGCTCATGGGTTACTCTTCCATGTCACATACATCTTGGTGGAGCGCTCAAAATAATAAACAATGAATACATGCACTCATCACCAAGCATAGTGAGTGATCACATAAGATAGATAGGATAATATCAAGCATGCATAAGTGTAGCTTATGATCAAACACATGATCATCAATGTCTCACAAGCATAGTATCTCAACCAATCAAAAAGCAAACAAGTTTAAACCAACAAAGCAAGAGAGAACAAAAGCAACACTCTCTCTCTCTCGAAGCCTATGATCTATACATTTTTCTCCCCCTTTGGCAACAAGTTACCAAAAATTTCATAGAAAATGCATAGTGCTAGATCGACTCTCAGGCTTGATCTTCAGGTGGTGGAGTCCGGATAACGCCAAGACGAAAGCTTCAGTTGAAGTAGATGGAGCCGAGGCTGATGTAGGTCTTTGGAGCTGGTGGCACTGAGGCTGTAGCTGGTGCAGATGAAGTTGCTCTTGTGTCAGGAATTGGCACAGCAGATGACCTCTGGGCTCTAGGCACTCTGGCAAATGCATCAGTTGTTGTTTTGCCCTTCCTCTCCTGCATGTCATCTTGTAGTTCCTCCACTTCAGGCTGAATCTCAGTTACTTTCACATTTAAGTTATAGAACTTTCGTTTTATGATTCTCTCCAAGCTCTCCTGATTTTGAGTGAGGGTGGCCAATCCCTTCCCAATCCTCAGGGTTGATGCTATTAAGTAACCAAGCTGCTCCTGCTTGTTCTTCAAGATATACTCAGATGCCTCCTCTTGCGTTGGCATCCTGGCAGCCTTCTCCTTCCTTGCCTTCTCCTTCTTTTCTTGTGCTTGAACTGACGATGGATCATTCTCATTCATGACAACCTCATTGTCCTCAAAGTCTGGATAAATTGGAAAATGTTCCTTATCCAACTGATATTTTCCTGTGCCCATCTTTGAGTTTATCAATTCTTGAATCTGAGATGCATATCCACAACTCCTCTTCTGATCTGCTTCAGTCCTCTTGATTGTTTCAATGATCAGGATCATGACTTTGAACTTCTGTGGCACATCAAACACATGCAACATGTTGATGGCATGCCCTCTGATCATGTTATGGTCACGGACTTGGGCAACAAAGTGTGCCTCGAGAATCCAATTTATGGTAGGCAACCCCGGCCAGAAAAGTGAACTGATCCAAACTTGTGAGTCTCTAATGCCTTGTCTGGAATTTCCTTGTACATGTGAGCCATTGAATTGTGATCCATTTTCTTCTTTGCATAAATGTCTAGGTCATCTTCATTCTCCTTGGGGGCATTTATCAGACTTGCCCACTCCTCAACAGTTGACTGGTACCTTGTACCTTCAGACATCCAAACTATTCTTCCATCTGGGTAAAAATGTATTGTGGAGTAGAACTGCATGATAAGTTCATCATTCCAATTTGTGAGCTTTTGCCAAACAAAATCTGCAACTCCACAAGCAACAAAGCTATCTTGCACTCCAGGATAGTGCTGTACATTCTCCTTCATGTAGGTCCAATCGACCCACCTCATATCACAAACTATGGGCTTATTGTCCAACAAGATTGTCTCATAGAAGTCCTGCTATTCCTTGGTGTGGAACCTGTAATCAACAACAGTTCTTCTCCTTGTGGCATATGGATCTGCCATCCTCCATATCCTCAATCCTGAGTCTTTCCTGATTCTCATGTCCTCGGCCACAGGATGGGCATCATTGTGGTCTGGTATCTTGGGCTTGAGCTTTCTTAGAACTTGTCCTTCTTCATCTTCCTCCTCAGCAACCTTAGGCACTGGGGCCTTGTTCTTCTCGGAAGCTGGAATACTCCTGTTATTCCTCTTTGGTGCAGACTTGGCCTTGGGGGCAGCTTTGGGTGCTTCCTTGGGCTTAGATGTGGCAACCCCTGATCTAATAGCATCACCCATAAGCTTAGGTGCCTTTGGAGCTGGTGCAGCAATTTCATCTTCCTCTTCCATCATGGAAGGCTTCCCAATAATTACATTTGTGGTCTTCTTGACCCTTTCCTTTCTCTTCTTCCCTTCTGCAGCTGGTTCTTTGGGTTGGGTTTCCAAAGAAGCTTGTGTAGACACTCTGGCTTTGGACATTGGTTGTCTTCCTGCAGGCCTTTTGGTCTTCATGCCTGGCTTTGCATCCTTTGCTGAGCTGTATTCCTTCTTGAGCACCACTTTCTTGGAAGTTGCCTCATCTTCCTCAGCTTTGTAATCTTCATCCTCTGAATCTGAAGTTCTTTTCCTCCTTTGCCTAGTTGCAGCCTTAGGCAAATTGCTATGAGTACTTCTGCTCCCTTCATCTGAAGTTGAGTGACTAGTGCCCTCACTCAAGTCCATCTGCTTCTTGACTGTTACATTTGTCACTTTGATCGGACATCTTGCAAAAAGTCGACTTGACCTGTGAAGAGTTATAGATGAGATAGAAAAGATGAGCATCACAAAATGCAGAGGTTTTTGCAAAAGAATGACTCAAAAGTTCAGTCTTAGTTTTCCATGAAAGCATTTGGATCCACCGAGTTTCAAACTCGGTGATCTTGGCGATTTTGGAACCTAAACTGATGATCTCGGTTGGACCGAGTTTCAGTTCGGTGGTACCGAGACTGCTAGGGTTTCACAGAATCCTCCAATCGGTTGCACTGATTAGTAATTCTCGGTCAGACCAAGAGTCACTAGTGCAATGGGATAAGCCAAATCGGTGAGACCGAGTTTTTCAACTCGGTGGGTCCAAGATGGTTTAGGCGGAAACCTAACCCTAAAAATTTGAATCACATCTAGTCTATGAACTACTTTGGCTGGATAGAAGAGTTTCAATCGTGGCAAGAATCAATATGAAAACAACGTGCCAGGAATCAGACGTGGATAGCACAAAGATTAAGTCCATACCCTAACTTGGCGGTGGACTTGCTACGGCGGCAACGGCGGGAACAAAATCCGTTGACGGCGGCGGAGACCAGCGACAGGAGGCTGCTGACGACGAGGAGACGATCCGGACACCACGATGGCAGAGCGAGCTGTTGCTGTGGCGAAGGGTTTCGGAGAAATTTCAAAATTTTGCCCGTGGCTATATATAGCTCGACCACAGCCGGTGTGACCGAGTGGAACAACTCGGTGCACCGAGATGCATAATTGTGTTCGATTCTGACAAATCAGTGAGACCAAAAAGTTCAAATCGGTTGCACTGAGATTGAAAACTCAGATCAACTTGATGATCTCGGTAGGACCAAAATGGAAGGATCGGTCAGACCGAGAAACACTAAGAGGTTTTGGAAGTTTAAGTCTATGATGAATCGGGACTCGAGTGCTCCTCACACAGAGTGGTTCGAATCGACTTGATCAAATTTTGTGATGTAGCATGAATAGAGTTTGAGACGAGAAAAGCATAGATAGCTAAAGAAGGTTCTTAGGCATTCTTGTCCATCCACTTGGCACAAAGAAAAGAATCCAAACAAACAAAACAACAAGTGGATGTCCTTGAATGAGTAAAATATGCACCAACATGCTCACACAATAAGATGGCAATTGAAATATGTGGCAAAGCATGCACAACCAATTTTAGCATCTATCAAGCAATTGGCGATGACTAGGTCATCTATATATGAGTATATTGACTTAGGAGTCAAATGAGAACATTTGATCATAGGTCATACTCATCGTTTAAGCTCAAGTGGGGTTACCACTTTTACATAATGCATTAATGTGTTCACACCATTAGAGTTGCTTTGACTCAATTCTTAGAGTTAAGCTCCCCCTAGATTTGTGACCCCCCTTAGAGGGATGAACTAACCTTGGGTTTTGTCGATGATGACTTCATGTAGGTGTTGAAGATGTAGATGCTCAATATTGATGTAGATCATTTGGAGCAATCCTTTGGAGTGAGTTGCACTTTCAACTTGCCTACATGGGTTAGTCCCACAAGGAACAAACAAGAATATCCATAGACATAGAGTGATGCACACACAAGATGATGTCCATGAAAACATTAGGTTACCTTGTCCCTTGCCTTACCAACATGAGGGTTTGTGACTCCTTGAACTAGTGCAAGATGTGAAAGTTGATTGCACTTGGTCTTGCCAAAATGATATGAGTGAAGAATGTTGGCGGAGTCACCCTCAAGAACTCTCTAGTTCTTCTTCTTTGGGATCCACATCATCTTGATGGGAATCCTTGGAGTTGTAGTTGTACTTGATGAAGTAGAACTTGACGTAGTCTTGGGGACCCACTTGAACGAGGCTTTAGGTGCTTCTTCAAATGCATCAATCTCTTCTTGAAGCTTGTCCTTGCCTTAGTTCTTGTGGTCTTGTGGTGGAAGATCATTTTGAGCTTGTGTCCCCTTGAAGGAAGTAGGATCATACTTCTCTTGTTGAGGAACAAACTTTGTCTTGGGGTATTTATCTTCTTCCCACTCAACTCCATTGGCGTTGAACTTCCGTTCAAAACCAACACCTTGATTCTTCCGGTGCCTTCCTTGCTTGCGTACAATTTCCTCGAATTGCTTACTCCCGTCAAGGCTCTTGTAAACACCTTTCTCTATAATTCCCTTCAATAAACTATTTTCTTGCTCAAGTGTAACTTGGCTAAGAGAATCATTAGTGGAATCAACAGAACTACTAGAAGCAACAACATTGGATTTGACATATTATTGTTACTACTAGAGGAAGTATCTTCTTTGTTCTTGTTACTAGACTTGACTTGAGGCATGTAAGTAGATAAGAGTAAACGCTTGGAAATGTAAGAAGAACTTTTCTTGTGGAGATCATCATTGATTGCCTTTAAGAACTCATGCTCTTGCTCAAGATTGAGCTTTTCAAAGCGTAACTTCTCATGAGCCCTTAAAAGTTCTCGATGATCTTCGAAGATAGTTTCATGAGCCAACTTAAGAGTGTTTAGTTCTTTAGTTAGAAGCTCAATTTTCTCCTTATCATTATCATTAGTTTGATTAGCATGATTAATTGACGTTTCATCATAGTATTCATCACTAGATTTGTCAACAAGTAAATCATCATCCACAAGCAAGTCATCTTCATCACTATTAAAATCAACATACTCGAGATGTGCTACCTTTGGACCTTTGGCCATGAAGCATCTTCCAACACCTTCATTTGGTGAGTCAAATATGTCGTAGGAGTTGGTTGACACAAGTGCTAGACCGGCAACACCTTCATCTTGAGTATATTCGGAGTCGGAGTGATAGCTTCTCTCGGAGTGATTGTCGGAGTCGGAGCCGGAAACCCATTCACCAACATGAGCTTGATGTCTTCGTTTTGTGTAGCTCCTTGATGACTTGTCCTTTCTTTCCGAATCCTTACTTCTCCGTGAGGGTCTTCGTTCATAACGATCATCTCTACTCCTCCTCTCTCTTGGTGGTGATTCTTCTCTTTTGCTCCTTCTTCTTGGAGAATCTTCTCTTCTTTTGTATGGTGCCGTACACTCACTGGAGTAGTGTCCGGGTCTCCCACAATTGTAGCAATTGTGCTCTCTACTAGAAGATCTCTTGTCATTGTAAGACCTTGACTTGGAGCTTCTTTCTTTGCTTCTACTTTTGTAGAATTTGTTGAAGTTCTTCACCATTAAGCTCAATTCTTCATTGAAGGTTGGTTTCTCACTTGATGATGTGGGGGCTTCACTTGAGGCTTTGTAAGCACCACTTGACTTGTTGTGAAGTTCCTCCTTATCCTTGAGTGACATCTCATGAGCAACAATCCTTCCAATGACTTACGTTGGCTTGAGATCTTTGTAGTTTGGCATCATTTGGATCAATGTGCACACGGTATCATACTTTCCATCCAATGCTCTTAGGATTTTCTTGATTCTGAATTTGTCGGTCATCTCTTCACTCCCTAAGCCGGCAATCTCATTTGTGGTAAGAGCAAGCCTAGAGTACATTTCAGCGACACCTTCACCATCCTTCATTTTGAACTTGTCAAGCTGACTTTGGAGCACATCCAACTTGGATTCCTTGACGGACTCGGTACCTTCATGCATATCAATCAAAGTATCCCAAATTTCCTTTGCATTCTCAAGACGGCTGATTTTGTTGAATTCTTCGAGGCACAATCCATTGAAGATGATGTCACATGCTTGAGCGTTGTATTGCAGCATCTTCAATTCTTCCGCATTAGCTTCACGGTTCGGTTCTCTCCCATCAAAGAATTCACCTTGCAAGCCAATACAAATAATTGCCCAAACGGCGGGGTTATGTCCAAGAATATGCATTTTCATCTTATGCTTCCAACTAGCAAAATTAGTACCATCAAAGTAAGGACCTCTACGGTGATAATTTCCCTCTCTAGACGCCATACTCTCCTAGGTTGTGAAACCAAGGCTATGACCACCAAAAGCTATGGAAATCAAAGCAAATGGAGACCAAAGCTCTGATACCACTTGTAGGACCTTGAAGTATGTCTAGAGGGGGGGGGGTGATTAGACTACTTGACCAATAAAAACTTAACCTTTTCCCAATTTTAGAGATTGGCAGATTTTAGCTATTTTGGGACAAGTCAAGCAATCATCACACAATTCAAGCAAGCATGCAAAGAGTGTATAGGCAGCGGAAATCAAAGCATGATACTTGCAAGAAAGTAAGGGGAAGGGTTTGGAGGATTCAAACGCAATTGGAGACACAGATGTTTTTGGCGTGGTTCCGGTAGGTGGTGCTATCGTACATCCACGTTGATGGAGACTTCAACCCACGAAGGGTAACGACTGCGCGAGTCCACGGAGGGCTCCACCCACGAAGGGTCCACGAAGAAGCAACCTTGTCTATCCCACCATAGCCGCCCGCCCACGAAGGACTTGCCTCACTAGCGGTAGATCTTCACGAAGTAGGCGATCTCCTTGCCCTTACAAACTCCTTGGTTCAACTCCACAATCTTGTCGGAGGCTCCCAAGTGACACCTAGCCAATCTAGGAGACACCACTCTCCAAGAAGTAACAAATGGTGTGTTGATGATGAACTCCTTGCTCTTGTGCTTCAAATGATAGTCTCCCCAACACTCAACTCTCTCTCATAAGTTTTGGATCTGGTGGAAAGAGGGTTTGAGTGGAAAGCAACTTGGGGAAGGCTAGAGATCAAGATTCATATGGTAGAAATGGAATATCTTGGCCTCAACACATGAGTAGGTGGTTCTCTCTCAGAAATGGTAAGTTGGAAGTGTATGTTAGATTCGATGGCTCTCTCCTTGAATGAAGTGGAGGTGGAGGGGTATATTTAGCATCGACTAATATTCTAACCGTTACTCTCAATTTACCATACTAGGTGGGAACAAATCGTTAATCTCGGTCGGACCGATTTAGTTAACCTATTGACCGTTAGTGATTTTCGTGGACTGACATGCATCTCGGTGAGACCGATTCAGTTAGGGTTAGGGCATAACGTAATCTCGATGAGACCGATTACACAAACTCGGTGAGACCGATTTGGTAATAAGCTTTCCAGAGAGTTGGTCAGGTAAACTCGGTGGGACCGATTTGCTCTTTCCGGTGAGACCGAAAATTTACAAAAAGGAAGCAGAGAGTTTACATTGCAATCTCGGTGGGACCGATCGCTCACTTCGGTTAGACCGAAACATTATGAAGGGAAACAGACAGATTGCAACCCCATCTCGGTGAGACCGAGATCCCTATCGGTAAGACCGATTTGCTTAGGGTTTGTGGCAGTGGCTATGACTTTTGGAATCGGTGGCGCCGGATAGAAAGAATCGGTGTGACCGATTTTGGCTTTAGGTTTAGGTCATTTGTGGATGTGGGAAAGTAGTTGAGGGTTTTGGAGCATATCACTAAGCACATGAAGCAAGAGGCTCATTAAGCAACACCTCATCCCTTCTTGATAGTATTGGCTTTTCCTATAGACTCAATGTGATCTTGGATCACTAAAATGTAAAATGAAGAGTCTTGAGCTTTTGAGCTTGAGCCAATCCTTTGTCCTTAGTATTTTGAGGGATCCACTTTCATCATCCATGCCATGCCATTCATTGAGCGTTCCTGAAACAATAGTGTTGGAATAGCATCAGCTCAATGAGCTATATGTTGTTATGAATTACCGAAACCTCCTAGGGATAGTTGCACTTTCAATGTCCCCCTTTTTGGTAATTGATGACAACATATAGATCAAAGCTTCGACAAAAGATAATAAAGTTTAAATAACATCGTCGCTTTGAGAAGTATGTGATAAGCAAGAGCTCCCCCTAAAGTTATGCATAGTTTTAGATTTGCTTTCGACTGCAAATGCACAATGAATTAGGCTCATGGGTAACTCTTCCATGTCACATACATCTTGGTGGAGCGCTCAAAATAATAAACAATGAATACATGCACTGATCACCAAGCATAGTGAGTGATCACATAAGATAGATAGGATAATATCAAGCATGCATAAGTGTAGCTTATGATCAAACACATGATCATCAATGTCTCACAAGCATAGTATCTCAACCAATCAAAAAGCAAACAAGTTTAAACCAACAAAGCAAGAGAGAACAAAAGCAACACTCTCTCTCTCTCGAAGCCTATGATCTATACATTTTTCTCCCCCTTTGGCAACAAGTTACCAACAAGTTCATAGAAAATGCATAGTCGTAGATCGACTCTCAGGCTTGATCTTCAGGTGGTGGAGTCCGGATAACGCTAAGGACGAAAGCTTCAGTTGAAGTAGATGGAGCTGGAGCTGACGTAGGTGCTGGAGCTGGTGGCACTGAGGCTGTAGCTGGTGTAGATGAAGTTGCTCTTGTGTAAGGAACTGGCACAACAGATGACCTCTGAGCTCTAGGCACTCTGGCAAATGCATCAGTTGTTGTTTTGCCCTTCCTCTCCTGCATGTCATCTTGTAGTTCCTCCACTGCAGACTGAATCTCAGTTACTTTCCCATCTAAGTTATAGAACTTTTGTTCTATGATTCCCTCCAAGCTCTCCTGATTTTGAGTGAGGGTGGACAATCCCTTCTCAATCCTCAGGGTTGATGCTATTAAGTAACCAAGCTGCTCCTGCTTGTTCTTCAAGAAATACTCAGATGCCTCCTCTTGCGTTGGCATCCTGGCAGCCTTCTCCTTCCTTGCCTTCTCCTTCTTTTCTTGTGCTTGAACTGACGATGGATCATTCTCATTCATGACAACCTCATTGTCTCAAAGTCTGGATAAATTGGAAAAAATGTTCCTTATCCAACTGATATTTTCCTGTGCCCATCTTTGAGTTTATCAATTCTTGAATCTGAGGTGCATATCCACAGCTCCTCTTACGATGCCTTGATCCTCTTGATTGTTTCAATGATCGGGCTCATGACTTTGAACTTCGGTGGCACATCAAACACATGCAACATGTTGATGGCATGCCCTCTAATCATGTTATGGTCACGGACTTGGGCAACAAAGTGTGCCTCGAATCCAATTTATGGTAGGCAACCCTGACAGCAGAAAGTGAACTGATCCAAACTTGTGAGTCTCTAATGCCTTGTCTGGAATTTCCTTGTACATGTGAGCCATTGAATTGTGATCCATTTTCTTCTTTGCATAAATGTCTAGGTCATCTTCATTCTGCTTGGGGGCATTTATCAGACTTGCCCACTCCTCAACAGTTGACTGGTACCTTGTACCTTCAGACATCCAAACTATTCTTCCATCTGGGTAAAAATGTGTTGTGGAGCAGAACTGCATGATAAGTTCATTATTCCAATTTGTGAGCTTTTGCCCAACAAAATCTGCAACTCCACAAGCAACAAAGCTATCTTGCACTCCAGGATAGTGCTATTAATTCTCCTTCATGTAGGTCCAGTCGACCCACCTCATATCACAAACTATGGGCTTCTTGTCCAACAAGATTGTATCATAGAAGTCCTGCTGTTCCTTGGTGTGGAACCTGTAATCAACAACAGTTCTTCTCCTTGTGGCATATGGATCTGCCATCCTCCATATCCTCAATCCTGAGTCTTTCCTGATTCTCATCTCCTCAGCCACAGGATGGGCATCATTGTGGTCTGGTATCTTGGGCTTGAGCTTTCTTAGAACTTGTCCTTCTTCGTCTTCCTCCTCAGCAACCTTAGGCACTGGGGCCTTGTTCTTCTCGGCAGCTGGAATACTCCTGTTATTCCTCTTTGGTGCAGACTTGGCCTTGGGGGCAGCTTTGGGTGCTTCCTTGGGCTTAGATGTGGCAGCCCCTGATCTAATAGCATCACCCATAAGCTTAGGTGCCTTTGGAGCTGGTGCAACAATTTCATCTTCCTCTTCCATCATGGAAGGCTTCCCAATAATTCTGGCTGTGGTCTTCTTGACCCTTTCCTTTCTCTTCTTCCCTTCTGCAGCGGCTGGTTCTTTGGGTTGGGTTTCCAAAGAAGCTTGTGTAGACACTCTGGCTTTGGACATTGGTTGTCTTCCTGCAGGCCTTTTGGTCTTCATGCCTGGCTTTGCATCCTTTGCTGAGCCGTATTCCTTCTTGAGCACCACTTTCTTGGAAGTTGCCTCATCTTCCTCGACTTTGTAATCTTCATCCTCTGAATCTGAAGTTCTTTTCCTCCTTTGCCTAGTTGCAGCCTTAGGCAAATTGCTAGGAGTACTGGCTCCCTTCATCTGAAGTTGAGGGACTAGTGCCCTCACTCAAGTCCATCTGCTCTTGACCTGTTACGCTGTCACTTTGATCGGACATCTTGCAAAAGTCGATCTTGACCTTGTGAAGAGTTATAGATGAGATAGAAAAGATGAGCATCACAAAATGCAGAGGTTTTGCAAAAGAATGACTCAAAAGTTCAGTCTTAGTTTTCCACAGAAAGCATTTCGGATCCACCGATTTTCAAACTCGGTGATACCGAAGCAGTTTTTGGAACCTAAACTGATGATCTCGGTTGGACCGAGTTTCAGTTTGGTGGTACCGAGATTGCTAGGGTTTCACAGAATCCTCAAATCGGTTGCACCGATTAGTAATTCTCGGTCAGGCCGAGAGTCACTAGTGCAATGGCAAGCCAAATTGGTGAGACCGAGTTTTTCAACTCGGTGGGTCCGAGATGGTTTCGGCGGAAACCTAACCCTAAAAATTTGAATCACATCTAATCTATGAACTACTTTGGCTTGATAGAAGAGTTTCAATCGTGGCAAGAATCAATATGAAAATAATGTGCCGTGAATCGGGGCGTGGATAGCACAAAGATTAAGTCCATACCCTAACTTGGCGGTGGACTTGCTACGGCGGCAACGTGGGACCGAAATTCATTGGTGGCGGAGACCAAAGCAGTGGAGGCTGGCTGGCGGCGAGGAGACGATCCGGAGACCACGATGGCGAAGCGAGCTGTTGCGCTGGCAAAGGGTTTCGGAGAAATTTCCAAAAATTTCCGTGGCTATATATAGCTCGACCACAATGGAACAACTTCGGTGGCACCGAGATGCATAAGCGTGTTCGATTCTGACAAATCGGTGAGACCGAAAGTTCAAATCGGTTGCATCGAGATTGAAAACTCAGATCAACTTGATGATCTCGGTAGGACCGAAATGGTAGGATCGGTCAGATCGAGAATCACTAAGAGGTTTTGGAAGTTTAAGTCTGTGACGAATTGGGGACTCCGAGTGCTCCTCACACAGAGTGGTTCGAATCGACTTGATCAAATTTTGTGATGTAGCATGAATAGAGTTTGAGACGAGAAAAGCATAGATAGCTAAAGAAGGTTCTTAGGCATTCTTGTCCATCCACTTTGCACAAAGAAAAGAATCCAAACAAACAAAACAACAAGTGGATGTCCTTGAATGAGTAAAATATGCACCAACATGCTCACACAATAAGATGGCAATTGAAATATATGGCAAAGCATGCACAACCAATTTTAGCATCTATCAAGCAATTGGCGATGACTAGGTCATCTATATATGAGTATATTGACTTAGGAGTCAAATGAGAACAATTGATCATAGGTCATACTCATCGTTTAAGCTCAAGTGGGGTTACCACTTTTACATAATGCATTAATGTGTTCACACCATTAGATTTGCTTTGACTCAATTCTTAGAGTTAAGCTCCCCCTAGATGTGAGATCCCCCCTTAGAGGGATGAACTAACCTTGGGTTTTGTCGATGATGACTTCATGTAGGTGTTGAAGATGTAGATGCTCAATATTGATGTAGATCATTTGGAGCAATCCTTTGGAGTGAGTTGCACTTTCAACTTGCCTACATGGGTTAGTCCCACAAGGAACAAACAAGAATATCCATAGACATAGAGTGATGCACACACAAGATGATGTCCATGAAAACATTAGGTTACATTGTCCCTTGCCTTACCAACATTAGGTTACCGCTTTCCGTTGCAGGAAGTCAACTAATGCTTGGGAGCGCTCGGATCTACAGTAGTGGTATACAAGGACATTGTCGGTGTCAAAACCGGCGGATCTCGGGTAGGGGGTCCCGAACTGTGCGTCTAGGCGGATGGTAACAGGAGACAAGGGACACGATGTTTTTACCCAGGTTCAGGACCTCTCGATGGAGGTAATACCCTTCTCCTGCTTGATTAATATTGATGATATGGGTAGTACAAGTGTCGGCGTTCTGGGAACGGGGGTCCCCAGACTTGCCTGCCTGCAGCCTGCGGCGTGGCGCAAAGGAGGCCCAGGACGGCCCATCTTCATCAACACAAGCTCAAGACCCTCGCGAGGCCAAGCCTCAAGGCGGGCGACCAGGAGCTTCCTCAGGCACGCCTCGTCAGGTTGGCTCATGAGGAGGCGGAGAGTTCAAGGCGGGGTACCTCGCGAGGTGCCCATGACGCAAGCCATGACGACCAAGGGCGCGGTCGAGGCGCCCAGCCATGGGCCGTCCTCCTTTCCTCTTTGGTGCAAAGGGAGCAAGGCAAAGGCACCCGTTTCAGTGCAACAAGACCAAGACCAGCCCCAACGGCTGGAAGGGAGTCATCGTGGAGCCCAAGCAGGCGTCATCACCAGAGCCTTTGGCAGGCGAGGACCAACTTTAGTCAGGATAAGTGTACCCGCTGTTCCCCTTCAAAATGGCCAATTGTTGGCGCCCTTCCCGCTCAATATTTGGTAAGAGGCCCATGCCTTCGTCTATATAAGTAGAGCTAGCCACCATAGTAAGGGGGAGGCTGGCATTTGGGATCCAGAAAGAGAGATAGAGACCCGATCCTCAAGCTAGAGCGACGGGACACCACCTAGCAGTTCATCACACCCACGAAGAACAGACCCTCGCGAGGTTGTTCTTCCCTATACTGTTCCTCATTAGCCCAAGAGGCAATCCACCACACCACAAACTAGAGTAGGGTATTACACCACAACTGTGGCCCGAACTAGTATAAATCTCGTGTCTCTTGTGCTGTTCTTCTTAGTAGTTTAGGTCCCTGCGATTCGGCCGAGTGCGAGACGGTGGAGGGTTGGATCTCCGCGCGCACCCGGTGTTGAACCTTAAGGGTCCGGAACCCGAAATCCGACATTTGGCGCGCCCGGTAAAGTGCGCCGGAATCCACCTTCGCCACCTCGTGTCCCGTCAGATCGCCACCA
Source organism: Aegilops bicornis (assembly GCA_021605145.1). Lineage (NCBI taxonomy): Eukaryota > Viridiplantae > Streptophyta > Magnoliopsida > Poales > Poaceae > Aegilops > Aegilops bicornis. Next base: position 121,895,085 of record CM038673.1, read on the forward strand.
CCATGTCCGGCGACCAAGCGGGCAACCAGATCCTTAGGCGGCGTGGCCCGCCCATGCAGAGCGGCTTCGCCTCGGGCGACCCGTGCCCAGGCAGCTCGCGGTCCACAGGCTGTGGGCGCGGGCTTCATGAACGAGCCGACGGCTCTCACGCGCTGGCAGGTGCGGTCGGCAGCGAGGGCCTCCAATCACGCCGCGACCACATCACCGTACACCCGCCGGGAGCAGGCGAACTCGAGGGCCGCGCTCACGGTGGCCCGAGAGCTGCTGCAGTGCAGGCTGCTGGAGAGCGGCCGCGACGTGCTGCTGGAGCGGGTGGCAGAGCTCCTGGGCTTCGCCGCCTCGGGGGCTCACCCCTTCTGCACCCAGCTTCCATCTCAGGCCGAGGGTGGCCGGCATGAGGGCTCCACGCGCGCCCGCGGGCTCCAAAGCTACTCCAACACCGGGCGAGCCGTTACTGCCGGGCGGCGGCGGGTTGCCCCGCCTCGCCCGCTGGAGAAGAAGCGCCGACGTAACTCACGGCCTGGTGGGCCGCCACGCCACCACCCCGCTGGGCGCACAAGGTAGCAGCAAGGCACGCCAAGCACTACGGGCGCATTCTTCGGGATGACGGCGCCGGAAGAATACGTGCCCCACATGATGGAACAAGGGCACCCGCATGAGGGAGAACAAGACTCGCTCCTCAGCCCAAGCTGGGGGGATGAGGCGCCAGAAGCTGCTCTCTTCGAGGAGCCTCGAGACGGTCTCACTGGTCACGCCGGGGGCGACGATTATCGGGTACCGCTACTTCCTCAAGAGCAAACATACGCTAACCATAGGTCGCAGGAGGTACAGGTTGCCACGACGAGCGGCTGCCCCGCTCAGCGATCTCCTACCCCTCGGGAGGGGCGCGAGGGCTGCCGTGAGGGCGGAGATCCGACATCACCACCGCGGCGTTCGAGCAAAGGCGTTCTCGGGAGGTAGGCCCTCTGGCTGGGAGGCGCCTCGGGGCCTGCCTGGCGGAGGACCCGTGGTCGTCGGGGAACCGCTGGCGACCGCTCTACCCCACCGGCGGCGTCCTGGTTTACGGTCGTCGTTGGTGGCACTAGAGTGTGGTGCAAGGCGGGGCCCTCGTCTGGCGATATGAAGCAAGGCCGGTACCTGTGAAGAAGGCCCAGTGCCTGTGAAGCTCGCCGCCCCGTGACACTCTCACGTAATAATGAGTGGGGCTGTACACGCCCGGAGTCTCGAGGTGTCGGCCTCAGCCTGGGCTCCCTCCCACGCCCTTGGCAGCACTTAGCTCATTTGGTGAGAAGACATCCAAGACTAGACTAGGTGCCGGACGCGGCTTTTCTTCTGCTTTCTTCGCCCTTCCATTTGATTGTCGCTTTCCCCCGCTGGATTTAAGTTGGATTCAAATTTGAGATTTGCGTGTGTTCGGGGAAGGGGTGCTTAGTCTCGTTCGAGCAAATCTCTCACGTTTTGGTTACAACTCCGCCTCAGCTTCCTCCTCTCGCGAGCCCCTCGCGAGCCGGGCCAGGCCTAGCTTGCGCGCAGCCCAGCCTGTCGCCGCCGCATCCTCTCCGGAGGGTTTTTTACTGCAGGTCCTACGGATTCGATCAGGAGGCACTCAGATCGCCTCAGCCTCCCACAGGCTATCTCAGGGCTCGTACGAAACAAAGGTAAACCAGTCAACCAGCACGTCGCTTAGCCAACCACTTGGCGCGGGCGTATGGGCGATGTAACACCTGCTAATACGATGAACAGAAGTTTTACATGAGGGGCTCCCCCTCCCAAAATGCTCTCACAACCATCAGGCCAAAACACGAGTTCTATTCATGCAGGTAATGAGCAGGGGACAATACATGATCGGTCGGATAAATCCCCAATGCGTCCTCGAAGCACCTCCCGAGCCGTTCTTTGGTGTCGCTGGCCTCGCCCGTCGCTGTCTGCGTGATCGTCGGCGGCGTCTCGGGCCGTTCACCACGCCTCCCTCGCCGGCGGCCTCGACCACCACGCCGTCGTCGTCGGCGAAGGCCGGATGAGGGCATCCACGTTGTCTTCCACCCGGTCGCGCCAGTCGCCCGGACGGCTGGGGAACTGGGGCGATGGATGCGTCAAAATAAAAGTGGGGTCCATGTCCGGAGATGGCTGAAGACACGAGAAAAGCGGCGCCCGAGCAGCGCGGCTCCTCTCCTCCACCAACCTGTTGGCCCTGACCGACCGCGCCTCCAGCCGCGCCACCACATCGGTGAAGAATTGAAGGTTGCCGGCGTAGTTAACCGCGTGCGGCTCACCTACTGCCGCCTCGCAGATATTATCCAAGGCTGCGTTAGCTCTTTCCCGGAGCGTGGCGAGCATGGGACGGTGCTCATGCTCCAGGATTCGCCGCTGACGCATCTCGTCTGCGTTCTGGCGCGCGACAGCCTCGGCCTCCTCCACCCGTTGGCGAAGGAGGAGCGCCTCGGCCTGAGAGGTGGTGGACTCCCTGCGCCACCTCAAGGCGGCCCAAGAGCATCGGCCCGCCGCGTCGCCTCCTCCAACTTGGCCCTCAAGGCAGTAGTCCTGCCCTCAGCCTCGGCCTTGATCAACCCCAGCCGCTCCTCAAACTCGCGCTCGAGGTTCGAGCGCGCCGCCACCACTCGGCGTACGACCTCCTCCAGGACGCGGGCTTCCCGTGCCGCGACCTCATCTTCTGCCTGCGCCGCCAAGCGCTCCCTCGTCTCCAAGCGCTCGTACTCGCGCGCACGTTCGGCGGCTTCAAGCGTCAGCGCCTCCTCACGCTTCTAGAGCTCCGCCGGGTCGCCGGAGGCCACCTTCATCGACGCAAGGGCTGCCTCGCGCAGCTCCACTTGCTCCTCTAGTGAGTGGCACCGGGCCACGAGTTCCCGTGCCCGCTCCTCCGCCGCCTCTCGCCGCCTGTTAGCTGCCCGGGCCTCCTCGACGGCCCGAGAACAGGCCTCCCGAGAGGCTGCCACGCCTTGGCCTCTTCATCAACAAGATCGCTGGTGGCGCGCAAGCAGCGGCGCCCTCCAGCTCACTCCTCTCTGCGGCCAGCGCGGGCCTCGGCCTCAAGGCGCGTCTTCATCGACAAGTTCTTCACCAAGAAGGCCACCGCGTCAGCCGCCCTTCGAAGAAATCCTTGGCGAAGGGCGCGGCGCTCCCGGGCGCGCTCGAGCACGTCCTCCACACCATCAACCGCCCCAGACGGGAGCTGGAAGCCACAAATCAGCACTCCCCCTCTGGGCAGGGGGCTGGGGGCTGGCACCCTCGCGACGGCCGGGCACGCCGCGCCAGAAGCCCGGTCTGGGGCCAGCCCATCCCCGGACGAGGGGCGCAGGAAGTGCCTCAGCCAATCGCCGTCCATGACCAGGCGAGAAGCCCACGGCAGGCTAGCTATGCCACGGGAAGGCTCGCGAGGAAGGATCACGAGGCACGCAGGGCCACGACGCGCCTCAGGCCGGTTCACCTCCCCGGTCGCCCTCACCATAAGGGCTCCACTGCATGGGGCACTCAAGGACGGGGGAGGGGGCGAAGCCGGGGAGGACGGCTCCTCACCCGTCTCTGTGAGCTCGGTAGGAAGGGGCCTGCAAGGCAAGGGTCAGCACAAGCAGCAGAAGAATCAGGAGCTGGAGAAGGAGAAGGCTTACTCATCAGTGGCGAAGTACTTCCTGCGCTTCAGCAGGCGACAAGGGTAATCATCGCCCAGGGCCTCCCTTCTCTTCCGGAGGGCCTCAAAGTTCATGCGGAAGCGACCCAAGATCTGAGTGCAGGGGACAGCTTGCGGCGAGGGAGGAGCATCAAGGCAGCCCGCGTCAGGGGCGTCCGCCTGACTCGCGCTGCTGATCGCCTCACCAAGAGAAGCAGCAGGGGCCTCGGGGGCTCCACCCGCAAGCGCTGCGGGCGGCTGGATGCCGCCCTCAGCCGCGGCGGCATGAGCCTCAGGAGCTGCCCCCTCATGAGCAACGCCCGGCGCTGTCACCCCGGCGGGGGTCCCTTCGGCCTTTGGCGGCTCGTGCCTCCCTGCTCCGCCACTCGGGGAGGAGCCGCCTTGGCCGACTGGAAGGGCTGTCACCATCATCGGATTCTCGCGAGGCCCCTGGAGACCAGCGGGGCGCGGCCCCCATTCATCGAAGATAGGCATCTGGTTCACTAAATCACCCCTGTTCCGTGAGAGATACTGACAAGGCCCCTTCATGCCGGATGCCGCCGGGTTAGGGTCGCCCGATCGGGACCAGGAGCACTTTCCTTAAGCGCTTGAGCGCCGGTCTTCTTCTTGGAGCCTCATACGATCACCGGGCCCGCCGAAGGCCCACATCCGGTGGGAATGGCGTTGGAGAGGAGCAATGCGGCGCGTCAGGAACTCCTTCACCACCTTGGGCGCTATTACGACAAGCGACCTCGAGAAGCAAGCGGCGCCAGACAAAGATGAGCCGAAGGCTTGAAAGCGTCTCCTGGCCCCAGCCTGAATTGGGGACAACAGGCGAGGTCGGCTCCGATAGCAGGGGGCTGGGCACCCCCACATCCACGTACAACCACCTCTCACGGAACTCAGCCGCGGGCGGAGGCAGGCTGAAGTCGATCCCTGAGGCCGCTGTCTCGGGCGCGGCGACGAAGCTCATGCACGCCGAGCATTGAGTGGGGTCGACAAGGCGCAGAGAAAAGAAGTGGCGCAACAAGGCAACCGAGGGAAGGATGCCCATCATTGCCTCGCATAAGCGGCGAAGACCGAGAGGAGAGTAATGGACTCAGGACCCAGATGCATCATGTGGATCTGATAGTGGGAAAGCACGGCATTGAAGAAATCAGAGAAGGGGGGAACCAGCCCCGCCCATAGGGCGTCAGCAAAATACCGGACCTCGGTGACTATCTTGTCGATGGTGAAGTGGGACGCGGGCCAGGCCGTCGTCCTCCCGCATTTGTTGAAGGAGGTAGCCAGAGCCGAACTAACCTTGCCCAAGCCCTCTAGATTGAGTATGATTGATGGGTCGACAGCGGAGGCCGCCGGCGGCGGCGAGCGAGGTGGAGGCACATGTTTCTTCCCTTTCCCCTTCTTCGTCGGAGCCATGGCGATCGAAAGGAGGAGGGGGAGATTCGAGATTGGATTGGAAACGGAAGCTGGAGTTCGAGAGGGGGAAAGACTGGAGCGCACAGACAACAGAGAGGAGAACAGATGTGTACAGCAGCGTGTCCGCTTAGCAAGGCACGAAATAAGGAGGCGTGGGGGAGCAGTGCCACCCACGTCCAATCAACCACCACGCGTCACCCAAGGCCGCAGGCTGTTAGGTCCCGGGACGCTTCACACTTGCCCTTTCACCTCTCCGCTCGGCCAAGTTGAGGCGCGCCCGTGGGCCAGGGGCTCTGTCGGCGTTGCAGGAGCAGGGGTCCCCAGACTTGCCTGCCCACGGCCTGCGGCGTGGCTCAAAGGAGGCCCAGGACGGCCCATCTTCATCAACACAAGCTCAAGACCCTCGCGAGGGGCCAAGCCTCGCGGGGCGGACGACCAGGAGCCGTCGAGCACGGCCTCGTCGGGTTGGCTCATGAGGAGGCGGAGAGTTCAAGCGGGGTACCTCGAGAGGTGCCCATGGCGCAAGCCATGACGACCAAGAGGCGCCCGATCGAGGCGCCCGGCCAGCCTTGATGTCCTCGTTTCCTCTTTGGTGCAAAGGGAGAAAGCGCAGGCGAGAGCATCCAGCAAAGGCACCCGTTTAGGTGCAACAAGACCAAGACCAGCCCCAACGGCTGGAAGGGAGTCATCGTGGAGCCCAAGCGGCGTCATCACGGAGCCTTTGGCGGCGAGGACCAACTTTAGTCAGGATAAGTGTATCCGCTGTTCCCCTTCAAAATGGCCAATTGTTGGCGCCCTTCCCGCTCAATATTTGGGAAGAGGCCCAGGGCCTTCGTCTATATAAGTAGAGCTAGCCACCATAGTAAGGGGGAGGCTGGCATTTGGGATCCATAAAGAGAGATAGAGACCCGATCCTCAAGCTAGAGCAACGGGACACCACCTAGCAGTTCATCACACCCACGAAGAACAGACCCTCGCGAGGCTGTTCTTCCTATCTTATTCCTCATCAGCCCAAGAGGCAATCCACCACACCACAAACTAGAGTAGGGTATTACACCACAGCGGTGGCCCGAACTAGTATAAATCTCGTGTCTCTTGTGCTGTTCTTCTTAGTAGTTTAGGTCCCTGCGATTCGGCGAGGTACGAGACGGTGGAGGGTTGGATCTCCATGCGCACCCCAGAGTTCAAACCTTAAGGGTCTGCCGGAACCCGAAATCCAACAACAAGAGTAGATCTACCACGAGATCAGAGAGGCTAAACCCTAGAAGCTAGCCTATGGTATGATTGTTGTTCGTCCTACGGACTAAAACCCTCCGGTTTATATAGACACCGGATAGGGTTAGGGTTACATGAGTCGTTTACAATGGTAGGAGATCTACATATCCGTATCGCCAAGCTTGCCTTCCACGCCAAGGAAAGTCCCATCAGGACACGGGACGAAGTCTTCAATCTTGTATCTTCATGGTCCAGAGTCCGGCCAATGGTGATAGTTCGGCTATCCGGACACCCCTAATCCAGGACTCCTCGGTAGCCCTGAACCAGGCTTCAATGACGCACGAGTCCGGCGGCGCATATTGTCTTCGGCATTGCAAGGCGGGTTCCTCTTTCGAATACTTCATAGAAGATTTTGAACACAAGGATAGTGTCCGGCTCTGCAAAACAAGTTCCACATACCACGGTAGAGAATAATTTTGCAGATCTGTGGCGTATTCAGCGTGACATCACACCACGGCCAAGCCTTTATTGAATCATTTTTACTTTGTCCCACCTCGGTAGCGTTTTAGCGAGGCGGTTTCCTTGGCACGTCTTATCAAAGCGTAGATCGTGCCCCCTTATTCCGGATTCTCATCAATACGGACGTGGGTAACCCAACCGTGCCGTTAGCACGCCTCCTCTATCGGGCGAGTCCAAATCGACCACGGGGAGGGCTCTCGGTATTAAACCTCTTTATAATGAGACCAAGGCCCTCTTCTTTTTCCACCCTCCATCGAATTACGCCTCGCTTGAGTTCTAACACCCAAAGCTTGATTTAGGCGCTCCGGACCTTGACGATGTCCGGCTCGACCAGCTTCTGCCGATGGATGTCTTCTTCCGTCCACGAGAAGAAGATGTGCTAAAGCTGCGAGGCAGCGGTATCTAACATGTGAGATTTCGCATAGGCTGCCTGCTCAGGGGCAGGTCATTCCCACTCCGAGCCCGGCGAGGCGTGGTGTTCGTGTCTCACTTCCTTGAGGTTTAGGCTTCCGGCGGATCCCTTTGTTGAGGGCTCATGTTTTATTATGGGCTGGATTTCCATGACTTGAATCCGAGTCCATCCTCCATATCTCGTCATTCATTGTCGTATGTGAAGCCTTCCTCCATATTACCCCTCACTTTGGATTGTGGCTCAAGACCTTCAAGGTGGAGCCAAGATGATCGAGGGGCAACAAGCGAGTCTTGGAGGGGCGGTCATAAGCAAGTGTCTTGATGCTCCGTGGCCCGAGGGCTCTTTTCAAGAGGAGTTTGGTTTGTGGCAGCGGGAGTGGTTTTATATCACCGCTCCCGGGGGCACCAAATGGGTGGCGCCACCCGCCTTCCGCTTCGAGTCCACCACAATGGTGGCATCATGGGTCAACCGGGGCTCGACTGGGGCCGTCCAGGGCGTTCCTGCATTGCAGGGCCGTATTCGAGTCCTCCAAGAAAGAGAGATCAATCTGGTCGTGGCGGCGCAGGTTATGCTAATTCGGCGCCTTCTTCCCTGCAATCGTCGCCCCCTCCGTCTGTGGGAGTTTAATCCGGAGGGACCACGAGCTCTCCAACATTTTATGGGCGCAACGCCCAAGGAGATGTACAAACTGTTCTTCGGATCACAAGAGAAGTGTCCGGACTTGACCGAGGACGCAGGTCTAAGCTACAATCACCCAGATACTCAAGTAAGTAACCACATGTAACGGATAGGCTGTTCATTCATTTATCATATATATGCCCTTTAAGGAGCCGTTTCTTGAACATGAGTGGATAGCCAAGGCAAAGTTGATAAGGTGTCCGGCTCCCTCCCGGAGACCACGCCGGGATCCCATCTTGACCAAGATGTTGAAGGCCGCGCCTTTTAAGGAAGGCGAAGGGGGCGAGGAAGCAAGCGCCTCCATGAAGGAGGCTTTCAAGGAAGAGGGGATCAGGGATCCTCCTCCAAGGGAGAAGAGGACCGCTTCGAATACCCGGAAGCCAAGGCCTCAAAGCGGGGAAAGAAGTCTTCGTCGAGAAAGTCCGGTGCAGGAAGTACCCCAGCCGCACTATTTCCCCAAGGGGATCAGCCCTCCAATGAGCCGTAAGTAAAAAGAAGGGGTCCTGTGAATAAAGAACATCCCTGTATTTATTTCTGAAGATAATCGAAATTGTACCTTGTAGTTCGGATCTCAGCCCTTCTCAGCAGAGCTCGTCTTCGGTGGATCTTCGTCCGGAGATGATAGAGAGCGAAACACCTCCACCTATCGCACCTTCGTGTGAGGCGGGCGACCCTGAAGTGTCGTCACAGAGAGTTTCCCTGAGTCCGGCGCCAACTGGCGTGCGGTCGGAGGAGCTGAAGGACCTGCTCGAGCGAGCGTATATCTCAGAAGATCACCGTGCGCTAATGGCCACAGTAATTGAAAGAATTGCATCCGGCGAGAGCGGATTGCATGAAGCCGCCAAGTTCTTCGACGGGGTTTGAGGTCTGAAAAAAATGATGTACCTTCAGCGATTATGCATATAGAATGCGCCTGTATAGATAGTAGCCCACGAGACTCGGTATGCTTTCTGGCCCGACAGCGTGCCGAGTATCTTAATATCATTACTAACATGTCGCAGTTCCTATGTATGTGGGGGTTCGTCCGGTGGCTAGCAGGACTGATGAATTTGCCGAACTAAAGCGGCATCTTGACGAGGCGGATGCGGATATCGTATTTGGTCAATAAACGGTTTGACGAGTCACAAGGTATGCCACTTCTCCGCGGACACCTGGTAAGGGAGCTTGACGCCTATGCCTTACTACTTGTATGCTTTGATGCAGACGGTGCCGCTACTGTGGAGAGGCTGTGGGCGGAACTTGCCCGAGCTAAAGAGCAAGCCCGGAAGAGTAATGCGACCGCTTTAAAGGCGGACGAAGAGCTGAAAGCCAAACGGGCTGCTCACTGCCGAAGCAAAGAGGAAATGGCGATTGGCCTGGCTGAAGAATACTACCGACCGCTGCGAGGTTCTTGAAAAAGAACGTCAAGCGGAACAAGAGGACCTGAAAAAGGCCACCGCTGAATCCATGGATGCCCGTTCCGCAATGAGAGCTGCCAAGGAGGAGCTAAGTGAGGCCGGGGATATTGCGGTTGGAAAACCGTTTCTGCTGCGGAGGAGATATACAGATCTGAAGTATGCTCAGTTGGACAAGCTGTGGAGTTCGGAGGATGCTTATCTGGACTTAGCGACGAGCGCTGCGGACGCGATTGAGCACTTTCGAGGCCAGAAGGGGCACAGAAGGGAAGAGCTATTTTGGTCGCAATTCCATAGTCCGGAGCATCCTCTTCCGTTGACCGATCGGTTGGCGAATGGGCGAGCTGAATCGATTATCCGGACTTGCCATGAAGCATGTCATGACTCATTTGTGGCGAGCGGACCCCAGCCGAAGAGTTATTTTGGCTTAGTGCAGTTCCTTGGTGCGGTATCAGCGTATCGGCGCAATGAAGCGATCGGCGTGTATTGAGGCGCGGATGGCTCTTGCCCGTTCAAGGCATCTTGGGCGAGATGAAGGCCACCGATATTGCGTCCCCAGATTCGGACGGCAGCCGAGTACCAATCGAGCGCTATTTTGAGGAAGTTCTTCCGGGCGCTCGTTTAATAGAGACGCAGTGCTCGAAGGATGTTATGTTTGAATGACATGTATAATTTTATGAAACAACGTTTCAATTTAATGTAAGATCTTTTTATACTTGTGCCTTCGAGTAGCAAACTACCTCCTGTGCGGCCGTTGATGTATATATGTATAAAACCTGAAAGATGGCAGTCTTCGGCTTCAGCCCCCACGCACATAGTGCGGGGTGTTTACAAAGAAGTCACGCTTTCACACTTAATCCAACGTCTTGGTCCTATAAAGGAGGTGGTAGCGTAGCAAACTAGGCAACGACTATAATGCTTTATCACTTTCACTTAGCCATAGGAGTTCGATGGTGGGGCTACTATATAGCCCACAGGGCACCGCACTCTCCCGAATTAAGTGCGTATGTGCACGACGGAAAGCAGTCCTTCGCTAATGCGGAGAATTCTAAACATTCCGGTGAGTCATCGAGTGGTTGACCGGTCTCTCGCTATATCATGACAGCCGGTTTTGGCTTTCTCTCTTGAGGTGCTCGCCCGGCGAACGGGGCACAATCGCATGATAGTTCTCCTGGTGCCGCGTTAGCCAATAGAGCGGAACGTAAGGCAGCAAAACACAGAGCCGGGCAAACCCAACATTTGACCAAAGACATGATTCGGAGCTGATGCATATAAGGCCTAACTCGAGACGCCGAACACTCCCTAAGGTATTCGGTCTTTTATAAAGTGGGCCGAACAATGCCCTTGGTAACAAGCCCCTGGTGTCCAGGTACGTGCAAACTTCTGACGCGGCCGATGCCAAAATGCCAGCCTCCTCCTTGGTTATAATAAGAGACCGGGGGATGAGTAACAACAAGAGACAGTGAAAAAGGTTTACGCAGGGTCTTAATCTGAAAAGAATCCTTGCAACGGGTCCCTGCTGCACGTCTGCGCCTGTGTCTTCGTTGTGCCGTATCCTGGACGGGTATAGCACGGCGTTCATCTGTAAAAGAGAGGAACTTAGTTTAAAAAAGATCGTGCTAAAATGTAATTGGAAATAAAATAGAGTATGATTCAAAAATGAGTAAAATTGAGCTTTATTGTCTCTTGTTGTACATGAGTGGAGCCCCTTGTAAGAAGTGCAGCGGCTAGTAAGCATCATGTTTATTTATGCGGACTCGCTTCTAACCGTGTCCGAGTGCGAACGACCTGCTTTAGGCGCTTTTGGCCAGCAAGACCGTATTAGTGTGAAATTGTTAAGGCAGTCTCACATTCTTTCCTTGAGGGACATGCGCAACTTCCCTTTAATGAAATGATGCCTCGTGGACCGGCATTTTAAGTTTAAGGGATGCATAATGCGGTATTGCGTTAAAGCGGGTGAAAGCTTCGTGTCCCAGTAGTGCTTGATGGCTACTTTTAAATGGGGCGATGTGGAAGACCAACTTTTCCTGACGGAAGTTGTCGGGTAAGCCGACCATAACTTCCAATAGTAGGGAGCCCGTACAATGGGCATATGTGCCTGGCATTATTCCTTGGAAGGAAGTGTTGCTATGGCTAATCCTGTTTGGGTTTATCCCCATGTTGCGGATTGTGTCCTGACATAGCAGGTTTAAATCACTGCCGCTGTCCATTAGGACTTGCGTAAATTGAAGACCGTCAATTATAGGTTCTAGTATCATGGCAGTCCATCCTGCGTTCCAGATACTTTCGGAGTAGTCCTGATGGTCGAAGGTAATTGGTTTTGACAACCAGTGTTGGGACTCCGCTGGGGTACATTGTGCGACGCGTAATTCAATGGGTGCCGCTCTGTTTTCCCCTTTTGTTACTTGAAGTAATTTTACTGTTTTGACGTCTTGTGGGAAATTCTTTTGTTTTCCGGGGCTCTGCTTGTGGTGCTCGTCATCATCCTCACTTGGTGTGTCGAGCCCCTTATGTTCGGCGTTGAGTCTGCCGGACTGCTTGAAGACCCAACAATCTCTGTGCGTATGGTTTGCAGGCTTCCCGGGAGTACTGTGGATTTGGCATATCTTGTCCAAAATTTTGTTTAAGTTGGATAGCTCATTGCTATTGTCCTTAAGGGGCAGTTTTTTATTGTTACTGCCGTGAGCTTTTGAATCCGGCGTTGGCTGGCGCTCTTTGGAATGTTCCCCTTAATCCGTATTTGGTCCTTGCTGCGTCGTGGTTTCATTCCCATCCCTCGACTTCAGATGTACTTGGGTCGCTGGTCTTGCATCTTGCTTGACTATCCTCTCCAGCATAAGCGGGTCATGAGGCTTATTAGTGCGGCCATTGTTCTTGGCTTTTCCTGGCCAAGGTGTCTGGCGAGCCATTACGTCTTAGGCGTTGTGTTTAAAAGCTGCTAAGGCTTGACGTCCGAGACGATCGACTATTTGGTTCTTTTGGTGAGGAACTGTTCGAATTTTCGAGCTGACTCTCCGGGCTGTTGGGTTATGTGACTTAGATCGTCTGCGTCCGGGAGGTCGGACATAGGTTCCACTGAAATTGGCCGAAAAGCATCCTCAAGCTCTTCCCAACTACCAATGGTGTTTTCGGGAGGCTTTTAAGCCAATCTTTGGGCTGGTCCTTTGAGCTTGAGGGTAGGTATTTTATGGCGTGGAGATCATCTCCTCGGCCCATGTGTATGTGGAGGATATAATCCTCAATCCAGACTCGAGTGCATCGTTCCGTCGTATGCCTCTATGTTTACGGGCTTGAATCCCGGAAATTCATGATCCGGCACCTCATCGGTGAAACATAGAGGGTGCTTGGCGCCCTATATTTGGTGTGCCGTGATGTTCAGATATTTGACGTGTTGTATTGCTCGCGAACTTGTTTCCTTGGCCCGTAGATAGATCTAAGCTGGGCCATCCTTTTAGTGCGAATCCTTATGCGGATCGCGTGCGGCTTGTGTCTTGGCGCCGCTTGCCGCTCTCGTTTGCCATGTGGTTGTCTATCCGACCCGGCGGCCTCTTTGTTTTTGATCGTGGGGCTCTCGGCCTCCTCATCGAATTCGGGCGATAGTTGCGCTTTGGGTAGCTCTTTGCTTGGCGGTTGTCGCCATATTTGTCTGCGATGTTGAGTAATTTACTCCATCTCATTCGGAGTGTGTCTTCCATTACGAGCCTCTGTTTCTACTTTTTCAAGCTACGCGCAGTAGCGAGGAGCTCTTTGTGGAGGTTCTTCTAATCCAAGGACGTGTCCGGCGTGAGATCGTCCGGACTGTTGTTTGTCCAAGTTGGCCTGTTCGTATGGTTGCTCAATGGCATGTTCGTCGTCGGCCGGCTCAGCCTGCTCTATGGCTGGGTCTGTGTGGGCGCTATCTTTGTCGAGGTGGGGTTTTGAGCGGCGCTTACGCCGCCGCTTTGACTACTTCGAGGAATTTTCTTTATGACATCTCGTCGTTCCTCGTTATCGCTTCCCTTAGGTGTGTCCACCATATATATATAAATAAGTTGAGGTGGCCATCCGATTGCCACATGGCGCTGGTCATAATTGTCTCCGTGCGTCGTCCATATCGTCGATGTCCTCGAGTCGAAGTCAAGCATGTACATTAAGTCATCGGCGGTGGCTACAAAGTGGGTGGTGGGTGGGCGTTGAATTTCTTCGTCGTCCGAATCCCAACCTTCTGACCGTAGTTCGCCAGGCTCCCACGACAAAGAGAGAGACTTTAATGAGTTGAGGATATCGCCAAAGGCGAGTCTTTGAAAGATGTCATGACGGTGAACTCCATAATCGGCGCTTGATCGGATTCATTTGGCGGGGCGAGGAGGTTGAGTCCGGAAAGGAGTCCGGCACCTGGGAGTCACGAGCTTTGCAAAGGACAGGGATGGTGTTCGGCTCAATCGCCGTGGAGATTTCAGCCCCCGAGGCGGTGTCCAAACAACTGTCCTCGATCGGTGAAACCGGCTCTGGATTAAGGGTCGGAGCAGGCACTGGTGTGGCCTCTAGGGCACTGTTCGGCGACAGAGCTAGATCGTACCCATCGAGACAGTGCGGCACGCTCGGCTGTGGCTCGAATTCGTCGAAGATCAAGTCTCCGCGGACATCGGCCGTATAGTTCAAGCTTCCAAATCTGACACGATGGCGGGCGTAGTTTTCGATCTGCTCCGGATGGCCCTGGCGAATTAGCCCGCGGTGCAAAGCCGCCGAATCACGAAGATCTGTCCGGAGAAAAGTCTCACCTGGACTACGTCGTTCTTGATGATTGAAGGAGCCATCGGGCCTATAGGTGGCGACACGGAAGGAACTCTCAATGAAAGCACCAATGTCGATTGTAAAACCGGCGGATCTCGGGTAGGGGTCCCGAACTGTGCGTCTAGGCGGATGGTAACAGGAGGAGGCGGGACGATGTTTTTACCCAGGTTGGGCCCTCTCGATGGAGGTAATACCCTACTCTGCTTGATTAATATTGATGATATGGGTAGTACAAGAGTAGATCTACCACGAGATCGAGAGGCTAAACCCTAGAAGCTAGCCTATGGTATGATTGTTGTTAGTCCCTACGGACTAAAACCCTTCGGTTTATATAGACACCGGATAGGGTTAGGGTTACACAGAGTCGGTTACAATGGTAGGAGATCTACATATCCGTATCACTAAGATTGCCTTCCACGCCAAGGAAAGTCCCATCAGGACACGGGACGAAGTCTTTAATCTTGTATCTTCATGGTCCATGAGTCCGGCCAACGGTGACAGTTCGGCTATCCGGACACCCCCTAATCCAGGACTCCCTCAGACATGCTCGCGCATGGCAAGTTGGACGACAGCGATCCCTTATCGTATGTAACTGCTCTTACGTGTGTACTCGAGGTCGAGGCCGACGAACTTGTTCTTCTCCTCCTTTAGCCATTCTTCATACTTTTTGATGATCCTCTCCACGGTCCTTGGGTCGTTGGTGTAAAACCACCTCGAGCACGGTTGTACCGTGGGTAGTGATGTGTCCGGTGAGTGTTGTTAGTTTCCCATCGTCCATGGCTGGAGGTGTGCGGTGGTGAACTTTGGCCGGCGAGAAACTTTCAAGGAAGAGGATGAAATGTGTAGGACCTTGAAGTATGTCTAGAGAGGGGGGGGGGGGATTAGACTACTTGACCAATTAAAAACTTAACCTTTTCCCAATTTTAGTCTTTGGCAGATTTTAACTATTTTAGCACAAGTCAAGCAATCCTCACACAATTCAAGCAAGCATGCAAAGAGTATATGAGCAGCGGAAAGTAAAGCATGCAACTTGCTAGAAAGTAAAGGGAACGGTTTGGAGAATTCAAACGCAATTGGAGACACAGATGTTTTTGTCGTGGTTCCGATAGGTGGTGCTATCGTACATCCATGTTTATGGAGACTTCAACCCACGAAGGGTAACAATTGCCTTGAGTCCACGGAGGGCTCCACCCACGAAGGGTCCACGAAGAAGCAACCTTGTCTATCCCACCATGGCCGTCGCCCACGAAGGACTTGCCTCACTAGCGGTATATCTTCACGGAGTAGGCGATCTCCTTGCCCTTACAAACTCCTTGGTTCAACTCCACAATCTTGTCGGAGGCTCCCAAGTGACACCTAGCCAATCTAGGAGACACCACTCTCCAAGAAGTAACAAATGGTGTGTTGATGATGAACTCCTTGCTCTTGTGCTTCAAATGATAGTCTCCCCAACACTCAACTCTCTCTCATAAGTTTTGGATCTGGTGGAAAGAGGGTTTGAGTGGAAAGTAACAGGGAAGGCTAGAGATCAAGATTCATATGGTAGGAATGGAATATCTTGGCCTCAACACATGAGTAGGTGGTTCTCTCTCGAATTGGTAAGTTGGAAGTGTAGGTTTGTTCTGATGGCTCTCTCCACGAATGAAGAGGAGGTGGAGGGGTATATATAGCCTCCACACAAAATCCAACCGTTACACACAATTTACCAATCTCGGTGGGACCGAATCAATAAACTTGGTTTGACCGATTCAGTAAACCTAGTGACTGTTAGTGATTTCGGTGGGACCGACATGCAACTCGGTAGGACTGATATGGTTAGGGTTAGGGCATAACGTAATCTCGGTGAGACCGATTACACAAACTCGGTGAGACCGATTACACAAACTCGGTGAGACCGATTTTGGTAATTAGCTAACCAGAGAGTTGGTCAGGTAAACTCGGTGGGACCGATTCGCTCTTTTCGGTGAGACCGAAATGTTACAAAAAGGAAACAAAGAGTTTACATTGCAATCTCGGTGGGACCGATCGCTCACTTCGGTTAGACCAAAACGTTATGAAGGGAAACAGAGAGATTACAATCCCATCTCGGTGAGACCGAGATCCCTATCGGTGAGGCTGATTTGCCTAGGGTTTGTGGCAGTGGCTATAACATCTGAACTCGGTGGCGCCGGATAGAAAGAACCGGTGGGGCCGAGTTTGACTTTCGGTTTAGGTCATATGTGGATGTGAGAAAGTAATTGAGTGTTTTTGGAGCATATCACTAAGCATCATGGAGCAAGAAACTCATTAAGCAACACCTCATCCCTCCTTGATAGTATTGGCTTTTCCTATGGACTTAATGTGATCTTGGATCATTAAAATGTAAAATGCAGAGTCTTGAGCTTTTGAGCTTGAGCCAATCCTTTTATCCTTGATATTTTGAGGGATCCACTTTCATCATCCATGCCATGCCATTCATTGAGCTTTCCTGAAATATTTGTCTTGGAATAGTATTAGCTCAATGAGCTATATGTTGTTATGAATTACCAAAACCACCTAGGGATAGTTGCACTTTCAATCTCCCCCTTTTTGGTAATTGATGACAACATATAGATCAAAGCTTCGACAAATGATAATAATATTGAAAAAAAACATCGTCGCTTTGAGAAGTATGTAATAAGCAAGAGCTCCCCCTAAATTTGTGCATAGATTTAAGATTTGCTTTGGATTGCAAATGCACAAGGAATTAGGCTCATGGGTTACTCTTCCATGTCACATACATCTTGGTGGAGCGCTCAAAATAATAAAGATTGAATACATGCACTCATCGCCAAGCAAAGTGAATGATCAAATAAAGATAAATAAGATAATATCATCCAAGAAGCATAAGTGTAGCTTATGATCAAACACATGATCATCAATGTCTCACAGGTAATAGCATAGTATCTCAAGCAAGCAAAAGCAAATAAAGTTCAACCAAGAAGACTAGAGAGAACAAAAGCAAACTCTCTCTCTCGAAGCCTATGATCTATACATTTTCTCCCCTTTGGCAACAAGTTACCAAAAAGTTCATAGAAAATGCATAGTACTATTTCGTCTCTCAGGCTTGGTCTTCAGTTGGTGGTGTAGAGATGGCTCCTTGGACGAAGACTTCAGTTCATGTGGATGGAGCTGAAGGAGTTGGTTGCACTGGAGCTGTAGCTGGTGCAGATGAAGTGACTCTAGTGTCTGTTACTGGCTCTGCAGCTGATCTCTGAGCTCGAGGCACTCTGGCAAATGCATCAGTAGTTGTCCTGCCCTTCCTCTCCTGCATGTCATCCTGTAGCTACTCCACAACTGACTGAATCTCAGTTACTTTGACATCTAAATCATAGAATTTTTGTTCCATGATTCTTTCCAGGCTCTCCTGGTTTTGAGTTAGGGTGGCCAACCCCTTCTCAATCCTCAGAGTTGATGCTATCAAGTAACCAAGCTGGTCCTGCTTGCTCTTCAAAAAGTACTCAGATGCCTCCTCTTGAGTTGGCATCTTGGCAGCCTTCTCCTTATTTGCCTTCTCCTTCTTCTCTTGAGCTTGCACTTAAGATGGTTCATTCTCATTCATCACAACTTGATTGTCCTCAAAGTCTGGATAGAGAACAAAGTGGTCCTTATCCAACAGATATTTGCCTGTGCCCATCTTTGAGTTAATCAACTCCTGAATTTGTGGGGCATATCCACAACTTTTCTTTTGGTCTGCTGCTGTCCTCTTGATAGTCTCAACCATGAGGCTCATGACCTTGAATTTACGTGGCACATCAAATATGTGTAGCAAATTAATTGCATGCCCTCTGATCATGTTGTGGTCACCTGACTTGGGCAAAAGAGTGTGCCTTAGGATCCAGTTCATCGTTGGCAGCCCTGACAGAAGAAAATGGACAGACCCAAACTTGAAAGTCTCAAGTGCTTTGCCTGGGATCTCCTTGTACATATGTGACATAGAATTGTGATCCATCTTTTCCTTGGCATAAACGTCCAAGTCATCTTCACTCTCCTTTGGGGCATTGATCAGATTGGCCCATTCCTTAATAGTTGATTGGTAGCTTGTACCTTCGGACATCCAAACTATCCTGCCATCTGGATAGAAGTGTCTTTGTGGAGTAGAATTGCATAACGAGCTCATCATTCCGGTTTGTGAGCTTACGCCCAACAAAGTCGGCAACTCCACACGCCTTTGAAGCTGTCATACACTCCAGGATAGTGTTCTTCATTCTCCTTTATGTAGGTCCAGTCGACCCACATCATATCACACACTATAGGATTCTTGTCCAACAAGATTGTCTCATAGAAATCCTGCTGTTCCTTAGTGTGGAACCTGTAATCAACAACAATTCTTCTTCTGGTGACATATGGATCCGACTCTCTCCATAGCCTCAACCCTGAGTCTCTCCTGATCTTCATGTTCTCAGCCACAGGATGAGCATCATTGTGGTCTGGAATCTTAGGTTTCAGCTTCCTCAGGACATGTCCTTCATCATCTTCCTCAGCAACAACTTCAGGCACTGGGGCCTTGTTCTTCTCAGCAGTACATATGTTCCTGGTATTCCTCTTAGGTGCAGTCTTGGGCTTGGAGGCAGCTTTGGGTGCTTCTTTGGGCTTTGATGATGCAGCCCCTTGTTGGGGAACGTTGCAGAAAATAAAATTTTTCTACGGTTTCACCAAGATCAATCTATGAGTTCATCTAGGAACTAGAGAGAGGAGTGCATCTACATACCCTTGTAGATCGAGCGGAAGCGTTCAAGAGAACGGGGTTGAGGGAGTCGTACTCGTCGTGATCCAAATCACCGATGATCCTAGTCTTTGAGCGGACAGACACCTCCGTGTTCAACACACGCACGGTTGGGGAAGGCGTCTCCTCCTTCTTGATCGAGAAGGGGAAGGACAGGTTGATGAAGATCCAAAGACCTGACGGGCGTGGTGGTGGATGCAGCAGCGATCTCGGCAGGGCTTCGCCAAGCGTTTGCGAGAGGGAGAGGTGTAGCAAGGGGAGAGGGAGGCGCCAAGTGCATGGGTGCGGCTGCCCTCCCTCCCCCCTTTATATAGGCCCCTAGGGGGGGCGCCAGCCCTGGGAGATGGGATCTCCAAGGGGGCTGACCAAGGGGTGGCTTGCCCCCAAGCCGGTGGGCGCCCCACCCCTAGGGTTTCCCAACCCTAGGCGTGGGGGGCCCAAGGCGCACCAGCCCACCAGGGCTGGTTCCTCCCACTTCAGCCCATGGGGCCCTCCGGGATAGGTGGCCCCACCGGTGGACCCGGGACCCTTCCGGTGGTCCCGATACAATACCAGTGACCGGAATCTTTCCCGATGGCGAAACCTGACTTCCTATATATAATTCTTTACCTCGGACCATTCCAGAACTCCTCGTGGCGTCAGGGATCTCATCGGGACTCGAACAACTTTCGGTTTACTGCATACTCATATCTCTACAACCCTAAGCGTCACCGAACCTTAAGTGTGTAGACCCTACGGGTTCGGAGACATCTGGAACATGACCGAGACACCTCTCCGGTCAATAACAAACAGCGGGATCTGGATACCCATGTTGGCTCCCACATGCTCCTCGATGATCACATCGGATGAACCACGATGTCGAGGATTCAAGCAACCCCGTATACAATTCCCTTTGTCAATCGATGCGTTACTTGCCGAGATTCGATCGTCGGTATCCCAATACCTCGTTTAATCTCGTTACGGCAAGTCACTTTACTCGTGCCGTAATGCATGATCCGTGACCGGACACTTGGTCACATTGAGCTCATTATGATGATGCATTACCGAGTGGGCCCAGAGATACCTCTCAATCATACGGATGACAAATCGATCTCGATTCGTGCCAACCCAGCAGACACTTTCGGAGATACCCGTAGTGTACCTTTATAGTCACCAGTTACATTGTGACGTTTGGCACACCCAAAGCACTCCTACGGTATCCGGAGTTGCACAATCTCATGGTCTAAGGAAATGATACTTGACATTTGGAAAAGCTCTAGCTAAATGAACTACCACGATCTTTGAGCTATGCTTAGTATTGGGTCTTGTCCATCACATCATTCTCCCAATGATGTGATCCCGTTATCAATGACATCCAATGTCCATAGTCGAAACCATGACTATCTGTTGATCAACGAGCTAGTCAACTAGAGGCTCACTAGGGACACGTTGTGGTCTATGTATTCACACGTGTATTACGATTTCGGATAACACAATTATAGCATGAATAATAGACTATTATCATGAACAAAGAAATATAATAATAACCATTTTATTATTGCCTCTAGGGCATATTTCCAATGATCTCCCACTTGCACTAGAGTCAATCATCTAGTTACATTGTGATGAATCGAACACCCATAGAGTTCTGGTGTTGATCATGTTTTGCCCTAGGGAGAGGTTTAGTCAAACGGATCTGCTACATTCAGTTCCATATGTACTTTACAAATATCTATGTCTCCATCTTGAACATTTTCACGAATGGCAGACTAAGGCATAGCCTAGTGGTGGGAAGGGGCTGATGCCTTCCTACCCACCCAGGTTCAAGGCATGGTACTTGCAATTTGGGTTTGTTGCACCAATTATACTGTAAGGGGTTCCCTTACAGTCTTTCTGTCAAAAAAAACATTTTCACGAATGGAGTTGAAGCGACGCTTGATGTGCCTGGTCTCCTTGTGAAACCTGGGCTCCTTGGCAAGTGCAATAGCTCCAGTGTTGTCACAGAAGAGTGCGATCGGCCCCGACGCATTGGGTATGACTCCTAGGTCGGTGATGAACTCCTTCACCCAGATTGCTTCATGCGCTGCCTCCGAGGCTGCCATGTATTCCGCTTCACATGTAGATCCCGCCACGTCGCTTTGCTTGCAACTGCACCAGCTTACTGCCCCACCATTTAAAATATACACGTATCTGGTTTGTGACTTAGAGTCATCCAGATCTGTGTCGAAGCTAGTGTCGACGTAACCGCTACGATGAGCTCTTCGTCACCTCCATAGGCGAGAAACATGTCCGTAGTCCTTTTCGGTACTTCAGGATATTCTTGACCGCTGTCCGGTGTTCCTTGCGGGATTACTTTGGTACCTTCCTACCAAACTTACGGAAAGGTTTACATCAGGTCTGGTACATAGCATGGCATACATAATAGATCCTATGGCTGAGGCATAGGGATGACACTCATCTCTTCTTTATCTTTTGCCGTGGTCGGGCATTGAGCCGAGCTCAATCTCACACCTTGTGTCTGAGGCAAGAACCCTTTCTTGGACTGATCCATATTGAACTTCTTCAATATCTTATCAAGGTATGTGCTTTGTGAAAGACCTATGAGACTTCTTGATCTATCCCTATAGATCTTGATGCCTAATATGTAAGCAGCTTCTCCAAGGTCCTTCATTGAAAAACACTTATTCAAGTAGGCCTTAATGCTGTCCAAAAGTTCTATATCATTTCCCATCAAAAGTATGTCATCTACATATAATATGAGAAATGCTAAAGAGCTCCCACTCACTTTCTTGTAAATGAGGCTTCTCCATAAGTCTGCATAAACCCAAACGCTTTGATCATCTCATCAAAGCGAATGTTCCAACTCCGAGATGCTTGCACCAGCCCATAAATGGATCGCTGGAGCTTGCATACCTTGTTAGCATTCTCGGGATCGACAAAACCTTCCGGCTGCATCATATACATTTCTTCCTTAAGATATTCGTTAAGGAATGCCGTTTTGACGTCCATCTGCCATATCTCATAATCATAGTATGCGGCAATTGCTAACATGATTCGGAGGGACTTGGCCACGGAGAGAAAAGTCTCATCGTAGTCAACCCCTTGAACTTGTCGATAACCCTTAGCGACAAGTCGAGCTTTATAGATGGTAACATTACCATCTGCGTCCGTCTTCTTCTTAAAGATCCATTTGTTTTCTATCGCTCGCCGATCATCGGGCAAGTCTGTCAAAGTCCATACTTCATTTTCATACATGGATCCTATCTCGGATTGCATGGCTTCAAGCCATTTGTTGGAATCTGGGCCCGCCATCGCTTCTTCATAGTTCGAAGGTTCACCGTTGTCTAACAACATGATTTCCAGGACAGGGTTGCCATACCACTCTGGTGTGGAACGTGTCCTCGTGGACCTACGAAGTTCAGTAGTAACTTGATCCGAAGTACCTTGATCATCATCATTAACTTCCTCTTCATCTCTGCGCTGCACCACAGGAACATCTTCCTGAGCTGCTCTACTCACCGGTTCAAGAGGTAGTACTTCATCAAGTTCCACTTTCCTCCCACTTACTTCTCTCGAGAGAAACCCTTTCTCCAGAAAGGACCCGTTCTTGGCAACAAATATCTTGCCTTCGGATCTGAGGTAGAAGGTATACACAATGGTTTCCTTAGGGTATCCTATGAAGACGCATTTTTCCAACTTGGGTTCGAGCTTTTCAGGTTGAAGTTTCTTGACATAAGCATCGCATCCCCAAACTTTTAGAAACGACAGCTTAGGTTTCTTCCCAAACCATAATTCATACGGTGTCATCTCAACGGATTTAGACGGTGCCCTATTTAAAGTGAATGTAGCTGTCTCTAGAGCGTATCCCCAAAATGATAGCGGTAAATCGGTAAGAGACATCATAGATCGCACCATATCCAATAAAATGCGATTACGACGTTCGGACACACCGTTACGCTGAGGTGTTCCAGGTGGTGTGAGTTGTGAAACAATTCCATATTTCCTTAAGTGCGTACCAAATTAGTGACTTAAGTATTCTCCTCCACGATATGATTGTAAGAACTTTATCTTTCGGTCACTGTTATTCTCTACCTCATTCTGAAATTCCTTGAACTTTTCAAAGGTCTCAGACTTGTGTTTCATCAAGTAGACATACCCATATCTACTCAAGTCGTCAGTGAGAGTGAGAACATAACAATATCCTCCGCGAGCCTCAATGCTCATTGGACCGCTTTTACACCAGTATGTATGATTTCCAATAAGTTGGTTGCTCGCTCCATTGTTCCGGAGAAGCGGAGTCTTGGTCATTTGCCCATGAGGCATGGTTCGCATGTGTCAAATGATTCATAATCGAGAGACTCTAAAAGTCCATCAGCATGGAGCTTCTTCATGCGCTTGACACCAATGTGACCAAGGTGGCAGTGCCACAAGTATGTGGGACTATCGTTATCAACTTTACATCTTTTGGTATTGTCGGTGTACTAGAGTAGGGGTACCCTAGTATCCCGAACTTGTGCATGGGCAGTTGCAGCCCTCCGCGGCAAGGCTTACCGGGTGACCGCCAAGGTCCTCCGTGGTTCCTTTGGAGCCATTCAAGAACAAAGTATTCAAGCCAAGGAGACAAGGCCCCGGCAAGAGGAGCTTGCGGGAAGGCCACCCAAGGCACCCTAGGAGACAAGGCCCGGCAAGAGGAGCTTAGGGAAGGCCCGATGGCGACAAGCTTCCGGGCGCGACAAGACAACAACCGCAGCAAGGCGCTTGCGCTGACAGACCACCACTCTGTACCCTCGCTCCAGCACATCCGCTAACGTGGTCGCATACAGGACCTTTCGGTGCAGCGTGGCGAGAGGCTGTGCAACCCGGTGGTCTTGAGGTGTGGCAAGCGGCACGACAAGATTGCCATCGTGGCAAGCGGTGGCGCCCTGACGGTCCCTGTTTGCCTTTGTTAGGGCGGCGTGAGACGGGCATTTAATGCCTTTGTCCCCTGCCGTCGGGGTTAGGTATGATACACGTACCTTTGCACGGTGTAGCTGTACCAACCACTCTTTTTCCGTTTTACCCTTGTCTCGTTGCCACCGTCGGAGACCCTTGAGCATATAAAAGGAGGCCCATGCATAGCGTGGGGGTCGGTTCCCCCACGCTCGGTCTTGTTAGCAGCTTGTGTGTCTTTGTAGCACTTTCAGCGCTCTGAGCAAGAACTTCGATACATTCGGACATGCAGTAGTAGGAGTATTATCTCTCCGGAGAGCTCCGAGCTGGGTAAACCTCTCGCGTTAGCCGCCTCGATCTGCTCTTCGTGCGACCTCCGCTCCCTGCCGAACCGAAAGGGGCTCGGTCCGCCGGTCCCATAGGTGTTCGTGGGCCAGATCAGCCTGCCCCAACATCTTTGGCGCGCCAGGTAGGGGGCGTCGAGATTGTGTGAACCTGATCTGGCGTCCACGCAAGCTAGATCTTCATCATCTTCATCAACATGCCACCAAAGAAGAAGGCTTCGGCGGCAGAAGCTCCGTCCGCGTCGAACCCACCACCACCGGAGCAAACAGGTGGTGGGGTAGACGCTGGCGGAAGAATGGACGGCGACGGGGGAGCTCACGGTGCTGCCAAGTCCAAGGACAAGGCTGCGCAGACCTAGGCGTCCGTACATGCACCGTGCCCGTCTCAGCAGGCGCGGGACCGACAGCGTCATGGTATTCACAATGCCATACGCTCGTTGGACCAAGATCGAGCTGGAGGATCTCGGGATGCTCAAGACCAGCATGCACGCCAACATCTTTGGCGCGGCGAGGCACGATCGCTGGGCGGGATCTTGCTCCTTCTAACATAGTTAGAAGTCCGAGCATATCCGCTCCTCGCACCGTTCACTTGCCACCCACCACTCCGGCGAAGCTTTGGCGAGAGCTCGGCTGCTCTTGGATTACCCTCCGACGGCCGACAAGGTCGATGAATGGAGGCCACCATTCAGAGTCTCATCGGCCGCTTAACGGCGGCAGCTCGCTGACAACCGAGTGCATCGCTGCCGCGGGCAGGACTGCCAAACACGAGCCGGTGGCAGACGAGACCGGTGGGGAGTGCAACCACCATGCACTCTCCGCCCGAAGGCCAAGATCGCCGACTTCGCCGGATCCACCTCGGCGGCGACTCCACCTCATCGCCGGATCCACGAGCTTGTCACGATCAGCGCCAAGTTCTTCACGAGCAGCGGCAAGAAAGGCGCTTCGAACTTCGCATCGGCGCCCGAAGAGAAGCGCGGCGTCAATTCGACAAGCGCGCTGGGCCCTCTGTCGACATGCAAGCGCCCGAGAGAACGAGCGACTTGCGTCAGACGGTAGGTTGCCCTGCGTTCACTCGTGAGCTGCGGCAAGTCGATGGCCCAGCAAGAAGAATTTCAAGCCGACGTGCAGAGAAATGCGACGGCAAGGCGCATCCGTCGGAGTTCCTCGGCATCTACACCATCGCGGTGCAAGCTGCCGGGGCGAGACGACAAGATCCTTGCCAACTACTTCACCGGTGCTCAAGCCCAATGTCGAGATCTGGCTCATGCACTTGCCGGACAACTCCATATCCTCTTGGGCAGATCTATGCCATCGGTTTGTCGGCGCCTTTACAGTGACCACAAGCCCCATGGCCAAGAAAGCGACCTTCATCTGCTCGCCCGGAAGGAAGGAGAGCCCTAGCAAGTACATTCAGAGATTCAGCGTGCGGCACAACATCCAGATGTCCACCACGCGGTGATCAGCGCGTTCCATCGAGCGTCGCGAAACCGCGAGATGCGGAAGAGATGGCGATGTGCAAGATCGAAGACGTCGATGAGCTATATGCCACGACCGACAAGTGTGCACGCATCTTGAGGAAGGGAGGAGACTCCCCGGAGAGAATACTGAAGCAGGAGGATCTGATAGTGAGGAGACCGCCCCGGCAAGGAAGAACCGGCGGCGGAACAATAGGAAGAAGGAAGCCAAAGTTGGTAGCTCCGGCAAGGAGGTTGCCGCTGGCACCAACTGCCAGGCTGTGGCGGTCGCCGACAAGCAGGACGGCTCCAACAAGCAGTACTGCAAGATCCACCGCACCAAGGGCCATGACCTCGGAGCTGCAAGAAGGTCGAGCAGCTTGTCGAGCAGCGAAGGCTGAATATGAACGACGCGACAAGGAGAAGGCCCAGAGGGTGCTGGAGGAGCTAGCAAGAAAGCGTCCCGGCCGAGGAGGACGCCGCGGCAAGGCCAAGCAGCGGCAAGGAGACTGACCTCCCCGCGGCCGCGACAAGGATGAAGACGACGACGATGATGAAGACATGGATGATGATGAGACCGATGAGCAGGAGTTCCAGAAAGCCACAGAGGTCCCGTGCGTTGACGGTGGTGCTTCTCTGCATACTTCACACCGCCAACTCAAGCAGTGGATGCGGGAAGTCAATGCGGCAGAACCATGCGTCGAGTCACGCAGGCCTCTGAAATGGTCTAGCACGCCTATCATCTTTGATATTGAGGACCAACCTGATCGCGTAACTGCGGTCGGGTGCTTGCCGATGTTGGTTTCACCAACTATCCGCAACCTCAAGGTCACCGTTGACGGCGGGGCCGGCTTGAACCTGATCTCCTCCGCGGTGCTCTAGAAACTCCAGATCCCTGACGGCGAGCTCGAAGAGACCGGCACATTCCAAGGAATCAATCCGGGAAGGAGCAAGCGAAGGAAAGATCACGTTGCGGTGACATTTGGCGTGAAGTTGAACTTCAGACCGAGAGGGTCACTTTTGACGTTGCTGACTTTCCATTGCCTTACAATGGGATACTTGGCCGTCCAGCACTTGCCAAATTCATGGCAGCCTCTCACTATGCATACAACATGCTGAAGATGCCAGGCCTCATCTCTATCCCTAGCGACAAGAAGGATGCTCTTATCTGTGCCGACAAGATCTACCGGGAAGCAGCAGCTGCAACAGATTGCAAGCCACTTGCCGCTGAAGCTCCCGGGGGGAAGAAGAAGACCAAGTCCGGCAAGAGCTACGATGCCCACTCGGCAAGCGCACCTCTTGAGTGCTACGCTACCGTCGAGGACGCACCATCGAGCTCCACCGGCAAGTGTAAGAAGGCGATGGCAGCTCCACGAGAGACCAAGAAAGTGTACGCCAAGGAGGCGGCGGTGGTACCTTCACCATCGGTGCCTCTCTCGACCCTAAATAGGAAAGCGGCGCTTCGTTGCTTTCCTGCAGCGACGTCGGCGTGTTTGCGTGGCAACCGTCGACATCCCGGTGTTCCCGTGAAAGTAATTGAGCACCATCTTGCCGTTTGTCCTCATCGCGGCGGCCCGTCAGCGAGAAGTCGAGGAAGCGAGCGGTGGGCGCCAAGAGTTCATCGTAGAAGAAATCAAGAAATTGGAAGCGGCGAGGCCTTGTCGAGGAGTGCTCCATCCTACGTGGTTGGCCAATCCTGTAGTTATGCGCCAAGGCTAACGGGAAATGGAGGCTTTGTATCGACTTTACCGATGTCAATAAAGCTTGTCCCAAAGACCCATTTCCTTGCCGCGCATCGACCAGATTGTTGACTCCACGGCGGATGTGATTTGCTTTCATTACGGATGCATACTCGAGGTATCATCAAATCTTCATGGCAGAAGAGGATGAGGAGAAGACCGCATTCATCACCCCATGTGGCACATACTGTTTTGTACGGATGCCATTCGGGTTAAAGAATGCTGGTTCAACATTTGCAAGAGTAGTCCATGACGCTTTTGAGCCGCAAATGCACAGAAATGTGGAAGCCTACATGGATGACATAGTGGTCAAAAGCAAGGACAACAAAACTCTGATTCGAGATTTAGACGAAACCTTTGCAAATCTGCGCAAGATCAACCTCAAGCTCAACCCTGAGAAGTGTGTGTTTGGAGTCCCTTCCGGCAAGCTTCTCGGGTTCTTCGTGTCTCAGCGGGGAATTGAAGCCAATCCCGACAAGATCAAGGCCATTGAGCAGATTGAAGCACCAAAGCGCGTCAAAGATGTACAAAAGGCTTGCCGGTTGCGTAGATGCTCTCAGCAGGTTTATCTCTAGGTCTGCTGAAGGCCTCGCCATTTTCAAAATTTTGAAAAGGCAGGTCCGATGCAATGGACCCGAAGCGGAGGCTGCTTGCAGGACCTGAAGAGATACCTGTCCTCCACTCCAACACTTGTCGCACCTAGGCCACAAGAGAAGTTGCTGCTATATATAGCGGCAACCAATCAAGTGGTTAGTGCTGCGTTAGTAGTGGAGAGGGAGGCGGATGATGAGCTAGCAACCATGGCAGATGCATCCAGCGACAAGCAGGGGGCTGCACCGGCAAGCTCTGGTCCCGACAAGGACGGATCTGCGCAGACGCATGAGAAGATCACGAAAAAGAATGGTGCAGCGCCAGTTTACTTTGTCAGTTCCCTTCTGAGGGGCTAGGTCAAGGTACTACGGTGTGCGAAATTGCTTTTTGGCCTCCTCATGGCCTCAAGAAAGCTGCGCCATTACTTCTAGGCACATGAGATCACAGTCGTCACTCGTTTTCCGCTGAAGAGGATACTGCAAAATCCAGAGGCAACATGCAGGATTGTCGAGTGGGCATTGGAACTATCCAGCTTTGGCCTCAAGTTTGAGAGCACTTCAACTATCCAAAGCAGAGCATTGGCGGAGTTCATAGCAGAATGGACGCCAACACAAAATGAAGAAATTCCAGAAACGAGCATCCCCGTCAAGGAGGCAAGCAAAGAGTGGTTGATGTACTTTGATGGTGCCTTCTCGCTGCAAAGGCGCCCGGTCTTGGCGTGCTACTTGTTGTACCCACGGAGAGCACCTCAAGCACGTAGTCGGATGCACTTTCCCAAGGAGCAAGCAACGAACAATACTATGAGTATGAAGGTTTGCTTGCGGTCTCGAGATCGCAGTAGACCTTGGGATCAAGAAGCTCATTGTCAGGGGTAACTCACAGCTTGTCATCCGCCAAGTGAACAAGAGTTATCAGAGTCCGTTGATGGAAGCTTATGTTGATGAAGTGAGGAAGCTGGAAGAACACTTTGAAGGCCTACAGATGGAATATATTCCAAGGGCTCAGAACGACATTGCTGATGGCCTGTCAAAGTGCGCCGCACTTAAGTTACATGTGGAACCAGGAATTTTTGTGCTCAAGCTGACTCAACCATCTGTAACGCCATCAACTGGACAGAGCAAGAAGAGGAAGTTGATCTCTGGTGACTACTTTCCGGCAGAGCTTCCCGAAGCCGCCGCCAAGAAGGTCCCCAGGATCGACACCAGCGATCTTGAGGAGCGATGCTGCTCCGACAAGCCCGAGGTTTGTTTCGTTGAAGCGAGCGCTCTGACAAGTCTTGCTCGGCAAGCTTGCCGGGAACGTCAAGCTTCGGTGAGCCGCGAGTTCTCGCCAGAGAAGCGGATGTTCCGCAGCAGCAGAATGGGCCTTTAGTCCTTGTTGTCGAGCCGCAAGCTCCGGCATGGGCACAGCAGGTTGTCCATTTCCTTGAACGGAGAACTTCCGAAGAGCAAGAAGAAGCGGAAAGAGTAGCCCGGCAGTCAAGTATGTACCGGTTTGTCGACGGCACACTATCTGAAGAAGACTCAACGGTGTGAAATTGAAGTGTATTCACCGGGAAGACGGACAAAAGCTGTTGGCGAGATACATGGAGGCATATGTGGTCACCACATTGGCGCGAGCACTTGCCGCAAAGCATTCCGGCAAGGTTTCTTTTGGCCGACAACCCTCCGGATGCAAGCGCACAAGTAACCAAGTGTGAAGCGTGCAGTTCCATTCCAAGCGGATACACCAGCCAGCTCAAGCTCTCCAGACGATCCCTTTATCCTGGCCATTTTCGGTGCTGGGGCTCGACATCCTCGGCCCCTTTCCACGAAGTTGTCGGGGCTTTGAGTACTTGTACGTTGCAATCAACAAGTTCACAAAGTGGCGAAGTGGAAGCGGTGAGGAAGGTGACAGCCGCGATCGGCGGTCAAGTTCTTGAGGTCAATTGTTTGCCGTTTGGAATCCCTAACAGGATCATCACCGACAACGGCACGCAATTCACGAGCCGCACCTTCATGCGATCGTCCAAGATCTTGGCGCCAAGGTGCCGCTTTCGCTTCGTTGCTCATCCGAGAACCAACGGTCAAGCGGAGAGGGCAAATCTTTGAAGTGCTGCGCGGGCTCAAGACCAGAACTTTCGACAGGCTGCACAAGTGCGGAAGAAACTGGATTGAGGAGCTGCCGGTGGTTCTTTGGTCGATCAGAACGACGCCAAATCGAGCCACTGGCCAGACACCTTTCGCTCTAGTCTATGGAGCAGAGGCAGTTCTCCCCACGGAACTCGTATACGGATCGCCTCGAGTGCTCGCTTATGATGAGCTTGAGCAAGAGCAGCTGCGACAAGACGACGCGCTGCTCCTTGAGGAGGATCGTCTTCAGCTCTTTGTCTGAGCTGCTCGATACCCGACAAGCTTTGCGCCGCTACCACAGCCGCAAAGTTAATGCCGAAGTCTCGAGGAAGGCGAACTTGTTCTTCGCGCGTTCAGTCCGCCAAGAATTCCAACAAGTTGACGCCTTGAAGTGGGAAGGCCCTTACCGGGTGAAACGAGTCACTAGGCCTGGCGCTGTCCGCCTTGAGACCGAAGATGGCATTCCGGTGAGCAACTCCTGGAACATTGAGCATCTTCGTAAGTTTTACCCGTAGGGCGCGGTTGCCGAACCTGTTCCGGCAACCACCTTTTGTACAAGTCTTGCCGCTGTTGCATGTAATCCTTTGTACAAAGCCGGGCGCAGACCCCGTGCATAAGTAAAGCTAGCATGCTTCGCACATCTTGTCAATTTCATGCCTTTTACTTCTATTTGCATGCGTTATCTGACACTTTGTGCAGCACCTACCCTTGGTAAGTGATAATGAGCCATAAGGCTCCATATCTTTATTTTCTCTTCTTTCTCTTTCTCAAAGAAAGGAAGGTTCCCTCACACACAAGTTTGCCGGGGGGGGGGGGGGGGGAAGGATAAGATAATGGTTTGGACCAACCGTCGCACAAGGAAGTCTACCCTTACCGGGAAGCAAACAATGGAAAAGCTAAGTTGCTAAAGTTTGAGCAATCAGTTTTAAAATTTTAAGTTATCTTCCTCGAACGACCGTACTTTGTATGGAAAACCTGTCTTGCGCGGAGGAACCAACTCGTAGCTAGTTGCGCCTTACTTTGTTTTGAGTCCGCTCAACAACTTAAGTGAGTGCGACTAGTCGCGACAAGGTTACTTGTCAGAAGCGGCACCGCCACAGGTCTTGACGTCCGACTCGGTATTTGGCGGCTCAGGTGCCCGCGCCGACAAGTTCCCTAAAAGCGTAGGGCAAAAATATACAAAGGAAGGAATCAAGTAAAGGAAATAACATAGCAATTGTTACCCGAAATAGTGTTATATTACAAGATAGCTTGCCGCAGCTCTAATAGATTGTTCTCATAACATGACCAGCAACGGCAAGAGAAAGAGAAAGCGGGCGGCCTAATCTACGCGATCGCCCTCAACCCTCTTGATTCCGCTCACCCTGTCCACGATGGGTGCGACAATGGTCTTGAGGGCCTCCACATCAGCATCCGGCGGCAAGGACTTGAGGACATTGGTGAGGTTGAGGCCTGGATTGCGGAAGGCCACCTTCATCAGCACCTTTTGAAGAGCTCCAGCGCTGATCTGGCGCGACTCCTCGGCCAGCTGTTTTGGGACTTCTTCCCGGAGTCGCTGGAGGGCCGTCACCACGCCCTTGAAGAACAGGCTGAGCTTGGCGCTGGGTTGGAGGTGCTCATCGGAGGAATATTCAAGATCCACCATCCCCAGTTGCGCCAGCTCCTCGTCGATGGCTGCAGCAACATTCACGAGACCCTCGGTCCAGTGCTCCACATTCTCCCTCAAAGGCACTGCAGGCGGCAAGAAGATTTCGCCAAAGGCGCCTCGTCGGCCTTGATCTTCTCCTTCAAGGCCACCTCCTGCTCCTGGCGCTGGCCCAAATACCGAGTCAAAGTAGTTAGCTTCAACTCAAGATCTGCTTTAGAGTCCTTGTCGGCGCTGAGCTCCTTGCTCCTCTCAGCGAGACGGCCCTGCAGCTCGCCAAGAGTGTAGGCGTACTTCTCGCGCTCGTGCTTGAGTGCAGCAAGCTCCTCACCGCTCTTCTTCAGACTGGCCTCCAAGCTGCACCACCTTCGTCTCCAGCTCCTTCTTGGCGGCCTCGGCAGCTGCGGCAGCATCCCTTGCTTCCTTGAGAGCCCCGCCAAATGTTTGCTCGCGCATGGCAAGATCCTCCTCGTGGCTGTCAAGATTAACCTTCCGCTGCGCCAACTCGCCTTCCTGCGCAGACAGCTTCTCGGCAGCAAGCCGCTGTTGCTCCTCAACTTCAGCCTTCTCAGGGAGGAAGGCTTTGTGCTCCTCGGCAAGCCACTCCCGCTCCTCCGCCAAGGACCGGAGAGCTTCCTGGTTGAGGCCCCGGAGCTCCTCCGCGCGCTTCTCGATGTCTGCTCCCGCCTTCGCGACAAGCGCTTCCCGGGATTCCAGCTTGGCTTGTCGGGCGCGGTAGAGCGACAACAGCTTCCGTAGCAGTTGCTCCTCCTCAGGCTCGCCGCCGCTGCTGCTTGGCGCGTCGACTAGCGTCAGTCCAGCAGAGGCGAGCAGTTCTTCATCAAAAGTTTCTCCTTCGGCCGGCGCCCTGGAGCTCGACTCCCATGGGAGCTTGATGAAGACGCCATCGCTGACCTTCAAATAGGCGCGGGCTGGGGCTCTTGAGCCAGCTGCCGCTGTGGCCGGAGGGATCGGCGGTCGGCGTAGCGCCTGGCGCTACTGCGGCCTCAGGGCCGTCAGTGCGATCGTCGGACCCCTCGCCAGCTTCTGCGGCGGCAGCTTTGGCGGCCTCTTCGCCGGCGGGCTCGTCAGCGCCGGCTTC
Source organism: Aegilops bicornis (assembly GCA_021605145.1). Lineage (NCBI taxonomy): Eukaryota > Viridiplantae > Streptophyta > Magnoliopsida > Poales > Poaceae > Aegilops > Aegilops bicornis. Next base: position 121,927,758 of record CM038673.1, read on the forward strand.
TTCTTCGATGGCGGCGGCGTCATCAGTGTTGCCGCGCACGTCCTCCTCGCCGGCGACCTCGGTCTCCATTGGCTCTGTGGCGGATGGATGAAGAAAAGTCAAGCAAATATTCAAAAAGAAAATCAGAAGAAGAAGAACACAAGGGAAGTTTCCAGGCAAAAGGATTACCTGTGCTAGGGTCTGCAGTCATTGTCTCCGCCGCCAGGGGATCGCTGGTGCTGTCCTTTGCCGGAGAGCTGCCCCTTGCCGGAGAAGTCTCCCTCGCCGGAGAACGCTCCCTTGCCGGGAAATCCTCCCTTGGCGGCGTGGTCGAAGCGAAGGAGGCTGCTCTGCTCCTACACAAATCAACGATCGATATCAAGAAAGAAAGAGCACCCATGCACGCGAACAACAAGAAGTAGACCATATACTTACGCTGGGGGCTGTCTTTGGGGGCTGCTTTGAAGAAGAGTTCTGCATCCGGCAAGGTGGTCTCAGACGCGCCTCCCTCTGTCGCGATGGGTTAAATCCTCGACGACAATCACCGGGGTCTTGGCTCTCTTCGACACTCTCTGGGCCAGCGTCTTGAAAAGGAATGGGTTCAGAGTAAAGCAAATCAGATACAAGATAAAGCAACAAATCGAAGAATTACAAGTACAGTAAAGAATCTTACTCTTCTTCTTCCTCGTCGGAGCTGAGCGCGGAGAGATCAATTTCTGGCCCGCCTCGATTATGTGGCGGAGGAGGAGGGTTCCCTTGACGCTTGGCGGGAGCGGAACCGGTGGTTTGCAAGGGCCCCGCTCCGGTTACGTGGCGTGAGGTGCTCCAACACTTGATGCTTGCTGGTGGAAGCGGCGTGGCTGGCTTGTTGGCCCATGTGCCGCCCCGCTACGTCTCCGTCCTTGCGAAGACGCCTTCTTGGTGGAGCTGGGGGCTCCACTCGCGGCAAGCTGCTTGACGGTGGGGAGGATGCGCCCTCGGCGGGCTCGCTCGACTCAGCTTCAGGCTCGGCAAGCTCCTCCTCGCCGGCAAACTCCTTCCGCTCGACAAGGCTTGTCGCCTCTGCTGCCTCTGCCTCCTCCATGGTGAAGCCAAACTTCGCATGGCGGCCTTGCTGCCGCCTCTTCCGGCTGGTGGCGTCGCTGCATCTCATCATCGGTGGTGTCGCGGGTGAGGCCCCTCTGCTCATCGGGGCGGACCGGCATTTCTACCAGATTGTCAAAGAACTGCCGCACAAAGTCATCTGCAGGCTCTTGCCAAGTTGGGACAATTCCACGCGAGTCGCACAACAACATCATTGCACGGATGCGGTCAAGCGAGGAATTGTTGCACAGCGGAATGACGCCCCTCGGCAACCTAAACATTTCTGGATGATCAGGATCGGGCTTGAACAGCTCCAAGAGCATTGCGTCAAGCTCCAAGACGGTGAAGTTGAAGTTGAGGCCTGGGCGCAGCCTCATGATATCTGCCGCGTTACGAAACTCCTGTGCAGGTCTCCTCCTCTCCTGCAAAGCGGGCGCGGCGAAGAAAGTCTGCGCCAACGGTGCCTACTGTGAGCCCCGCAAGTCTAAGGCGAAGGATTCGGGTGACTGCAATCTTCAACCTAGCGTCTTCCGGGGCCAGATTGCTCCGATCATTGCCGCGCACTACTGGGGTTTGGTATTTGGGCGGTAAATGGCTGCGGGTTCTCCTCGACAATCCAGCACCAATCCGCCTCCATTCCTCCCATTTGCTACGGAGCTCTCCCTCCAGATAGGCTTCCTTCTTGCCGACCCTCGAGATCAGCGATTCCTCAAGAAGAGGCCCCCTCTCAACTCGGGGTATAAAGAAGTGGCGGAAAAGGGCTACATTTGGGTGGACTCCGACAAAGTTTTCGCAGAGATGTGCGAAAACTGCCATGGTCAGAACAGTATTGGGGTGAAATCAAGGAGGCGGAACCCGTAGGTGTTCATGATGTCACAAAAGAATTGAGAGAAAGGCGGGCAGAGCCCGCAGAGAAGAAGAGCGCCAAGAAGGGATACCCAATCGGGGCCAATTCAAGCAGCAGCGGGAGTACCTTCGCGGCGGATGCGCTCGCATCTCCGTCGACGAAGAGGTAGTAGTTCTCCCTCGGCTCCCTCATGGCGAGCTGAGGGGAAGATGGCCCGCTCCTTCCACAGCCGCAAGCCGCTGCGCCTCGGCCGACTTCACGGCTTTCCCTTGTCGGCTTCCGGAGCCATGGCGGAGGCGGTGGAGGAGATCGTGGCGTTGGTGGTGCTTTGGTGGCGATGGGGCGGGCGCTGCTCTCTTCAGCCTTAGGAAGAAGGGAGGAGCAGCGGTGGTTTTTTCGAGATTGGACAGCAATTGGCAAGATGGGCGGACTGCCCCTGTTTCCCCTGCTTATAAAGGGGAAGGGGGCGGACGTTCTGCTTTTCCAAATAAAGAAACCCCCCACGATCTCGCCCACGATCTCTCACACGACGCCACATTCGATGCATGCCGTTCGTGGAGGGCGTGGTGGGTCCGGGGTGAGTTATGGTGTGACCCAGGCCGCGTGTGCCCGTGCCCTGTTTTGGGCCTGGCCCATGGCGCTTCGGCACCGAGTGTGGCCCAGCCCGGGGCTCTGCCGGTGTACTAGAGTAGGGGTACCCTAGTATCCCGAACTTGTGCACGGGCGATTGCAGCCCTCATGGCAAGGCTTACCGGGTGACCGCCAAGGTCCTCCGTGGTTCCTTTGGAGCCATTCAAGAACAAAGTATTCAAGCCAAGGAGACAAGGCCCGGCAAGAGGAGCTTGCCGGAAGGCCACCCAAGGCACCCTAGGAGACAAGGCCCGGCAAGAGGAGCTTCTTTGGGAAGGCCCGTGGCGACAAGCTTCCGGCGCGACAAGACAACAAACGCGGCAAAGCGCTTGCAGCAGACCACCACTCTGTACCCACGCTCCAGCACATCCACTAACGTGTCGCATACAGGACCTTTCGGTAGCAGCGTGGCGAGCTGTGCAGCCCGGTGATCTGAGGTGGCAAGCGTTGACAAGATTGCCATCGTGGCAAGCGGTGGCGCCGACGGTCTGTTTGCCTTTGTTAGGGCGGCGTGAGCGGGCATTTAATGCCTTTGTCCCCGCCGTCGGGGTTAGGTATGATACTTGTGCCTTCGCATGGTAGCTGTACCAACCACTCTTTTTCCGTTTTTACCCTTGTCTACGTTGCCACCTGTCGGAGACCCCTTGAGCATATAAAAGGAGGCCCATGCGCAACGTAGAGGGGGTCGGTTCCCCCCACGCTCAGTCTCGTTAGCAGCTTGTGTGTACTGTAGCACTCAGCGCTCCTGAGCAAGAACACAATACACTCAGACATGCAGCAGTAGGGGTGTTATCTCTCCGGAGAGCTCCGAAGCTGGGTAAACCTCTCGCGTTAACCGCCTCGATCTGCTCTTCGTGCGACCTCCGCTCCCTGCCGAACCGAAAGGGGCTCGGTCCGCCGGTCCCATAGGTGTTCGTGGGCCAGATCAGCCTGCCCCGACAGGTATTCACACTATGAATATGTGTAACATCACGTTCGAGATTCATTAAGAATAAACCATTGACCATCGGGGCATGACCATAAAACATATCTCTCATATAAATAGAACAACCATTATTCTCGGATTTAAATGAGTAGCCATCTCGTATTAAACAAGATCCGGATACAATGTTCATGCTCAAAGCTGGCACTAAATAACAATTGTTGAGGTTTAAAACTAATCCCATAGGTAAATGTAGAGGTAGCGTGCACTTGGCGATCACATCGACCTTGGAACCATTCCCGACGCATCGTCACCTCGTCCTTCGCCAGTCTCCGCTTATTCCGTAGCTCCTGCTTTGAGTTACAAATATGAGCAACGGCACCGGTATCAAATACCCAGGAGCTACTACGAGTACTGGTAAGGTACACATCAATTACATGTATATCACATATACCTTTAGTGTTGCCGACCTTCTTGTCCGCTAAGTATTTGGGGCAGTTCCACTTCCAGAGTCCGCTTCCCTTGCAATAAAAAAACACTCAGTTTCAGGCTTGGGTCCATTCTTTGACTTCTTCCCGGCAACTGGCTTACCGGGCACGGCAACTCCCTTGCCGTCCTTCTTGAAGTTCTTCTTACCCTTGCCTTTCTTGAACTTAGTGGTTTTATTCACCATCAACACTTGATGTTCCTTCTTGATCTCTACCTCCGCTGATTTCAGCATTGAATATACCTCAGGAATGGTCTTTTCCATACCCTGCATATTGAAGTTCATCACAAAGCTCTTGTAGCTCGGTGGAAGCGGCGAAGGATTACATCAATAACCGCGTCATCCGGGAGATAAACTCCCAGCTGAGTTAAGCGGTTGTGTAACCCAGACATTTTGAGTATGTGCTCACTGACAGAACTATTTTCCTCCATCTTACAGCTAAAGAACTTATCGGAGACTTCATATCTCTCGACCCGGGCATGAGCTTGGAAAACCATTTTCGGCTCTTCGAACATCTCATATGCTCCGTGTTGCTCAAAACGCTTTTGGAGCCCCGGTTCTAAATTGTAAAGCATGCCGCACTGAACGAGGGAGTAATCATCAGCCGAGACGCCAAGCGTTCATAACGTCTTGGTTCTGCAGGATGGGAGCTTCACCTAGCGGTGCTTCTAGGACATAATCTTTCTTTGCAGCTATGAGGATGATCCTCAGGTTCCGGACCCAGCCCGTATAGTTGTTGCCATCATCTTTCAGCTTGGTTTTCTCTAGGAACGCGTTGAAGTTGAGGTGGACATGAGCACTGGCCATTTGATCTACAAGACATTTTGCAAAGATTTTTAGACTAAGTTCATGATAATTAAGTTCATCTAATCAAATTATTTAATGAACTCCCACTCAGATTAGACATCCCTCTAGTCATCTAAGTGATACATGACCATTTGATCTACAAGACATTTTGCAAAGATTTTTAGACTAAGTTCATGATAATTAAGTTCATCTAATCAAATTATTTAATGAACTCCCACTCAGATTAGACATCCCTCTAGTCATCTAAGTGATACATGATCCGAGTCGACTAGGCCGTGTCCGATCATCACGTGAGACGGACTAGTCATCATCGGTGAACATCTCCATGTTGATCGTATCTTCCATACGACTCATGTTCGACCTTCGGTCTCTTGTGTTCCGAGGCCATGTCTGTACATGCTAGGCTCGTCAAGTTAACCTAAGTGTTTATGCATGTGTAAATCTGTCTTACACCCGTTGTATGTGAACGTTAGAATCTATCACACCCGATCATCACGTGGTGCTTCAAAACAACGAACTTTCGCAATGGCGCACAGTTAGGGGGAACACTTTCTTGAAATTATTATGAGGGATCATCTTATTTACTACCGTCATTCTAAGTAAACAAGATGCAAAAACATGATAAACATCACATGCAATCAAATAGTAGTGACATGATATGTCCAATATCATATAGCTCCTTTGATCTCCATCTTCGGGGCTCCATGATCATCTTCGTCACCGGCATGACACCATGATCTCCATCATCATGATCTCCATCATCGTGTCTCCATGAAGTTCCTCGCCAACTATTACTTCTACTACTATGGCTAACGGTTTAGCAATAAAGTAAAGTAATTACATGGCATTAAATCATTGACACACAGGTCATACAATAATTAAGACAACTCCTATGGCTCCTGCCGGTTGTCATACTCATCGACATGCAAGTCGTGATTCCTATTACAAGAACATGATCTCATACATCACATATATATCATTCATCACAACTTTTGGCCATATCACATCACAAAGCAATTGTTGCAAAAACAAGTTAGACGTCCTCTACTTGTTGTTGCATCTTTTACGTGGCTGCAATAGGGTTCTAGCAAGAACGTTTTCTTACCTACGTAAAAGCCACAATGTGATTTGTCAACTTCTATTTACCCTTCATAAGGACCCTTTTCATCGAATCCGCTCCAACTAAAGTGGGAGAGACAGACACCCGCTAGCCACCTTATGCAACTAGTGCATGTCAGTCGGTGGAACCTGTCTCACGTAAGCGTACGTGTAAGGTTGGTCCAGGCCGCTTAATCCCACAATACCGCTGAAGCAAAATAAGACTAGTAGTGGCAAGAAAGTTGACAACATCTACGCCCACAACAAGTTTGTGTTCTACTCGTGCAAAGAGAACTACACATAGACCTAGCTCATGATGCCACTGTTGGGGAACGTTGCAGAAAATAAAATTTTTCTACGGTTTCACCAAGATCAATCTATGAGTTCATCTAGCAACGAGAGAGAGAGGAGTGCATCTATATACCCTTGTAGATTGAGCGGAAGCGTTCAAGAGAACGGGGTTGAAGGAGTCGTACTCGTCGTGATCCAAATCACCGATGATCCTAGTGCTGAACGGACAACACCTCCGCGTTCAACACATGTACGGTTGGGGAAGACGTCTCCTCCTTCTTGATCCAGCAAGGGGGAAGGATAGGTTGATGAAGATCCAGCAGCACGACGGCGTGGTGGTGGATGCAGCAGCGATCTCGGCAGGGCTTCGCCAAGCGTTTGCGAGGGAGAGGTGTAGCAAGGGGAAAGGGAGGCGCCAAGTGCATGGGTGCGGCTGCCCTCCCTCCCCTTTATATAGGCCCCTAGGGGCGCCAGCCACAGGAGATGGGATCTCCAAGGGGGCGGCAGGGGTGGCTTGCCCCCAAGCCGTGGGCGCCCCACCCCTAGGGTTTCCCAACCCTAGGCGCAGGGGGGCCCAAGGGAGGGCGCACCAGCCTTCCAGGGGCTGGTTCCCCTCCCACTTCATCCCATGGGGCCCTCCGGGATAGGTGGCCCCACCCGGTGAACCCCCGGGACCCTTCCGGTGGTCCCAGTACAATACCGGTGACCCCCGAAACTTTCCCGATGGCCGAAACCTGACTTCCTATATATAATTATTTACCTCCGGACCATTCCGGAACTCCTCGTGACGTCCGGGATCTCATCCGGGACTCTGAACAACTTTCGGGTTACTGCATACTCATATCTCTACAACCCTAGCGTCACCGAACCTTAAGTGTGTAGACCCTACGGGTTCGGGAGACATCTTGAACATGACCGAGACGCCTCTCCGATCAATAACCAACAACTGGATCTGGATACCCATGTTGGCTCCCACATGCTCCTCGATGATCTCATCGGATGAACCACGATGTCAAGGATTCAAGTAACCCCGTATACAATTCCCTTTGTCAATCGGTACGTTACTTGCCCGAGATTCGATCATCGGTATCCCAATACCTCGTTCAATCTCGTTACCGGCAAGTCACTTTACTCGTATCGTAATGCATGATCCCGTGACCAGACACTTGGTCACATTGAGCTCATTATGATGATGCATTACCGAGTGGGCCCAGAGATACCTCTCCGTCATACGGAGTGACAAATCGATCTCGATTCGTGCCAACCCAGCAGACACTTTCGGAGATACCCGTATTGTACCTTTATAGTCACCCGATTACGTTGTGACGTTTGGCACACCAAAGCACTCCTACGGTATCCGGAGTTGCACAATCTCATGGTCTAAGGAAATGATACTTGACATTTGGAAAAGCTCTAGCTAAACGAACTACACGATCTTTCAGCTATGCTTAGGATTGGGTCTTGTCCATCACATCATTCTCCCAATGATGTGATCCCGTTATCAATGACATCCAATGTCCATAGTCAGGAAACCATGACTATCTGTTGATCAACGAGCTAGTCAACTAGAGGCTCACTAGGGACACGTTGTGGTCTATGTATTCACACGTGTATTATGATTTCCGGATAACACAATTATAGCATGAATAATAGACTATTATCATGAACAAAGGAATATAATAATAACCATTTTATTATTGCCTCTAGGGCATATTTCCAACACCCCTGTCCTTATAGCATCACCCATCAGCTTTTGTGCCTTGGGTGCTGGTGCAGCAACCTCTTCTTCTTCTTCCTCTTCCATCATGGAAGGTTTTCCAACAACTATGGCCATGGTCTTCTTGACCCTTTCCTTCCTTTTCTTCCCTTCTGTAGCAGCCTCTTTGGGTGTGATTCCAAAGATGCTTGAGTGGAGGCTCTGGCTTTAGACATGGGTTGTCTTCCTGCTGGCCTTTTGATCTTCAGCCCTGGCTTAACTGCAGCTGAGCTATTACGCTTTTGAGCACCTTTTTCTTTGAAATGGCCTCATCCTCTCTTGCCACATAATCCTCATCCTCAGATTCTGAGGTTCTCTTCTTCCTTGTCCTGGTGGCAGCTTTGGGCAAATTGCTGGGAGTGCTTCTGCTTCCCTCATCGAGCTGCTAGAGGGACTAGTGCCCTCACTCATGTGAATTTGCTCTTCTTCCCTGTTCTGACTATCACTTTGGTCTGACATGCTACAAACACTGACTGCTGACCCTGTGAATAGTTATAGATGAGATAGAGTGGATGAGCATCAAAAAATGCAGAGATTTTTGCAAAAGAATGATTCAAAAACTTATTTTTAGTTTTCCACAGAAAGCATTTAGGATCAACCGACTTGTAAACTCGGTGATACCGAAGCAGCTTTTGGAACCTAAACTAGTGATCTCGGTCAGACCGAGTCACAGTTAAATTAACCTTGAGACTGCTAGGGTTTCACTGAGTTCTAAAATCGGTCACACCGATTAGCAATTCTCGGTCAGACCGAGAGTCACTTGTGCAATGGCGTTAGCCGAATCAGTGGGACCGAGTTTTTCTACTCGGTGGGTCCAAGATGGTTTCGGCGGAAACCTAACCCTAAAATTTCAAATCGCATCTATTCTAAGGATTGTTTTGACTGGATAGAGGTGTTTCAATCATGCCAAGAATCATAATGAACACAATGTGCTAGAGATTGGACGGGGATAGCACTGTGATCGAGTCCATACCCTAGTTCGGTGATGAACTTGCTATGGCGGCAACGGCGGAGATGAATTTCGTTGACGGCGGCGGAGACCAGCGACAGGAGGCGGCTGGCGACGAAGTCGACGATCCAGAGACCTAGAAGGCAGAGCGAGCTATGCGCGGTGAAGAGGTTTGGAGAAAGTTTCCAAATTTTTGCCCGTGTGAATATATAGCCCGACCCTGTCGGTGTGACCGAGTGGTACGACTCGGTGGCACCGAGATGCATAACTGTTGACAGTTACAGAAACTCGGTGAGACCGAAAAGTTCAAATCGGTTGCACCGAGATTGAAAACCTAGATCGACTTAGTGATCTCGGTATGACCAAAATGGAAGAATCGGTCAGACCGAAACACACAAAGAAGTTTTGGAAGTTTAAGTCCATGACGAATCGGGGACTCCGAGTGCTCCTCACACAGAGTGGTTCAAATCTGACTTGACCAAATTTTGTGATGTAGCATGAATAGAGTTTGAGACGAGAAGAGCATAGATAGCTAGAGAAGGTTCTTAGGCATTCTTGTCCATCCACTTGGTCAAATAAAAAGAAACCAATCAATCAAAACAACAAGTGGATGTCCTCTAATGAGTAAAATATGCAACCAACATGCTCACACAACAAAATGGCAAATGAAAATATGTGGCAAAGCATGCACAACCAATTCTAGCATCTATCAAACAATTGGCGATGACTAGGTCATCTATATATGAGTATATGGACTTAGGAGTCAAATGAGAACATTTGATCATAGGTCATACTCATCGTTTAAGCTCAAGTGGGGTTACCACTTTTACATAAAGCATTGATATGTTCACACCATTAGAGTTGCTTTGACTCAATTCTTAGAGTTAAGATCCCCCTAGATGTGAGATCCCCCCTTAGAGGGATGAACTAACCTTGGGTTTTTTCGATGATGACTTCATGCAGGTGTTGAAGATGTGGATGCTCAATGTTTATGTAGATCATTTGGAGCAATCCTTTTGGAGTGAGTTGCACTTTCAATACCTACACGGGTTAGTCCCACAAGGAACAAACAAGTATATCCATAGACATAGAGTGATGTTCACACAATATGATGTCCATGAAAGCATTAGGTTATCTTGTCCCTTGCCTTACCAACAAGAGGGTTTGTGACTCCTTGAACTAGTGCAGGATGTGGAAGTTGATTGCACTTGTCCTTGCCATAATGATATGAGTGAAGAATGTTGGCGGAGTCACCCTCAAGAACTCTCTAGTTCTTCTTCTTCGGGATCCACATCATCTTGATGGGAATCCTTGGAGTTGTAGTTGTGCTTGGTGAGGTAGAACTTGACGTAGTCTTGGGAACCCACTTGACCAAGGCCTTAGGGGCTTCTTCAAATGCATCTATCTCCTCTTGAAGCTTGTCCTTGCCTTTGTTCTTGTGGTCTTGTGGTGGAAGATCATCTTGAGCTTGTGTTCCCTTGAAGGAAGTAGGATCATACTTAACTTGTTAAGGAACAAACTTCATCTTGGGATATAGATATTCTTCCCACTCAACTCCATTGGCATTGAACTTTCGTTCAAAACCAACACCTTGATTCTTCCGGTGCCTTCCTTGCTTGCGTACAATTTCCTCAAATTGCTTACTCCCGGCAAGGCTCTTGTATACACCTTTCTCTATAATTCCCTTCAATAAGCTATTTTCTTGCTCAAGTGTAACTTGGCTAAGAGAATCATTAGTGGAATCAAGAGAACTACTAGAAGCAACAACATTTGATTTTGCATGATTATTGTTACTACTAGAGGAAGAATCTTTCTTGTTCTTGTTAATGGACTTGACTTGAGTCATGTAAGTAGATAAGAGTACACGCTTGGCAATGTAAGAAGAAATTTTCTTGCGGAGATCATCATTGATTGCCTTTAAGAACTCATGCTCTTGCTCAAGATTGAGCTTTTCAAAGCGTAACTTCTCATGAGCCCTTAAAAGTTCTCGATGATCTTGAAGATAGTTTCATGAGCTAACTTAAGAGTGTTTAGTTCTTTAGTTAGAAGCTCAATCTTCTCCTTATCATTGTCATTCATTTTATCTTGATTAGCATGATTGATTGACGTTTCATCATAGTATTCATCACTAGAGTTGTCAACAAGTAAATCATCATCACCTAACAAGTCATCTTCGTCACTATTGAAATCAACATACTCGGGGTGTGTTACCTTAGGACCTTTGGCCATGAAGCATCTTCCAATTCCTTCATTTGGTGAATCAAATATTTCGTAGGAGTTGGTTGACACAAGTGCTAGACCGGCAACACCTTCATCTTGAGTATATTCGGAGTCGGAGTGATAGCTTCTCTCGGAGTGATTGTCGGAGTCGGAGCCGGATACCCATTCACCAACACGAGCTTGATGTCTTCGTTTTGTGTAGCTCCTTGATGACTTGGCCTTCTTTTCCGAATCCTTGCTTCTCCGTGAGGGTCTTCATTCATAACGATCATCTCTACTCCTTCTCTCTCTTGGTGGTGATTCTTCTCTTCTACTTCTTCTTTTTGGAGAATCTTCTCTTCTTTTGTAGGGTGCCGTACACTCATTGGAATAGTGTCCGGGTCTCCCACAATTGTAGCAATTGCGCTCTCTACTAGAAGATCTTTGGTCATTGTAGGACCTTGACTTGGAGCTTCTCTCTTTACTTCTGCTCTTGTAGAATTTGTTGAAGTTCTTCACCATTAAGCTCAATTCTTCATTGAAGGTTTGTTTCTCGCTTGATGATGTGGGGGCTTCACATGAGGCTTTGTAAGCACCACTTGACTTGTTGTGAAGTTCCTCCTTATCCTTGAGTGACATCTCATGAGCAACAATTCTTCCAATGACTTCCGTTGGCTTGAGATCTTTGTAATTGGGCATCATTTGGATCAATGTGCACACGGTATCATATTTTCCATCCAATGCTCTTAGGATCTTCTTGATGATGAATCATCGGTCATCTCTTCACTTCCTAAGCCCGCAATCTCATTTGTGATAAGAGCAAGCCTAGAGTACATTTCAGCGACACCTTCACCATCCTTCATTTTGAACTTGTCAAGATGACTTTGGAGCACATCCAACTTGGATTCCTTGATGGAGTCGGTACCTTCATGCATATCAATCAAAGTATCCCAAATTTCCTTTGCATTCTCAAGGCGGCTGATTTTGTTGAATTCTTGAGGCACAATCCGTTGAAGAGGATATCACAAGCTTGAGAGTTGTATTGCAACATCTTCAACTCTTCCGCACTAGCTTCACGGTTCGGTTCTCTCCCATCAAAGAATTCACCTTGCAAGCCAATACACACAATAGCCCAAACGGCGGGTTATGTCCGAGAATATGCATTTTCATCTTATGCTTCCAACTAGCAAAATTAGTGCCATCAAAGTAAGGACCTCTACGGTGATAGTTTCCCTCGCTAGACGCCATACTCTCCTAGGTTGTGAAACCAAGGCTATGACCACCAAAAGCTATGGAAATCAAAGCAAATGGAGACCAAAGCTCTGATACCACTTGTAGGACCTTGAAGTATGTCTAAAGGGGGGGGATTAGACTACTTGACCAATTAAAAACTTAATCTTTTCCCAATTTTAGTCTTTGGACGATTTTAACTATTTTAGCACAAGTCAAGCAATCCTCACACAATTCAAGCAAGCATGCAAAGAGTATATGAGCAGCGGAAAGTAAAGCATGCAACTTGCTAGAAAGTAAAGGGAAGGGTTTGGAGAATTCAAATGCAATTGGAGACACGGATGTTTTTGTCGTGGTTCCGATAGGTGGTGCTATCGTACATCCACGTTGATGGAGACTTCAACCCACGAAGGGTAACGGTTGCGCGAGTCCATGGAGGGCTCCACCCACGAAGGGTCCACGAAGAAGCAACCTTGTCTATCCCACCACGGCCGTCGCCCACGAAGGACTTGCCTCACTAGCGGTAGATCTTCACGAAGTAGGCGATCTCCTTGCCCTTACAAACTCCTTGGTTCAACTCCACAATCTTGTTGGAGGCTCCCAAGTGACACCTAGCCAATCTAGGAGACACCACTCTCCAAGAAGTAACAAATGGTGTGTTGATGATGAACTCCTTGCTCTTGTGCTTCAAATGATAGTCTCCCCAACACTCAACTCTCTCTCACAAGATTTGAATATGGTAGAAAGAAGATTTGAGTGGAAAGCAACTTGGGGAAGGCTAGAGATCAAGATACATATGGTAGGAATGGAATATCTTGGCCTCAACACATGAGTAGGTGGTTCTCTCTCAGAACTGGTAAGTTGGAAGTGTAGGTTTGTTCTGATGGCTCTCTCCACGAATGAAGAGGAGGTGGAGGGGTATATATAGCCTCCACACAAAATCCAACCGTTACACACAATTTACCAATCTCGGTGGGACCGAATCAATAAACTCGGTCTGACCGATTCAGTAAACCTAGTGACCGTTAGTGATTTCGGTGGGACCGACATACAACTCGGTAGGACCGATATGGTTAGGGTTAGGGCATAACGTAATCTAGGTGAGACCGATTACACAAACTCGGTGAGACCGATTTTGGTAATTAGCTAACCAGAGAGTTGGTCAGTTAAACTCGATGGGACCGATTCGCTCTTTTCGGTGAGACCGAAATGTTACAAAAAGGAAACAAAGAGTTTACATTGCAATCTCGGTGGGGCCGATCGCTCACTTCGGTTAGACCGAAATGTTACGAAGGGAAATAGAGAGATTACAATCCCATCTCGGTGAGACCGAGATCCCTATCGGTGAGACCGATTTGCCTAGGGTTTGTGGCAGTGGCTATGACATCTGAACTCGGTGGCGCCGGATAGAAAGAATCGGTGGGGCCGAGTTTGACTTTGGGTTTTGGTCATATGTGGATGTGAGAAAGTAGTTGAGGGTTTTTGGAGCATATCACTAAGCATCATGGAGCAAGAAACTCATTAAGCAACACCTCATCCCTCCTTGATAGTATTGGCTTTTCCTATGGACTCAATGTGATCTTGGATCACTAAAATGTAAAATGCAGAGTCTTGATATTTTGAGGTTGAGCCAATCCTTTTATCCTTGATATTTTGAGGGATCCACTTTCATCATCCATGCCATGCCATTCATTCAGCTTTCCTGAAATATTTGTCTTGGAATAGTATTAGCTCAATGAGCTATATGTTGTTATGAATTACCAAAACCACCTAGGGATAGTTGCACTTTCAAAATGGAGTCGGAAAAGTGAAAGGGTTATTTTGTCGTGCAAAAAAGGAAACCGCCAAAGAGCAGTTGGTAGTCACGCGGCGGTTCCAGGCGTAGAATTTCGGAAACAGGGGTTTGTTTTATCTGTTTTTTTAAGATTTTCACTTGTCTTGTTCACTGAATTTTTTTATTCGTTGTGTGCTGCCTGCGTGATCCATCTTTGGCTGTGAAAGTAGTCGTGTAAACAGTAGAACACTCAGCAGATGCATGGTCGTGCCTTTGTTGTGAAACCGTTTTTTTCAATTAATAATCTTCCTTGGTTAGGGAGGCATGGTTTTTATGTTATTCGGTGCACAAGTGTGTGTTTAGGAAAAGTTGAAGTAAATATAGTTTGGACTTGAAAACGGAGTCCTGTTTGGTTTTTAATTGAGATATGTTTCACTAGATGGTTTGAATAAGTTTGATAACATGGCATTGGTAGAGGTTTTGAATCACAAATTGATTCTTGTTTCATTTGATTTTTGAAAATGAATCTTTTTGTTTTTGGGTTTTTTGAATTGTGAACTTTTCAAAGGATAAGAACTACATTTCTTCGAATGAATCATTTCGATAGTTCAAACAACATTTGTTTCAAAGGATCATTCCGATGGTTGAAACAGCAAGTTGAGTGTCCGTAAGAGCTACATAAGTTGCAAAAGATCATTCCGATAGTTCAAACAAGCACATGGTCCATAATAATTAAATTACTCTACCATCCTAACTAGCAAACTTATAGTAATCAGTGTTTTGCTCCTGGAGGCATCATCATGAAAGGAGTGTTGAACATTCTAGGAGATACACTGTTTGCTTCCATTTTAGGTGCTGGTTCCGACGGAATCTACATAATGCGCTGAATGATGATGGACACAGAACGGTCATGGCGCTCTTTGAAAGTGATTAGAACAACGTTCTTTTCAACGAGGGATGCAGCTGATATGAAGTCTCTAAAAGAAGACTTTTCTATTACCATCCTGCCGTTGTTTTTGGAGATGTAGTACGATGAAGGAGTGATGACATGTGTAGGTTCATCAGGAGCTTCAAGGGTTACCCTGCCATTGGTTGGCATGTCCACGCATGTCTTCAGTGTTGAGACAACACTCCTCGGAATTTTCTAGAAGAAAATCGAAATTAAATATAAATTAAAACCGTTGATTTGTCACTTGGACAATAAATAAAAGAATGTTCGAATATGGTGAGTGCAAAAACATTAAGAAATTCCATATTGGAAGTAATATAGTTCCTGGCATGTTCAGGTTTGTGTGTAAACAGATAAAAAAACATATTAAAAGAACAATGGAAGTTTTGTTGTTTTAGGTTTGAATAAATAGGTTCTTTATAATTTTACATATAAGCAATATTATGTCAGTATTGTTTATATTACATATGAGCAAAATACATTTGGAATTTTAACAAGGACAGTTGTAACCAACCATGATGTAGTCTTTGGTGTTAGTGTGAGTCAAGACATGGACAAATGGACGGCAACGGATGAAAGTATCTCCGAAAAGGCGTTGTAGAAAAATCGTGTCTGGTCATAGGTAAGCTCAATATCCTTAGTGTAGACACATCAGTGAACATGGTCGAAATAAATCGGGAAGAAAGATCGTCGAGAGCTAGAAAAAGAAAAAGCTTTTAAAGTTAGATAAAGTTATATCCAACACGGGGTTAATATTATTCAATTCGATTCATGCATATAAAATTACAGCAAAAGAAGATAAGTTTGTATTATAAAAATATAACGAAAGAAGATAAGTTTGTAATGTTTGTAATATTAAATACCTACCAACGTGGGGTAATGGAAGCAACCTTTTGTTATCTCGATATGTTTGTATTTCGAGATTGAGACCATCGTCTGGTAGTTCAAATTCTATGCGGTCTCCAACACGAAGTTCATAATCAGCTGCAAAGATGTTCCACTCACCACCGCAGAACTTTGTGTAGTTCGCCCTATGCTTAAACAAAGCATTGTAAGACCTTCCTTCATGTGTAAGAAGGGCTGGCTCTACCTGTTGTTTACACAATTTTTTTGCTTCTTTCTTCTTCTTCTCTTCAATGTATTCAGCGAGAAAAGCTCTGACATTACAAGGTACATACTGGAAAAAATAGTGCAAATAACAACCTATAAGTATAAATTTGAACTCGCGTACTATTAATGTTAAATTTTTTCTTAAATTGGATATGAATTTTTGATAAGAATTACAGATAACAACATAATTGTATTATAAATTAATGGACACAGATTTTTGGCATATGTTGACTAATTTTAATTAGAACTGAAGATGCACTATAGTAATCAGGGCATAGGCAGACAAAACTAATGGACTATATTAATCAGGGCATAGGCAAGCAAACTAATGGAAAATGAAAACACAAGGCAGGTGCGAAGAAGTGGCAGCAGGGGAACCTAGTGTAGGTGCAAGGGGGTATGAGTGGCGGTGGCGATTTATTTTTTGTGTTGTAAGCAACTAATTTGTTAGTGATGCTTACTAACCATGCGGCTCGACAATTTTCATCAAGAATAACCTCAAACTCACGGAGAACTTGAGGTGTGGTTACATAAGGAGCCGCTTTGGTTGGCGGCAGTAGGCAAATCATACCTAAATAATTCAGAAAAACAATGTTAAGAAAACAAGAATATCATAACAATTTAAAAACAAGCTTCAACGTGGAAGGTAGACAACGACTAGCTTCAAATATGTTAGCCATATTGAAGGCAGTCAACAACTACAAATTTACCATAAATCTTCTCATCTACTCCTTTGAGAAAAGCAGTATGAGAGAGTTTATAACACTTGTTTAGATTTTCAAATGGTTTTTATATTCCTTTAGAGAATGAAGTCGTTGTACCGGATCTGATGCTTCAATAACTATCAAATGAAAAACCTAAACGTAAAATGTAAATAAGGATCGGAGCATGCTGCTTATGCATATGCTTTTTACCTGGGACAGAAGAAGAACGAGGGTTGACGAACGGATATTTGGGTAGGGGAAGCTTAGGGCAAGCGCACATGGCTAGCAAAATCTACGTGAGAAGCACGGCTTGGAAGTTAATCAAGAGACCCAATAAAAACTCTACAATAACTTGTTTGAAATGAGACTTTGTGCGGGGAAGAAGCACGAACCCTAGAAGTAGGCGGACGGATAAGGCAGATGGGTTGTGATGGGAAGCCTAGGGCAAGCACCCACGACCAGCAATGTACGAGAGAAGTATGGCTTAGAAATTAATCGATTGTGTGCGGGTTAGAAGCATGAACCCTAGAAGCAGGAGACGGAGAAGAAGCACCAACCATAGAAGCAGGCGACGGAGAAGGCAAATGAGTTGTGTTGTGGCTGAGGGAGTCGGAGCTTATTGAAATATAAAGGAGATGGGAGAGAGCAAGAGTAGTAATGAGTGCTTCTTGTTTTATTTTTTATTCTGCGAAATGGAATGAATGCTGGTTGTAGATGGTGTGCGTGCATTCCGAGGTGTTATGGGGACACGCGATGTTTGACTCGTCCAGCTGCCTCCCATTATAGTTGTCCAGCTGTGCTGCCTCCGAGCGGAGTCTTTTACATGCCTATCATGCCTCACATACTTTCTGTGAGGCACGGTTATACATGCTGAAAAGCATGCTCGTGCTTCTGTGTTTTTCAATCACATGTTTAATCAGATATGGTTGGGTGTTTCTTTAGGAGAGGACCGGTGATGATGTTTTTTGATGCACGGTCATTGTAACAGGAGAGGCATGCATGGTCGATATGTCGGGGGATGCAAATTGACGGGAGGCATGATGGTTGCTAATGAGAGGCACGTTTGCATCTGAAATCGAGTCATGGTTCGTGACTTTGGTAATGCAATTTTTTTCAGGCAGTCGTTGACCCAGGGGATTCACTGTTTTTATGTACGCTGGCTTCAGGCGGGAATATGTATGATAGCCCACGGTTATATGTATGTCATAAGCATGGGCGTGCTTTTGTTTTGTCAATGTTTCTGGTGGTACACAGACATGGTGCGTTGATGTAAGTGAGGTTTGTCTTTAACCAAAGTGGTTGCACGCGTGTGGCTTTTGTTCTGGCGAACCGTGCTTCTATTTTTGTTCACTCCCAGTGTAGTATTTGTACGACAGGGTCATCTTGTTTGCCTCTTCGCATTGTTCTCTTGGTCAGAAGATGTGCTGGTGACCGATGGGATGGCTATTTATTGTTAGTATTTATTGTGCCAGATACCGTGGTGCTAGAGTTAACCTAGAGGCTCCTTGATTACAGCGTGGCAGTCGTGACTTTTGAAGTGCATGGTTTCACGAGCTGCAGAAGCACAATCGTCCATTCACCGTTTCCTTAGCAATTAAATGGGCGCATGGTAACTGAGTCGTCTCTCCCCAAAGGTTAAGTAGTGGTCTATTCCTGGAGGTTATCGCGTCTTATTCCCTCCATAGAAGTGCAGGTAGCTCTCGTCATCCTCGCCTCGTACGATAAGCACAGTCAAAATCCATTGTCGTCTCAGCCTTGGTTCCATGGACGACTTCAGGAACACTACTGAGCGTCTCTTTATAGATGCTGATGGTAATACCAAGCTCGATGTGTTGTACACCAGTGAGCCCCACAAGGTGTAGGAGATTCTTACTCTCTATGAGGAATGGTTGCATGAGGACAGGTACAAGTTTGTTGGTCTTGATCTGGAGTACACACGAGAGGATTATTTTGATCGTACTAGAAAAGTTGCCGTTATGCAACTGGCGATGCGCAAGCATGTTCTTGTTTATCACTTGTGCAAGGCGAGGACGGAGTGCGCTGCTCTGAAGGATTTCCTTCGGAACAAAGGTATAATTTTCGCTAGTGTCGACGTCAGGAATGATAGGGATGTTCTCGCAAACAGTTACCTCAAAATCCCAAGAGAGTGTCACATCGACCTTCAAGAGGAGTTCATGATCAGAGGAAATCTAAGGGATTCAATGGAAGATTTGGCAGGAGCCATCATAAACAAATCTTACTTGAGTATGAAGTCGTCTTTTCCACAAGGTCTGCATGACTACTGGGAATGGAAGCCGCTTTCCCTTGAACACCTGAAATACGCGGCAATTGTAAGTGAAAATTTTGTCTTTATATTTTTGTTTTATTGCAACAATAGTACTTTTTCCCCTTTACGTATATCTTCATTCTCATCTGCTTTTTATTTTAGGATGGTTATGTCAGCTACGAGCTCTACCGCCGAGTTCTGTCTATGAAGGACATGATGCATCCTCATTGTCTTCCCAACCCCGGACGCCGTTGATGCTTTTGAGCAGAACTCCAATTGAGTATAATGGTCCCGATTAGTGCGAAGCGAGAATGGACTCCTGGAAGACTTTCATTTCTTTTTTTTTTTGTATAATTAATGAGTACTTTTAGTTCAATCCTATGGAGTACCGTCTCATGTTATGTGAATATAATTTCTTATGTTTTTTTATGTTACAAGTTCATTGTTGACGTTTGCGCGAGTTCATGTATATTTAGAGAACCCGTTGAAGTGGCACATATGTATTGTTTGGGAGAAGCGCATTTTGTGTTTGGCTTTTATTCAGTGCCATTTGTTTGTGTTTGTATTGTTGTGTTTTACATGTTCGCTCAAGAGAGGCACGTCTGCTAACGTACGAGGCAACATTTTAGTTTCGTGTCTTTGTGTGATTTAGGACCGTGCCTAGAGAATCGGGGCATCTGTGTATGTTCAGGCTTCCGTGGCTTCTTTCCGTCTATGCATGTACATCCGTGACACATGCCATGTCTGTAACGTGCTGGTTTCACACGACAGTTCCTATTGACACTACACAACCGTGCCTTTGCCACCACTCTTTTGTGTGTCCAGGCTATTTGTACCCATGCTTCGATAACTATGAGAAGCCGCAATTCCGTGCCTGTATACGCTTTAATTCGGTGTCCCCTGTACGTGCATTTGCGTGTCTCAGGCGTCATGCTGGCTGTGACTCTACGTGCCTCTGGTGTTGTGACGCTTGCCCCACGAGGGGACGCATATGTATTGTTTGGGAGAAGCGTGTTTTTGTTTGGCTTATATTCACCACTTTGTTTGTTTGTGTTTGTATTGTTGTGTTTTACACATTCGCACAAGAGAGGCACGTGCAGTAACGTCTGAGGCAACATTTTCAGTTTCCTGTCTTTGTGTTCTTCGGGACCGTGCTTCTAGAAGCCCACATCCGTGTCTGTGGAGGCTTCACTTCCGTGGCTTCTTTTCCACTATTCATGTACCACACGTGACACACGCGATGTCTCTATGTGGTGGTGTCACATGGCAGTTTCTCTTCAGACTACACAACCGTGCCTCTGCCACCACTCTTTTGTGCATCTAGGTGGTTTGTACCCGTGCCTCGAGAACGCCAATTCGAAGTTGCACTGCATGCGACAAAAGTCGCAATTCCTGCGCTCAGATATCGCTGCAGTTCCTGCGGCGTCTGCACTGCATTCGCTTGTCTCAGGACACACGCTGGCTATGACTCTACGTGCCTGTGGTGCCAGATGCCTATCCGTGAGGGGATGCGGTGGCTGTGACTCGTCGTGCCTGTGCTTCTACACGCCCGTGCCTCTAGACACTTTAAAACTGTGGCTCTTTCACTTCTACCGTTGATTCGCTGCTTGTATTTGATGTATCCTCATGTGATTCACGTCACGTGTCTATGTGTCTGCGGTGTCACATGGCTGTCCCTCTTGAGAGTTTGCAACCGTGCCTCTCGAACAGAGTGTTCTTGCCGATGCCTCTGCCACCTCTCTTTTTTGCATCCAGAGGATATGTATGCAGAGGATTTGTGTCCGTGCCTCGAGAATGCCAATTCGAAAACCATGCTTGTGCGTCGGAGAAGCTGCAATTCCATGTCTGTACGCAGAGGGTGTCTAGCCGTGGCTCGAGAACGTTAATTGCAAGGCCGTATTCATGCCTTGCCAAGCTGAAGCACGTGCCTGTAGAGGCTACGTTTCCGTGCCTTTGTTGCCTGCATTCACGTGTTTCCGGCGAGTTGCTGCCTGTATATCTACGTGCCTGTGGTGATACCCGTGCCTGTGGAATATACACGTATGTGCATCGTGTGCCTGCATACCCGTGCCTGATAGACACGTATGTGCGTCTTGTGCTTGCATACACGGGCCTCACCTGAAACCAGCCTTGACTATCGAGGGACAGATGTTGTGAATCTAGCTAGATGAGGCACGAATGAGTTTTGGCCTTCGGATCTAAGGTGTATGGCTGGCTGTTTGTTTGCTTCATTGGATTCTTCTGTTGGTGGTCTTTGTTCAAAGGAGAAATTGATGACCGATGTGTCGGCTGTTCGATGTGACTATTCAGTGTGTCAGTTACCGCAAAATAAAGTTAGAGGCTCCTCGATTTCTCGACATCATCAAATATTTGTGCACAGCCGTGACTTTACGAAGTGCATGGTTTTATGAGCTTCGGAAGCACAACCGTCTATTCGCTGTTCCTAGTTCACACGTTAATGCGCATTGTAACTCAAAGGTCCCTCGCCAAGGTTAAATACTGGCCGTGTTTGTGAGGTCTTCACGTCGTATTGTAGCCACAGAACATCAGTCAGTTCCCACCCTCCTCGGCACTCCCCAACCTTGTCGTAGGGTCTTAGGAATCTCCATTGGCACCTTGCTGCTCGTTGCCATGGACGACTTTTTGAACACCACCGAGTACCATCCTATAGTTGCCGATGGTAACACGAAGCTCGACGTGTGGTGCACCAACGAGCCTGGCAAGGTGGAGGAGATCATTGGCTTGTACGAGGACTGGTTGCGCGAGGAGAGGCACAAGTTTGTTGGTCTCGGCATGGAGTTCACGCGAAAGGATTGTTACGGGCGTAGAAAAGTCGTTGTCATGCAACTGGCTATGCGGAATCATGTTTTGCTCTATCACTTCTCCAGGGCCAGGACGGAGTGCCCTGCCCTGAAGGATTTCCTTGATAATAGAGGTATAACTTTCTCTAGTGTGGGCGTCAGGAATATTAGAGATGCTCTTTTTCAAGATTTCATCAGAATTCCAGAAGGGTACCACATCGACATCCAAGAGAAGTTTATGATCAAAGGCGGCCAAGAAAGGGACTCCATGGAGGACTTGGCAGGATCCATCATTGACGAATCTTATTCGAAGCTGGAGTCATCTTTTCTAGATCTTCTCCGTCACTACTGGGATTGGAAGCCACTTACTTTTGATCACCTGAAATATGGAGCTACTGTAAGTGAAGATTTCATTTTTGTTAGTTTCTGCCTTTGTTGCTAGAACAATACTTGTTTTTTTGTATATTCATGTTTTCATTTGATTTTCCTTTAGGAAGGGTATGTGAGCTATGAGCTATACCGCCGGTTTCTGTCTATGAGGGACATCCTGCATCGTCGTTGTTTCCTGATCTCAGATGGCGAGGACGTTTCTGAGGAGTAGTCTAGGTGGAAGTGCTGGCAAGATGGATTGTGTGATGAATTGGTTATTTTGATAGTTATTGTATGGGGTAATATTACATAGACTGATGAATTTGTAATTGTGGTTGTTTTATTTTGAACCGATGGAGTTGACTAGTTTGGAAATTTAAGTTTATTTTCGTTCCATTATGTTTTTCTTGATTGGTGCCTTCAAGAATATTTTCCTCTATGATTTGTTGCTACGAGTTGGTATAAGATTAGATGTATTAAGGGGAGCACTCAGATGTGCACTTTCATGATTCTAGGCAGCTCACAGTCATCTGTTCAGGGAGGCATTATTTTTGTTTTAGGCAAGGCACGCTCTGGTCTTATTAGTTTGCTAGCTTCTTCACTGACAGGTAGGGGCTTTACTTTTGCTTTGTGTTTGTACTGTGTTTGGCACGGTTGTTTTTATATTTAATATATGGTTGTGGTTGTGTGTTTGAAATGTTTTTATGCAGAGCTTGAGTGTGTTTAAGATTCTTCAGATTTTCTCACTTTGCTGTCTGTTTCAATAAATGTTGTCTGTTTCAGTATATGTTGTCTGTTTTAGGCACGATAATCCAGTGTGATACTTGTTGTGGGAGTATTGTGTTATCGACGGTTATGCTTACGTGTTTACATTATTGTGGTGGTACTTTGATTTTGAAAGGCATGGCCGTGAAGGCATTGGATGCATTGTCGTATGTTTGGTAGAGGCGTTATCCTTCCTTTGGGTATTAAATTCGGAGAGGCTTTGCGTTATGTTAGTATGAGTCACCGTCATGGTTGTATGTTATGTAATATTTCTAGTTAGTGCTAGTGAAGTCACGTCTGTCTAGTTAGTGGAGGCATGTGCTATGTTATGTTGAGTCGAGTTACATGCATTGTTTGCAAATGCTTTCTCTTACCGTTAAGCTCGGAGAGGCACGTCTACGATGTTACTCACAGGCCTGGTCATGACTTTCTTTCGAAACGTTTGCTTTCTCTTATTTGCTGAGAGAGACTCATCGTTGAAACTTGTGAGGTAACGTACCTTTTACAGTTGAAGTCACGGTCGTTCTTACATTTTGGTATTTTTCGGTTTAGTCGTCTATCACAGAGGATGGTTCTTCTTTCGTTAACTTGAGCCACGATCGTGCTTCCATGACTCATTTGGCTTGGAGAGGGACCGTGTTGAGCTGTCGAGAGGGGACGGTCCTGTGTTAACTGGTGGCGCACTTGTGTGTGTCAGCTTAGTTGTGTGTGGTAAGAGAGGCACGTTCTACGTGGATAAGAGGCACGACAGTGCCTCTGTGACCCGGATTACTGGAGGTGAGTGATTTAGCTCCTTCGTCAGATGCTCACGAATTGATAGTGTTTTTCCTCTGTGTTTCAATTATTTCTTTTATTATGTCTTATTGAAGTGAGTGGTGTTCTAGTGCAAGGAAGTGATGTGTTGAATATCATGTTTAGAACTTTTGGAAAAAAATATGATTCTTATTTGTAAATGTTTGCTGTTCAGGAATTTAAGACTTGACCATTTGAACGCATTAACCGTGTGTTTAACGGGATCCATAGCAGATATCTTGGACGGACACAAAAATAGGTGAAACATTGTTGTGATTACATATGAGTCGATATGGCTGGCTGAAACAATGTTCGGATGGCTCCAGCTAAATTAAGGCACATTTAAGCAGTAGTCATCTTCTTCCAACTCTTCTTCTTTCGCGCCGGATATTGTGCTTGTCGAGGACAATGCTCAGTGCCTGAAATAAATGGCCTGTGTTGTGGTTGGATGTTATCATTTTGTAAGTTAGTTGTTCTCTCATCGGTTTCACATGGATACGCAAACACATAACCATGCAAATTAATAAAATTTATTGTAAAACTTAATGTTCACCTTGCTTGGATGAACGTATGTTGATGTGTTGTCAATGAGGGTGATCTTACATTATTGATAAAAAATGAATTATTATTCAAATTAATGAGCGACATCAAATGCATGGTGTAAATAGCACTGTCATCCCTGAAAATTGAGAGCATTAATGGCTGTGATTAGAAGGTGAACAGTAGGTATGGGATGTGTAGTGGAACAAAAATATGCATGGTTTAAATGAGGTAGAGCTACAGTTAAAAGAAACTTACTCTCTGTCTGAGTTACATACACTCTGCACAGGTTTGACATGAAAGGAGGCCATGGTGTGAGGATAGTTGTTGTAAGCAGAATGGTAAGCTCTCTTGAAGTTTTCGATGATAATGTCTGAGTGTTCCTTTATACCGTCGCAATTGATATAAGGAAACAAAATTTCAAAGCGACGCATTGCAAGATTCACGATGATGAGGTAGATAAAATGTGGATCCTTTCTCATAGGTATTAAGACCTAAAACAATTAACAGGGAATAATATCATTGTAACAAGAAAAACTTGTAGAATCAAAGACGAACACTGGGCAGATAGAGTGAGTAGGGTGAACTCACGATGTTACATTTGTTGGGCAGCCTATACCCAATAGTTTTTTCCACAATGTCTTCCTTGAGTAGTTCTGTGCTTGATCCTAGAACTTTAAATTTATCCTGCAGAAAATTGAAGCTGTGTCACTCAGTGTGGTAGTAGTAGTAAATGTGGTTTGTTATTATTATTTATGAGAAGCAAGAACTTACAGAAGTGTCCATGTACATTATATGCTTGTGCACAAATGCTGGTGTTGCGTAGAATTGTTCTTTCATCAGCAACGCTGAGTAAGCATTGACCACGAATGAGTTGATATATCTGTATACCTTCATTGACAAACCTAAAGTTCAATAATCGGCCCAACGTCGATCGACGGAGAATATCCTCTTGCTGTAAAAAAAACAAATGAATTTTAAATCGTAAGATTTTCTTTTTTAACATAAGAGGAAATGGTTAGTATTCAATTTCAATAGTAGAAGAATCGAGCCGAAACACTTGAATATGATAGCTTCAGGCAGAATATATTGCATTAGTAAACGAAGGGACCAAAACTTTATTGTAATAGGAACAACGAATTCATTACTTATCATTTTGCTTGATACCTGGGGTATTGTCGACGATTGTTTCATACACTTCTTTCTCCTCATTTGTGGAATCTCTTATTTCCAAAAGTTGGCAGTGATCTTGATGGTCATTCCCTTGGTCAGTGAATCGAGTCTGTTTCTAGCTCGTAATGATGCCGATGAGGTCGGAAGACATGACCACCGGAGTTCAATTGACCATTACTAATTTGCAGACGACCCTCATTATAATTGTTGTTTCTTTGGAACATTAGGCGTTGTGGTTGGTGCTGCATGCGCAGTTCTAATGTTCTGACAGTTGGATCACCGGTTGAGCTTGAAGGAATATCTGTTGGAAAATGCTGGAGAGGATGGCCGGAATACTGCATGCTGTTGAACTGTTGTTGCAAGGCACTGTAACTTTGCCCATTAGACCCGCCTCTGTGTGGTTGCTGATTGTTCTGCTCTTGAGGTTGGCGTTGTTGGCACCGTGTAGTGATGTTATTCCGAGCATCATTGTGTTGGGGGTAGTGGGCATCACGGATAGTAGTTTGTTGCTGGTACTGCTTGTGACTTTGGTTGTTCATCACATATGGTGAGCGTTGGCTTTTGTTTGGACCGCCATTATTATGAGCACCAGGATGTCGGTAGAAGTGGTTTTTGATACTAGGAGCTGGTTGGTTGTAGTGTTGAGACAAGGGAGTTGCTGGTAAACTTTGGGACAAGACAGTTTGAGTTAAACCTGTAGAGTATGACGTATCAAAGGCCTGTGTGAGGTGGCTACCGTCTGACATTGATCCTGATCTTATGGGTATAGGTGGCTCTGGATAGTTAGAAAGGGAAGATCTAGCTGACGAGCTTGAATTCTTGGCCAAGTGCGAGACAGTATCAGGTTGGCATTGTTGTGATGCTACTTGGTTATGAAAGGGTTGTTTCTTTTTTTGTTCAATGACTCTGTCAAGTTGTTCATAGATAGATGGGTCAGAACATATTTGATCATCATCAATGAATGCAC
This sequence comes from Aegilops bicornis, assembly GCA_021605145.1. Classification (NCBI taxonomy): domain Eukaryota; kingdom Viridiplantae; phylum Streptophyta; class Magnoliopsida; order Poales; family Poaceae; genus Aegilops; species Aegilops bicornis. The sequence continues at coordinate 121,954,246 of CM038673.1, forward strand.
AATTAAGGAGGCCTCTGTGGTTGTCAGCTTGTAGAGACTGGTTGTTTGCAGTTTCTGTTGAATTATGTGGAGGCTCCAGTATCCGAACTCTTTTCATAGGAGGTGCTGTACTCTTGTTACCTAGATCTTCTGACTGCTTTAAGGACCTCTTGTGAGCTGCCATTTGTGGTTCCGGTTCTGGCGGTTGTGCGCTTGTGGTAATAGGGACGCTGTCTGTGGGATCAATAGGTGGTTGCTTCGTACACTGTTCATGTTCTTCTGCAATGTTATTGTCTTCTGCATTGACAAATGGTGCAGCTACAAGTGGAGCATCACTAGTGGATGGAATTGCTTTTCCGTGTCCAAGATCTTGAGCCGTAACATGGCCGCGAATGACTAGGGACTTCTCTTTGTAGGGAGCAAGGGAGGAAGTAGCTCTTGTGCGTTCTGTTTCAGCAATGTTCTTCTCGTCACTCAAAGTTGAAACAAGATGGACCTTATCTTCTTGCAACAAAGAAGAACGTTGTCCAGTGACATTATTTGATTTTTGTGTAGGTTGGGATACAGTGAGGCTCTTTGTGTTGGTTGAAGAATTGTTGTGAGCGCTGTCAGAACTGCTGGACCGTGCAGTAGTTGGTGATGTTTTCCCAACGTGATAAACAGGTGCTCCAAGTGTATCTGTTGAGATTGGATCGATCGATAATGGTGTTTGTCAACCGCAGAGTGCGAGGCTGATGTTTACATTGCGAGGGTTTTGCTATTTCCTCCAAGAGTTTTTCGTGGGCTTGTCGAGAGTTGTGGTTTGCAGATCCTCCAGCAGAATTTTGGGTTTCAATCGGTACAGAACACTCAGATGAATTTTCACCTGTCATTATAATTGCCCCGCTCTCCAGCATCTCGGATGTTGACACGAAGGGCTCATGGACCGGCAAGCCATCAAGGCAGTTGTGCAGATGGCTATGCACTTTGTCCAGATGAATCTTGGCTTGTTCATCAATGTCCTCTTTGTTGTGGTCGATCCTGTTCACTTCCAGTAGCAACTTAATCTGGGTTGATGATTTTAGGCGCGAAGATAGACAAATTTGGGACTGCTCTTTGTCGTATGGATTCTGAGATTCTGGGTCAGGGGTATCGCAGCAACCCTTTAAATTTTCCAGGGAGTATGATGTGGCGTGAAGGACCTTTGGTTGAGCCACCGCCGGAAGAACTTTGACTACTTGTCGTGCTAGAACTTGGAAGCATAGAATATGTTGAAGGGAGTGATGAAAAGTTTCTTTTTCATTTGTGTTGTCTGTTGCAAGTTACAATAAACGCCTCGGTCTACGGTCTTGGTTTTTTACACTAAGATCCCTACCAAGTGAAAGGAGCTTCTCCAATTTCTGCTCGAGAATTGGTTGAAACCGCGAGAAAAGTTCTGTGTACATTTCATTGATAACTTTGGCAATTTTCATCTTGGCCTGGAATTGAAAGATTTATTAACACCGATAATGAAAAGAAGCTATTACTACCGAAAATGAAAAATATCTTGTGAACTACTGTACGTTGTGTCAATAATTACAGAAAGTGCATGGAATAATGTGCGCAGAAGGACACATGGTGTCTTTGCAGAAGCGCAGCTAACAAAGTCCATGAATCATGGTGAACACATTCCTTGAAAGAGCACAATCGACCTACCTTCTGAAGCATGGTTGATCTACCGTCAGAGGGAAGCGATTGCTATATTTAACACAAAGGCACAACTAACGTTACTATAGGAAGCACTTCTATATTTAACACAAAGGCACATTTAATGTACTATAGGAAGCACTTGTAGTTTTAACACAAAAAGCACAGATGACGTACTATAGGGAGCAATTCTATATTTAACACAAAGGCACAGTTAACATTCTATAGGAAGTACCTGTAGTTTTAACACAAAAGCACAGGTAATGTTCTATAGGGAGCACTTCTATATTTAACGCAAAGGCACAACTAATGTATTATAGGAAGCACTTCTAGTTTTAACACAAAAGCATAGCTAACGTACTATAGGAAGCACTGTTAGTTTTAACGCAAAGGCATGGGTAACGTATTATATGAAAGCACTTCTAGTTTTAACACAAAAGCATAGCTAACGTACTATTGGAGGCACTTGTATATCTAACACAAATGCACAATTAACGTACTATAGGAAGCACTTTTATATTTAACACAAAAGCACGACTAACATATTATAGGAAGCAGTTCTGGTTTTAACACAAAAGCACAGATAACGTCCTATAGGAAGCACTTCTGGTTTTAACACAAAGGCACAGATAACGTCCTATAGGAAGCACTTTTATATTTAACACAAAAGCACAGCTAACGTACTATAGGAAGCACTTCTATATTTAACACAAAAGTACGACTAACGTCCTATAGGAAGCACTTCTGGTTTTAACATAAAGGCACAGCTAAGGTACTATAGGAAGCACTTTTATATTTAACACAAAAGCACAGCTAACGTACTATAGTAAGCACTTCTGGTTTTAACACAAAAACAGAGCTAACGTCTTATAGGAAGCACTTCTGGTTTTAACACAAAAGCACAACTAACGTACTATAGGAAACTGTCTGGATGAACACAATAGGACATGTATCTATTTCGTAAAAATTAGGGAACATCATTTCAAACATAAAATCAGGTGCAGAAGATGGAAATCACTTACGGAACAAAATTTTTCTTGAGTCACAAATTCTTCTATGTAGGCTTCTAGTCTGGGACTCATTTGGAAAAATGGCGCCTGAAAGCCAGGCGGTGGTTGGAAAGGCGTGCGCCTAATGTCTTTCAGCTGCCATGTGGAAGGAAAGAATTACAGTCAAGTCAAATTAATACATGGCAGCTAAGTCATTATGTTGAGTCGAAAAGTTTACCAAAGGAAAATGATGAAAAGTTGACTCACCGTGTGTTTCCCAAAAATTCCGTCCTCTGTTGACAGGCTGTCTATGTTAGCAAAATTTTTAATGGCCTCTGTGTCCCACATGACAAGTCTTGCAGAAGTGTCAGGTTCCAGGTCCATAATCTTCGTATCCAGGTACTCAAAATACGTTATCTGCAAGTGGGGAAGAGGTAAAAATTAATCATGTTCTTGTAGCTGCTTGTGGGTATAAAGAAGTGTACAAGTTAGTGAACGAACCACTTGAATCAGGAGGCAGCCACATAGGGCACCTGCGAATCCTTTGTCCTTGAAGGTCTGCAGTGATGTCACCAGTTTCTCTGTGACAACATTGGACCAATCATATGATGATATGTTACTTGCTGGTCCTTCTAGAGCGGCTAAATAGTCGGGGCTAACGCAATCATATGTCGTTGGGCATAGAAATACCGCTGTTGCAAACATCACGAAAACCCATTGAAACACTTCTCCTGTCAGCTCTGGGGTTATGAGATCAGTTAACTCTCTGATGTGTGGAGCGTGCCCAGCACACCGAGTTTCAGACTTAACGTGACATCTGAAAGCTTCTGAGCATTTTCTAGGGATAATCTGCCCGCCCGTGGAATTCCTAAGATCCGGTGCACGGTGTACGAGTTGATAAGGAATCTGTATCCACTAGGCAGTATGAAACACCTGGAAAGGCAATCAAAATACCGGACAAGCCAGTGAACGAAACACCTTGGAAGCTCGCGACAACACAGATCTAGAAGGTATCCAAAACCAATATCTCTGACAAGCTGTTTTTGTGGTTCTGTTAGCTTTTCACAGACAGAAATGAATTTCTGGAAGCTAAGTTTGTGCTGAACTCTTCTTCGTATTCACCCATTGCAGCAGCTCCCTGGACAAAGATAAGAAATGACCTTTAGCAAATGTATTGTTGAACCACATGCTTTTCTAGCAGAAGCTTACATATAAACGCCGAGTCAGCAAAACAGAGGTAAATATTTAAGCCGTGATTAAAAATGCAGCTAGAACGAGAGGCATTGATTTCCACAGAAATTTCAATGACACACGCGAGATGCATGATAAAAAACACATACTTCGAGGCAGCAAGCTGCTTCTTTGTCCTGTACTCCTCAACAAGCTTTTTGTGCGCTGCACGTTTTAACTCGATCCTTAGTCTCTCTGTCTCTAGTTGGTCATGAAACATGAAATCTTGGGTGAAAATCTCCGTGCCATCGATAGACTGAGACTGAGTCTCCGACAGCTGTGGGGTGGAGTCCATCTCATCGAACTCTACATAAGAGGTCATGAGACGCTACCAGGTCAGCTATGTAAGACAGTTGTTAGCAGTCCATGTGAGACCATCATCAACAGGTTGGTTAGCTAAGACGGGTGCTAACTCTGAGTTAACTGCTTTGCGAAAACGGACGTAAATCCTTTGGATCTCTGCTATAGATTGCGGATCTATAAAAATAATTTGACCTGTCTCTAGTTGGTTAGCTAAGACGAGTGCTTAAGTTTTGCATGGCTGGGGATATAACTCAAGTTAGCAAAACCACGGCGCAAGCATGCAGTTGGCATGGTTAAAGTGAGGTTAGCTGAGTCGTAATTTTAAGTCCATAACCCCTCTGCTGTTAAGACGGCGCAACAGTTTGAGCACGGACCAGCTGGAGATAATTGGATCCGGAACCGATATTCAAATCGCGCCCCACCTGCTGTGTTGCGCACATGCGGTGTGTACGCAGCCCGCGGAATTGCTAGCACCGGTAATTTTTTTGATCAAACGTTGAATAGCTGGCATAATCATGGTTAGTATGCAATGGATTACACCGAACAGGAGATCCACAATGAGTGAGATGAAGGAGACCGATAATTTTTCAAAGGATTTGTTTAACTCTGCGGAGGGATCAGGGATTGGCTTTCCTTTGGAGAGCTCACCTGTCGCCATCGATGCTAGATGGAAAGAGACCTGGAACTGATCTGCGGACGACCCCACAAGTTAGTCAAATACTTGGAGGAATTATTTGAGAGCCCACATGTCAGTATGAGTTTGAAGTCCACCTACCACATTTTCTCACCTCAGATGGAGGTACTCTTCGTAGGACTCATATAAGGCCGACCCCACAAGTTATTGAGAGACTTAGAGGAATTAGTGGCGAGAGCCCACTTGTCGGTGTTGTCGGCCGGTCAAGTGAAGTCGACCTACCACATCTCGTCACACCCAAGAAACATGCCCATCTCTCATGCGTCGCAAAACTCACCCCACCTATCAGGTTATTCTTCTCCTGCACGCAAAAAAAGAAGTAGCTTCTCTCTTTCTTTCTCTCTCTCTCTCTCTCCCTCTCTCTTTCTCTTTTCTCTCTCTCCGAGATTCAAAATCATTTAAGGGGATCGCTGACAAACTGCAGGGAAGCAGACCCCCCCCACAATTTAGAAAGGTGTGACTTCCGGACAATCAGCGCATAAGATTCGGCAATCAAAGGTTAGTAAATATTTTATCAACGCACCTTTTGCGTGGCGATTCCTGATACACGAGATTCAATTCATTGATGAATTTGTTGTGGTCAGGATTCATAGAATAAAACTGTTTGGTTTTACACTGTAGCTTTGATTTGAGTTTGTTTTTGTTTTGTATCCTCTCGTCCTTGTAATACGAGGTTGTTACTTTTGTTAGGTTTCATGGTTATCTTTGTGTTATGTGTTGCACAAGCAAATTAGCATCAGAGGATCTCACTTTGGTTGAGGTTGTAGTTTAATTAAAAATTAATATATGTATATATTTATATATGTTAATTATATGGAACTAAAAATATATCTCTGTTGATATCGACTTCGAAAAGTTTCAACACCGAGACTGCAGGTTTATAACCTTAATACTTATTACGTCTCTTTTTCGGGGCAGATGTTCAGGAGTGCGTCATCTGGTCAGGACAACAGGGACGGTCGGTCTTTGAACGACATCGGCAAGGATTATGGGAGGCAGGTAATAGTAAGGCAGTTGAACATTAGTGTTTGGTCTTTTATTTCTAGGATGTTCTTTGTCAAGGTGTCACCACTGAGAACACCAAATAGTAGATCATTAACAACAACAAAAATGATTTATATATCCTGGATGAATGCTGTAATATCTGTTTATCCTGTGCATCTACTCTGCAGTTGAGTATCGAGAGGTGGAAGAATTTTTTTTTACTACAAAACAAGAAGAAGATCAAGGATGCAGATGCTGTCAAACACGCACATGCCATGCAGGCTTGAATAATTGGAGTCAAGAGTGAGATACAAGTTCTTGGCAAACGCCCCAACTAGGAGCATGGTGTGCAACAGACACCTGCCAAGAGGAGCATTCTAAGCAGTAGAGACTCCACTAAGCAGATTATGCGTGTAACAGCGAAAACTTCAAACGCTGGTTTTAACGTGACGTGGAAGTTTTAGTCGACGCGATGCCTCTAATTATTTTTTGGTTTGAAGACACAGATGCCCACAAAGGCACAGAGCGGGCGTTGTGATGGCCCAGCGTTTGTAGGCGGTCATAATGAAGAGGTGCAGGGTAACAAAATTTCCTTTGATGCAAGCAGAAGGACCATTGGCAACAAAAGCATTGGTTTTCAAGGATTCGGCACGGTTTGCACAAGCAAGAAGAGCCCAACGACAAAATCAAACATAGGAGCAATAAGCTCTACCATACAGCACCATCAGAAAGCAATACAGGTGACAACATATACGAACGTGCTACAACATTTAAAGAAATGTATATTTTTTTGTGAGCAATTTTTTCTTTGTTTTCGCCTGGTATATTTAAATTGCAATATCTTCCACACACAGGTGTATGAGGAAGGAAGCAAGTATCGCGGTAGTCCACGAATCGATGAAAACATAAGGCAAGGTCCTTTGAAAGGATCACCTGTGGCGTTCAACATGAGGGGTCCTTCCAAAGGATCTCCGATGGCATTCAAAATCGTCAGCGAAATCACCAAGCACGAAGGTTGTCGCCAAGATTTGCTGAACAAGAGAGGCATGGGAAAACAAAGGTGACGTTGGAACTATGCTTTTTCAGTTCAACACACAAACAGTTTTATGGGAGAACAGGGTAAAGTGGAAAACAGGAGGACGGCTGTCCGTCTTGTATGGCTGTATGTGCAGTTGTTCTTTTATATAGTATGTTGTTGTGCCTCTCCGGTTGTATGGTGTAAACAGAAGCACATCTGTGCCTCTTTGTGCAGATGTGTGTGTAGCATGGTCACATTCGTGATGTGAATAAAGGCCTCAGTGTACCGCTTATACTCGGTGAAGAGGCATGGGTCTGGTTTTGGTATACGGATGAGCCCTGATGAGTCATATAAATCTTTTGTTTAGAAATTAAAAAAAATGCATATGCTGCTCTGGACATCTAATTCTGTTTCTTGCCATGTGTTCAGGATTTGGCGGAGGGGATAACAGACGAGGGAAATAAATATCATAGTTCTCCATCCATTTCGAAGGAAACGCAACGTTCACAGCAGCAAGTAGCGTACAGTGCCAGCACATGTTGTATGGTAGAAGCAGCACAGTCCCTTGATTGCACGAGTGCCGGAGAAACAGGGAGCAACATTGCACAATGCAACATTGGAGAGGCATACTCATTTATGGATTTGGCTGTGCCATGCAGAAATGACACTGCTGCGTGTGACAAACAACAGAGCAGCAGCAGCTCCGCTGTAAGTGGACCTGTGGCTGGCGATGAGACTGATGTTGTCAGAAGAAGTGAATGCGATCGTATTTAACGAAGACACGGTAGATGTAATCATCATGGCGCCGCCGACCATTGTAGAGAAAGAAATGGACGACATGTTTAAAGAAGGCATATACCCAACAATTCAGGAGGTCACCGAAGCGCTCGAACCAGAGGGTGGTATGGTATTCGGATCATTGGATGAGTGCTTTTTGTTTTTCTGCAGATATGCTAGAAAGGTTGGCTTTGCTGTCAAGCGATCAACGAGCAGAAGATCGACATATGATCAGCAGCTTGACAAGGTGTGTTTCAAAGGCACCAAGGAAGGCGAGAATAAAACAACTGAGAGACATGTTAAGGAGAGAAGGAGCAACTGCTTGATCCGGACAAGCTGCCCAGTCCAAATAACAGCCAAGAGGGATACAGATAGGAGGAAATGGTACCTGAAGAACGTTCGTCTAGAGCACAACCACCAGCTTCACCCATCTGATTGGATGCTGAAGTTCATGAGATGCTATAAGAAGATGACACCTCAGGAGAATTTCTTTATACAAGTGCTGTAGAAGGCGAGGTTAGAACCAAGGAAGGTTATGCAGATTTTTACTGCCATGGGGAAACCGAGGCGAGAAATTATGTTCGACACGATTTACATAAGCAACATTGCATGCCGAGACGAAATTTGGAGAGCGCGACAACGATATCGCAGACACCATGAAACTGTTTGCTGATATGCAGAGGCGGAGGTCGGGATTCCACCATGTGGAAGAGACAAAGAACAATGTAGTGCGCAGCCTGTTCTGGACATACTCCTTGTGTAAGATGAATTATGATCTATACGGAGATCTCGTGTCTTTTGACACCACATTCTCTACGAATATATATGGCTTGCCATTTGCACCAATTATAGGTGTCGACAACCACGGGTCGACCGTCCTGTTTGGAGTAGGCCTTTTGAAGGATGAGAAAATAGGGTCATTCAAGTGGCTCCTAAGCACGTTTGTCGAGGCAATGGGAGGTAAAGAGCCGAAATACATAATAATGAGACCGAGGACGAGCGATGAAGACTGCAATAAAGGAAGCTCTTCCGAGGACGAGGCATGTGTTCTGCTGGTGGCATATTAGGAAGAACACGAAGGAAAATAACACGCAGTGTTTGCAAAGCACCTGTGGATGTCGATGATATATTTCGAATCGTCAAAAACTCACTAGATCAAGACGAGTTTGAGCGTGCCTGGAAAGCATCAATTTCTCTGCATAAGGCGGAAGGCAACAAACACCTGAACACGCTATGGGAACTCCGAAATTTTTGGGTGCCGGCCTACTTCAAGGACTGTTTCTATCCTTTCTCGTCAACAACCACTCGCAGTGAGAGCATGAATTCAATGTGGAAGAATTACGTCGACCACAAGGACACTATAAAAAGGTTTGTTAATGCGTATCACACGATTCAGCAAAATTGCCTCGCCACGCTTGACAAGAAAAGACACCGAACAGAAAAGAAGGCGCCATCACTAGAGACTGGTTTTCCGATTGAAAGACAAGCAAGTCAAGTATACACGAATGAAATTTTCAGGAAATTCTAGCTGGAGCTACGGAACTGGACTTACTTCAAGTGCTCGACACGGCAAAGGGAGGCGATTTAAAAAAAGATTACCGAGCACGAGAAAAGTGTGGAAACCATATCCGGGCGAGGAATTTGACAGGTCTGAGTTCAGGGTAGATGTGGATGAGAAAAAAGAAATATACAGTTGCAGCTGCAAGAAAATGAGTAGGGATGGCATTCAGTGATGCCATGTGCTTAAAGTGATGTACCAAACAGGCATGATCGATCAACTTCCAAAATTCTTTGTCATCCCAGATGGACCAGGAATCTATCAGAGAGTCTTAAAGTTCTGTCTACAAGTCAAGGTGATAGCATGACCATACAAGACGATGAAACTATGAGATTCGGCCTCGCTTACGCTGAGTTGTCTGATATCTGTTCAAATGCTTGCAGAAAAGAGAAGGCATACCGTGTGCTGCATGAGTGTACGGTAGATATGAAAATAAAAGTCATGGCGGCACTTGCCGAGGAACCAGACACATGCATTCTTGCCGAAACTCTCAAGAACCCTCGCATGAGTGGCTCAAAGGGTACGAAAAAAGGAGATCGAATCAAAGCTGGTTCTGAGAAGAAAGGAAAAGGCAACAAAGCCGCATCCAAGTGCGGCCGTTCTGGAGTAAAGGGTCACAGGAAAACAAACTGCCCGGATAACCCAGAAGTCCAGGAGAGGATGAGGATTGAAGAGGAAAAGAGGAAATCACAGCAGGAGAAGAGGGCAAGGTCAATGAAATGCCCGACAACACCGACAACACCATCGGGGACATCAAACGGCTCAGGACAATGCACTCCAAGCCTGTGGAGGAAGGCGTCGACGCCAGAAACTCCAACGACCCCTAATCGACGAGGGAGCATTTACCAAAGTCTTGCATCTACGAGAATCAAACATCACACAAGCTGTGCACAGAATGCATGCAGGGAAGCCCGGACAAGGCACGGAATCTGCGATCCATTTTCAGAAAGGAAAGGTCTGAGTGGAGACTTTTTGGTACCGTAGAACAGTACGAATAGAAAAATTAAAAGGTAATAATGCAGCTTAAACAGGACGTAAGCAAAAAACAGTGATGACCGCAATCTTTCGCTTTGTTTTTATGTATGAATATTAATTTTACAGGTAAATAGGTTGAATAGCTACGCAGAAGGGTGGGGTTGCACAAGGGTCGAGAAGGAAGAATGGATTGCTGAACATTCAAAAACAAGGCCGCACGTGGAGCGATGAAATAACAAGCAATTGGCGGGGAGGGCAGACAGTTATCGATTGTTTATTTCCTTGTGTTGTGGTTATAAGAACGACTTGTAAGTTAATTTGCTGCAGTTATAGAAACAAAACAAATTTAAATAAGAACTCCTTTTGCTTCTTTATGTATTTTTTACTCGGCTGACAAAAATATCAGAGGCACAGGTTTCCTTGTTATTTTCCGCAGCCGCGTCGGTTTCTGAACGTGGATGCATACAAGCATGCTTCTCTGCTGCGTGACAGAGAGATAAAAATAACCTAAGGGCACAGGCAGCAACGGCCATGCCACCGGAGAGTGTTCAACCGTGACTCTCACGGTTGCATGGTCACGCCCGCTGTTATGGAACGAAAACGTTTTTAAGCACATAATCTGGGTCGTGCTTCTGGGGCTGCATAACTGTGGCTTTCGTGGTAACTGTGCCTCGCTTGTTCTAATGCATGTTCTTCTGTTATGATTGCATGACTGTAAGTAATTCAAATAACCGTGCTTGCGATGCATGTCCAACCATGCCTCATGTGCCTTCACGCGGTGCTTCTGTGATGCAAAGATTTCAAACACAACGGGTCACGGTTGTGTTTGCGTTTCTGTTTTACAAATGGATATAGTGCCTGGCAGTAGGTTCATGGCGTTTGTGAAAGTGCAACTATCCCTAGGTGGTTTTGGTAATTCATAACAACATATAGCTCATTGAGCTAATGCTATTCCAAGATGAACATTTCAGGAAAGCTCAATGAATGGCATGGCATGGATGATGAAAGTGGATCCCTCAAAATGCTAATGACAAAGGATTGGCTCAAGCTCAAAAGCTCAAGAATCTTCATTTTATATTTTAGTGATTCAAGATCACATTGAGTCTATAGGAAAAGCCAATACTATCAAGGAGGGATGAGGTGTTGCTTAATGAGCCTCTTGCTTCATGTGCTTAGTGATATGCTCCAAAACCCTCGGCTACTTTCTCACATCCACATATGACCTAAACCTAAAGCCAAAATCGGTCTCACCGATTCTTCCTATCCGGCGCCACCGATTCCAAATGTCATAGCCACTGCCACAAACCCTAGGCAAATCGGTTCTACCGATAGGGATCTCGGTCTCACCAAGATGTGATTGTAATCTCTCTGTTTCCTTTTTGTAACTTTTCGGTCTCACCGAAAGAGCGGATCGGTCCCACCGATATTGCAATGTAAACTTTCTATTTCCCTTTCGTAACGTTTCGGTCTCACCGAAAGAGCGAATCGGTCCCACCGAGTTTACCTGACCAACTCTCCGGTTAGCTAATTACCAAAATCGGTCTCACCGAGTTTGTGAAATCGGTCTCACCGAGATTACGTTATGCCCTAACCCTAACCATATCGGTCCTACCGAGATGCAAGTCAGTCCCATCGAAAACCCTAACGGTCACTAGGTTTACTAAAATCGGTCTATCCGAGTTTGTTGATTCGGTCCCACCGAGATTGGTAAATTGTGTGTAACGGTTAGATTTTGTGTGCAGGCTATATATACCCCTCCACCTCCTCTTCATTCGTGGAGAGAGCCATCAGAACAAACCTACACTTCCAACTTATCATTTCTGAGAGAGAGCCACCTACTCATGTGTTGAGACCAAGATATTCCATTCCTACCATATGAATCTTGATCTCTAGCCTTCCCCAAGTTGCTTTCCACTCAAATCTTCTTTCCACCAGATCAAAATCCTATGAGAGAGGGTTGAGTGTTGGGGAGACTATCATTTGAAGCACAAGAGCAAGGAGTTCATCATCAACGCACCATTTGTTACTTCTTGGAGAGTGGTGTCTCCTAGATTGGCTAGGTGTCACTTGGGAGCCTCCGACAAGATTGTGGAGTTGAACCAAGGAGTTTGTAAGGGCAAGGAGATCGCCTACTTCGTGAAGATCTACAGCTAGTGAGGCAAGTCCTTCATGGGCGACGGCCATGGTGGGATAGACAAGGTTGCTACTCGTGGACCCTTCGTGGGTGGAGCCCTCCGTGGACTCGCGCAACCGTTACCCTTTGTGGGTTCAAGTCTCCATCAATGTGGTGGTACGATAGCACCACCTATCGGAACCACGCCAAAAACATCCGTGTCTCCAATTGCGTTTGAATCCTCCAAACCCTTCCCTTTACTTTCTTGCAAGTTGCATGCTTTAATTTCTACTGCTCATACACTCTTTGCATGCTTGCTTGAATTGTGTGATGATTGCTTGACTTGTCCTAAAGTAGCTAAAATCTGCCAAACTCTAAAACTGGGAAAAGGCTAAGTTTTTAATTGTTCAAGTAGTCTAATCACCCCCCAATAGACATACTTCAAGGTCCTACAAGTGGTATCAGAGCTTGGTCTCCATTTGCTTTGATTTCCATAGCTTTTGGTGGTCATAGCCTTGGTTTCACAACCTAGGAGAGTATGGCGTCTAGCAAGGGAAATTATCACCATAGAGGTCCTTACTTTGATGGTACTGATTTTGCTAGTTGGAAGCATAAGATGAAAATGCATATTCTCGGACATAACCCCGCCGTTTGGGCAATTATTTGTATTGGCTTGCAAGGTGAATTCTTTGATGGGAGAGAGCCGAACCATGAAGCTAATGCGGAAGAATTGAAGATGCTGCAATACAACGCTCAAGCTTGTGATATCATCTTCAACGGATTGTGCCCCGAAGAATTCAACAAAATCAGCCGTCTTGAGAATGCAAAGGAAATTTGGGATACTTTGATTGATATGCATGAAGGTACCAAATCCGTCAAGGAATCCAAGTTGGATGTGCTCCAAAGTCAGCTTGACAAGTTCAAAATGAAGGATGGTGAAGGTGTCATTTGAAATGTACTCTAGGCTTGCACTTATCACAAATGAGATTGCCGGCTTAGGGAGTGAAGAGATGGTTGTGATTCATCATCAAGAAGATCCTAAGAGCATTGGATGGAAAGTATGATACCGTGTGCACATTGATTCAAATGATGCCAAACTACAAAGATCTCAAGCCAACGGAAGTCAATCGAAGAATTGTTGCTCATGAGATGTCACTTAAGGATAAGGAGGAACTTCACAACGAGTCAAGTGGTGCTTACAAAGCCTCAAGTGAAGCCCCCACATAATCAAGTGAGAAACACACCTTCAATGAAGAATTGAGCTTAATGGTGAAGAACTTCAACAAATTCTACAAGAGTAGAAGCAAAGAAAGAAGCTCCAAGTCAAGGTCTTACAATGACAAAAGATCTTCTAGTCGAGAGCGAAATTGCTACAATTGTGGGAGACCCGGACACTATTCCAACGAGTGTACGGCACCCTACAAAAGAAGAGAAGACTCTCCAAAAAGAAGAAGTAGAAGAGAAGAATCACCACTAAGAGAGAGGAGGAGTAGAGATGATCGTTATGAACGAAGACCCTCACGGAGAAGCAAGGATTCGGAAAGGAAGGACAAGTCATCAAAGAGCTACATAAAACGAAGACATCAAGCTTATGTTGGTGATTGGGTATCCGGCTCCGACTCCGACAATCACTCCGAGAGAAGCTATCACTCCGACTCCGAATATACTCAAGATGAAGGTGTTGCCGGTCTAGCACTTGTGTCAACCAACTCCTACGACATATTTGAATCACCAAATGAAGGAATTGGAAGATGCTTCATGGCCAAAGGTCCAGAGGTAACACATCCTGAGTATGTTGATCTCAATAGTGATGAAGATGACTTGCTTGTGGATGATGATTTACTTGTTGACAACTCTAGTGATGAATACTATGATGAAACGTCAATTAATCATGCTAATCAAGATAAAACGAATGACAATGATAAGGAGAAGATTGAGCGTCTAACTAAAGAACTAAACTCTCTTAAGTTAGCTCATGAAACTATCTTGAAGATCATTGAGAACTTTAAGGGCTGATGAGAAGTTATGCTTTGAAAAGCTCAATCTTGAGCAAGAGCATGAGTTCTTAAAAGCAATCAATGATGATCTCCGTAAGAAAAGTTCTTCTTACATTGCCAAGCGTTTACTCTTATCTACTTACATGCCTCAAGTCAAGTCTAGTAACAAGATCAAGAAAGATTCTTCCTCTAGTAGTAACACTAATAATGTCAAATCCAATATTGTTGCTTCTAGTAGTTCTCTTGATTCCACTAATGATTCTCTTAGCCAAGTTACACTTGAGCAAGAAAATAGCTTATTGAAGGGAATTATAGAGAAAGGTGTATACAAGAGCCTTGCCGGGAGTAAGCAATTCGAGGAAATTGTACCTAAGCAAGGAAGGCACCGGAAGAATCAAGGTGTTGGTTTTGAACGAAAGTTCAATGCCAATGGAGTTGAGTGGGAAGAAGATCAATACCCCAAGACGAAGTTTGTTCCTCAACAAGAGAAGTATGATCCTACTTCCTTCAAGGGAACACAAGCACAAGATGATCTTCCACCACAAGACCACAAGAACAAAGGCAAGGACAAGCTTCAAGAAGAGATTGATGCATTTGAAGAGGCACCTAAGGTCTCGGTCAAGTGGATTCCCAAGACTACGTCAAGTTCTACCTCATCAAGTACAACTACAACTCCAAGGATTCCCATCAAGATGATGTGGATCACGAAGAAGAAGAACTAGAGAGTTCTTGAGGGTGACTCCGCCAACATATTTCACTCATATCATTATGGCAAGGACAAGTGCAATCAACTTCCATATCTTGCACTAGTTCAAGGAGTCACAAACCCTCATGTTGGTAAGGCAAGGGACAAGGTAATCTAATGATTTCATGGACATCATTTTGTGTGTACATCACTCTATGTCTATGGATATACTTGTTTGTTCCTAGTGGGACTAACCCATGTAGGTATTGAAAGTGCAACTCACTCCAAAGGATTGCTCCAAAAGATCTACATCAACATTGAGCATCCACATCTTCAACACCTACATGAAGTCATCATCGACAAAACCCAAGGTTAGTTCATCCCTCTTAGGGGGATCTCACATCTAGGGGAGCTTAACTCTAAGAATTGAATCAAACCAACTCTTATGATGTGAACACATAAATCCTTTTTGTAAAACTTGTATTCCCACTTGAGCTTACTCGATGAGTTTGACCTATGATCAAATGTCTATCTTTTGTCTCCTAAGTCAATATACTCATATATAGATGACCTAGTCATCGCCAATTGTTTGATAGATGCTAGAATTGGTTGTGCATGCTTTGCCACATATCTCATTTGCCATCTTATTGTGTGATCATGTTGGTTGCATACTTTACTCATTCGAGGACATCCACTTGTTGTTTTGATTGATTAGCTTCTTTTTCTTTGACCAAGTGGATGGACAAGAATGCCTAAGAACCTTCTCTAGCTATCTATGCTTTTCTCGTCTCAAACTCTATTCATGCTACATCACAAAATTTGATCGAGTCAGATCCGAACCACTACGTGTGAGGAGCACTTTCGAGTCCCCGATTCGTCATAGACTTAAACTTCCAAAACTTCTTTGCGATTCTCGGTCTGACCGATTCCTCCGTTTCGGTCTTACCGAGATCACTAAGTCGATCTAGGTTTTCAATCTCGGTGCAACCGATTTGAACTCTTCGGTCACACCGAGTTGCGATAAATGTACACAGTTTTGCATCTCGGTGCCACCGAGTTGTTCCACTTTCGGTCACACCGGCAGTGGTCGGGCTATATATAGTCACGGGCAAAAATTTGAAATTTCTCCGAACCTCTTCGCCCGCGCAATAGCTCGCTTCCGCCTCTGTGGTCTCCGGATCGTCTCCTCGTCGCCAGCCGCCTCCTGTCGCTGGTCTCCGCCGCCGTCAACGGAATTCAACCCCGCCGTTGCCGCCGTAGCGAGTCTCGGCCGAACTAGGGTATGGACTCGATCACAGTGCTTTCCTCGTCCAATTCTCAGCACATTGTGTTCTTATTGGTTCTTGCCACGATTGAAACACTCCTATCCAGTCAATGCAATCCTTAGAATAGTTTTGATTCGAAAAATTTAGGGTTAGGTTTCTGCCAAAACCATCTCGGACCCACCGAGTTGAAAAACTCGGTCCCACCAGTTTGGCTTATGCCATTGCACTAGTGAGACTCGGTCTGACCGAGAATTGCTAATCGGTGAGACCGATTTTAGGACTTGGTGAAACCCTAGCAGTCTCGGTGCCACCAAACTGTGACTCGGTCTGACAGAGTTCATCAGTTTAGGTTCCAAAACTGCTTCGGTATCACCGAGTTTGAAAATCGGTTGATCTGAAATGCTTTCTGTGGAAAACTAAAACTGAATTTTTGAGTCATTCTTTTGCAAAAATCTCTGCATTTTGTGATGCTCATCCACTCTACCTCATCTATAACTCTTCATGTGGTCAAGATCGGTGTTTGCGGCATGTCGGACTGCAGTGATAGTCGAGCAGGTCGAGGAGCAGGTGAACATGAGTGAGGGCACTAGTCCCTCCGGCACTTGAGATGAAGGCAACAGAGCACCCCAAGCAATTTGCCTAAAGCTGCCACCAGGCAAAGGAAGAAGAAAACCTCAGATTACGAAGATGAGGATTATAGGGCAGAAGAGGATGAGGCAACCTCCAAGAAGGCGGTGCTAAAAAGGAGTATGGCTCAAAGACATAGCACAAAGCTGGACTCAATAGGAAGGTTCACGCCAAGAGGACACCTATGCCAAAGGTCGAGCATCAACTCAAATTCGAGAAAAGCCTGATCCCAAAGAGCCAACTGCTGCTGAAGGAAAGAAAAGGAAAGAAAGGGCCAAGAAGACCACGATCGAGTTATTGGGAAGCTTTCCATGATGGAAGAGGAAGAAGAGATTGTCTGCACCAAAGCACCCAAGGCACCAAAGCTTATGGGTGATGCTATAAGATCGAGGGGCTGCCACATCTAAGCCCAAGGAAGCACCCAAAGCTGCCCCAAGGCCAAGTCTACACCAAAGAGGAATACCGGGAGTATTCCAATTTCTTTGAGAAGAACAAGGCCCCAGTGCCTGAGGTTGCTGATGAAGAAGATGAAGAAGGACAAGTTCAGAGGAAGCTCAAGCCCAAGATACTAGATCACAATGATGCCCATCCTGTGGCTGAGGACATGAAGATCAGAAGAGACAATGGGTTGAGGCTATGGAGGATGACAGATCCATATGCCACAAGGAGAAGAACTTTGTGGACTCTGGGTTCCACACCAAGGAACAACATGACTTTTATGAGACTATTTTCTTTGGATAAGAAGCCCATAGTGTGTGATATGAGGTGGGTCATTTGGACCTACATGAAAGAACATGTAGAGCACTATCTGGAGTGCAAGACAGTTTTGTTCTTGTTGGAGTTGCAGACTTCGTTGGGCAAAAGCTCACCAACTGAACGATGAACTTATCATGCAGTTCTACTCCACAACACACTTTTATCCAGATGGCGAGGATAGTGTGGATGTGCGAAGGTACAAGGTACCGATCAAGCTGTTGAGGAGTGGGCAAAGCTGATAAATGCCCCAAAGGAGAATGAAGATGACCTGGATGTATATGCCAAGAAGAAAATGGACCACAATTCCATGACACACATGTACAAGGAGATCCTGACACAGCCATTGAGACACATAAGTTTGGATCAGTCCACTTCCTTCCTGTCGGGCTGCCAACTATCAAGCGCATCTTAAGGCATACTCTCTTGCCTAAGTCTGGTGACCACAACATGATTAGAGGGCATGCAATCAACATGTTGCATTTATGCGATGTGCCACAGAAATTCAAAGTCACGAGCCTTATGGTTGAAACCATTAAGAGGACTGCAGCAGACGAGAAGAGAAGTTGTGGATATGCCTCGGATCCGTGGAGTTGATTAACTCAAAGATGGGCACAGCAAATATCTATTGGATAAAGAACATTTTCCACTTTATCCAGACTTTGAGGACAATGAGGTTGTCATGAATGAGAATGATCCATCGTCAGTTCAAGCACAAGAGAAGAAGGAGAAGGCAAGGAAGGAGAAGGCTGCCAGGATGCCAACTAGAGGAGGCATCTGAGTATTTCTTGAAGAACAAGCAGGAGCAGCTTGGATACTTAATAGCATCAACACTGAGGATTGAGAAGGGATTGGCCACCCTAACTCAAAATCAGGAGAGCTTGGAAAGAATCATGGAACAAAAGTTCTATGACTTAGATGTGAAAGTAACTGAGATTCAATCTGTTTGTGGAGCAACTACTGAGGATGACATGCAGGAGAGGAAGGGCAAAACAAGAACCGATGCATTTTCCAGAGTGCCTAGAGCCCAGAGGTCATCTGCTGTGCAGTTTCGACACGAGCCACTTCATCTGCACCAACTACAGCCTCGGTGCCACCAGCTCCGGCACCTACACCAGCTCCAGCTCCATCTACTTCAAGCTGAAGCCTTTGTCCTCGGCGCTATCCAGGACACCACCACGAAGATCAAGCACGAGAGTCGATCTAGCACTATGCATTTTCTATGAACTTTTGGGAACTTGTTGCTAAAGGGGAGAAAAATGTATAGATCATAGGCTTCGAGAGAGAGTGTTGCTTTTGTTCTCTCTTGATTTGGTGGTTTTTAAACTTGTTTGCTTTTGATTGCTTGAGATACTATGTTTGTGAGACATTGATGATCATGTGTTTGATCATAAGCTACACTTATGCATGTTTGATGATATTATCTTATCTATCCTATGTGATCATTCACTGTGCTTGGTGATGAGTGCATGTATTCAATCTGTATCATTTTGAGCGCTCCACCAAGATGTATGTGACATGGAAGAGTAACCCATCAGCCTAATTCCTTGTGCATTTGCAAATTCAAAGCAAATCGTAAAATATGCACAAATTTAGGGGAGCTCTTGCTTATCACATACTTCTCAAAGCGACGATGTTTTTCAATCTTATTATCATTTGTCGAAGCTTTGATCTATAAGTTGTCATCAATTACCAAAAAGGGGGAGATTGAAAGTGCAACTATCCTAGGTGGTTTTGGTAATTCATAACAACATATATCTCATTGAGCTAATGCTATTCCAAGATGAACATTTCGGGAAAGCTCAATGAATGGCATGACATGGATGATGAAAGTGGATCCTCAAAATGCTAATGACAAAGGATTGGCTCAAGCTCAAAAGCTCAAGACTCTTCATTTTATATTTTAGTGATTCAAGATCACATTGAGTCTATAGGAAAAGCCAATACTATCAAGGAGGGATGAGGTGTTTCTTAATGAGCCTCTTGCTTCATGTGCTTAGTGATATGCTCCAAAACTCTCAGCTACTTTCTCACATCCACATATGACCTAAACCTAAAGCCAAAATCGGTCTCACCGATTCTTCCTATCCGGCTCCACCAATTCCAAATGTCATAGCCACTGCCACAAACCCTAGGCAAATCGGTTCTACCGATAGGGATCTCGGTCTCACCGAGATGGGATTGTAATCTCTCTGTTTCCTTTTCGTAACTTTTCGGTCTCACCGAAAGAGCGGATTGGTCCCACCGAGATTGCAATGTATACTTTCATTCCCTTCGTAACGTTTTGGTCTCACCGAAAGAGCGAATCGGTCCCACCGAGTTTACCCGACCAACTCTCTGGTTAGCTAATTACCAAAATCGGTCTCACCGAGTTTGTGTAATCGGTCTCACCGAGATTATGTTATGCCCTAACCCTAACCATATCGGTCCTACGGAGGTGCAAGTCAGTCCCACCGAAAACCCTAACGGTCACTAGGTTTACTAAAATAATTCTGACCGAGTTTGTTGATTCGGTCCCACCGAGATTGGTAAATTGTGTGTAACGGTTAGATTTTGTGTGGAGGCTATATATACCCCTCCACCTCCTCTTCATTCGTGGAGAGCCATCAAAACAAACCTACACTTCCAACTTATCATTTCTGAGAGAGAGCCACCTACTCATGTGTTGAGACCAAGATATTCCATTCCTACCATATGAATCTTGATCTCTAGCCTTCCTCAAGTTGCTTTCCACTCAAATCTTCTTTCCACCAGATCAAAATCCTATGAGAGAGAGTTGAGTGTTGGGGATACTATCATTTGAAGCACAAGAGCAAGGAGTTCATCATCAACGCACCATTTGTTACTTCTTGGAGAGTGGTGTCTCCTAGATTGGCTAGGTGTCACTTGGGAGCCTCCGACAAGATTGTAGAGTTGAACCAAGGAGTTTGTAAGGGCAAGGAGATCACCTACTTCGTGAAGATCTACCGCTAGTGAGGCAAGTCCTTCGTGGGCGACGACCATGGTGGGATAGACAAGGTTGCTACTTCGTGGACCCTTCGTGGGTGGAGCCCTCCGTGGACTCGCGCAACCGTTACCCTTCGTGGGTTGAAGTCTCCACCAACGTGGAGGTACGATAGCACCACCTATCGGAACCACGCCAAAAACATCCGTGTCTCCAATTGCGTTTGAATCCTCCAAACCCTTCCCTTTACTTTCTTGCAAGTTGCATGCTTTAATTTCCGCTGCTCATACACTCTTTGCATGCTTGCTTGAATTGTGTGATGATTGCTTGACTTGTCCTAAAGTAGCTAAAATCTGCCAAACTCTACAACTGGGAAAAGGCTAAGTTTTTAATTGGTCAAGTAGTCTAATCACCCCCTCTAGACATACTTCAAGGTCCTACAGTTTGCTGTGAGAGAATCACGTCTTTACATGCTACTAAGGCACGTGGAATCACGGCCGTGCCTGTGTGTGGCATGTAGAAAAGTGCTTTACAATGCCGAAGGCAGGACCATGTGTCTCGTTCTTGAAAAGCCGTGGTTCTGCCATCACTTCATTCACATGGTTTTGTCCGCGTTTTAGCAGAATCATCTGCAAAGCAGAGGCACGGCCTTGAATCTTCTAGTGCCTTAATTGTAACACGCACGTTGGGTTTCCGCAATTAACGCACGAACGTGACTCCACGTAAAACACAAGCATGCCTACCTGAGCATCTTTACCGTGCCACTCCTGGTTATAGATCAACGGATGCATTTGGAGCACAAAGAGACATGAAGGTGACCTCTGACTTGAAACACTGACACACTTGACGGTTCGTGCATTTGAGTTAAAATCTTACAACAAAAACAATTGTAACACAGAAAGTTGTCCGATTCTATTAGGTTTCCGTAATAATCGCACAATCGTGACTCCGGGTAATAATAAACCATGCCTCTCCACCGACTCATTATGAATACACTTAGAAAACCTCTGTGTGTGACTCTATGTAATTAGAAGACCTTTGAGGGTTGTAGGCCTGTGCTTGTGACCCTTGACACTAAAACACAGAGTAAACGCTCGTGCCTCTATGCTGTATGTAGGTGCTTATGCACGTACAAGGAAATACACTTTTAAAACAGGGTCTCTCGTATAGGCCATCCGTGCCTCACAGAGTAAACGCCCGTCACTGTGCGTAAGACAAAGGTTAGCGTGACTATGTAATATCACCGACCATGCCTTTACGCGCTTCATGCCCGTGCCTGTGATAATTTTGATCCCGCGTAAAACGCAAGCATGCCTCTCCGGGCCTCCATATCGTGCCTCTCCTAGTGTTAGAGTCAACGGAATCATCTGGAACACAAAGAGACACGAAGGTCGACACAAACTGTTCTACATGCCTGTGTGGCATGTAGAGCGATCAAGGCGTCTAATGCCAAAGGCAGGACCGTGTGTCTAGTACGTGACAATGCCAAGCCGTACCGAGTGTCTAGTACGTGACAAGCCGTGACAGGAGCATTTCAGCAGAATCATTTGCAAAGCAGAGGCACGACCTTGAATCTTCTATTGACTTAAATGTGAACGTGTCCGTGGAAAATTTTGTTGCTCGTAGAGGCAAGATGACTGTAGAACCGTGCTTCCGGCGTCAAGCAGATTCTTCTATTGAATGTGTGTCGTAAATAATTAAAACACGGACGGGCACACCCGTGCCTGGTCTGCGTGTGCAACAGTGCATCTCGTACCTTGAAAGTCGTGGTTCTATTTAATGTTTCAAGCAGTCACCTACCATTGACTTGCTACGAGTAGTACTTAACCCGCCCCCCTGTCGGAAAGAAAAATAGAAGAAGTAATTAATCTAGACCCCTCCTCTCCCCGTCGTGGGTATTTAAGTCGTCTCGTGGATTGACGGGCTGTAATCCATTTCTCCAGATCCACCTCAGTGAGCACTAGTCGTGGGCGGCGCCACCCCAGCAACGGAGGTGGAGATGGAAAGCGCTGCTCGTAGCATCAAGAGGTCGAGAGTGGCGCCACCGGTGACGCCGCTTTCTGGTGGTGTGTTGGTTGTCGGAGGGGATGGAAGCGACGACCGTGCTCCCTCCCGATCCGATGAGGAAGAAGAGGGATGTCGTGCGGACCGCATCAGCGATCTCGCCGACGGCGTCCTAGGTGAGATCATCTCTCGTCTTCCCATCAAGGATGGCATCCGTACTCGAATCCTCGCACGTCGCTGGCGTCCTTTGTGGCCCATCGCTCCTCTGAATCTCGACTGCCGCGAGATCCCTCACTCTCGTCTTTTTAACGATGGTGAAAAAGTTCATATCGAGACCATATCTCATCTGTGCGCCTTCACCAAGGAGCCCATTCGCAAATGCTATTACGGAACGCGGCTCTGTCGAAATCCTGTCGTCAGTCTTCCGAAATCCATTCTGTCCGGTCATGCTGGCTCGGTTAGCCGCCTCTCTATTCCGGCGTGCTACCTACAGTGCAGGCCCTCCACCGTTGATGCCTGGCTCCGATCCTGGAAGTTGAACAATATCCAGGTTCTTGAGTTCTACTACCTCTTCCCAGAATTTCTGACGCAAGAGGTAACTCTATTGGATCTATGCACTTCAACTACGCCCTTGGCACTGGAGTCCGTGTTTCGGTTTTCCTCCTCTCTCCACACCCTCGGCTTTGCTCTTTGCCAAATACCAGACAATTACGTAGGGACGCTTAAGCTACCACTGTTGAAAAGACTCTCACTTGTGGCTGTTGATATATCAGACGCGTCGCTGCAAAGCATAATCCACTCTAGTTGCCCTGCACTTGAGTCTCTCCTGCTTGTTTGCAATAGAGGAGGTCGTCGCGTCACAATAAGCTCGTCTAACCTTGTAAGCATTGGCATTTGTTGTCCACACGAAGAACTCATTGTTGAGGATGCCTTTTGCTTCGACGGTTGATTGTTGATTGTCTGGTTGACGACTATTCGATAACCGTTGTCTCTGCACCTAAACTAGAGACGTTGGGTGAATTCTTGTTTGTGTCTCCCTCGAAGTGTCTTGAGGTACTGACTTCCCTTAATACCGGAACAGAGCTGTACTAGTTCCGATGTTTGTTCTATTAATTTGATGGTCTATGTTCTATTCTTCATGCAGAGTCAGGACTTGGAGGTAACCGCTGTCTCTGCGTCTGAACCGTATCCATGTCGTCTCACGTGTCTTGAGGTATTGAGTTTTTATGATACTTCCACCTTAACTTTATTTGTGAGGAAACAAGTTTTATTTCATCGAACCTTTATGCTATTAGTTTTGTGATCCATCTTACATTAATTTTCATCAAGGGTTTGAAGGCAGCCAGTCTAACAACAATGCGTCAATCTGTCAAGACCTTGCTTATCTACATGTATTATAAGGTAGACACCGTCGTTGAATTGCTGCAATGCTTTCCAAAACTGGAGAACTTGTTTGTCGAGGTGATGATCTTCAGAAATTTGCATTCTGTAGTACTCGTTCCTTTTTGAAATGCGTGTCTTAATTTTGACTGAAATTGATGCACCCGTATATACACATGATTTATTGTTGTATACATTCATATATAAACAAGTCTATGTCTAACTTCTTGTTACAGAGGTGGTAGAACTAATTGTTGCATTTGGTTTTTTGATGGTCTCAGATCTCTTTTATAGACGCTAAGTATTTTCAACCTATCATTTATATTTGAGGGATCGTTGATTTCTCATGGTGAAAAAAAAATGGCGTCGTAAGTACCGGCAGTTTCTCAAATATCACGACGTTTGTGCTGAAGAGCGATGTCATTTGGAAGATTATGTTCGCTCTGGGAGTTACGCTGAATTTGCGATGTTCTTTGTTCTTAGTGCAAAGGATCTGGAGACCATGACCATTAAGTTTACCTCCCCTCCCGCAGAGTTCACGGGAGTATTTTACGAAAAGCAACAAAGGGTTCTGGAGTGGCACAGAAGGGCTTCTAAATGTGCACGTCTTAGATTATCATCAAGTTGCAGCCACGCGTGTCCGCATTTAAGAAAGAGGAGTGTTGAATACCTGGATTTGATGGTTCCGTTCAGGTGTGGATGCTGAAAT
The DNA here is from genome assembly GCA_021605145.1 of Aegilops bicornis. NCBI lineage: Eukaryota > Viridiplantae > Streptophyta > Magnoliopsida > Poales > Poaceae > Aegilops > Aegilops bicornis. The sequence continues at coordinate 121,978,895 of CM038673.1, forward strand.
CAGGCCTTGTGTTAGTTGTCTAGGTGTATGGAGTTATTTGTTGTTGCGTTCTTTTGAGCTTGGGTTTTATGTAAACTTTATCAGACAACCGTTGTAGTCTCTGCACCATGTGTAGGCTTGTCTGTTTTTGTGTTGCGTGCAGTCATGAAGGAAATGTGTGGTTTTGCGGCTTTGTACAAGCCGAAGGACCATAAAATATTGTGGCACCAAGGTTAAGAGACATAAAGTAGATTTAGTGTTTCAGCGGAGAGATGCGCGATGCATGTGTAACCGTGCTGTGTTGTATGTACGACAGCGCCTGTCTTATATATGTACCTGCCATGCACAACCGTGCAGGTGTTGTAGGTAGAGCGGTGCTTCTCGGATGTACCTGCCATACACACTGAGGAGCTGCAGTTGAGCCTTGCACTGATGGAGCTGCATTTGAGCCGCTGCACTGTTTCTGGTCCTCGTACTATGGTTATAAAAAACGGCTTGTAAGTTTATTTGGTGCAGTTGTAGAAACAAAGCAAATGTAAGCATAACAGATTTTGCTTGTTTAGGTATTTTTATTACTTAGCTGGGAAAATATTATAAGGGCGATAGGTTTGTTTGTAAATGTTTGCAGCCCTTTCTTTATGAAGTTGGATGGTGTAAAAATACAACAATGCGTCTCTGCTGCGACACATGAGAGATGAAAAGAGCTGAAAGCATAGAGAGCCACCACAACGGTGAACCAAACCTGTTTTGCGGGGCGTTACGTAGTGCTTCTGGTTACCGCACAACCGAGTTTCTACTCAACAGGCCACACCGAAGTGCGTCTCGAGGATTCTAGCCGTGACACTGTAGACTCACAACCATGCTTTTGACCTTGTACTGGCATTGTGATGTTTGTTCTCTGCTTGAATAACGTGCCTTCCATAGCCACCCTACTGTGCGCGTAGCAAAGGAGCAACACCAGCTGATAAAGTGCTTTTTCTACTACTAAAAGTGTGGCCCTCGTTGCATGACTTCCACGCGTTTGACAATGGCTCTTTGGTACATAACCGTGGTTGCAGAGAGTTCTTGCCCGTGCTTTTAAGGACAGTGTCTCTTGGATCAGTCATTGGTTGCCTCACAAAGTAAACAATAGGTTCACATCTGAATCCAATTCTGTTATGTTTCTGTAGTAAACACACGAACGTGGGCTTCTCGTCCGTGCCTCTCCGTCTAAACGAGTTGACAGAATCATTCGGAAAAAAGACACAAGCGAACATGACTCTATATAATACCACATGATGCCTTTGTGGATTTGATGCCCGTGTCTACGACCCTTATCACTAAAATATAGAAAGTCACAAACGCACATATACGTGGCTGCAGAGACTTTATCAAGAAAGAAGCGTGACGCAACTCAGTACGGAACCGTGTCTGTATGGACTTCACTTCTGTGCTTTTAAATACAAGGAAATAAGCTTTTAAAATCAGCATCTCTCATATAGGCAATTCTGTGCTTCATAGTGTAAACGCCCGTGGTTGTGCATAAGAAAAAGGTTCAGTTCCGTGGGCTAGACGCCCGTGCATCTTCGTCTGATCGAGTCTCATAGGCGAGCATGACTCTGTGTAATACCATCGACCATGCGCAATAAACGCATGATTGTGACCCTGCCTATTACTAAAGTATGCCGTCATGGGCTGCTCGTCCGTGCTTCTCCGTCTGAACGAGTCGACTGAATCATTCAGAACACAAACATAAGTGAACATGACTATTTAATAACACACGATGCCTTTGTGGATTTGACACCCGTGGCCGTGACCCTAATGACTGAAACACTGAAACACAGAGAGTGCAAGACCGTGCTTTTAAAAAACGCGCAATAGCGGTGACATCTGGAATTATGTCCCTGCCTTTGTGCCTAGCAGGTACCTCATGTGCATAACCGTGCTTGCGTTGCGTGTCCAACCGTACTTCATGTGCCTTCACGCGGTGCTTCTGTGATGCAAAGATTTCAAACACAACGGGTCATGGTTGTGTTTGCATTTTTGTTTTACAAATGGATATAGTGCCTGGCAGTAGGTTCCCGGCGTTTCCTGTGAAAGAATTACGTCTTTACGTGCTACTGAAGCACGTGGAATCACGGGCGTGCCTGTGTGGCATATAGAACAGTGTGCGTCGTATCACTTCATGGCCGTTTTGTGGTTCGTGGCAAACCGTGCGTTTGCCATGGTCGTCTCGTGTGACGGGTAGAAACGGTCGTCTCGAATCACTTTTCTACGAAGTCATGATCATCTGTGTGTTTGCTGACAAACCGTGGTTCACTGAATCATTCCGAACACAAACGCTAGCACAAGCGAACATGACTATATAATACCACACAATGCCTTTGCGGATTTGACGCCCGTTCCTGTGACCCTTATCACTGAAACACAAAAAGTCACAAATGTACATAGCCATGGCTGCAGAGACTTGAAGCCCTTTTAGTTAATGAAATGTACGGCATGAGCAAAAGACCGTTTAGCCATCGATCGAAATACCGAGTTCACTGTTGGCAAGGTTACAGATTGAGCAAAAAAGGTACGGGCATTGTTTCACCACACCTACGTAAATTCCAAACCGGAAAGTGGCGGCAACATCTCACTCTAGCATTGTTTTCAGCACTTACAAGTGAATGGATCCTTTAAATCCAGGTGCTCAACACATGCGTGCCTTAGATCCAAGTTCCCGTGGTTGCAACTTGGCGACAACCTAAGGCAAGCATGTTTAGAAGCCTTTTTGTCCCACTGAAGCACATCTTGTTGCTGTTTGTAGAATTCTTCCGTGAAGTCTTCCTGAAGAAGAAACTTGATCCTCATAGTCTGCGGTATGTCTTTGCGTTGAGAATAAAGAATGTCGCAAATCGAATGCTTTTCTTGCATTGAACATAGCTTTCCAGCATCAGTGACTTCAAACGAACGTCATGATGGTGCTTGCAAGAACATTCGTTCGCAAGACTTTCTTCATTAGAGGCTATTTCCTGAATAAACATGAATATTTGAAATGGTTAAGCTCCATAAAGAGTGATTCTGCTGGGAGAGCAAGTGAAAGAATAATTCTATAACCTCTGTTGTAATAAAAGCTTTTATTTAGTTTTGTCCTAATACTGGTCCATGACTATATACACCTTTGTCCATTACATACAAATGTATGTGACATTTTTTTTGTTGAATGGAGTTCTACACCATGCATGCACTACAAAAAAAAGACACATCCGTGACATTTTGGGCCGAACGAAATTTTTTCTGTCATACATATGACACTTCTATGACGCTAATTGTGACAAAACCCGGTATCATCATAGATGTGGTGGGCTCCTACTTCTATGACAAAAAATTATAAAAAAATGGGCTTTTCGTCCTGGGCGGGCGGAGGCAGCTTGTGCATGACATTCTTTGGGCCATCCATGATGAAAAACCGTGGTAGAAGCGAGGGGAGGAAAATTCGGGAGTTCAGGTTCACGGTGGGAGGTCGGGGCCGGCGATTCAGCGTTCTCTCGTACACGTCTGCAGCGGTGGAGGGTGCCCGTGGAGGGGTGGTTGAGCGATGGCCGGTGGAGTAGCGGTGGAGGCTAGATGAGCAGGAGCCCGTGGAGGCTGGAGGAGGTCGATGGTAGCCCGTGGAGGCTGGAGGAGGTCGACGGTGGAGATGAAAATATCCCGTGGAGTCCCGTTTTTGCTGTCGCCACACCCCTCCCGATGAACAGGACCCCTGTTTTCGTAGTAGGAGGTCCGTTCGTCCGTTTTGCGGTACGCCACACCCCTCCCGATCAACAGGACCCCCGTTTCGACCGTAGGAGGTCCGTTTCCTCCGTTTTGCGGTACGCCACACCCCTCCCGATCAGCAGGACCCTCGTTTCGACCGTAGGAGGTCCATTTCCTCCGTTTTGTGGTACGCCACACCCCTCCCGATCAACAGGACCCCGTTTCGAACGTGGCCGGCCGAACACAAGGCCGTTTCCTCCGTTGTGCGGTACGCCAGGCCTCGTTTCCATCGCCTGTTCCGTCCAAGCCGGTTGGCTCCCACGCGTTCCGTTGCCTCCCGATGAACACGACGCATTATGTTGCCTCCCGACGAACACGACGCATTCCGTTGCCTCCCCATGAACACGACGCATTCCGTTGCCTCCCCATGAACACGACTACGACACTGTTTCTCCGTTCCGACCCAGCCATGTACACGAGCCCTCGCCGTATGTATGCGCTAGGCGTTCGAGACCCCGCCCGTATGTACACATACGTAGCCGTATTTTCTTTCTTGCACCCTGGCCGCTGTATGTACGTGTACATGCTACGTGCGTGCCTGTACTACGACACGTACGTGCCTCTACTACGACATGTGCGCGCCTCTACATCGACCAGTATATATGTACATACACGTTCGCGACCAGAATGACAACGCTACGTATGCTTCGACCAGGTGGGTCCCGACTGTCAGGCACTTCCTTGCATGAGAAGATGTAGCTGGTGGGTCCCAGCAGTCAGGGGGCAGATTGTTTTTTTTTTGCCCGGACGCACTTCCTTGTGTGCGAAGATGTAGCCGATGGGTCCCAGCAGTCAGGGGGGCGAACTGTTTTTTTTGCCCAGACGCACTTCCTTGCGTGTGAAGATGTAGCTGGTGGGTCCTAGCAGTCAGGGGGGGGGCGAATAGTTTTGTTTTGTTTTTTGCGGACGCACTTCCTTGCGTGTGAAGGTGTAGCTGGGTCCCCGGTTAGGGGCGAATCGTTTTTGCGGGACGCACTTCCTTGCGTGCGATGGTGTAGCAGTGGGTCCCAGCAATCGGGCGAATCGATTTTTTCCAGACGCACTTCCTTGTGTGTGAAGATGTAGCTGGTGGGTCCCAGCAGTCAGGGGGGCGAATCATATTTTTCCCGAACACACTTCCTTGTGTGCGAAGACGTAGCTCATGGGTCCCAGCAGTCAGGGGTCGAATCATTTTTTTCGCAAAATACGGTGGCCCATCCGATGGGTCCCCACTGTCAGGTGGAGGAATAATTATTTTGCGCGTAATAAGGAGGTACTTCCTTGCGGCTGCCGTGGACCCAGCTGTCAGCCTCTCCACGTACAGTCCACGTCCGATGGAAGTCGTTCCTTGACCACGTTGACCACGTTGACCACGCCGCGCCGAGAGCACCACGGCGTGGACGACGGCGAGGCCTAGGAAGGGGACGACGTGGAGCCAGGGAAGACGCGGCCGTGGATGCACACGCGGATGGGAGTACGAGGGTTTATTGGTTCGGCTGCGCTGCCGTCGCCGCAGAATAACAGGGGGTGTGGGTGAGTGGAGGGATGGCCTGTCCAGCGGTGGGAGTAGTAGGGGCGGCGAGGCCTCCGCGACAGCACAACCGGCCACAGGAGGCAGGAGCAGGCGGCACGACCGACGCTGTTTTGGGCGGCTGGAGCAACTAGACCAGAGGTTGAAGAAGCACGACGGCCGTTGGATGGACATCGTACGGTCACTGCAGCTAGAATCGTTTATATTGACTAAGTTGACAAATCCCTTGGTACGTCAACTTAGTAGGCCTGGTCGGAGTTCAAACGGTGCGCCCCAGATGTCAGGGGGAGAAATCATTTTTTGGGCGGGTGAAGCTAGAATATCCGAGATTGAAGAAGAAGCACGGCATCCATTGGATGGACATCCAATGGCCACTGCCGCTAGAATTGTGTGTTGACTATAAGTTGACAAAGCCTTGCATACGCGTCAACTCTGTTTTTTTAGGGGACGCGTCAACTTAGTAAGGCCAGAAGTGTGTGGCAGAGAACTTATAGCCCATTTGAGATTTGTAAGAATGTGTAGCCCATTTTGGAATTCTAATGGAATTTACCGCAGCCCATTTACAGTTTGTTAAATGTATAGCCCATTTCAACCAACCGTTCAAAACAGAATTCAATAAAATTTCCCACATTTTGATGGGATCCGAAATATTTTATCCGTAAATTTCTAGTCGATTAAATACAATTTCAATATAAATTTATATTACGTAAAAATCCAACAAAACATTGCTTCGCAACAATTAATGAAATTAAAATTTTCAATATCCAAAAATAATAATTTATAAAGTAATCACGTGTTTGGTGCATTTTTATAATTCTTGCCAGTTTTATAATTACATCCCATTTATTATTTCTTAAAGCCCATTTTCTTGTTAAGCCTAATGCATCCCTCCTAGGAAAGATTTGCAACCAACAAGTGTGAATAACAACTTGACCTTGCCTGGGTATTCCTAAAAAAAAGTATAGCTGGGCTAGCCATTTTTAGCTTGAAAAAAAATTAATATCTAGGCTGGATATCTGGCCTGGGTTAGACGGGCCACAACCCGCCCATTTAATACCCGCGGCGATGTTTTCGTTGTTGTTCAGAGGAGAAAAATTAATATCTGGGCTAAACATCAAAAAACTCTGCAGTGCTCACACCTCAAAAACACAAATCCGCCGAGCTGCTTGGTCCCAAATTGCTACGCTTCTTGTGCAATTCTCTCGTTTATTGACTACTCCTCCTTTCCGGTTTATAGTGCTCAATTCAAAAATCTCACCAATCAAGGTAGATGGCGAGTGGTGGAATACTTTTGTAGTTTTGCAAAAGCACCTAATTAATGCTCTTATTATCCTCAAAAAATTATGTTTATCAATGCATTAATTGCAATGCATGCATGCATAAAGTACATGCATTGGTCAATTTTCTCTTAATACTTGCATGCAATGGTTTAATGCACCTTGGAATCTGAACATGTGATGGAAAACAACCAAATTGAGCCTTATAAAATGGAAAAACTAAAATTATGAGATAAGCCCTATAAACCGGAAAGGAGGGAGTACATAGGTTGACGATGGTGTGGGACCGTGATGTCAGGAAACAGGAGGAAGCGAAATAAATTATAGTTATATATATATATGTGTATATATATATATATATATATCTATATATATATATATACATAAACACTATTCTGATCACGTGATGAGAATAATATTCTGATTACAACCTGACCTGCCCCGCTAGTAGTACGTTGAACTTCCCTGTGAACTAGGTTGAACTTCCACCAACATTGCCCAAATGGGGCTTGCGACATACCATTGGAAAGCTATGGACACCAGTATCATGATCCAACTTAAGTTTTTGGCAAAATGTAAGCGGTTTAAGAGCAGTTTTGAAAACCGTTTTTTCTTCACAAAAAAATGTGAATCGTATTTTCGATCGCATTTCTAAACCGTTTATCAGAATGAGGCATATAATATGGCGTTGGAAAACTGCTGCAAAACCGCTACTTCCACCTGCTGAAAGTTTTCTCTAATTCTCTATGGTTAAAGAGTAATTTGAAAAAACCTAAAATTTCACAAACCGAACAGCCGAGTTCGTATTTTCAACGTCATTTCTAAACGGCTAATCCAATTGAGACATATGATATGGTGTTGGAAAGCTTATGAAAATGCGCTACTCTTTAATTTTGAAAGTTTTTCTAATTTTGAACGGTTTCAAAGTAATTTAGAAAATGGTACAAGTCCTATTGAGTTCGTATTTTCAAGCTAATTTTTTAACCATGCGTCCGAATGCAGCAAATGATATGGCGTTGGAAAGCTTGGACAAATGCGAAACGTTTTGGTATGTATTATTTCTTCCAGTTCTTTAAGGTTTTAAGTCAGTTTTGAAAATGGCGAAAACCGTATTTTCACCGTATTTTGTACAAACTTTATCGGAATGGCGCAAATAATATACCATTGAAAAGCTACGAAAAATGCGAAACTTTTTCATGTTGACAGTTTTCTCTGATTCCTAGTGTTTTCAAGTAATTTAAAAAATGGAGAGATTATTCGTTCTTCCTTTATCGCGAAACAGATTCGCCAAAAATGCATCGCGTGAAGTAACCGAACTTCTCAGTATGAAACCTTGAACTTCACTCTGTTTTTCACGTGCTTTTTTTCCTCGTATATCTCTATCCACTGCTCCTAGCTCTACATCCACTCACCGGACTTGAGCAAGTGATATACCGATGGAAAGTCTGTCAGAAGATGCAACTTTCCGTGTTGATCATTTTTCATACTCAACGATTTTAAAAGTTTTTCATCCGAAATTCATTCAGTAGTAGTTGAACTTCATGCTATTTTCACGTTGAACTTATGTGACGTATTTTTGTTTGTACACGCATCAACTTCCTCTGCAGACGAACCCGACCTTCGGCTATCTTTGCAACCGTGGCTTCCCATGAATTATTCTGGTTAGTAGTGTTCTATATGATGTTAGTGTAATCTAGAAAGATTTTTTAGCAACTAAATACCGGTTTTAAATATAAATCTCGCTCGCTGGCGGATTTTGCTCTCGGGTCATGATGAAATTGCGTTTTTTGCAATTTTACTGCCTGATTTGTTCGACCTGAACTTCCCCTAGTGCTAGGTTGAACTTCCGTCAACATTGCCCAAATAGGGCTTGCGATATACCATTGGAAAGCTATGGACACCAGTATCATGACCCAACTTAAAATTTTGGCAAAATGTAAGTGGTTTAAGAGAAGTTTTGAAAACCGTTTTTTCTTCATACAAAAAATGTGAATCATATTTTCGATCGCATTTCTAAATCGTTTATCGGAATGAGGCAAATAATATGGCATTGGAAAGCTGTTGTAAAACCGCTCCTTCCACATGCTGAAAGTTTTTTCTAATTCTCTATGGTTAAAGAGTAATGTGGAAAATCGTAAAATTTTGCAAACCAAACAACCGAGTTCGTATTTTCGTTGCCATTTCTAAATGCCTAATCCAATTGAGACAAATGATATTGCGTTGGAAAGCTTATGAAAATGCGCTTTTTTCTCATGTTGAAAGTTTTTTCTAATTTTGAATGGTTTAAGAGTAACTTAGAAAACGGTACAAGTTCTACCAAGTTTGTATTTTCGATATTTTTTTAATTATACGTCCGAACATAGCAAATGACATGGCGTTGGAAATCCTGAACAAATGCGGAACTTTTTGGTATATATTATTTCTCCAAATTCATTACGGTTTTACGTTGATTTTGAAAATGGCTAAAAACGTATTTTCACCGTAATTTCTACAAATTTCATCGGAACGGGGCAAATAATATACTGTTGAAAAGTTACAAAAAATGCAAAACTTTTTCATGTTGATGGTTTTCTCTGAATCCCAGCCATTTTCAAGTAATTTCAGAAACGGCGAGATCACTCGTTCTGCCTTTATCGAGAAACAGATTCGTCGAAAATGCATTGCGTGAAGTATTTGAACTTACGTGGCGCTTACTGCTGAACTTCACTGCTTTTCACGTGCTTTTTTTGTCGTAGCTCTTCATTCACTCACTGTGAATTAAGCAAGTGATATACCGATGGAAAGCTGCTATAAACACGCAACTTTTCCGTGTTGATCATTTTTCATACTCGCTGACGGTTTTAAAAGTTTTTCTTGTGAAATTCATTGATTGTAGTAGTTGAACTTCCTGCTTTGCTTTTCACGTTGGACTTACGTGACATATTTTTTGTTTGTAATTTTCCCATCCATTTTCGCCGGTGTTACACAAATGATATTCTTTTGTATGCAGGACCTCTCTCACAATTTTTTTTTTTAACTTTCTCCGACCGAGGACTTGAACTTACACAAATGATATTCCTGTCATTTTGAAGTAAATTAGAAAATGACAAGATCATGATTTCTTCCTTCATCGCGAATGGAAATGCACTGCGTGAAGTAGTTGAACTTCTCGGGCATATCTGTTTGAACTTCACTCTGTTTTTGTCGTGCTATTTTTTGACATCTTTGTTGCTATTGCGTGAAGTAGTTGAACTTCTGGGGCATGTCTGTTTGAACTTCACTCTGTTTCACTTTATTTGTATTTTTCTTTATATGAAATACACACCATGTAGTACGTGAACTTCCGGTTGTTATCACTTTTGAACTTCTCTCTGGTTTGAGAGAATTATTTTGAAACAAAAAAACATATTTTTAATGTATTTTGGACGTCTAAATACATGGTGAACCTCTCTCACAAGATTTTTTTGAACTTTTCCTCGCTGAGCAATTGAACTTCTATCAACCATTCTTTTCATTTATGAGTTGTTTTTAAAAGTACAAAAAATGGTGCCTTGTTTTTTATTTTTTTCAACAGTAAATCCTAGGTTTTAATAAACTCAGAACTTCCCTGTTATTTCAATTTGAACTTCACCTTTTTATATTTTGAGTAAAGAATTGTATTCGATTTTTATACGGAAAAAATTGAACATGGAAATAGAAGGTGAACCTCTCTCGCAAGAATTTTTGAACTTCCCCTGACAGAGCACTTGAACTTCTAGCAACAAACTATTTAAGCTTTTATTTTTCTATACTTTTATTACGACTGAAATGCATTCCTTGCGGTACTTGAACTTCTCATTGTTTTCACTATGAACTTCTGTCACATTTTTGTGCATACATTGAATTACATGCAATTGAAGGTCGGACGTCATTTTTTGCTATTTTCAAACATGTAATTGGAGGTCGGACGTCCCACAATATTATTTTTTTTCAAATAAATATCGAACTTCTCCGCTTTTTCCAATTGAACTTCTTGGTTTTATTCTCTAGTAACGTGAAAACCTCGAGTTTATATATATATATATATATATATATATATATATATATATATATATATATATATATATATTGAACTACTCCATTTTTTGAAAGTGAACTTCTTGGTTTTAATCTTCTAGCATTGGGGAAAATCTCAGTTTTTATAAACATTACAACTTCACATTTTTTAAGTTTTGGACTTCTTGATGTTATTCATTAGTAACGGGAAAAGTCCTAGTTATGTAATAAATATCGAACTCCTCAATTATTTAAAGTTGAACTTCGAGGTCTTATTTTTAAAAGAAGGAAAATCTTTTTCTATAAACTTTTTTAACTGCTCGGTTTTTTCAATTTAACCTTCTTGATATTATATCAAACATTGAAATTACCCATTATTTAAATTTTAACCTCTAGGGTTTTTTGTAGAACGGGAAAATTACATTTTCTCTATAAATTTTGAGTTACTCTATTTTTTAATTTGGCCTTCTTGGGTTATTCGTTAGTAACAGAAAAAATCCTAATGTAGTAATAAGCATTGAACCGCTCCGCTATTTGTATTTGAACTTATATTTTTTTAATGAGAAAGTCACCTTTTAAGGTTTTATTTTCCTTTTAGTAATGAAAAAATCTCAATAATTTGTCGTAAACATCGAACTTCCTTCTCTTCTTTGTTCTTACTTCTCTTCTCTGTTCTTTATTCGTGAAATAATAGTATTTTTTATTCTGATTTCCACACTTTCTTATGTTATATTATATATACACCGACCTAATTGGTATATATGAACTTCCAAAATTTTGAATCGTGGACTTTGTTAGGTGTGGCTGTTTTTTTCAAATTGAAATTGTACATGTTAAAAGCATACTGTGTTTTAAAATTTCTGCTTTTTTTCAAGGACAAAGTTTCTATTTAAAATCACACACGTAGGATCACACACCCAGCAAAGACACAAGGGGTACCACACATCAAGTACGCTTGCTATAATACACACACAAACACACACTCAAGCAGTCACACCACACCAAGAACACACACACCAAAGCACACTAACGCAAGATCGTGCATGGCATTTGAGTTGGCCCACAATCCTCCATCACGCTGACGCTCGCCATCTCCTCCGGCTCTCCGGTCCATAGTTAAACTTCAGTGGCGCACACACATACATGGATCCATCAAGAGTCAACTCAATCTTCAGTTAATTTCTTCAAATTTTGTTCTCGGCACATGGCGTCCATCAATTCGCTTAATAATTCAGCATGGAACAACAAGGCCACAACTTTCTTTTGTTCTGCAGAACGCAAGTGCAAAAACTTGCCAGCATTGATGTCGAAAGAGTGTTGGTGTTCTAGAAAATATACTTTAACATAATTTGACCTTCTCGAACAATTTCTTTTGACCTTCAGCCGTTTTTCCTTATTCCAAATATAAGGGAGCCAACTTAACAACAACGTATAATGCTCTGCAGCGCCAACGTTGTGAGCGCCTACGTCTGTGTTAATGAGGAAGGAGTCCCTGACGCATGCTGTTGCATGGACACCAGCTCCAGCAGCAATACGCCGAGCTGCAAAAAAATTCAGTTAACATCATGGTTCATAAACTACTATACATTTGTAGTTAACATCATTCTTCACAAACTACTAGACATCATGGTTCACGGGGAGAGACGAGCAGAGAGAAGTACAAGTCTTCTTTTTGTGCAGTGAACAGTCTAATCGTTTACAAGTCTTCTTCAGATATTACAGAAATAAACTCTGAAACTTGTAACTTGATAGAAACTGAACTTTAGTTCTTTTGGAGATTTGGGAGACTATGTGAGTTGTGTCCGCACAAGCCACCAGCTACACACGCCTGGGAGAAGATAAATCGAAAGCAGGCTTATGTATATATCCAATCGATCATAAAAGTAGCAGCTTCATATCACAAGTTCAGAAGAACGTTCCAGGGAGAGTTCAAACAACAAGCTAAAAGGTTGAAAGTAACCAGCAGCAGCAAGTCATGCAAACTAGCGTGACAGCCGGCATATAGCCGTCGTAGAACCTGGCATACATCCATAGTAGAACTTCAGGGCGGCCGCCATATAGCTATACTAGAACTTTCACAAAACATCTTTGCACTTGTGTACAGCGGCCATAAGCGACAGCGGCTCGAGCACGACCGGAGGCAACTCTCTGCAAGGGAGCCCGCCATGGCCGTGGGATCAGAGCCAGCTCGTCGCGGGAGGAGGCCGCCGGTAGCGTCATAGGGCAGGGTTGAGCTACAACGGCTGTTTTGCAGGGGAGCCATGGCTGCGACGGGCATGAGCAACAAGTTGGGATCCAGCTTACCTCGCGCGGCGCTGGCGAACGGCAGCAACTGGAGTCGTTGGACTGCGCCGACGAGGTGAAGCTGGAGGATGCGTCCACCGCGACGCCACTCACCGGTGCTTGGCGGCGCTGGGCGGAAGCATTGGGCCTGTCGCCGGGAGCCGAGCAAGGCAGGAGGAAGCAGGCTGAGGAAGGCAGGTTGGCGGCCCCTGTGGAAGGCAGGGCCGGCGACGAGCTGGCGAAGGCGGGCCGGCGGCGCGCTGGGGAAGGTGCACGGGCGGCGGCGCGTCGGGGAAGGCAGGCGGGTGGCGTGTTGGGCAGGGCGGGCCGGCAGCGAGATCGGGGAAGTTGGGGATAAGGTGCGGCGCGGCGTTTTTTTCCTAGTCGGGCCGGTTCGGGAACATCTGCTCGGTCCTATATAGGGCACCATGATCTGAATAACTATTCTAATTCTGGGTACCGCATGCGGGTGGCGGAGACTGCGGCCGCCTACAAAGAGGCTAGCAAAGAGGGCGATAAAGCGGGCGACGCGCTGTTTGGCGAGACCGAGGATGAGGCAGAGGACAATGCCGGCTCCGACGAGTCCCCGCTCATTGGCGCCGATGAGGCCTCGCCCGCCGAAGCCTCGCGGGCGCCAACAACGAGGCGTAGGACACCGCCGCCCGCCCCACCAACAACGAGGCAGAGGACATCGCCGGCTCAGCCGAGGCCCCACCTCGCCGCAACGTGGGGAGGATTTCCACCGCTCGGCGAGGCGCCGCCACGCAACGAGACAGAGGATATCGCGCGGCCCGCCGAGGCACCTCCTCACGCTAACGAGGCCGCGCCACACGTAAAATGAGGAAGATTAGAACACGGTAGGTCGCCGCCGCCGGTCCAAGTAAGGCCACCGCCGCTACCTCCGGTTGAAGCCAAGCTAGGCGGATTGACCATTGACTACGGTTAGCTTCTTGGCGGTTACGTGGAGCCTGAGAGTCATACCGAGAAGAACGCCGCTTCTACTTAATCGCCGGTGCAGCTATCGATCGACACGTGGGCCCAACAGGCCACATGTTAGTTATGCAATACACCTGTAGTTAAGTCATCAAGCTTCGCTCGCTCGGGACACAGTGGGTAGCTTCGTTAATTAATTATACCTCCAGCGCACTCTTTTTAGTTGAAGAATGTAAGAAATGTAATGAAATCCAGCATGTTTATATGAAATCCGATCGTGTATTAATGAATTTATTTTGATTAGTTCGAATTCCTGTATCACTGGCATTGGATGAACATGCAAAACAATACGCACTAGCATTATTCCTGTGGTGATAACCCTGCTTTGCAGCTTTCACATGTACTCTCTCGGTCCTTTCTAGTCTGCATACAAGTTTTGTCTGCAGTCAAAGTATCTCTACTTTGATCAATCTTATACAAAAAAGTATGCACTTTCACAATGTGCTAAGTAAAAGGAAATGTATGAGTACAAAGAGTTTGAGCAACTTTTTAGCGTTTTTGTACATTGCAATCAAAATCACAGGCCTCACAATTCATAGAGAACATTCAAAACAATCGATGATTATGCATCTCAGCGACTCACATGTCAGAGGCAATATTTACTTCACAACTAAAGAATAAATTAAAAATTGATCGACGCCGCCGACAAAGAAAGGGCGTCCCATTCAAAATATCAAACGCATGTCTTGCTAAAATCAATGAGCAAAATTTGACAAGGTTGTCCCATTCCAAAATATCAAATGCCTACGATTGTGGAATGGGCAGGGTTTGCCATCAGTTCGGACATTGACATGGCACGTCGTGCTAAATAAACCAGCTGTTCTTTTTGTGCAGTTCCACCAAAATCAACCAAATTCGCGCGTAGCTTGTATGATTTCACCCTTATATGTTGCAACGCCTTGAACTTATCGGCACCTCCTTTCTTGTGGTGGAAATGAATGATTCGATGTATTCATGAACATTTTGTGCAGTTCCCATTGAAATCAAGTCGAGCACCCTGTTTGCACAAATACAAAAAAGTGATTAGTATAAAGCAAACTGTACTATGATTTGACAGTTTCAACAGTACATACATGGTCCATGTAGAGCACACTTTTAGAAAAATGGAACTCACCAGAAAGAATCCTAGAACAACATTGTACTCGTGCATCACAACAAAAAAATGGAGATTTGTCAGTCCTTCTGAGCTGAAGTTAGTTTGGTCTTGTGGGGAGTAATGTAACCATCCTTCAACTGCTCCTTCTGATGAGAAGATAGACAAGGCTTCTTCATCCTGGCATAATCGGAACTAGTCACTTCACGTACTCCATATTCTTCTTCAGAGGAAGATGATCCTGTTGTGCAAAGACAAGAGGACTACTAAATGCTAGCATCCATCTTTTCTCGAAAAAAAGGAAAGGAAATATTTAAAACAACACATATGAAGCACTTCTCAAGGACAATACCACTTTTTCATGACAAGATTATCTAAAGAGTAGCACAACACCAATAGAGATGACAAAGCTCAATCATATGGATGAAATCAGTTGGCAGTACCAACCTTTGTCAGAGGCTGATTGTGTAGAGCATACAGATGAAGCACTTCTCCGGAACCATCTGTTGCTATCTACGGGTGGCCATGCTTACTATATACTCCTCGATTAGTTTAATGTTTCAACATCTTCTTGTGTAGTTCCACTAAAATATATGGTATCTTCAAAGAAGATCCCTGTTTGCACAAGTAGAGATAATTACGTATGTCATCAAATCAGTGGCAAAACTATTGCTCGTTCCAGCCATAGCAATCAATAAAGATGCAAACCTATATCATTACTTGTGTCATCACAGCCCAAAGGTGCTTCATTATAGCACCGGAGTTGATTTTGTTTTTCTTCCGCTTGTTCTACCCCTTCATCACTTGGTTCAATAATGCATAAGCTTCGCCTTCAATGTAAGATTTGGCATGTCAATTAGGGAGCACAAGTATAGTACTAAACTTAATTTTACGATGAAAGTGGCAAAATACGGGCCAAATTGTGAAATATCCTTATCTTACCTCAATGGGATATTACGGCGCACATACTGATTGGAAGTCTTTTCTCCATTTGTGCAGTTCACTAAAATCAAGCAACATTATCGCATAAGTAGCACAACATATGAAAGCACACTACGTAATCATGTGAAAGAAGGCTAGTAATCGACCTCTCATGATGCGGAATTCAAACAACTCACAAGAAGAAGATCTGGACCAAATTCGCCTTTTAACGGATAGGAAGTAAGATCTCCTCTTGTGAAGTTCCACTAAGATCAAGCAATCAAGCAACGTTGTTTGTGTGACATTTTGGTTGAACTGCACAAAACACTCTTAAAACAAAAGTCTTTTGTGCAAAGGCAACAAAAGGTCACAATGGCAACGAGGTGAAGTAGATAACCCTGTTTACACAGAAGTGCAAAGGAAACAATTAGTGGTCAATAACGATGGATGACACAGAAGCCAACAAAAAGAAGCATCTACCTTATCTAAATGGGAAATAAAGCAAGACAGTAGCATTCTCAAACGAGGGCATTGATTAATATTAACATAGAGATTATATTAACAATAAAATTTGTTAAACATGTAATTTGCTTTTAACTGTGGCATTGCATCAAATTTCCAGCGGCATTATTAGAGGGTGTTTGTTTACAGGGACATTTTGGTGTAGGGACTAAAAAAACTCCGTGTCAGTCCCATCTAAACCAAACAGGAGGGACTTTTAGGGACTAAAAGTGGGCATTTGGGAGAGAAGACCCCGAGGGAGTCTTTTTGGGACTTTTTCCAACAGTTGCCCCTGCCACGCATCACACCTTGTTTCTATTAGTTCATTACTAGGGGTAGCATGGTCTTTTAGCATGTCATTTAATAACCTCTAGTCCATGTTTAGTCCCTGGAACTAAGCAGGTAGGGACTAGGGAGTTTTTAACCAAAAAGGGCCTTAGATTAACAATGACTAATGAGTTGCAGACGGTGGACGACCAAAGACCATGTGCATCTACCGATGTCTTGTGGTCATGCACATCTGTTGCAACAAAGAACAAACAACCAAGGAGCATATTTGTGTTGGTCCCAGCTTTGTTATCTTTAGACACCTTTCCCTATGTGAGTGCAACAAATCTAGTCCCGCTCAAACTCTACAGCCTTTGTCCCTTCCTTTCCTTTTTGAACTAGTACTTTTGCCCCTTCCTTTCCTCTTCGAACCACGTCCTAGATTTATGCGATACAACTTTCCCCACTACTTTCCCACATTCCTTTCCTCTTTGAACCACATCCTAGATTCATGCTATACAACTTTCCCCTTCATTTCCTCTTTGAACCACGCCCTAGATTCATGCTATATACTTCTGCTCCTAAATATAAGTCTTTGTAAAGATTCCACTATGAACCACATACGTATGTATATAGATGCATTTTAGAGTGTAGATTCATTCATTTTGCTCCGTATGTAGTCCTAGTAAAATCTCTACAAAGACTTATATTTAGGAACGGAGGGAGTACAACTTTTCCCACTACTTTCCCCCACTCCTTTCCTCTTTGAACCATGTCCTAGATTCATGGTATACATGCAGCTAGAACAATGCATGTGGAGTAAGTAAATTATACCTTAAGGTTCTTGAGGCGTGGTTCGGTGGGCGAGGGGACGGCTGCAAAGAAGAAGGGGTTGGAGGCCCTCCCACGCCGCTGCTGGGTGGAAAGTGAACAGCTGCGCCGGTAGTGGATTCCCTCCCTCGCCGACGGCGACATTGTTAAGCCTCCTTCCCTTCCCAAGGACGGATCCCCGGCTCTTTGAGCAGCAGTGAGGGGAGAGAGAGAGGCCAACGAAGTCTTGTTTAGATCTGGAGAGGGCGAGAGAGTGTGAAGAGAGCAACTACAAGCACTGAGGCTCCAGCGGCAGAGGGCGAGAGAGTGTGAAGAGAGCAACTACAAGCGCTGAGGCTCTAGCGTGTATATATATACTGGAGAGAGTGTGTGAAGCGTGCAAACCCTAGAAAACATTTTGACCAGTCAAAGAATTCTCCTGGCAAAAATTATGCTCAAGTGTAGTTATCGAACCCGAGACCTCAAGTTTGATGAGCGAACAGGCTAACCAGCTACACAACCCTCCCGTTATGTTCAATGAGAGGAAAATAACCTTTTATACATTCCTGCATTCGTGTGACAAGCATGCCATGTTTTTTGTGTGTGTGTGGGAGTCATTGGGATTTCAATCATAATCGTGTCATGTGGCTTTGGTGGTAAGACTATCCACAGTGGTGAAGAAATAATGCAGCCTTAGTCACCTTATCTCTCTCCACGTAGTATGTTGGGTCCCACCAGTCAGAGGGTGAAACAAACAAATTAATAAGAAAAATTAAAAGCGCCAATGTGTATCTTACCTCACACATCTCGCCATCGCCGGAACATTGTCCAATTGATCCCTCTCGTCACCGACGTACTATTTTCAGTGAATCCTTATTATAACATGCACACAAATTTTGGGCAATTGTATTCGACTTATGTCAGTGTGACACCATATCTCGTATACTTACTACTCCCTCCATATAGGTGTAATAAGTCACGTTAGAAGGTGCAACGGGACCAAGGTGCGTGCGTGTGCGTGTGTGTGTTTAACATCACGTGTGTGTTAGAGAGTGCGATAGATCGACCTACTCCTACAGAGAGATGGTGTGTAGTGTACGATTTTAGCCGCGAGAGTCGGTGCATCCTCTCATTTCCGGGCGTGTCCGGTAGGGACATGCGGACAGCTGCCACGCCCGCTCCTGACCAGCCTGTCCCAC
Organism: Aegilops bicornis; assembly: GCA_021605145.1. Lineage (NCBI taxonomy): Eukaryota > Viridiplantae > Streptophyta > Magnoliopsida > Poales > Poaceae > Aegilops > Aegilops bicornis. Next base: position 121,997,519 of record CM038673.1, read on the forward strand.
CCAAAGCCCTACCATCGCCATGCGTGCTTCCCGCCAGAACGGCCGGGCCGGCCCAAAGAATCGGTGCCGCATTCATGCCCGGGCAGAGCGGACGCGACCTCTCACTAGCGCAAGAGTGATGGTTGCTTCGTTCGTCCAACTTACTGCTGGGTCTATGTGATTTGATGGCTCATTGGTCATTATTACTGAGGTGGTAGGACTGCTGGATGTCCCACGCTTTTGGCGAAAGAGGTACTACTACTACTAGATTACAATTTTCTCCATTCTTACAGCAGAGGAGTGCAAGAGCAGTGAAAACACGCAGGCTCAGTGATTACATGGCCCACCTCACACTATCACCATGCGACACCTAACTCTTTACATAGTACTCCCTCCGTTCCTAAATATTACTAGATGAGTACCCAGCGTGCCGCTGAACAATGTATATATCTCTCTGCAAAATTATCGATTTCATAGAACTAAAAAAACTCTATAACCGCATGACAAATGTGGTAGTCAAACTAAATAAACTCCCATCATCATTTAGATCATCCCACGTAAGGAAAAAAGATCAGCCAACTCCTAATGCATAATGGGATTATATTTTTCTTTTTGACATGTTAATGGGACTTAAAAGATCACTTACATGCATGCTACCGGTGCATGCTTGCATGCATACATGTTGATGTGATTTAAAACCCACTCACATGCATGTGCCATGGTATTTCTGCATGCTTGCATGTGGCTTAGTGCGGAGCCTCTAAACGTCTAGATCAGATGATTATTATGGACTGATTTACTTCATCTAATGGCTACATCAATTTTGAAGATGTGGCTCAAGGAGAGGATAGATAATTCCTAGTAGTGGGGGCTAGCTATTACTAGTAGATAAGTCTTTGTAGAGATTCCACTAGGTGAAATACATACGGAACAAAAAGAATGAATCTACACTTAAAATGCATCTATATACATCCGCATGTGGTTCATGGTGAAATCTCTACAAAGACTTACATTTAGGAACGGAGGAAGTACTAGTATAGTACGTACTGTAATTTATCAGCGAGATAAATTTGTACAATGCTATGAAGCTTCCAGCTTCTGTTACATGTATCTTGCGTCCAAGGTTGCTCGTTGCAACATTTCATCAAATAGAAAGGAGACTAACATGCATGCTATTGCATCTCAATGTTTGACAGATCATAGCAAATATGTACTCCCTCCGTTCCAAAATAAGTGTCTTAACTTTGTGCAAACTTTAGTACAAAGTTGTACTACTACTAAAGTTGACACTTATTTTGGAACAGAGGCAGCTAAAGAAAAAAATGATCCATGCAGTCCCTAGCCCTTGAACCGTGAACCCTGACCAGGCTTCAATTTGCTGGCAATGTTCGAGATTCCTAATAAATGAAGTTTGCAACCTTTTGACCATCGGATCATTTTGTGCAGTTTCACCAAAATCGAGATGAGCATCCCGTGGCAAAGAAATTGAAGAAGCGTGATTAGAATAAGATTATCGGGACTAGTTGAGAGACATAAACTCATCACAAATACAAGACGTAGAAGCCAGAGAGAGGTATGTGCGGGGCAAAGAAGTAGAGAAATATCCATAGGGAGTGATGTGGGCATTTGGAAGCGGTGGTGCAAAATTTGGCTGTAAAGGGAGTTGTACCTGAGGGACGCAGCTCAACCTTGAGGATGGCGGCGGGAGGCGGCAACTGCCCACATCGCAGTAGTGAGCAATGGACGAAGGCAACCTCACCGGCTTTGTGAGAGAGAACGGCGGGGACCCCTGATCGGGACGTGCCGACAGTGGGTTTTCGCCTTCGGCGATGGCCACCGCATCCACACTAAGCATCCACCCCTTCCCCAAGAGGACGTGATCCGCCGGGATGTTAGAGATGTGGCCACAGTCGTTTTGTGTGAGAGAGTGTGAAGAGAGCAACCCCAGCAAGCAACCGTGTAGGCTGGCCCGTCCTGACTATGTATATAGTGGAGCAGTTTCCTTTTCTCTCCATATGAACCTATCATATTGCGTACATGCCATTGAAGAAAAAAAACTTTATTTATAAATGACGCGGCACCTACTACTCGTTCTCCTATAACCTCGCGCTTGGCATCTCCAAAATATTAACCTTGCGATTGGCTCTTCGCCTCTTCAGGAAGTCGAGCAATAATGGTAGTGCAGTATATATCGTTCTGGCTATATGAGACCGAATGAATTGCTGCACGTCCACCACATGGGCGAGGGTCGAGGGGCGAGGGAGAGTGCTACATACAGAGCAAAATGAGTGAATCTACACTCTAAAATACGTCTATATACATCAGTGTTTGGAGTATGTACTAGTAGTTCATATTGAAATATACTAAAGGACATTTATATTCCAAACAATATGATATAATCTCTATAACCAAGGTAGTAGGGACGAGGAGTAAACGGAGGGAGTAGTAAATTTTTCTCCTCGTCCTGCGAGCCACCGTGCGCATGGGCGAGGGAGTGGGCCTAAGGCGGAGCAAGCTTCACCTCATCCTGCGTGCCATCGCGCCCGTGGGCGGGGGAGACAGCGTACTAAGCAAGCTTCTCCTCGTTCTGCGAGTTGACGGGACACATCAAAAGTCTTGCCTCTAAGGTAGGCCCCACATGGTTTGCCTCTTTTTTTAACATAACACGTCAAGTCGCAATTTGTTTGTTGACCCGGGGTAGACGATCCTCCCTCCACCAAGTGGACAACCAGTACACGTGCCAAATTACCACGTGGGCTGCCTTTTTCGTACAGAATTGAGCTCCACTGTGTACCCGCGCGGGTGTGGTTGGGAAAGAGGAGTACGTGCATCGTGCATGCACCTCTTCTCTTCCAGCACTCCCCCAGCTACGTGGGTGTGTGTGAGAGATACAAACCGCGTTCGTGAGTGTTTTTTGTTTCGGGGTGGGGGTGGGGGTGGGGTGGCTGGTTGATTTCGTGAATTATTTGTGGGAATATGTGTCGATGACATCTCAAACAAAATTTTGCATGCAATGTGTGTGAAATGGAGGACTATCCATGTCATACATAGAGGGTCTGGCAATCCACGAGAAGAGAGGGAGGGGTCATAGCTATCGATAGAGTCGAAGAGAGGATCAAGTGGGTGGGTGCGAGATCGATGAAGAGAGCCATCGAAATTGTGTGTGTGTGTGTGTGCAAGTCAAAGATATAGGGCGACTGTCCTACCGGAACGTTAGAGGGCACATGTAAAGTTTATGTGTGGCAGGGAGACATGACTAGAGCGCTCGATGTATCGGTGTGTGTGTGTGTCGGGGGGGGGGGGGGGGAGGGGGGTGGGGGGAGGGGTAGGGAGAGGCCTGACTATAGAGGTAGAACGACTCTTATATGTGTTGAGAAGGAGAGACCCAACTATGTCTTGAGGGAGATCGGTCGGCATCCATACATAACTGAAGGACGGGAAATATGATGGGACAGAGAGAGAGAGAGAGAGAGAGGAGAGAGAGAGGGAGGGAGAGGGAGGGAGTGGGGTAGAGTGCTGGATGGGTGACGGAGTTGCTTCTCGGAGATGGTGGGAGAGGCCTACTAGACAAACTAAGGGTGGAACTGCAATGTTATCAATAAGAGTGGGGATGTGTTTCTGTGTGTGCCTGTGCGTGATAGATCTGTTGGGACGCATCCATGGATGATGAAGGGGAACCATGTGTTTGGTAAGCAAACCTAACTAGATCGGTAAATCAATTGTTGTTTGTCGGAGGAAGGGAGAGACACAACTAATGAGGTAGATCGATCGACGTGTGGGTAAAGCGAGTTATAAGGACCTAGCTAGCTATATGTATAGCGAGAGACCGGTCGGTGTACGCCCATTTGTTAGAGGCAAATAAGGCCCAAAGTGAGACGGATAGACAGAGAGAATGGAGCTAGGAGGTGGTGCGAGAGGCCCAAGTACTAGCTAGATAGGGGAGGAGTGTGCGGTTGTGAGATCGATGAAAAGAGGGGCGAGAGTTTACACGTGTGTCTGACTGTATGAGAGACACGAGGCAAGGACACATAAAGGAGGAGATTGAAGGTGTGTGTGTATGTTGTAGGCAGACATCGCTGGAGAGGTTTATCGAGGTGTGTTTCAGAAAGGAGTTGTGGAGACTCTGGGAGAACGACCTAAAGAAAAAAATGAATGTGCCCGGTGGATAGAATGCCGAGAGAGGGGGAGGGCGAGGAGGGCGTGTGCATGCACGAGAGAAAGTTAGTGGTAGCTACAAAGGTTAGAGGATTGTGTGGGTGTACGAGACTAACAAAGATCATAATTTGATATGAAAGCGGATTCATATATTTGAACAGGAGATCATAGTGTTTTAAACATTGCATGCATGAATATAGCGGTGATACACGTGCTGTGCACATATTATACCATAATGTGATAATGCATGGCGTTTGCAACTCACAACTAAATGCTGAACAATCTAAACCATACTATACATCAAACAATCTCACATTTCATTTGAATTTGTGATAATGTGTGGCATTTGCAGCTTACAACTAAATACCGAACAATTTAAACAATACTATATATCAAACATTCTCACATTTTATTTGAATTTGTGGTAATGTGTGGTGTTTGCAACTCACATCTAAATACTTGTAGGCGTAGGGGGCGGGGTGTCTGGTTCTAAGTCTGACAGTAGAATGGGGGGTAGGTATGGAGAGGCAAGATCCTAGCTATGGAGTAGTTGTATACGCAAGATGTTTACGAGTTCAGGCCCTTCTCGGAGGAAGTAACAACCCTACGTCTCGGAGCCCGGAGGCGGTCGATCAGATATGTGTGTATGAGTTACTGTGGGTGCGAACCCTTTACATTGAGGAGGGGGTGGCTTATATAGAGTTTGCAGGACCCTCCAAATTTCGCTTATGCAGGGATTAAGGTACATTAAGATAGGGAGTTAGTGGTAACGTCCTACATAAAGTGCTATGATGACCATAAAGCCACTTAATGACCGACCGTTTGAGTGCAGACTGACTGTAGATCTCCTGGCGGTCGAGTGGTTGGCTTCACGGTCGAGTGTCTTCAGACCCGTCGAGTGGAATCCTTCCAGGTCGACTGAAAGGTGGTTTGTTCAAGATATGTCCTTGGGGAGGGTACCTTGGACAGGTCCATGACCCTACCCTAGGTACATGGCTTCATTAGTAGCCCCCGAATGGATCAAGGTTTGAGTAGGGAAGGAGTTGAGAACCCTTCCGACCCACTTTTCGTGCGATGAGCACGTCTTGGTCTGGATCAATGAGCTTAGGTGACGGCTTCAACTTCTTTTTCAGTCGCCTTGATCCATTCTTTGTATCCGCCGAAAAGCGTTTTCGTACTTGGAGAACTCCGAATGACGGACAGAGGAAATCTTACGTCTGACGATTCGCCTACGGGCGCGCTGGATTTAGCGGGATTCGAATTTTCAGGAAACGAGCGGGGCGGAGGAAGCCGCAGTAATCGGATGGGATATGGCAAGGACGCCTCGATCTCTGCGCCACCTTTTTCGCCACGTATTGCGGGATTTGACAGGATCACCCGGGCCTACCAGTCAGTCACTCGGAAGCAACCTCATATAAGGCCCCGGACGGGGGTTTTTGAACAATGCGCTCCCCTTTCCTCCTCCCTTCCCCAGATTCATCCGCCGCGTGTGGTTCCATCTCAGTGCTGCTGCTCTATGCGCGTTTCGCCGGCGACAATGGTGAAAGAGAAGACGACGACTTTGGAGCGGGCGAAGAAGGTGACGGCGAAGGCGAAGGGAAGGACGACCAGTCGGGGCGGATCTTCGTCAAGGGCCGGCTTGCCGCAGGGCTGGATCCTTGGCAACTGGATCCGCTCGATGATCCGTCAGAAGGATCTCGACGACATGGCCGATGAGGGATAGATCCCCCATGGATCAGCGCGGCTCCCGGGGAAGGAGTCAGAGCTGCAACCTCAGGAGGGTGAGTGTGTTCTCTTGGCCACCCATGTCGACCGCGGGTTTTCTCTGCTGCCTCACCCTTTCTTTCGGGGATTTCTGAACTTCTTTGGGGCACAACTTCACCACTTTACTCCCAACTCCATCGTGTATCTCGCTGCTTTCTTTGGTTGCCGGCCTCATTGGGGTCTTTTCAAGCACATTTTCACTTGTCGCTCCCAGACGGTGAAAAAGGCCAATCCGAGTGACAAGAGAACTCAAGTGATTCATATGTGTGGGGGTCTTGGGGTCCAAATGAGAGGAAAAAGTTCTTTCCCGGCCATGATCTTACCCGAGTCAGTCCATGGATGGCAGTCGACTTGGTTCTACTGCACGGACCAGCCAACGCCAGGGCTGTCGACTGGACTCCCTCGTTTTTTCATGGACCGAGTGAGCAAGCCATCTTCTTTGAAGGTGATCCCGGAGGAGAAGGCGCAGGTGAAGGTGTTGGTCGAACATGTTGTCCAGCTCATCTGAGACGGGGTGACTGGTATGGATCTCTTGGAGGTCTTCCTTTGACGACGCATCCAGCCGCTTCAAGGTCGAGACCATCTGATGTGGTTGTACTCTGGCACTGAGGACACCACTCGGATCCATCCGGATGAGGTCGAGGATGCCATGCTGGAAAGGTGTCTTGCAGGCATCACAGGAAACAAGGACAACCCTCGAGGAGCCAGGAGGATCCTTCCACTCGACCAGTCATACGAAGTAGACAAGGTCCATTCCTGCATCTTTGACTGTGATCCCGCTTTCTCCATCTTGTTTGCTTAAAACCGGTCGATTGACTTTTGTCTTGTTTGTTGTCTTCCAGGCCACTACTAAGATGTACTCGATGCCCAACGGGGCGCAAGAACCAGTCGAGGAGGATGAAGGGAGCGGAGGCGAAAGCCAGGAGGAATGGCAATCTGACGGTGAGGAGTACAAAGACGACGACAACTCCGGCGAAGAGGAGGAGGAGGAAGAGGAGGAAGAAGTCGACCCCCCTCGCATGGAAAGGCGATCCAAGCTCACCCATGACCCCGCGGTCGAGCGTGGCAAGGCTATTGCGCCTGTCGGGCGATTTAAACGCCTCGACGACCTCTCCTCGCCCGATCGAAAAAGCGCCAAGCAACCCCGAGCGACGCCATCAAAGCCGACAAAGGCTCTGCCCAAGATGAGGATGGCCATTCCCACCATTTCCGGGTACAGCAGAACTTGTGTTTGGCATGGACATACTTTTGGTTGACTTGTTGACTGATCAACTGATTTCTGAAACCTGCAGCGCTGCTACCTCCGAGACCTCAGCCAGGAATGAAGACCAGGAGATGGAAGATGCTGCCACCTCTAACCTTGGTATGACCTCTGTAGTTTCGCTTTTGGTCGATTGGATTTCCGTTTTTAACTTTGAATCTTTCTTGTAGTCCCTCCTCATGTCATTGATCTCCCGATGATGACGATGAGGCGCTACTGATGCGGAGGAGGAATGAAAAGGCGCTGGCCGCAAAACTGCTCGGGTTGTATCGAGCGAGATGCTTTGGTTCATGAGGGTGGCAACATCACTCGGACTTCGTGTCTTTCATCGTGTACCGACGAGTATCCGACCTTCATCGTCCGATCGCTGATCCGCTTTCCTTTTCGCCACACACCACGTCCCAGAGGACCAAGTGGGTGCTTCTAAGGAAGCTATACGCCAGGCGGGGATCATGATGGAGCAAGTGAAGGTGGTCCGGGTGGCCAGCCCGGCGGCCTATGATGCTAGCTCAGCTCTTCAGAGCAACGTCCAGGTTAGTTGATCACCACTTGTTCTATTAGGATATGCTACCTGAAAACTCTTCTTTCTGAAGATCTTCGTATCTGTACACCCACTGGGTCTGTCGATTTAAATTTTGCATTGGTGGGGGCACGCTGAGTGCACCCACTGGGTGTAGTCCCCGAGAATGTGGTGGACTGCTGGCAGTCGACCGTAGTCTTTACACTTTGAATTTCTTTGCTAACTTATTCACTCCGTCTGGTCGGACCATGTCGAATGGAATCTTGAAACCGGTGGGGGCACTCTGAGTGCACCCACTGGGTGTAGTCCCCGAGACTATGGTGGATCACTGGCAATCGACCATAGTCTGAAGAACTCTTTTTTCGGCCGATCGATCGAACCGAAGTCGGTAGAACCAAAGGGGGCACGCTGAGTGCACTCACCGGGTGTAGTCCGAGACTACCGCTTAATATTTTGATTCGGGTCAGTAGTCTTAGGAATACTACGATTCTTCTTAGTCACTTGGAAGCAACCTATCTTTGATGTCCGTCAACGACTCTTCAGAAATCCTGCGAGCTTGTGGCTCGCTATACCGAATTGAAAACAAACAGATCCAGCTCAACCTTGACTTGAAGCTTGCTCAGGAGAACTTGCGGAAGCAGAAACGAAGCAAAAGGTATGGCTGGTGAGAACTTGACGATCGCCTTTGTCTTTCTCGCCCATTCTTAATTCTGATCTCATTGCAGACAAAATGGAGGAGGCTCTGAAGAAGAAGGATCATGACCTTGCCGAGGCGCAGAAAGCGGCTTTGGGCAAAACACAGCTCGCAGAAGAAAAACTAGCTTCAGCCGGTAAACTTGAAGAAGAGAACGCCAATCTGAAAGCTGCTCTCGATGTGGCCAACAAGGAGGTTAGCCGACTGAAGAATGACAAGATAGCTCTGAGTGACAAGGCTGGCGAACTGGCGGGGAAGAGGAACGATCTGGAGGCTTATCTGGAAGGGCTCGCCAAGAAGTTATTCCTCATGCTTGAAGGTAATCCCTCCTATCTGACTGACTTGTTATCACCGACTCATCATAGAACCATTAGCTTGAACTTGAGTTGCGTTCTGCACTCATCAAAACTTCAAGAGGAGACTAGTCGAGTGGAGACAAGCCTGGACCCCATTAACTCTCCTGTGAAGGATGAAGCCGCTATGAACGGCGTTCGACCGGAGTCTCAGATACGCTGTGGTGGAATACCTCGCTCGACTGAAGGCTGCAGTGTCGCGCATCGACTCGACACTCTGGCCAGGCGAGACGCTTCAAAATGACCTCGAGCCTTTAATGACTCAATTGAATGACGTTCCAAGTCGAGTGCAGGAATGGAAAAAGTCTTCTGCCAGGTGTGGTGGTGATGTTGCTCTGTCCCTGGTCCGTGTTCACTTCAAGGAGGCGCGAGAGGAAAGTCAAGGCCCATCAAAGTTTCCAATACCAAGAAGTACGACTTCCAATCTTTCATGGAGACTTTCATTGCCGCCACCCGGATCGCCGACGGATCGACTGACCAGCTTTGTCGCTACTTTCTAGTCCTCCACCGAGGAGTAAAAACTTCTATGCTTCGTCTTAAATTTGCCTCGGAATGCCGAAAGTGATCTTGTAACCGATAAACTTTAATGGGATCGGCCTTTGAGTACTTACGAATCCGTAGGATGTTATCCGAACTTGGCTTATCATCGAATATGCTTTCATTTGCCTTCGAGCGAACTTTGTTCTTCACTGGAATATACCTCTGCTTGAGATGCAGCTCGAGGTGAAAAATCGATCGACCTGCACTCCATTGTTCTTGCAGGTAGGGATGGATCACAGATTGTACTTGCGGCGCAGCTCCGAAGGAGTAGGTAACAGTCGGCCTGCACCTCGTCGTCCTTGCGGATCGGAATGGAGCGCACGTTGTACTTGTGGCGCAGCTCCTAAGGAGAAGGTAACAGTCGACCTGCACCTCGTCGTCCTTGCGGATCGGGATGGAGCGCACATTGTACTTAGGCGAGTACTGGACTGCAGCGAAGCCTCCGAGTGGTAGGGTTGCTCTCCACTCGGTAGGATTTTCAGATAGTTAAGTAGCATCGGATCGCAGCTTAAGCCCCGAGTGAGAGGTTTGCTCTCCACTCCGTAGGAGTTTCAGACACTTCGGCGAGTACTGGACTGCAGCTAAGCCCCCGAGTGAGAGGTTCGCTCTCCACTCGGTAGGATTTTCAGACACTTAGGCGAGTACTGGACTGCAGCTAAGCCCCCGAGTGGGAGGTTCGCTCTTCACTCGGTAGGATTTTTCAAACTTAGGCGAGTACTGGACTGCTGCTAAGCCCCCGAGTGGGAGGTTTGCTCTCTACTCGGTAGGATTTTTCAAACTTAGGCAAGTACTGGACTGCTGCTAAGCCCCCGAGTGGGAGGTTTGCTCTCCACTCGATAGGATTTTTCAAACTTAGGCAGGTACTGGACTGCGGCTAAGCCTCCGAATGGGAGGATTTTTTGTGTCGTAGCTCTGAGGGACAAGGTAACAGTCGACCTGCACCTCATCATCCTTGCAAAGCGCACATTGTATTAAATACTTAGGCGAGTACTTGGACTGCAGCTAAGCCCCCGAGTGGGAGGCTGGCTCACCACTCGGTAGGATTTTAAACACTTAGGCGAGTACTTGGACTGCAGCTAAGCCCCGAGTGAGAGGCTGGCTCACCACTCAAAGAGGATTTTAAACACTTAGGCAGTAGTACTTGGACTGCAGCTAAGCCCCCGAGTGGGAGGCTGGCTCACCACTCGGTAGGATTTTCAAGTACTTAGGCGAAACGAATTCGCAGCTAAGCCCCCGAGTGGGAGGCTGGCTCTCCACTCGGCAGGGATTTTTTTTACAAACTTAGGAGAAATGGGTTCGCAGCTAAGCCACCCACTGGGGGGGGGGGGAATTTCTCATGTAAGCAAAAAATAATAACAATCGCCGGGAAAATTATAACATTCTTGTCTTCGATAAACAAACTACAGAGGTACTTTTATTACATCTCACCCGAGTGAGTACTTAAGTATAAAAGGGGCGGAGCAGCTCCGCGTTCCAAGCTCGAGGCTCATCAATCTGGCGATCGACATTGTAAAGACGGTACGCTCCATTGTGGAGAACTCTGGTGACGATGAAGGGACCTTCCCAAGTGGGAGCGAGCTTGTGTGGTTTCTGTTGATCCACTCGGAGGACCAAGTCTCCTTCTTGGAAGGTTCGACTCTTCACATTTCTAGCATGGCGATGTAAGTCCTGCTGATAGATAGTCGAGCGGATCAGGGCCATCTCTCTCTCCTCTTCTAGGAGGTCGATCGTGCATCTTGGCCGGGCTTGCTCGCTTCATCTTGAGTAGAGTTTGACTCGAGGTGCATTGTGAAGGTGTCACTCGGCAGAACTGCTTCAGCTCCATAGACCAGAAAGAATGGAGTTCTCCCAGTCGACCGATTAGGAGTGGTCCTCAATCCCCAAAGAACTGATGGATGTTCGTCGACCCACGCTCCTACTGCATGCTTGAGATCGCGCATCAGCCGGGGTTTCAGTCCTTTGAGAATTAGACCATTTGCTCGTTCTGCTTGTCCATTCGACCGGGGTGAGCAATCAAGCATAGTCGACTCGCGTGCCTTGAGAGGCGCAAAAGGCTTTGAATTTTTCGAATCAAGTTTGACCCATTGTCGCGATGATGCTATGCGAACTCCATATCTGAATATTAACTCTCCGATGAAACTGATAGTAGTGCACGCATCGAGATTCTTGATAGGCTTAGCTTCGATCCACTTAGTAAACTTGTCGACTGCCACTAGCACGTGAGTGAAGCCGCTTCTGCCAGTTCTTAGCGTTCCAATCATATCCAATCCCCAAACAGCGAAGGGCCAGACGAGTGGAATGGTCTTCAAGGCTGAGGCGGGTTTGTGTGACATATTGGAATAGAACTGACATCCTTCACACTTGTCGACTATCTTCTTTGCCATTTCATTTGCTTTTGGCCAGTAAAATCCCGCTCGGTATGGTTTAGCCACAATGGTCCGAGAGGACGCATGATGACCACAGGTCCCCGAGTGGATATCATCAAGACTTATCTGACCTTCTTCAGGTGTTATGCATTTCTGGCCGACTCCAGTCGCGCTTTCTCTGTATAACTGTCCCTTGATCACAGTAAAGGCCTTGGATCGGCGGACGATCTGTCGAGCCTCTTCTTCGTTCTCCGGGAGCTCTTTCCTTAGGATATACGCGATGTACGGCACTGTCCAATCGGGAGTGATGACCACGACTTCCATGATCAGGTCGACCACAGCTGGGACCTCAACTTTAGTCGGATCAGTGGCACTTTTTGGCTGTGGGGCTTCTTCGGTGAAAGGATCCTCTTGAATTGACGGTGTGTGGATGTGCTCCAAAAACACATCACTGGGAATGGCTTCCCCCTTGGACCCTATTTTCGCCAGATCATCGGCATCTTGATTTTTCAGTCGGGGTATAAGATGAAGCTCTAACCCCTCGAACTTCTTCTCTAGCTTCCTCACTGCATTGCAATAACCAGTCATGGCTGGACTTATGACGTCCCACTCCTTCATCACTTGATTAACCACTAGATCTGAGTCGCCATAGACCATGAGGCGACGGACGCCAAGTGAAATGGCCATACGCAACCCATACAATAGTGCTTTGTATTCTGCTTCATTGTTGGAAGAATCAAAGTGAATCTGGAGCACATATCTGAGCTTATCTCTTCGGGGGGAAACCAACACTACCCCAGCACCGGAACCATTCAGCATCTTGGAACCATCAAAGAACATGGTCCGGTGCTCCGAGTGTACTTGAGTCGGCAGTTGCTGTTCAATCCACTCGGCGATGAAATCTGCTACTTCTTGGGACTTGATGACTTTCTTTGCCTCAAACTTGATATCAAGTGGAAGGAGTTCAATCACCCATTTCGCCACTCGACCAGTTGCATCTCTGTTGTGCAGAATCTCTGACAATGGAGCGTCGCTGACGGCTGTAATGGAATGGTCAGAGAAGTAATGAGCAACCTTCTTCATGGTCATATAAATCCCATAAACAAGCTTCTGATAATGAGGGTATCTTTGCTTTGATGGGGTCAATACTTCAGAAAGATAATATACTGGGCGCTGAACTTTGAAGGCTTTTCCTTCTTCTTCTCGCCGACCGTAAGTATCAGATCTTGATGACTTGTCCTGTGGCTGCAATGTAAAGCAGCAAAGGCTCTTTTCTGATTGGGGCAGCAAGCACCGGCTGGGTGGAGAGCAGAGCTTTTAGCTCTACAAACGTTGCATCAACTTCGGGAGTCCACTCGAACTTGTCTGACTTCTTCATCAGTCGGTAAAGAGGCAATGCCTTTTCACCGAGACGAGAGATGAATCGACTTAAAGTGGCCAAGCATCCAGTAAGCTTCTGGACATCGTGCACACGCATGTATGCGTTTCATTCGGAGTATGGTACCAAATTTTTCTCGGGTTGGCGTCGATTCCTCGCTCGGAAGCGAAAACCGAGTAACTTTCCGCCAGGAACTCCGAACGATGCACTTTGATGGATTAAGCTTGATATCATACCTTCTGAGGTTGGCGAATGTCTCAGCAAGGTCAGTCAACAGGTCGGAACCCTTCCGTGACTTGACCACAATAGCATCCACGTATGCTTCCACATTCCGACTGATTTGAGTGAGCAAACACTTCTGAATCATCCTCATGAACGTGGCTCCGGCATTCTTGAGGCCGAATGGCATGGTGACATAACAGAAGCACCCGAACGGAGAGATGAAAGCTGTTTTGATCTCGTCGGGTCCATACAGACGGATCTGATGGTAACCGGAATAGGCGTCTAAGAAAGACAACCGCTCACATCCCGCGGTCGAGTCGACTATTTGGTCGATGCGGGCGAGAGGAAAATGATCTTTCGGCAGGCCCGATTGATATGTTTGAAGTCGATGCACATGCGAAGTGTCTTGTCCTTCTTAGGGACCATGACCACATTGGCGAGCCACTCGCAGTGGTAAATCTCTCGGATAAACTCTGCTGCTAAGAGCCGAGCCACCTCTTCGCCAATGGCCTTTCTCTTCTGGACGGCGGACCGTCGAAGATGTTCTTTGAGAGGTTTAACTTTTGAGTCGACTTGTAGACGATGCTCAGCCAGTCCCACAGGAACACCCAAAGATGTCGTGAGGCTTCCATGCGAAGATGTCCCAGTTCTCACGGAGGAACTGGATGAGCGCTTCTTCCTATTTGGAGTCGAGTGTTGTTGAGATGTGAGTCGGAGCAGCATTGGGATCGGTCGGGTGAATGTGAATCGGTTTCGTCTCACCAGACGACTGAAATGCTGACTCCGTGGCGGGCTTCTTGGCTCGCAACAAATCACTCGGGTCTGCAGTTTTCTGGTATTCTTGCAGCTCTACCACTGCCATCTGAGCATCAGCGATCTTAGAGCCTTTCTGAAAACACTCTTCTGCTTTCTTCCGATTGCCAGTGACAGTGATCACACCTTTGGGGCCTGGCATCTTCAGTTTGAGGTATACATAACATGGTCGAGCCATGAAACGTGCATACACCGACCTTCCCAGAATAGCGTGATAAGCGCTCTGGAAATCCACGACCTCAAAGGTCAACTTTTCTTTACGAAAATTCTTGGAATCACCAAAAACCACATCGAGAGCAATTTGGCCGAGTGACTCAGCCTTCTTTCCGTGAATGACTCCATGGAAGCTCATGTTCTTGGTCTTTGAAGTCCGGACATCGGAATGCCCATCCCTTTCAATGTCTCTTGCATACAAGTATGTTCAAAGCTAACGCCACCATCCATCAAAACTTTAGTTAGTCGAGTGCCTTCGACGACTGGGTCGACCACCAAAGCTTGCCTCCTAGGGGTGGCTATGTGTGTCGGGTGATCAGACTAGTCGAACGTGATGGCGGTCTGCGACCATTTCAGATAACTGGGTGTCGCCGGAGCGACCATATTCACTTCTCGGTTGATAACTTTCAATCGACTTTTGCTTTCAACGTCAACAAAAATCATCTGGGTGGAATTGACCTGGGGGTATCCACCATCACTATCTTCCTTGTCCTCAACATTGTCCGACTCCTTCTCCTTATCCTTGGGCTGCTTCCCCTGGAACTGCTGAATCAAGAGCCAACACTGTCGAGTGGTATGCTTTGGGTAAATGAGTTTACCCTCTTCATCTTTCTTCGTGTGAATGTGACATGGCAAGTCCAATACATCATTCCCATCTTGGTCTTTCACCTTTTTAGGGTTCCAAGGCCCTTGGGGTTCCCTTGAAGTTTCTCGAGTCACGGCCAAGGCTTCTCCGAGCAGTAGCTCGACTTTTAAGCTTCGCTTCCATCGGAGTTCCCTCCCCGGTTTCATTAGCGGCTGACTTGTACTTGCCAATCCGAGCCGATCCTCTTCTTCACCATTGGCGTGCTTGGTGGCAATCTCCATCATTCGACTCGGGGTCATGTCTCCGGTCCGACCAATTTCAAACTTAACTCTCTCGTTCTTAATACCTTCCTTGAAGGCACATACCGCTCGATGATCGAGATACATTCTCTCTTGTGTGATGCAATGTGATCCATCTCTGGATGTAATCCTCGAGTTTCATTCGACTTTTGCACACACGATCGCAACTCACAACCCCGCCGCCGCTTTGCAAGTTCCTTCAAATGTCCTGACAAACACTCGGGCAAGATCTTCCCAAGTGTAATTGCTGCTGGGTGCTAATTGATTCAACCATGCTCTTGCTGAGCCCTCCAACATAAGAGGCAGGTATTTCATGGCCACTTCATCGTTGCCGCCACCAATCTGAACAGCCACTCGGTAGTCCTCAAGCCAAGTATCCGGCTTGGACTCACCAAAGGAACTTATCGACTCGATCGCCAACCTGAAGTTGGGAGGAATCACCGCGGCCCTGATGGCTCTGCTAAAACACTCTGGTCCTGAGACGTGAACTCTGCTGTTGGTGGGCACATCTCTGTCATGGCCTCCTCGGTGAGCTCTGTTCCTGTCGACCAAACCTTGAACAATAATGGATCTCGCATCAAAGCCTGGTTCCCTGGGGTCGACTGGAATCCTTCACCCAACACTGTGATGGCGTCTGTCATCCTGCTGTCGAGGCGCGTATGACCCACCCCTTGGGGGAGGAGTGGGCACTTGACGTCGATCATCACGATCGAATCAGTCCTCATACTGATCACGCTGGCCTCCGTGTCCCTCACGCCTCGGGGGCGATCTTGGGCTATGAGCCGACCGATCGTATTCGCAGGCTGACGGATCTCTTTGTGAATCCTATTCGCGATCGCGATACAACTGAATTTTGATCCCCGCTGCTCGGAGTAAATCTGACGATCTATAGCAAGCCTCTGCCAGCCTCTGACTGGGAAGGCTGAATCAACTCTGCTATACGGGCTGCAGCCGCTAGATTCTGAATTGGAGTTCGATATACCTGAGTCGGTTGTGGAAAGAGTTGACGTCGACTGGACGACGGGACCCGTTGTCGCGCTCGTTCGTCGAGCGCTCGCTGGAGATTTTCCAGTCGAGTGCGTTCATCCAAGTTGGCCAAATGCGCGTCTTCTAAGGCACGGGCCTCGGGGGTCTCTCCAATGATAGGACTGTGAAGTGCATCCATGTTCCGGCGGCGAAGCTCCTCCCTCTGCAGCGGAGTGAGTGGCTCGGGCAAGTACTCTTCATGGGCTTACGACGGATCGCCCTTGCCATCGCCACCGTCTGCGCGGGGAAAGCCGGGTGGACTGCGTGGACCATCGACCATCAGGACTTCCGCCGTTGGATCACTGCTGTCGCACTCAGATGCAGTCTCTGCAGAGCCAGTCGACAGATCGAACATGCCGTAGAGAGATTCGTCGGGCTCGATTGCCACAACTTGGGGAGTGGCCGACTGGTGGGCCACCGCATGCTTCGCCCACCGCTGAAGCCTCAACGGACCGGAGCGCTTGCGCCGACGAGAGACTGGGAGGGAGGACGGCACAGGAGTCGACCGATACTGGGTCGACGGTTGCCGCAGGAGGACGCTGCGGACGCACGCGCGAAAGTGCGTTGCCCCGCGGACGGGGAGCGCGTCGACGTCGAGTGGAGCCTCCTGAAGCCAAGCGGAGTCGTCAACGACGAACGTGAGCGCGCCGAGACGGATCTCGCGGCCCTCAACCAAAACTCCACCTGAAACCATGATGAAGGAGATCGGAAAAAACTGCAACTTCTCCAACAAGTCGCTAAGACACCTGCCCCAAGGTGGGCGCCAACTGTCGTGGTTCTAAGTCCGACAAAGAGAATGGGGGGTAGGTATGGAGAGGCAAGATCCTAGCTATGGAGTAGTTGTATATGCAAGATGTTTACGAAGTTCAGGCCCTTCTCGGAGGAAGTAACAGCCCTACATCTCGGAGCCCGGAGGCGGTCGATCAGATATAAAGCGTATGAGTTACAGGGGTGCGAACCCTTTACACTGAGGAGGGGGGGTGGCTTATATAGAGTTCGCCAGACCCCTCTAGCCCTTAGTTATGCAGGGATTAAGGTACAGTAAGATAGGGAGTTACTGGTAACGTCCTACATAAAGTGCTATGATGACCATAAAGCCACTTAATGACCGACCGCTTATGCGTGCATCGATTGTAGATCTCCGGCGGTCGAGTGGTTGGCTTCACGGTCGAAAGTGTCTTCAGACCCGTCGAGTGGAATCCTTCCAGGTCGACTGAAAGGTGGTTTCTTCAAGAGATGTCCTTGGGGAGGGTACCTTGGACAGGTCCATGACCCTACCCTAGGTACATGGCTTCATCACGGGGCACCATACATAATGTGATAAACACATTATACATATGAGACATGGTTTAGATTATGAAGATCTAGCTATAGCTGGAAATGTAATGTGATTTGAAATCAAAATAAAGTGGATTCAAAAAAATCTAGTTCGAGTTCATATAGTACACATAGTTCATATGTAACTCGAGACTAATCATGTGGTGTGCTGTGAAGATAATACACAAACGATGGTTTAACTTGACAATAATGATGATTGTAGATCTTATTAAAACAGAGAAACGAATTCAAATGCTTTGACTTCACAACAATCATTACTGTAGATCTTGTTCAAATAGAGAAACGAATTCAAATTTAGTTCATGTTGAAGCGGTAGTATATACGTTTGGAATGCACTAAAACGTTCATTTGAGTAGTAGGTTGCATGCATTATACACGTAGCGGAATATTTTAATTGAACATAACATGACTTCAAAGTTCTGAATGACATTTGTAGTGCGCATTGATTTGGTACAGTACACGTTAGGCTTGTCCGGAAATTTCAACCCGCGCCTTGTTATCCCGAAATATTTAAGATATATCTTTGTCTCGTTGTGCTCCGACAACTCCCTCCATCTCAACCCGCGCCTTGCTATTGCGAAATAACAATGCGCGTGAAAACTCCCACCTCCTGTGAAATCCCGACACGCAAAATGCCCGTGGTACCCCTGAACCGTAAGAACCGCCTCAAATTGGTGGGGGTACTTTCGTAACTTACCCCACATTTCGCATAAGCGTCTCTAAGCCATGGTTCCCCACTGCCATCCCATCCGCCCACCCATTTGTACACCGAGGCCGCGAAAACCCGCGACGAAACCCCACACCCTGCTCCGTCCGCCACCCAGCCGGAGCCTCTTCCCCGATGACGTCGTCCACAACAACACCTCGACGTCCCTCATCCACCGTACCGGATGAGGATCCGTCGTCGATCTCATCGTCCCGCCGGTTCAGCCACCCCGTCCTCCACCTCCAAGGAGCTGCCCCGATGTTCCCCTCATCTTTCGCGCCACCTCCATTCCCACACCGCCGTCTTCATCTACACCACCGGAAGAGCATCATCATCACCGTTTCCTCGGATGAAGCTGCGGACTAATCGACGCCACCAAAGAGGTTGTACACTAATCGCCGCATTTTCTTGTTGATTTGATCTCACGGTGCTGCCAGCGCTCGGTCCCGAGCCGACACGGCGCGACTCCATCCACGACGGCGTCGCCGGCCACTTCCTCCACGGCGTTGATCCCTCGACGGCGACGTCCACATCAGTAGGAGCTGCTGCTGCTTTAGCTCTCGCTCGCGCTGCTGCTTTGCTCTTGCTCTCGGTCCCCTCGCACGGGTTCCGCTCTTGCTATTGCTCTTGCTTTCATGCTGCTGCTCTCGCTCTTGCTCTTGCTTGCGATGTTGCTCCGATTTAGCTACACTTTAGTTGACTGAATCAACTTTTGGGTCGATCGATTTTCGGGGGTGGGGGGGGGCTCACGGAGAGGTACCCCACTATCTATCTTAGGGTTCAGGATGGGGCGGTGGTCGCAGCGGTTATGGGCGGTGGCGTGGGGATCGCCGGAGAAAAAGCTTGGCACGAGGAGGGGGCTAGAGGGATGGCCGGGGCAACGGCGGACCGGCGGTGGGGAGTGTTTTATGGCGGAGGCGACCACGGGCATGGCGGCGGGTGCTGTTTGGCCGGTGGTGGCTGGTGGCTCAGGGGGTGGAGGTTGAAGATGAACCGCATGCCCTTGATTTCGTATCCAACGGCTGCAATATCGACTGACCATAGATGAAAAAGTCAGTCGACCGACGTGTAGCCTCACCTTGCTAGTGCGTTCAGTTTCGACAGCAAAATTCAGTTTTGACAGCAAAATTCAGTTTCGACAGTTAAGTTCAGTTTCGGCAGTTATGTTCAGTTTCGACAGTTAAGTTCAGAGATGAGCGGCTGATGTATTTTACATCTAGCACTTTGTGGTTATATATTTTACATCATGTATTGGAGATGCTATTAGAATTCCACTCAGGTTAACGTTGTTCTTTGTCTCTCTTGTCCTGCTTCAGCCTCGGCATCGTCCAACTCACCGGAGCTGCTCCAACGATGAAACCCTCCATCACAGCAGAGCAGTACCTCGGGCTCTATCTCCAGACGCCTAAGACCTTCTTCCCCTCATTCGACAGCAAAATCAGCCGGAGCATCCTCACCGGCCAACCCAATCATGCTGAGATCGACATGGCTTCGCCGAAGAGGTTGTACACTTGTTGCATCGCTTTTTTACTCTGCATGTTATATATATTGTCCACTGAGCACACGGATTTGTTCCTTCAGTGTCTCCTTGAAAGAAAAAAGATAGGAATTTTAATTATCACGTGTCCTCCTTTTCAAATTCCCATTCATGAAGCAGAAGACTAAGAGATAGTAGCATAATAGCATTATAACCATACATTTTCTTGTGGTTTGACTTAATCTCACCATGCTTCTTTGCATCTTGTGATCTTCCAATTGTTGTGAATCAAACACCCAGATTGGCAGAAATCCTGTGTTTTTAAATTCTCTGTTTTGCACGTGCATTCCTATCCTATTCCAGTCTATTTCCTATCCCTGCATTGTTGGAATCCTCCAATTCAAACGAGCACTTACAGAATTACTTCTCTTACAGATAGTTGTCAAAGAAAACCTTGCGTGGTTTTTCCCGCCTCCGCGCCGTCGTCCACCCCAGCTCACCTGCTCCAACGATGAAGGGTCCAAAGACAAAGCAGGGTTCCGCCTCCAGACTGTCTTTCGCCGCCAGATCTTCTTCCCCTTACCGGCAGCCATGAAAACTGCATTACCATCATCACCGAGCAGATGACCTCGAGGACTACATGGGTCCGCAAGAGAGGTCGCACTCTTTCGTGTCTGCCACGTTATGCATCGCTAATATTACATGCTCCTTTATCGCCCTGTTCACCGATTAGACTCTGAGTCAGCTCCAAACTAATGGTCAAACTTGAGTTTTTAAATGGTTGTGCGGTACATATCGGGGCCGCTATCAATAGTATCTATCTACTATCTGGTTAATCTCCGGTGTCTACTATGAGTTTCATGTTGGGTGGGAAACAAACAGTAAAGAAGCCATTATCTGTATTTTAACTGAATCCATTATCTTCCTGCTATTATTGGTTTTGGGTCTATCCACAGGTTGCTACCATCACTCTAGATTTCTGCATGCACTCCTTACATAATCTCACTA
Source organism: Aegilops bicornis (assembly GCA_021605145.1). Taxonomy (NCBI): domain Eukaryota; kingdom Viridiplantae; phylum Streptophyta; class Magnoliopsida; order Poales; family Poaceae; genus Aegilops; species Aegilops bicornis. The sequence continues at coordinate 122,018,217 of CM038673.1, forward strand.
TGTTTTATTCCTATGCATGACAGTTATTGTAAACAATGGAACTGAACATGTAGAGCAAAAGAGACGAGCCTTGCGTGGCAATAAAATTTCATGCAGACGCCGCTCCATGGTAGGCGCAAAGGCAGCCCCCCTCCATGCATTTTGGATTGTAATCGAGAGAAAGATATCTGCTCGAGGGGATTCGTATGAAGGAGAAGACAACTCCTATTTACCCCCGAGGTCTTCGCTCTAACTTGGCATGCCGATGTTGGTTATATCATGCATATGGTGTCTTGCATTGCTTACTTTATACATCAAATATGTCATCTCGCTTAGTTTAGACATCCTTTGTGTGAATGCCATCTGCTTAGTTTATTCATCATTTATGTGAATTATGGAGCGCCATCTTGTTTAGCCAGCATCATATATGTGAATTTTGCAATGCCATCCTACTTAGCCACCATCTTATATGTAAATTATATCAGGGCATCCTTTTTTTCCGCTAATATTACATTTGTCAACAATGTTAGTACATTCAACTGCTCTTCGTGTGCATCAGCCATTTGACACGGTGATGGAAAATTCTGGAGTGAAAACAAGGTCTTCAGAGCAGACTATGCTATCTGACGAAGTGCATATCTCGCTGGTTACGGATAGCTCCTCAGAGGAGGCTTCAGAGATAGATGACCAATCCTATCCCCCCCGAGGTGTATGCTCTAACTTGGCAGGGTTATGTTGCTCATATCGTGCGTATGGTGTCTCACATTGCTATGTCATTTGATTAGCTTAGGCATTCTTTGTGTGAATGCCAATTGCTCAAAGGTCTAATTACCATATATGTGAATTATGCATTGCCATCTTGTTGCAAGACATTATATATGTGAATTATGCAATGCTATCTTGTTGCAAAGGCATTATATATGTGAATTATGCAATGCCATGCTGTTTAGCCAATCATCATGTATGTGAATTATATCATGCTATCATTTTTTGTATTACGTGTTCCGTTTGTCGACAACGTTTGTATATTCAACTACTCTTCCTGTGCATCAGCCATTTAAAGCGGTGATGGAAGTATCTGGAGTGAAAACAAGGTATTCAGAGCATACAATGCTACTGCTGAAGGCACATCTTGCTGGTTACAGAGAGCTCCTCAGAGGAGGATTCAGAGACTGATGACCAATCCTATTTCCCCCCCGAGGTCTATTCTCAAACTTGGCAGGGTTATATTACCCATGTCATGCATGTTGTCTTGCATTGGTTAGTATTTACATCATATATGGATTGCCATCTGCTTACTTGCTTACTATATAAATCATATATTTGAATTATATCATGCCATCATGTTTACATAGTACATACACATCATCTATCTGAATTATGGCATGGAAACCCATTTAATAAAGACATCATATAGTTATATCATCTCATCCTGTTTAGTGTTTATAGTCATCATATTTTGAATTATGGCATTCTATCCGTGAATGTATGTGAATTATGGCATGCCAACCTATTTAATAAACACATTATATAGTTATGTCATGTCATCCTCGCTTACATAGTCTCATATTTTGAACTATGTGTTTCCATCTTTTTAGTTAGCCATCATAATGTGAAATTGTGTCATGCTATCCTGTTTAGTTAGCCATCATATATGTGAAATTGTGTCATGCTATCCTGTTTGCTTAGACAACATAAATATGAATTATTTCATGCCCTCTTTTATTCCCCAATATCCATTGCACCTGTCTATCATACAATGTCTATACTTTCAATTACTTTTCTTGTTTATCATCCATTTGAATTGGAGAGCGTGATGGCAGTATCTAAGGGAGTATGTCATGCCCAATATGCGACCCTATCCAAAAGGAACTCGACGGTCCCACCAAGGATAGACCCGCATATTGAAACGCTTTTGCAAGGTGGATATCATTACATCAACATTACATAATAGATGGGGATACATACATAAGGCACAAATGCCACAATAATACATCAACATCATATACAAGAACAACATCCTGCTGCGGATGAAACATAAACAAACTCAAACGACATCCACCCTGCTAGCCCAAAGGCCGACCGAACCTATCCCCGATCGAAGAAGAAGCAGAAGAAGAACTCCAACACAAGCAAACATCGCCTCGTGTCATGATCATCGCAAACCTGTACCTGCAATCGGTGGTGTAGTAATCATGAGCCACGAGGACTCAAAGAATCCCATTACCATGGGTATCAAGACTAGCAAAGCTTAAAGGGAAATGAAGGGGTAAAGTGGTGAGGTTGCAGCAGCGACTACGCATATATGGTGGCTAACATACGCAAAATGAGAGCGAGAAGAGAAACAAAGGAACGGTCGTCAACTAGTAATGATCAAGAAGTGATCCTGAACTCCTACTTACGTCAAACATAACCCAGAAAACCGTGTTCTCTTCTCGATCAACCCCAAAAGAGACACTCACGGTTACGCACACGGTTGGTGTATTTTAGAAGAGTTTACTTTGAGTTTACTACAACCGGATATTAACAAATTCCCATCCGCCACATAACCGCTGGCACGGCTCTCGAAAGTTTATACCCTCGCAGGGTGTCCCAACTTAGCCCATGATAAGCTCTCGTGATCAACGAAGGATATTCCTTCTCCGGGAAGACCCGATCAGTCTCGGAATCCCGCTACAAGACATTTCGACAAAGAATAAAACAAGACCAACAAAGCCGCCCGAATGTGCCGACAAATCACGATAGGAGCTGCACATATCTCGTTCTCGTGGCACACCGGATGAGCAGTCCGCATAACTAAAACCAGACCTCAAGTTGCCTTGAGGGGCACCAGACAGGGCTCTAGTTCGGGCCAGCACTCAAGGAGCACCGGTCCGGGGTTAAAATAAAGATGACCCTCGGGCTCCGGAAACCCAAGGAAAAAGGGCTAGGTGAGGCAAATGGTAAAACCAATGTTGGGCCTTCTTTGGAAAAGTCTTATTCAAAGTTTAACTGTCAAGGGGGTCCCATAAATCACCCGACCGCGTTAGGGACGCAAAATCCGGGAACATAACACCGATATGACGGAAACTAGGGCGGCAAGAGGAACAAAACACCAGGCATAAGGCCGAGCCTTCCACCCTTTACCAAATATATAGATGCATTAATTAAATAAGATATATTGTGATATCCCAACAAGTAAACATGTTCCAAAGATGGAACAACATCTCCATGTTCCAACAAGGAACAAACTTCATCTTCACCGCAACTAACAACGCTATAAGAGGGGCTGAGCAAAGCGGTAACATAGCCAAACAATGGTTTGCATAGGAAGGGTGCAAAAGGTTAGAGGTCGACATGGCAAATAGGGGGCTTGAGCAAAGAAGTGATAGGTAGCGCAGCATAGCGAAAGAGCGAAGCAACTAGTATAGCAATGATAGTAGTGAGATCTAGGGTAGCGGTCATCTTGCCTGAAATCCCGCAAGGAATAAGAACGAGTCCATGAAGAAGACGAACGGATGAAGCCGAACCAAGCGTAGACGAACGAATCCTCACGATCGCAACGAAACAGGAACTAACAAGAAAAAGCACACAAAATAGTAAACACACCACACATGAACAAGACATGATGCACAACAAGCATGATGCATGACAAATCTACATGAAGCTACTCATGGCAAGAGATGATGCAAACAAGAGCAACACATCAAGGCAAGTTTAAATGAGGCCGGAAACAACATATAACAATTCCGGTAAGTCCTCATATGCAAATTTCGAAATTGGTCCAGATCTGAATAAACCTTATGTTCAAGTTGTTAACAGCAAGTTAAGATGCACCACGATGATCTACACGAAATTCTAGTCAAGTTACATATAAAGTTCATTAGATTCGGCGCTACGGCCTAGAAGATATGAGCAAAACAAGATAAACATGTCATTGATGCAAAATGCATACAAACATCAAGCAAACACTCTCAAAACATGGATGCAACATGATAATATGAAACTACATGCAAAATCAAGCAAGTTTCATATAGAGCACACTCAAAACGGAGCAACGGTTCAACACATACACACAATACAAGTTCTAGCAACAATCTGTCCAAAACAGCAACTAGGCATATTGCAAGCATCAAAACAACATGCTCCAGCATCTTAACATGATAAAAAAAGGCATAGGAATGATGTACAGGTAAAGTATTACAAAACATGAAAACTGAACTATCTCCAGATATCACTAGAACATGCTCAAAATGACATGGCAAGATTGCAAATAATAACAGTTTCAGGCATTGGCAGAAATAACATCAGGTTGCAATGTTTAGAGCTATCAAACAACATGTTACAGGAACTTAACATGGCAAAAAAAGGCATGGCATGAATCTACTCAAATCATAGAACAAAAGTCCCTTACTGACCATAAGCCAAAAAGGACCAGAAAATATGATGGCACCCATGTAAACATGGCAAGTTATATTACAGATTCATACATGGCAGGAACAACGATAAGTAGGCATGTTGGTGAGCTTGAACCACTCACCACAGAGCAATACATGGCATGTCAAGGCAACTAAAAGTAAGAAGACATGGCATAGAAGCTATACATGGCAAGAACAACATCATAGCATGCAAGGATCAACTACAACAACCTTGGCAAAATTGAATAACATGTAAACAACCTGCCAGGAAACATTTTATAGCAAAAATAGAGCTCGATTGACTCAAGCTATGTCATTCCATAATTGCAAACAAGGGCATGGATGGATAGAGAATAACCATATGTTCAGAACGTCCTGACTTAAGTATCTCAAAATAAGCATGGAACTCTCGGTAGCATCAAGTTTACATGGCATAAAAATATCAATAGAACAAGGGCTGAAATCAGCAACATCATGAAGCCTAGTTTGCATGCTTGTGCTAGTCACCACAGAGATCAGAAAAATACATGACATACACCCCTGGAAAGATGGCATGGCATATTACAAAACACATGTAGGACTCAAGTTCATAGGATGCACACATCAATCATGGCAAAAATGACAAAAGTGCATGTTCTGTTAAGAAACAGAAACTAACATCACATAGCACTCTTCTAACAGCATTTCGGGCATCAACATGAGCTCAAATGAAAATGATGCAATGAGATGAAATGATCTACTCTTCGAGGCGAACATTTTGATATATTACACGCGCGAAACGGGGCTATATGCAGAGAGTTATGGCATGATGAAAATGGCACAAAATATCACATATTCGGGGACAGTAGGAAATCGGGGTCAACCTCATCTGCACGGTTTTCAAAGCAGGCCGGAACTCGCCGGAGATCGACGTGGTGGTGGCCGGAGGACGAGGGTGAGGGCGCCGGTAGGGGAGTCACCGGATCCGGCGCGGGCGGCCGGATTCCGCCGAGAGGGGCCGGGCAAGACCGAAGCGGGCGTCGGGCGATCCGCCGGGCCGGAGTCCAAGGGGCGGCGCTATGGCGCGCTGACGGCCGGGCGGCGGGGCGGGACGCTGGGTCATGAGGTAGGGAGCCGAGGCGGCGAGGGAGGAGGAGGCGGCGCGGGAGGCGCCGAGGGCGCGTGAGGCTCGGCGGGCGACGGCGGGCTCGCCCGCCGGGGCGCCCGGGCGAGGAGGCTGGCTGGCGGCGCATGGCGGGCGACATGCAAGCTGCGGGTTCAAGCCGGGCCGGGCCGAAAGGGGCCGGGCGCGGGCCGGAGGAGAGAGGAGGGCGGCGGCCGACGTGGCGAGCGATGATTGGGCGCGGGCGGCGGGTGACGGCGGACACGTCCGGGCGGCGGGTGGACGTGTCCGTCGGCGGGAGGAGGAAGAAGCTAGGGTTTCGGGGGATTCATCCGCGAATTTTCGGGCGGGGGGGGGGGGGGATCTAGTTTTATAGGTAGAGGGAGGTAGGAGAGTCCAAATTAGGTGCGGTTTTACCGACGATCGTGGATCGAACGACCGAGAGCATGGAGGGGAGTTAGATGGGTTTTGGGCCACTTTGAAAGGGGTGTTGGGCTGCACACAAAAGAGGCTTTTGCGGTTACCCGGTTAACCGTTGGAGTACCAAACGACCTTCAAATGGAACGAAACTTGACAGGCGGTCTACCGGTGCTATACCAAGGCCGCTTGACAAACCTCGGTCCATTCCGAGACCGTTTAACACCCGCACACGAAAAGAGGTAAAAGAGGGCGCCGACGAGACATAGGAGTGCCGGATTGCAAAACGGACAACGGGGAAAATGCTCGGATGCATGAGACGAACACGTATGCAAAATGAAACGCGCATGATGACATGATATGAAATGCAGATGATGACATGGCAAAGTGCAACACGCAAGCACATGACATGGCAACGCTGACGAATAACTGACGGACACCTGGCGCATCAGATCCGGGGCGTTACAGAGTAACAACACGATCTTTAGAAAAGGTAGTGCTACTAGTTAATGCATATAGAACCACGGTTGTACTTGCCCAAGGACCAGATCCACCACACATACAGACTCTCGCAGATTGTACCCCTACCCAGTTGGACAGAGAACCAGCTACACCCTTCTAACCCCAACCCCGGCAGATAGTAACCCAGTTCCAGTTGACACAACACCGTCTCCACCACAGAGCACCCAAACACGAGCAGTTAGTAAGGGAACTACAAAGGCTGCCCAAAGCACGAGGACCACCACTCTAAATCCCAACTCAACGCTTTAAAGGAGAAGAAGATTTGTTCTCGTGTCAGTTACGTAGCTATGGTTCATACTCCTTTGTTGCATTATCAGATTTACTCATACCAACTATTTTCAAATTTGAAGGATGGAATTGAAACTCCAATGGGGCAACATGTATGTTTTAAACCTGTTTCTTTAACTGGTTTGCTGTTGTAACCTGCTCTATGTTGATTTCAGTTTCAATTGAATAAACAGTTATGTTCTCATGTCATGCACATTACAAGTGTTGTTATTTCTCTATAGTTACCCACACTTATATTCTATCTATTCTGCTTTGTCTTGAACAAATATTATTTCAACTGTGTCTCTATCTTGATTTGGCAACATAAACTAGAATGATATAGACCATAAAGTGACCATTGTACATAGATATATGTTTGTTTCATGCTGTTATCCTGTCCACTTTACTACTGAACTCATTAACCAAAATGAGTTTCATATACAACATGGTAAACATGTGATGTGTCTGCTTGTTTCTCTTTTAGAATGCGGACAAAATATTGGAGAACAGTACCGCGTTATCCTATGGTAAAGGAAGTAATGCAGATAAGGTTCAAGATAGTGAGACATCCCTGTTGGTCTCCAAGAAAGCTGATAAAAACTATCTTGACGACAGTGAGGGAACCCAAAAGTCATGTCTTGATGTAGTGTTTGAGTTACTGGCCACTACTGCTGGCACAAGCTCTTCGAACTCGCTGCCTGAATCAGTTCGCCTTCTTGAGTCTTAACTTCAAGTTGAAAGACATCGATCAGATGTGCTGCGACAGGAAGCTGAAGGATAGAGGAACTCCCTGCAGAATTCAGATGCATATTTTCTGGTGCAACAGCAAGTGCTGGAGGATTTAAGAGCCAAACATGAGAAAGTTAATAAGCTTGCTAAGCATCTTGCCAGCATTATGGGTACCCAGGATATTGTTTCTTGAGATCTTCTGAACTGGTTTCATTCTGGATTTGTTTTGCTGCGGCGTTTATTTGTGCTGGTCGCCAACTTTGACAACCAGTGTATATGATATGCTGCTTTGTTCCCTATATTTGCACTGATGGCGAACTTTGATGCCCACTGGATGTAATATGTGTAATAGCCGTGATAGCCTAGCGTTAGTTGCTTGCTTATTTATTTCCTTGTTGTCTTGTTTATTTGTTTGCTTGTAGTCATTGCAGTTCTTTTTCCGCGGTTTGCTAGCGGCTGCAATAACCTATTTTTTTAAACTAGGCCACAATAACCATGAGCTAATATTTACTGTGAAAGTGCGTTATATCGACTAGAGGGGGGGGGGTGAATAGGCGATTTTTATGAATTCTTCACTGAGGAATTTGCCGGTGAGGAAATTCCTTAGCGAAGAACTACGTGCAGCGGAATAAGTACTTAGATGTAAACATAACAGAACACAAGCATGGTCATCATGATGAAATGAAGACAAGAACAGAGTACAAAAAGCGTAATCACAGGATAACACATGATGAAGACAAACAGACCGAAGAAATTGAACTGAGGAAATTGAGAAAGTCTTCAGTCAAAGTCTTCAACACAAATATGACAAGCACACGACACAGTAATGAGGAAATGAAAGAGTTGAGGAAATAGAACCAGTTGGCTTGGTAAAGACAATGATTTGGTAGACCAGTTCCAACTGCTGTCTCAGTTGTACATCTGGTTAGGGCGGCTAGGTATTTAAACCTGAGGACACACAGTCCAGGACACCCAGTCCTGAACATGCAGTCCAGGACACTTAGTCCTCCCCGTATTCCCCTTGAGCTAAGGTCACACGGACTCGCCCAATCACCGTGGTAAGTCTTCAGTGACTTAGAACCTTCACAAACTCGGTCACTCGGCGATCCACAATTCCTCTTGGATGCTCTAGACCATGACGCCTAACCATCCGGAAGAATCGAGTCTTCAAAGGTAATAAGCGCCGGATCCATGCAGGATCAATCTCTTCATGATGCTCAATCACTTGGGGTTTGTAGGTGTTTGGGTTTGGGTTTTCCTCACTTGATGATTTTCGCCAAAGTCCTCGGAGGATGGGATGCTCTCAAATGACAAGTGTCGGTTTTCTCGGAGCAGCCAACCAGCTAGTGGTTGTAGGGGGCGGCTATTTATAGCCTAGGGAGCAGCCCGACATGATAAGACATAAATGCCCTTCAATGATATGACCGTTAGGTGGATAAGATACTTTGGGATAGCTGGCACGTAGCACAGCAACGGTCGGAAATTTGAGGTTCAAATTCCTCAGGGCTATCATGTTCCTCACTGTGTAGGCAATCCGTACTCGCGAATACCTAACTCCTCAGTCAGAACAAATTCCTCAGCGACCAGAAAAACTTCGTCTCTGTCACTGAAGAAATTAATTGAACTGTATGAGATTTCCAATGGCTTCGCTCGAAGGGATTGGTAGGTGTAGGATTTTGAGTTGAGCATCACATGGACATTTTTCCTTAGTATTTCCTCGACCCCCTTTAATAGTACGGTGTTTCCTATGACTCAAGAAAGAGAAAACGAAACAATGAAAACAAAATTCTTCACGCTTCATGTTCCTCAAATGAATACCAAGTCTTCAAGGTCACACCAATTTCTTCACTTTCAAAGTCTTCAGAAAGTCTTCAGAATACCAAAGTCTTCAGTCGAAGAACTTCATTTTTAGGGGTCGAATTTCTCTGTAAATATCAAATTCCTCATATACTTATAGACCGGTGTACACTCATAAACGCATTAGACCCTTAACCTAAAAGTCTTCAATACACCAAAATCACTAAGGGGCACTAGATGCACTTACATACTGTAGTGACACTGGGCCTCCTATTGGCCATAGAAATAGTGGGCCTTCTACGGGCCGTAGAATCAATGGGCCTTCAATGGGCCGTAGAAACAATGGGCTTTCTGCGAGCCGTATCATCAATGGGCCTTATACGGGCCGTATGATCGATTGGCCAAACATGGGCCAAACAGACCGCATTATGGCCGTAAACGGGCTATAGTTGGAATCGTCCGTTCATGGGCCGACCATAACGGGCCATCATTAATAGGCCGTATTTGATGACGCTATGACGGGCCGACTGTAACCACGGGCTGAATTTGGCCCACAAGCAGGAAATGACAGTAACGGGCCGTAAGTAAACGAATGCTGGAAATGAGCCCAAGAATAAATGGGCTTTGAGAAGGCCGAAACATAACATGGGCTGGAAACGGCCCAATGGAATAACGGGCCGTTAATGGGTACAAAGTGATACACTGTTCATTACGGGCCAGTTTCACCACGGGCCATTAATGGGTGTAAAGTGATACACTGTTCATTATGGGCCAGTTTCACCATGGGCCGTTAATAGGCCAAGAGTTACATAGGGCCTCATATGGGCCGAAAGACGTCATGGGCCATACATGCGCCAGAAGTGAAAATGGGCTGGAATCATATTGGATGGCCCAGATGACGCTCTTGGGCCTAATTCGGATAGGGCGAACGGACCTTGGGTTAGCGGGTGTAAATGGGCTATATGCGAACATGCCGTTAACATGCTTTCCATGGGCCGGCCCGCCACCTTTTGACCAAGTCAAACGGGCCGGCCTTTTCACAGGAATGGGCCTCTGTTGGGCCGTGCCACGTGTCGATGTATCATAGGCGCCTTACGTCCAATGAGTGGATGACATCTGTCCCAACGATGAGCAGGCACGTGTTTCCTCCAGCCAATGATAATTTTACACGTGGAAAATCCCCATTGTTCGGGGCTGTTAACGGGTTATCGGATCCAAAACCCGACCCGATAGCTTAACGGCATTCCGTTACGGTGGATGCCACGTGTCGGTCACCCTTGACGAAAGCACTTCTGTGATGCGCGATTTATCGTCATGGAAGTGGACACTTCCCTGATGATAATTTTGGTAATGTCATGGAACACTTCTACGACCGCACATGTATGACTATCTTGATTCTGTCATAAAATCGTCATGGATGTACATGCATGGCAGAAAACACGACCTACTGTGACAAACACGTATCATCACGGAAGTGTATTTTTTTGTAGTGATGGTATGTGTTTTACAATTTGTGTGAGAAGCATCACCTCGATATACAAGTTTTCCAAGCTTCGGAAGTGTTCCACCAAGGAAAAGACTGCGTGTAGGTCATAATCCATGGTGATAGACAACGTCTTGATAGAATGAACCGCTGTGGATGAGCTGACTGTCAGCAAACACTTCATGTAGAATAAAACATAATATTAGTAGAGTAAAGGTTGAATTGCATAGAACTTGTTCGTACCAATGAATGGAGCTGAAAGTACTGTTGAAAGTCAGTACCTGAATAATTATACGGTCATTTGTGACGCCGAATTCACAGAAAATATTAGATAATTTGCCCATGACCTGCAGTTTAGGTGCAGAGGTGATAACTATCCGCAACTTTTTGCAATCACCATCACAAAGCAACCGTTGAAGTGACGAGGCATCTTCTATAACAATTTTCCCATAGTAAACAGAAATGCCGATGCTTATAAGGTTAGGTGAGTTTATTTTGATGCAATGGCGCCTCACTGTCCAAACAAGCAGCAGAGACTCAAGTGTAGGAGAAGTAGAGCTGATGATGCTTTGTAATGAGACGTCTGATACATCAACATCTACTAGCGAGAGTCTCCTGAGCAGTGGTAGTTTAAGCACCCGTACATAATTGTCTGGTAACTTGCAAAGAGCAAAGGCGATGGTTTGGAGAGAGGAGGAAATCTGAGGGCTTAATGCTGGTGGTGATGGCGTGAGCGAAAGGCATGAGAATGGCCCTAGTCATGTTGTCTCAAGCATGGTGGGAACAGGTAGTAAAACTCGAGCACCTGGAGATTGTTCAGTCTTGGGGATCGAAGCCAGTCGTAGACCATGGAGTGCCTGCAATCGAGGTAGGATGCCGGAATGCAGAGGCGGCGAACTGCACTCTGACGCCCGGAGAGGATGGCCTCTGGAAGGTATGAATCATCATATGAATTATCTTCACCGACATGTTCTCCTCTAAAAATAGTTCTAGTGTATGTTACGCGGACGAGTACCTCCGGTGTGGCATAGTTCGCGGTGACCAACTCGAAATGTACTTGATCTAGAGGGTTAAAAAGACGTGGGACAGGGATCTCACTGCAGTCCAGATTCAGAGGAGCGGCGCGCCAAACAGGGCGCCACCGACATGTGAGGATTTGAGTGCGAACGCCTTCCTTAGTGGAAAGACGGGATATGATCTCACCGATGACACCGTCCGGGAGGTCACTGATGCGGTCAGGACCAGACTGCTCTTCTTGATCCTCGGATCCAGTAGGCGCACCCTCGCCGCTTCCAGCCGCTACCGCCAAACCACCAGAGGAAGGCGTCGCCGGTGGCACGAGCCTCGCCCTCTTGGTGCTCGGGGCACCGGAGTTGACCTCCATCTCCGTTTTCATTGCTGGGATTGCGACGCCTGCGAGCGCCGCTTTATGTGGCGTGGATCTGGACAGTCCAAGAAAGAGGGTGTGGCTAGGGTTTCAAGACACCGTCCGTCCGCCTTAAATAGCCGGAGCCTAGCCTCTGGCGACGAACCAGACCGGCATCACCGGAGGAGACGTCCGTCGGACCCTTGGGTTTCCGTGGCGTCGCCACGTGGCGTTCACACCTGAATACGTGGAGACGCCCGTCGAAACATTGTGTTTCTGCAATCAACGCACGAACGTGGCTCCGCACAGAACACAAGCATGCCTCCATCGCCATCCCGATGGTGCCTGTCCTTGTAATATAGTCAACGGATGCATTTGGAACACAAAGAGACACCAAGGTGACTCTGGATAATTACACGTCATGCGTTTGTGAGTTTGACAACCGTGCCTGTGACCTGAAACACTGACACACAAAAATCCGTCTTCGTGCGTAAAGGATCGTGACGCTACTAAACATACAAAGTTGCCTTCCATGCATTTGAGTTAAAAATCTTACAACAAAAACAATTGTAACAAGGACAGTCACCCGATTCTACTAGGTTTTCGTAATAAACGCACAAACGTGACTCCGGGTAGGAACGAACCATGCCGCCGTGGGCTGGACATCCGTGCCTCTCCTTTTGACCGAGTCCACCGACTCCTTCGGAACACAACCAGAAAACCTTTGTGCGTGACTCTATATAATAGCACACCATGCCTTCGAGGCATGTATGCCCGTGCTTGTGACCCTTGACACTGAAACACAGATAGCCACGAACGTCGATGTCTTTATCAAGAAACAAGCGTCACGCAATTCGGTACTGAACCATGTCTGTATGGACTTAACGTCTATGCTTTTAAATACAAGGAAATGAGCTTTTAAAATTAGCATCTCTCATATAGGCAATTCCGTGCCTCACAGAGTAAACACCCGTGGCTGTGCGTAAGACAAAGGTTCAGTTCCGTGGGCTAGACGGTCGTGCAAATCCTTCTGGTCGAGTCTCACAGGCGAGCATGACTCTATGTAATACCATCGAGCATGCGCAATAAACGCATGATTGTGACCCTAAAGTATGCCACCATGGGCTTCTCGTCCGTGACTCTCCGTCTGAACGAGTCGTCTGAATCATTCGGAACCCAAACACAAGCGAGCATGACTCTATATAATACCACACGATGCCTTTGTGGATTTGACGCCTGTGCCTGTGACCCTAATGACTGAAACACAGAGAGTCACAAAAGTACATAACCGTGGCTGCACAGAGTGCTAGCCCATGCCTTCGTGGGCGTCACGTGCGTGCCTCTCTTTCCTACCGAGTCCACCGTGCTTCCGGCGTCAAACAGATTCTTCTATGGAATGTGTGCCATAAATAATTAAAGCACTGAGGGGCACGCCCATGCCTGGTCTGCATGTGCAACAGTGCATTTTGTACCTTGAAAGTCGTGGTTTTATTTAATGTTTCAAGCACCCATCTACCATTGACTTGCTACAAGTAAGTACTTAACCTGGGCCCTCCTGTCAGGAAGAAAAATAGAAGAAGTAATTAATCTGGACCCCTCCGCTCCTTGTCGTGGGTATTTAAGTCGTTTCGTGGATTGACAGGCTAGTCCATTTCTCCAGATCCATCGTTTCTCCAAATCCACGCCACATATAGCGGCGCTCGCAGGCGGCGCGATCCCAGCAATGGAGACGGAGATGGAGGTCTACTCCGGTGCCCCGAGCACCAAGAGGGCGAGGCTCGCACCACCGACGACGCCTTCCTCTGGTGGTTTGGCAGTAGCGGCTGGAAGCGGCGAGGGTGCGCCTACTGGATCCGAGGATCAAGAAGAGTAGTCTGGTCCGGACCGCATCAGTGACCTCCCGGACGCCATCCTCGGTGAGGTGATCTCCTGTCTGTCCACTAAGGAAGGCGTTCGCACTCAAATCCTCGCACGTCGGTGGCGTCCTTTATGGCGCACCGCCTCCTCAATCTCGATCGCAGTGAGATCCCCGCCGGTCGCCTTTTAAGCCCCTAGAAACAGTTCATATCGACGCATCGTCCATGCTTCCCAAAGAAGGATGTCATTCAGATTAGATATTTTGGAACTCGGTGTAGTTTTGAACATGACGTTGATGGTCCATGCCTTCGGAAGCCATCCTCTCCGGTCATGGGGGCACAGATTCATCGCCTCGTGCATTCGGCGTGTTACCTCCACTGCAGACCCTCTACAGTTGACGCCTGGCTTCGATCCCCAAGACTGAAGAATCTCCAGGTTCTCGAGTTCTATTACATGTTCCCAGGTTTTTTAGAAAAAACCATCACACTACCACACGAAATCTCTTCGTCCACGCCCTCACCACCGACTTCCACGCTGTTGTTTTCCTCCTCATTACACACCGTCACATTTGCTCTTTGCCAGATAACTGATAAGTATGCACGATCATTTAAACTTCCACTCCTCAAGAGGCTTTCGTTTTTGGAAATTGATATATCAGATGTCTCACTGCAAAGCATAATCAGCCATGGTTGCCCTGCCCTCGAGTGGCTCCTGCTTGTTTGCAATAACTTGGACCACTACATCATAATAAACTCAGGCAAAGTTGAAGTCATCTGTATCCTTTGTGAGAATGGTGAACTCATTGTTGAGGATGCGCCCTCACTTAAATGATTGATTCACGATATTCAGAGCCGACACTTGGAGATAACTGTCTTTTCTGCACCTAAGCTTGAGTGTTTGGGTGATTTTTATGAAGGATTTCCTGAATCCAAGATTGTTTTTGGCTCTACAGTTATCGAGGTACTCACCTTTTGCACTATACTCTTTACTTGCATTCCTTGTAGTGCCGAAGTTTCATGTCACGCGACCTTTTATCCAGCTAATTTTATGATATGTGCTGGTCGCAAGCTTTGTCTGTAGTCAGCCTATCAATGCCGGTTCAATCTGTGAAGATCCTGCTTATCCACATGTCATTAAATCTGAACAAGGTTGTTGCCTTGATGCGATGCTTTCCTAGCCTAGAGAACCTGTTTATCGAGGTAACGATTTCCAGACACATTGAAAGCACATACAATGCATAGCGTACTATATTCGAGGCCTCTATCATTCTTTGTAGTCCTCGAGTATTCTCACTCTTCATGCATTTTCAGGGAGGAGTATGCCGCGAGGAAGGTGTAACAAATAAGTGGCGCCACAAGCACCGGGTGTTTCTCAAACAGCATGACATTCGCGTGAAGACAGTAACGCTGCAAAAATATGTACACTCGAACAAAAACATTGAATTTGCAACGTTCTTTGTTCGGAACTCAAAGGAGTTAGAGACTATGAGGCTTAAGTTTCTATCCCCCAGACAACATCACTGAAGGATTTTATGAACATCAAGAAGAGATGCTTCAATGGGGCAACAAGGCTTCTAGACGTGCTCGTCTTATATTGTCAGGGTATTGTAGGCATATGAACTTGGATTTAAAAGTACACATCTGGACAAACCGTGTGTCAATCATGGATTTGCCGTATCCATTGACCCGTGGATGTTGAAAACGGTTATCCGGCTGTCAGAGATAGGTGTTGTTGCGTGCTTTCTAGTTTGGACTTCGAGCTTGTACTTTATCCATTGTGAGGTAAGGTTGTCAGGAACTTGTTTTTGTGCTCTTCAGCCGTGAAGCAACTCACAAGCTCAAAAAACTATCAAGTTTTCATGTTTTTGTGCACCGTTTGTATGTTAGGATTTCCTTTTGTGAATAGAGCGAGCGACTAAAATCATCTGGAACATGCAGTCACGTGTGATGTGACGGTCGTGCCTCTCCAAATAACTCGTTAGCTGAAGTATTTTACAATACAGAGGCGGGCGTGCCTCTTGTACCTGTAAGACTGTGCATCTGTTGTCACTGCACGACACTTCCTTTGTGCATGTCCGTGACTCTGTGGTGAACATTTTGGGTGGAAACACGCTGCACAGTCTAGAACATAGTGTCTTGTAGAACCATGACAATGTTGTTTCTGTAAATAGAGACGTGCCTGTCGTGGAACCGCTGTGCTTGTGCTTTGCTTAAAAGCGTCACCATCCATCTTCTTCTACTCCGATCCAACTATCTGGCTATCAGAGCAAGGCGAGACGGTGAGAGATCGGCCATGGAGGCGATTCGGGCGACCACCGTACGTCTTATCGAGGTGGTCAGGGAGAGCAACCCGTAGCCCAACGCACTGCAGCGCCTCCAGGGGCTGCTGATGTCCGCCATGGCGCGTTGCTTCTTAGACGCCAGCTTCGCCGCCTGGCTCAAGGGTGCACTGGAAGACTTCATTCACAAGTTCAGCCGCCAACAAAGAAGGTGAAGGACCTCGACCGCCGCCCATTCCATGCGCCGCCTCCGTAAAGGCTGAGCCTCCGCCTCGGCTTCCGTGACCCAGCTCGCCGGCCTCCATGGGAACGATCTCTTTCGCGCGCTGATGGCCCTGCAGCTCCCAGTCGGCACGCCGCCGGAGGAACACCTGGAGGTCGCTCCCACCGCGCAACGCCTCATCATGCATGATGAAATCGACAAGTTCAGCTAGATCTACGGACAAATTGTTTACGAGGACACCTGCAGCGCCGTCCACGAGTCGACCATGGAAGCTTACTTCGACCACATGCAAACTTTGGCGAAGCTCGTTCAGGAGCACATCCACCTCGCCGACGCTGCCCCCACTTCTCGTCCAACATCTGGACCATCAAGGGCACAAGCCCGGGCGCCTTGATTAGGTCCTTGCTGTCGGTGTCAAAACCGGCGGATCTCGGGTAGGGGGTCCCGATCTGTGCATCTTAGGCTGATGGTAACAGGAAGCAAGGGACACAGATGTTTACCCAGGTTCGGGCCGTCTCGATGGAGGTAAAACCCTACTTCCTGCTTGATTAATATTGAAGATATAGGTAGTACAAGAGTAGATCCACCACGAGATCGTAGAGGCTAAACTCTAGAAGCTAGCCTATGATGGTATGATTGCAATTGTGATCGGCCTTCTAAGGACCAACCTCTCTGGTTTATATAGACAACGGAGAGGGCTAGGGTTTACATGGAGTCGGTTACAAGGAAGGAAATATAATATCCGGATCGCCAAGCTTGCCTTCCACGCCAAGGAAAGTCCCATCCGGACACGGGTCGAAGTCTTGAGTCTTGTATCTTCACGCTTCAATAGTCCGAACGATGTATATAGTCCGGCTGTCCGGATACCCCCTAATCCAGGACTCCCTCAGTAGCCCCTGAACCAGGCTTCAATGACGATGAGTCCGGCGCGTAGTCTTGTCTTTGGCATTGCAGGGCGGGTTCCTCCTCCGAATACTCCAAGGTAATTATCGAACACTTGAACCATGTCCGGATCCACAAAATGATCTTCACATGCCACCGTAGAGAGAATGGTATTTCACAAATGCAATTTGCTGACAACTTTTTAGGCGACGCAACGTGTCATTACGATCGGGTCATTATTTGAACCATTTTCCCACAACCAGCCACAACGCATATCGCGAGGCGGTTTTCTTGACACGTCTTGTCAAAGTAGAGATCATGTCCCCTTATCACATGATTCTCATCAATACGGATACGGGCAATCCCACCACATCATCATTCGCGGCGCTTGGGAAACAAACGATTCCCAACGGGCAAGTGGGGAGGCGCACCACTTTCGTCGCCTCCATAAAGGGATAAGATTTCCCCATTTTTACCCACGCCTTCTTCCTCCTTTGCCCACTCTTGCCTCCTCGAGCTCCAGCGCCAAAGCACAAGCCTTCTCCGCACAGCTAAACATGTCCGGAGCAGGAGGCAAGTGGGTGGCTTCCACCGTCAAGGAGAAGCATATCGCAAATCTTCGGGCGGCCGGATACTTGGCCGCAGACATAGACTACCGGCTACTGGACGTCGGGCATGTCATACCGACCCCAGGACCCCACGAGAGGGTCGTGTTTGTCGCCCACTTCGTCCGTGGACTGGGATTTCCAATTCATCCCTTCGTCCGCGGGCTCATGTTTTACTACGGGCTAGATTTCCATGATCTAGCCCCGAATTTTGTCCTCAACATCTAGGCGTTCATCCTCGTATGGGAGGCCTTCCTCCGCATCCGGCCTCACTTCGGCCTGTGGCTGAAAATCTTCTGCGTGAAGCCGAAGATTGTAAGCGTCCAGCACACGGAGTGCGAAGGGGCCATGGTGGGCAAGATGCCTAACGTCACCTGGCTGGACGGCTCCTTTGCGGAGACCGTAAAAGGGTGGCAATCGGGGTGGTTCTACATCACCGAGCCACGCGGCACCAACTGGGCGGTGGCCCCCGAGTTCCGATCCGGAGCCCCCATGTGGCTCACCTCCTGGGAAAAGAAGGGCCTGACTTGGGGCGAACCTACCGAGCTGACCGGACTCCAAAGCTGCATCAAGAGCATGAAGGACAAGAACATCAAGCTTGTCAACGTGATCCAGGTCATGCTCATTCGCCGAATTCTGTTGTGCCAAAGGCGAGCATTCAATCTGTGGGAGTTCGTCCCGGCCGAACACCAGACGCTTCAGAGGCTCTATGGAATGAAGCACAAAGACGCGTGGAAGGTGTTGTTCAAGGCGTCCGAAGTACCTCCTCCCACATCCGAGGACCGCGGAATTCATGCAGCGCGGCCCCCACGTCCGTGAGTTTTGGGACTACCACCGGATGTGGTTTTTCCCAATACATTCATGGGGGAGTCTTAAGTATTTGTGTATATTTGATCA
Organism: Aegilops bicornis; assembly: GCA_021605145.1. Classification (NCBI taxonomy): domain Eukaryota; kingdom Viridiplantae; phylum Streptophyta; class Magnoliopsida; order Poales; family Poaceae; genus Aegilops; species Aegilops bicornis. The sequence goes on from CM038673.1 coordinate 122,037,018, forward strand.
GGACTATGTGGAGACAGCGGAGCAGATTGACTGTCCGGCTCCGTAGCCAGAAGATCCAGCAGATGCTCTCCTGATAGAGATGCTGATCCCGGCGCCCTACAAGGCACCGGCGAAGAGGGCCGAAAAGAGGGCCCCGGGGACTAGGAAGGATCTCCAGCGTAAGGTCGTGCCGGAAGCCTCGTCCGAAGATGACGAGGTGCACTCCTCCCCCAAAGAGGAGGAGGAAGAAGAAGAGGCCGCCCCATCCGGAAAGGATGAGGGGCCTGAGGAGACGGGCCATGGGGCCGGGAGAGGCCCTCGACACAAGGCCGTCATACCCACGTCGTCCGATGACGACGAAACAGATTCCTCCTACGGAGACGGGGGGAAGCAAGAAGAAACTCTACCTCCCGCACTGGGGAGGAGAAAAAGAGGAAAGTCGTCCCAGAGGGGGAGACTGGGACGCCCAAGAAGGGAAAGACGTCCCTTCCGGACTACTCCACTACGGCCACAAATAGCGAGGAAGAGTGGCTGCCCAGGGGGAAGCCCCTACCGCGATCGTAAGTGTCCGCACTCTACCGTGATTTTACTTCATAGTTGTTTAATAACGCCGAACATATATGCAGGGCTCATCCAGAGGTGTCGTCTTCGGATGGGTCCTTGAGCGCTTCAGAGATGAACTCGCTCCCGACGGCCACCACTCCCCAGCCTGCTGATGACACGGAGGTGTTGTCCCGAAGGTTCTCCGAGCGGGGGGAGGTGACCCTGGAGATGCCCCAAGTCAGAGTCCCAGATGTTGGACACGCGGGGTTCAAGATCCCCGCGGATCGCGTCGATGAGATCCGCAGCAAGGTGGACTCTCGACCGACACTGTTTCGGAACCCTTGACGGTTCCGGATTTAGGCGAACAACCCCTCGTTAGGGAGGGCAAGCCATCCGTGCCGAGGGCTTTTGTAACGCGAGCGGCCCTGGATAGTCTGGTGGAAGCGCTTCGAGGCGCCTCCATGGATGATGAGCACCGTACTCTTATGAGTGCGGTGATTCAAAAGGTTCAGTCCACCAAGAGCGGACTAACGAAGCTCCGCAAGCCTCCTGACGGGCTTCGAGGTAAGTAATAAAAATCTGTGAAATTACCACCCGATAGGTAGTAGCCCCTGATACTCTGTTTGGTGTTCGGAAAGAAAAGACAAACGGAGGGTCAATTATAATCCGCAGGAGTCTAATAAGTGTTTATGTGACTAAGTAGGCCGTGCTGCTTGTCGCTGTTGCCCGCATAGCCGAGGTTTCCAAACTAAAGCGGGACCTGGAGCAGGCACAGGGAGAGCTCGATCTCACGAAGAGGCGGCTCGAAGAGAGCAAAGGTGAGTGATTCTCCGCTCTTATATATATGTAAAGATAGATAAATTTGTTTAGTCTGACGACGGCGTCGTGGATCGTGGTGTGGCAGGTCCACCGCCAAGTGGCGCCCCTCAAGAAAGCGCTATCCGAGGTCGAAGACAAGGCAGCCTTGGAATGCAAAGAGCACGAGAAGCAAAGTGCTAGAGTGGGCGAGGTATAGCAAGAGCTCCAGGACCTCGGCAAGAAGTTCGAGTCCGTGGAGCATGATCTGAAGATGAAAGAGGTTGAGCTTGCGAAGGCCCTTGTGAGTATAAAAGACGCCAAGGCCGAAGCCGAGAAGGCACAGCAGGAGATCCAGGGGGCCAAAAAGATAGCGGCAGGTAAGAAATTCTTTTTTCAAAGAAAACATGTGGAGGATGCATTTCTTTTACTTACTCGAATTCGAAGCTCTCCAGGGGCATTCGCAGATCTGCCATGCAGCGTATCAAATGCCGCGGAGTTCTACCGTGCCCAAGAGGGGAGCTCGACGGAGAAGCTGTTCGTCCCGATGTCTGGGGCGAACACCTAACGCCTCTGAGTGATCAACTCAAGCAGTTGGTCGAACTCCTGGTCGGCGAAGTGGCTATGAAAGATTTCATAGTCCGGATGTGGCCCGGTGAGCCCTCGCCGCCCACTAGCTACTTCGGCTTGATCAAGCGGATGGTGAATGCCTGTCCGCGGCTTGAAGTAATTAAGCGATCCGTTTGCATCGAGGGTGCCCGCTGGCCTTTTGCCCGTCTTGAAGGTGCATTGGGGGCAAAATTTGGATGCGGAGAAGCCGGTGAAGGACGGTCCGTCCGCCCGAGGGCAAGGAGCATCGCCGTCCCGAGAAGTACTATGATGGTGTTATGAAAGGCGCTCGTCTCGTGGCCGATGAGTGTTCCAAGGACAAGATCTTTGACTAAATGTACCTCTGCCGCTGTTGTAATTTAAAGACGAAGTTACTTGTGCTATGTAGCACTGTTCTATTTAAAACTTACCTTTTGTGTGGCTGTTTATAGAATACTGAAAGTAGGCCAGTCGTCGGCTTTCGCCCCCACGCAACTAGCGCTGGGGTGTTCCTGGAAAAACCCAGATACTCTTTATCCAAATGTTTGGTCCCTTAAGGAGGTATCCGACGCAGCGAACAAGGCAATCGGACTATGCAGCTTTATAACTTTCACTTAGCCATAGAAGTCTATAATTTTAAATTTCAGCGAAGCCCCTAGAATTCGGAGGGCCGAATTGGGGCGCTATATATGCCTAAATCGAACAAGGCCGACTCATCTCCTAAAGCGGAAAAAATCTTTAAGGATTTTAAGACCTCTCGAACAGCGACCAGCTCTCGCCACTCATGCCGGTTAGTTTTCGGCTTTATCTACTGAGGTGCTCGTCCGGAAGAACCGGGACACAATTGCAGTAGTTCTCCCTGCACTACCTTAGCCGATATAACGGAACGTAAGGTACCAAAACAAGGGAGCCGGGATAACCCAACTATAGACCCAAGACATGATTCGGAGCTGATGCATATAGTGCTATAAGTTCGGGGTGTCGCACTGTTTAAAGTGTTCAGACTTTAGTTGCCGTGAGAACGGGCACCATAGGAAGCCTCGCAAACAGTATGTATCAAAGTATACGGATGCAATGTCTGAAAGAGACATTTGTAAGAGAAATGTTCAAATAAGAATAATGAGCTGACGCTATATATAATCTCCCATTGATGAAAATACGTTTAAGCATATGTTTACAATGAATGCATTAAGCGGAGATAAATAGGACTATTTAACATGTCCTTTCCAGGGGCAGGCCGCATATGGATATATAAAACAGGTATAACGATCGTAAATAGATTCCACCTGGGTGTTTCCTTCCATGCGCGAAGCCTGTTGCCTCCTTGGTTTTCTCTCCTATGTAAGTCCGGTAATCTGGCTCTTCTGAAGAGGTAGCTCTAAAGCAATGTCCTGAAAAAGAAGAAGGACGGGTTATGAAGGTATGTGGCGGTTATCCCAAGACTGTTGATCGAGTCGTTGTTGCGCCTCCGCCCACGCCCATGGTATCTTGAGTGCGTAATTGTACGCTGCGTGGCACAAATGCTGCTTTGCTGGGGCTTAAGCAGAGGCCGGACTGCTAGTCGCGCTCTTGGCGTGCCTGATGATCCTGTTGCGGGGTGCTCCGGACTCTCTTGACGGTGCTTGAAGTTGTTGTCGCCGGGTTGGTTTGTTGGAGGAGGCCGCATTGTACTTCTGTCGTGAGGGCTGCAGTATGTTCTTCTGTTCGGAGAGAGCGGTCCATATTTCCGTTCACTGTTATGACCTCGCGTGGTCCTGGCATCTTGAGCTTGAGGTATGCGTAGTGTGGTACCGCATTGAATCTAGTGAATGTGGTTCGTCCGAGCAATGCATGGTAACCACTGCGGAAAGGGACGATATCGAAGATTAACTCTTCGCTTCGGAAGTTATCCGGAGATCCGAAGACCACTTCCAATGTTATAGAGCCCATGCAACGGGCCTCTCCTCTAGGAATCACACCTTTAAAGGTGGTTTTGGTGGCCTTCATCCTTGAAGGGTCAATGCCCATTTTGCGCACTGTGTCCTGATAAAGCAAGTTTGGGCTGCTGCCACCATCCATAAGGATGCGCGTGAGGTGGAATCCATTGATGATTGGGTCTAGGACCAATGCGGCCGAGCCGCCGTGTCGGATGCTAGTAGGGTGATCCCTATGATCAAAGGTGATCGGGCAAGCTGACCATGGGTTGAATTTGGGGGGCGACTGGCTCCATCGCATAAACGTCCCGTAGTGCCCGCTTCCGTTCCTGCTTGGGGATGTGCGTGGCGTAGATCATGTTGACCGTTTTCACATGGGGGGAAATTTCTTCTGTCCCCCCGTGTTCGGGCGTCGGGGCTCCTCGTCATCGTCATGCAGCCCCTTGTCCTTGTCTTCGCATTTATCTTGCCGGCCTGTTTGAATACACAGCAATCTCTATTGGTGTGGTTGGCTGGTTTGTCCGGGGTGCCATGAATTTGGCACGAAGCGCTCGATATCTGCGGTCCAGACTAGACGGTCCTCGATTATTTCTTTTGAACGGCTTCTTCCGCTGACCGGGCTTGATCCGCTGAATCCGGCGTTATCGCCGTGTCTTGATCTGTCGCCGCCGTTGTTCCGTCGCTTATGTCTGTTACGCCGTGGCTTACCGTTATTGTCGCGGCCATCCGAAGTGCCAGAATGTGGCGTAGTGCTGCTGCGAGCCAACCAGCTGTCCATGCCCGCGCAAAAGCGGGTCATTAGTGTTGTGAGAGCTGCCATGGACATGGGTTTTTCCTGGCCGAGGTGTCGAGCGAGCCACCCGTCACGGATGATATGCTTAAAAGCCGCCAGGGCTTCGGCGTCCGGACAGTCGACTATTTGGTTCTTTTTAGTTAGGAACCGAGTCCAGAATTTCCTGGCTGACTCTCCGGGTTGTTGAGTAATGTGGCTTAGGTCATTGGCGTTTGGTGGTCGCACATATGTGCCCTGGAAGTTGTCGAGGAATGCGTCTTCCCGGTTTTCCCAACTGCCAATGGAATTTCTTTGGTGCTGTTTAGCCAGTGCCGGGCTGGTCCTTTGAGCTTAAGGGGAAGATACTTGATGGCATGTAGATCATCTCCGCGAGCCATGTGAATGTGGAGAAGGAAATCTTCGATCCATACTGCGGGGTCTGTTGTGCCATCGTATGATTCGATGTTTACGGGTTTGAACCCTTCTGGGAATTCATGATCCACTAGTTAAATCGGTGAAGCGAGAGGGGTGTCTGGCGCGCCTGCATCTGGGCTATGTGGCTACGTAGGTCCAATTGCTCTGGGTGGCTATGTCGGCCCGACCGGACTTGTTGAAGGTGTATCCGGCGTGACGGCCGTCGTCGCGTGCCAAGGCGCGCCCCCGCGATCCGTAGATCGATCTTGGCTGTCCTGTTTTGTTGCCCCATGCCGTAGTATGTTGGCGTGGGGGTGTTGGCTGATATGCGGACTGATATGCCGTTTTATCTCGACCACGAGGTGGCCGGTCAGCCGTATGGTGCTCGAGTCCGTATTCCTCGGCAGCCAGGACCTCAGTCCATCTATCTGTGAGCAGGTCTTGATCAGCTTGGAGTTGCTGCTGCTTTTTCGTGCTCCTCGCGGTGGCTATAAGCCGACGCTTGAAGCGCCCTGCTCTACGGGATCCTCGAGCACGCCGAACTTCGCTGCCGCCGAGGCTAATCTCGCCTTCGGATGGGGGCATGTAGCTGTCCTCCTCCCGTATTCGTCAAATGCTTTGTTCTTACGGCTGACCTGCTCATCCTCCTGTTCGGCATGCTCGAAGGCGGGCTGATCAGGGTTGTATTCTTCTTCGGCACCATTCGGATTGTTTTCGTCTCTTGGGCTGGTATTGCTGTGGCGGGGCTTGGTGTGGCGCCGACGACGCCCGTTCTTTGCTTTTTTCCCTGAGGTTGTATCCTCCATTGCCTCATCGCCATTTGTTTCCTTCGGAGTGTCCACCATATATATATCATAGGAAGAGGTGCCTGTCCACCGCCCAGTGAACGGTGGTTCATGTTCTTCTCCTGCATCGTCGTCCATACCATCGATGTCATCAGAGTCGAAGTCCAATACCTCGGTTAAATCATCGACCGTGGCAATGAAGTGGGTGGTGGGTGGGCAACGAATTCCTTCATCGCCTGCCTCCCACTCGAGCCGGACATAGTTCGGCCAAGAGCCTCCTGACAAAGAGAGAGACTTTAATGAGTCCAGCATGTCGCCAAAGGGCGAGTGCTGGAAGATATCCGCAGCGGTGAACTCCATTACCGGAGCCCAACCTGGCTCGACTGGCTCGGGAGTGCGCGGACTGGAACCAACGTCCGGATATGAATCCGGGGGTCCGGAGTCACATGCCACCGCAGAGGTAAGACCCGTGTTCGGCTCAACCGCCAATGAGTGTGCGACCTGTAGGGCGGGGTCCATCCCTCCGTCCTTAGGCAGCCGCCTGCTCTGGATTTAGGTCCGGGGATACTACGAGGGTGATACCCTGAGCTTCGTCCGATGGCAGGTCTAAGTCGTGCTCGTCGTGACTGTCCGGTGCTCCTGGCATAGGCCCAAATCCATCGAAGATCAAGTCTCCGTGGATGTCCGCCGTGTATTTCAGATTTCCGAACCTGATCTGGTGGCCAGGGGCGTAGCTATCAATCTGCTCCAGATGGCCAAGCGAAGTTGGATACGCAGGCGGCCGCCGAACACGAAGATCTGTCCGGGGAGAAAGGTCTCACCCGGGATCGCATTGTTGACGATGGCTGGAGGAGCCATCGAGCCCTGTAGCAACGGCACAGAGGAGCTCTCAATGAAAGCACCAATGTCGGTGTCAAAACCGGTGGATCTCGGGTAGGGGGTCCCGATCTGTGCGTCTCAGGCTGATGGTAACAGGAAGCAAGGGACACAGATGTTTACCTAGGTTCGGGCCCTCTCGATGGAGGTAAAACCCTACTTCCTGCTTGATTAATATTGAAGATATAGGTAGTACAAGAGTAGATCTACCACAAGATCGTAGAGGCTAAACCCTAGAAGCTAGCCTATGATGTATGATTGTAATTGTGATCGGCCTTCTAAGGACCAACCTCTCCGGTTTATATAGACACCGGAGAGGGCTAGGGTTTACATGGAGTCGGTTACAAGGAAGGAAATATAATATCCGGATCGCCAAGCTTGCCTTCCACGCCAAGGAAAGTCCCATCCGGACACGGGTCGAAGTCTTGGGTCTTGTATCTTCACGCTTCAATAGTCCGGACAAAGTATATAGTCCGGCTGTCCGGATACCCCCTAATCCGGAACTCCCTCACTCGCCTTGGCTCTCCGTTCATTTGCTGCAAGCCACATCCCACATGCTTGGAGGCAAGTTCTATATATTTATGCTAGCTACTACTACTTTTGAGTTTCTAGTGGCTCAGTCGATCTATCATGATCAGGACTTCTATTTATTGTGTGTGCTCTACTATAAATTTGACTCTAAATGTATGCCTGTCGTTAATTTCCATTATTAATTAATACCATTGGTCGTTTAGTATTACCAACTTAGTTTATCTCTTGTAGTCCACTTTTTATGCATCTGTCTATATGTGTGCGCATGTATAATCTGTTTCATTTGTGGTGATGTTAATCTACATGCCTCCTCGTGCCTCTTGTACTGTAAGAGTGTAAAGGCCTCATATCACAAAGACGACACTTCCTCTGTATGTCCATGAACCTGTGGTGAACGCTTGGGTGGAAACATGGTGCACAGCCTAGAACATAGCGTCCTCGTAGAATCAATGCAAAGGTTGTTTCTCGCAAATTGAGACGTGCTTTGTCGTGGAAGCACTGTTCTTGTGCTTTGTTTAAAAGCGTGTCGTCGCTATCTTTTAAATACAAGGAAATATAGATATCCACGAACGTCTACGCCTTTTATATCGAATAATATATCTAACATCAAGAAAGAAGGATGACGCAACTCAATACGGAACCGTGTCCGTAGGGACTTCACGTCCGTTCTTTTAAATACAAGGAAATAAGATTTTAAAAACAGTGCCCCTCGCATAGGCCATTCCGTGCCTCACAGAGAAAATGCCTATGGCTGTGCGTAAGACAAAGGTTCAGCTCTGTGGGCTAAATGCCTGTCCATCTCCGTGAGCCTATGTAATACCATCGACCATGCCTTTTGAGCGCTTCAAAAACAACGTCTCTCTAATCTGCCACTCATTGCCTCACAAAGTAAACAGCGAGTGTTCATATCAGAACCCAATTCTGTTCGGTTTGTGCAATAAACGCATGAACGTGACTCTCTCCAATACTAAAGTATGCCTCGATGGGCTTCTCATCCGTGCCTCTCCGTCTAAACGAGTCGACGGAATCATTCGGAAAACAGACACAAGCTAACATGACTCTATATAATACCACACGATGCCTTTGCATAAGACAAAGGTTCAGCTCTGTGGGCCAAACGCCTGTGCATCTCTGTCTGATAGAGTCATTGGCTAGCGTGAGTCTATGTAATAATACTACCGACCATGCCTTTGAGCGCTTCATGCATGTGCCTGTGTCCAGCTTGAGCTTGTCATAACGTATGAGTCCATCTTGAGCTTGTCGTACTGAAGGTCGAGCTTCTCCTTCGCCTTCTAATCCATAGGATTGATGGAAGTCTCAAATAAAGCAACAACACCAAGCATCCAACAACAAGTCAAGAGAGTTTCAAGTTGAATGAAGTCTCAAATAACCGCTGGGGCAACAACAAAACAAGCCCCAAACATAACAAGTTCATTTCACAGTGATACATGGCCCATTTACTAAACCTAGATATATATAGATAGATAGGTACGGTAACACACGACAAGTACTTGGAAACAAGAGCTAACATACCAAGTTCATTTGACATTGAAACATGGCCCAGCCAGTTCTAAATGAGGTTGATGGTGATCATCATCCTCAAGTCACGGCGACGGGTGTTCGCAACAGTGAGTAGGATGCCTGACCTAACCGAAGATTCTTGCCATGAAGGAACTTCTTCCACCCTACCGGTTGAAGACAAGGCGACTGGTCCGTGTCTCACTGCGCAGAGGCACAGTGTGGTGATGGAGCCCGCTCGGTAAGGCGTAGTCCAGCAGCCATGCCTTCTTCATGCGTCTCGATGCCACAACTAACAGATAACCTCTTAGGTAATTTCTGAAAACAATTGATATGATATATGAGCATGTCACGTGCAATTATCAGCAAATCATACACTTGAAGACACATATATCATTGGATTCAACACTGAGCATATATATTATCACATCACTACACTAGACGCTAATCATCAAATTACTACAGTAATTAAGCATATCATTAGTTTAATATGTACACTAACCATATCATCGCATATTACTACACTACATAAGGATATATCGCATTACTACAACACATGCATACCATAAATAATTCTGCACTAAATGAATTCTACACATGGCATATCATCACAGTACTACAACATGCATGTCATATCAACTAGTACACTTATTAAGCATGCATATCATGTAATTACCACAGTAAGTAACATACCATGAGATGCTGTTTAACATTCGTCCTTGTGAGGCGGGCCACGAATGGCATCCCGACGTAGTCTTCACGTAGCGGAAGCATGTCCCAGAGGTTGCACGTTTCATCGCCGCTCAGCCTCAGTCTTTGGGCATACAGTGCTTCATCAAGTGGGTTCTCATCCTCATCTGAATCCTCACCATCGTCCTCCTCATGAACTTCATCCTCACTGTGGAAATCAAATTCAGATAGATAACACAAATCCTGGGCCTTTCTCCTCTGAAGGAGAAGCTGATCAATTCACCCCCACTAAGACGCAAGCGGGCGATGAAAGGATCCCATTCATCTCCTCCAATCTGGGTTATCGTTCGCTCCTTATCGACCTGCATAGTGTATGACCCGCCAAGAGCGTCGAAGGTCACGGTGTCTCCAAAGAGCTCATTGAATGCCAATCTCACATTGCATGGGATGATCTGTGCAAGATAAAAACAAATAACAAACACAATGCATTAGTGGAAATAGCAATAAAAAACAAAATTAATGAACTGTCAGAAGGTTCATATAAATTGTTACCGCTGCAAAAACAAAAGTAGGCTGGAAGTAGATGCCGAACAGCGTGGCAGTACAAAGGCTGGTCCGGCACCGTGACTTGCACAGTCGACACGGTGCTTCCTCCATTCTACACAGAACATATTGAACTCTAAGTTGAATTGTACGCTACCATAGTACAATACATGGTGCTTCCCCTCTTTTCCCTCGTACGGATCAGATCCTACACTACGACATCCATCAATCTATCAAAGAACCATCATATCCATCAACAAATCATCTACCGCATGTATCAAATAAAATTTCTGGATCAGATCCGCGCCCGGAGGGAGACACATGCGGTTTGGGAAGGGAAGAAGATTCGCGAGGGGGATGAGGGGAGATCTCACCTACTTGCCGGAGTTGGCGGCGGCCGCGCAGATCCGGCGGCGAAGAGATGCATCGTCGGGAGCTGGCGGCGGCGGCGCTTGTCGAGAAGGGGACGAAGAAGTTGAAAATGATGTGGAGTACTAGGTGCACTTAGCCAAATGTGGTACATGTGGTGACGCGTTTGTGTGGATGACAAGGGGACCCCACGTGTCGGTACCCATAGAAAAAAATTTGGCATTTCCAACTGCCTCACGGGGATTCGAACCAGAGCCGTGCGGATGTGAGGTAAAGGGTCTAGCCAGTTCGGCTGATGCAGTATGTTCAGCCGAACCAATTTGCCTTTCCTTAAGACAATTATCCAGACACAGACACACGAAAAAAAACATGCACCGAGGCTGTGCTCCATGTGTGGCATAAGTGGTCCTGTGAAGCTGCAACTAGGACCAATGTTGATATATGTTGTTATTAGCTAGGAGACGCCCGTCGGAGCACTGGGTTTCCGGAGCAACGACATGTGGCGTTCACAGCCGAATCTGAGAAGATGCCCGTCGAACCGTTGGGTTTCCCAAATAAAGGCACGAATGTCATGCAATGAAAACAATTCTAACAAGGACAGTCGCCCGAATCTATTAGGTTTCTGTAATAAATGCACAAACGTGACTCCGAGTAAGAACAAACTATGCCTCCGAGGGCTTGATGTCGATGCCTCTCCTTATGACCGAGCCCACCGACTCATTCGGAATACAATCAGAAAATCCTTGTGCGTGACTCTAAATAATAGCACGCCATGCCTTTGAGGGCTGTATGCCCGTGCTTGTGACCCTTGACACTGAAACACAGACATCCACGAATGTCAACGCCTTTATCAAGAAAGAAGCGTGACACAATTTAGTACGGAACGGTGTCTGTATGGACTGCACGTCCATGCTCTTAAATACAAGGAAATAAGCTTTTAAAAACAGCGTCTCTCTTATAGGCCAATCCGTGCCTCGCAGAGTAAACCTCCGTGGCTGTGCGTAAGACAAAGGTTCATCTCCGTGGGCTAAACGCCCGTGCATCTTTGTCTGATAGAGTCACAAGCTAGTGTGACTCTATGTAATACCACCGACCATGCCTTTGAGCGCTTCATGCCCGTGCCTGTGACCCGAAACACTGAATCAAGGATGAGGCAGCTGCCGCGGGTTTCCTCTATAAACGCACGAACGTGATCCCATGTAAAGCATAACCATGCCTGTCTGGGCTTCATGGCGGTGCTCGTGTCATCGCGACAGTTCAACGGATTCATTTGGAACACGTAGACAAACTAACATGATTCTACACAATGGCACGCCGTGACTTTCTGGGACTCACGACTGCGCGAGCAATATACCAGACTAGCATTTCTCGAATAAGCCATTCCGTGCCTTACAGAGTAAACAATGGGTGTTCTCATCTGAACCAATTCCGCTGGGTCACCACAATTAAAGAACAAACGTGGCTATGCGTAAGACAAAGCTTTGCCTTTGTGGGCTTAACGACCGTGCTTCTTCATCTGATCAAGTGGACGGAATCATTCGAACACAAAGACAAAGTAGCTTGACTCTATATAATACAATACCATGCCCTTGAGGACTGTACACCCGTGCCTGTGAACCTTAACACTGTGACACATACAACGACAAACCTCCACGCTTCTAACGAATAATATACGTAACATCAAGAAAAAAGCGTGACCCAACTCAGTACGCAATTGTGTCCGTAGAGAGTTCATATCTTGTGAACTTTTATTAACAAGAGTTCGTGTCCGTAATACCACCGACCATGCCTTTGAGCGTTTTATGCTCGTGCCTGTGACCCTTAACACTAAACGCCCGTGCGTCTCCGTCTGATAGAGTCACAGGCTAGCGTGACTCTATGTAATACCATCGACTATGCCTTCCTGTAACCCGAAACACTGAAACAAAGAAAGGCAGGAATGTCCGCGCCTTCATGTGTGCACAAGACATGACTCTAGTTGGTTCAAAAACTTTGGCTGCAGAGATTTCACGTCCGTGCTTTTAAAAACAACGTCACTAGAACTGGCCATTACGTTAATGTTCATCTGTACCCATAAACTTGGAATGAACGTGACCCAGGAAAGTAAAACACATTTGTTATCAAAGTTACTGACGACACTAGGTAACGGAAGACAAAATAAGAAACTTTTAGTGCACTACTTAACAACTTCAGATACGAGGATCAGGGTCGCTGCTGTCTACTTAGTCCGGCGAGACTTCTTTTTTGGTTTCTCGGCGTGAAGTTCCTCGATCTGTTTCTTCATAACATATGATTCCAGCTTCAGCTTATCGCGCTGAAGTTCGAGCTGCGCCTTCTCATCCATCCGAAGTGCAATGATGGCTTTGTTCTCTTCGTCCAACTTTGTGGATATCTTCACGAAGTCTTCCATAGTATTGAACAAGTTCTTCAGCTGGTCAAAGGAGAAGATGTCAGATTGCTGGCAGGACGCACCCTCATCAACATTAAGATGAAGTTCACCACAATGATCCATGTTTCACAACTAAATCAAGTAGCCGAAGGAAATAAAAAATAAATGAAGCCGAAGCAGAGCGAACTCACAGATGAGGAACCCTCGCCAGCCGAGATCTTCTCCTGTGACTGGACATGGTGCTCTGGAGGAGTCTCCTTCTGCACAGCCATGGCTGAGAGTGTCAGGATAGAGAACAACAAGAGGAGTGGAGGGCCTGGAGGCAGACAAAAGGACGAAGGGGATGTGGCTAGGGTTTCGAGACTCCGTCTGGCTTATTCACGCTTCACAACTAAACCAAGTAGCCGAAGGAAAGAAAAAACGAATGAAGCGGAAGCAGAGTGAACTTATAGATGAGGAACCCTCGCCAGCTTGGATCTCCTGCAGTGTCTGGACACTGGGTTCCGCAGTAGTCTCCTCCTGACCAGCCATGGCGGAGAGGGTCAGGATAGAGAGCAGCAAGAGGAATGAATGGCCTGGCGGTGGGCAGAGGATGGAAGAGTGTGTGGCTAGGGTTTTGAAACTCCGTCCGTCCGCCATAAATAGCCGGAGCCTGGCCTCGGGCGACGAGCCAGAGCGGCGTCACCGGAGGATACGTCCGTCAGACCCTTGGGTTTCCGTGGTGGCACCACATGGAGTTCACACCCGAGTAGGTGGAGACGCCCGTCGAAACATTATGTTTCCGCAATCAATGCACGAACATGGCTCCGCGTAAAACACAAGCATGCCTCCCTCGACATCCCGACCGTGCCTATCCTGGTAATATAGTCAACGGATGCATTTGGAACACAAAGAGACACGAAGGTGACTCTGGATAATTACATGACATGTGTTTGTGGGCTTGACAACCATGCCTGTGACCTGAAACACTGACATGCGTAAAGGACAGTGACGCTACTAAACATATAAAGTCGCCTTCATGCATTTGTGGGCTTGACAACTGTGCCTGTGACCTGAAACACTGACACACAGAATTGCATTTGAGTTAAAATAATACAACGAAAACAATTCTAACAAGGACAGTCGCTCAAATCTATTAGGTTTACGTAATAAACGCACAAACGTGACTCAGAGTAAGAACAAACTATGCCTCCGAGGGCTTGACGTGCATGCCTCTCCTTTTGACTGAGCCCACCGACTCATTCGGAATACAATCAGAAAACCTTTGTGCTTGACTCTATATAATAGCACGTCTGACTTTGAGGGATGTATGCCCGTGCTTGTGACCCTTGACACTAAAACACAGACAGCCACGAACGTCGACGCCTTTATCAAGAAAGAAGCGTGACACAATTCAGTACGGAACCGTGTCTGTATGGACTGCACGTCCGTGCTCTTAAATACAAGGAAATAAGCTTTTAAAAACAGCGTCTCTCTTATAGGCCAATCAGTGCCTCGCTGAGTAAACGTCCGTGGCTGTGCGTAAGACAAAGGTTCATCTCCGTGGGCTAAACGCCCGTGCATCTTCGTCTGATAGAGTCACAGGCTAGCGTGACTCTATGTAATACCACTGACCATGCCTTTGAGCGCTTCATGCCCGTGCCTGTGACCCGAAACACTGAATCAAGAATGAGGCGGCTACCGCGGGTTTGCGCTATAAACGCACGAACGTGACCCCACGTAAAACGCAAGCATGCACATGCAGGCCGCCATACCGTGCCTCTCCTGGTGATAGAGTCAACAGAATCATTTTGAACGGATCCCTCCACTCTTCTCCCCTTCCCTCCCGTCCCCAGTTATGTTTCATCGGGTGTCTCCTCATATTCGGGTGTGAACGCCATGTGGCGCCGCTCTGGAAACCCAAGGGTCCGACGGGCATCCCCTCCGGCGACGCCGCTCTGGCTCGTCGCCCGAGGCCAGGCTCAGGCTACTTAAGGCGAACGGACGGCGTCTCAAAACCCTGGACACACCCTTTTCCTTGGTCTTTTCAGATCCATGCCACATATAGCGGCGCTCGCAGGCAGTGCGATCCCAGCAACGGAGACAGAGATGGAGATCCACTCCCATGCGCCATGCACTAAGAGGGCGAAGCTCGCGCCACCAGCGACGCCGTCCTCTGGTGGCTTGGCGGTAGCGGCTAGAAGCTGCGAGGACCGCATCAGCGACCTCCCGTACGCCATCCTCGGTGAGGTCATCTCCCGTCTCTCCACTAGGGAGGGCATCCGCACTCGGATTCTCGCACGTCGTTGGCATCCTGTTTGGCCGACCGCTCCTCTGAATCTTGACTACCGTGAGATCCCTGTCGCTCATCTTTTTAACACCCTAGAAACAGTTCATGTCGAGATTATCAGTAGGGTCTCTGCCTACAGCGAGGAGCTTGCTCGTATACGATACATTGGAACTTGGCATTAGGGAAAAACAGTTCCTGGTGATGGTTCTTGCCTTCCAGAGTCCATCCTCTCCAGCCATGTGGGCGCAGTTCTCCGCCTTTGTATACCGGGCGTGCATACCTCCAATGCGCACTCTTCATCGTCCCACGCCTGGCTTGAGTCCCCCAAATTGAACAATCTCCAGGTGCTTGAGTTTTACTACCTGTTTCCATGATTTGTGAAAGGAACTATCAAACTATCGCACACATGCTCTTCATCTACGCCCTCACTACCGAAGTCCGTCTTTCGGTTTTCACATTCTCTGCACAAGACCGTGAGCTTCGCGTGTTGCCAGATACCAGACCATTATGTAGAGGTACTTGAACTACTACTTGTCAAGAGACTTTCGCTTGTTGAGGTTGATATATCAGACTTCTTGTTGCAAAGCATGATCAACTCTAGTTGCCCTTCACTCGAGTGCATGCTGCTTGTTTGCAATAGAGAAAGGCATCGGATCACAATAAATTCCCCTAACCTTGTAAGCATCGGCATCCGTGGTGAGAAAGGAAAATTCATCATCGAGGATGCCCCCTCACTTCAAAGGTTGATCCACGATCTTCAGTGCAATAACATGGAGGTATTCATCGTCTCTGCACCCAAACTGGAGACATTGGGCAAATTCAGGATCTTGCTTGACTCCACAGGTCTTATGGTACTGACATTTCACAATAATTCCAGCTGCATTTCCTTGAGAAAGTAGTTTCATGTCATCCAACCTTTTGTTCTAATAATTTTATGTTTTATTTTCTATGTTATGTGAAGGGTTTGGTGACGGCCAACCTATCTACAATGCGGCAATGTGTCAAAACCTTGTTTTTGGCCATGACTTATCAAGTGGACCTGGTCATTCACTTGCTTAAGTGCCTTCCAAATCTGGAGAACTTGTTTGTTCAGGTGATGATTTTCACGCCCAATGAAAAGGTCATACTATGCATAGTGGAGCACTCCTTGCATCTCAAAAAGCTTATCTCACATTTTGTTTGCAATGGATACACCCTATGTCTAGGCATGTTTTTTATTATTATACATACATCTGTATCTAGGGAAATGTTCGATGAACTGATTGGGACGGGGGTCATGGAATTTATCGTTCATTTTGTCCTTCCATAGATCTTGAGTATCTTTCAACCTTTATGTGTTTTCAGGGAGGAAACGTTCCTGATGGTGCAAGAAATTTTTGGCGTCGCAAGCACCGTGCGTTTCTCAAAGAACACATCATTCATTTAAAGACAGTAACGCTGGAAGATTATGAAAAAAGCAGGAAGACCACTGTGTTTGTGAGGTTCTTTATTCTGAATGCAACAGAGCTAGAGACCATGAGGATTAAGTTTCTCTTTCCCTCGGACTTCACGCAAGAATTTTGCGAACAGCAACAGAAGTTGTTCCTGTGGGAGAATATAGTTTCCAAACGTGCCCATCTCAAGTTATCACCATGTTGCAATCATCTGTGCTTGGATTTGAAACACAGTCGTGTTGAATGCCTGGATTTGTCAGATCCGTTCACTTGTGCCTGCTAGACACAGGGCTGTAGTTAGTTCCTCAAGCTAGTACAGTTAGATGTTGTTGCGCCAATCTGATTCTGTGTTATGTCTAAACATGGCTGAAGCCTTTTGCACCATTTTGTAAGCTTGTTATAACAATGCTTACATGCTATGCACCCGCTGTTACGAAAATTTGATAGTTTTATGTCACTATCGTGATGCTACAAAAACATTCGTAAAAGCGGTAATCGACCAGGGAACAAAAACATTTGGAAGAGAAGAGCCTTTGCCTTGCCTGTTCTGCAAGAACGTGCATCTAGTGCATGTAAACCAAGGCGTCTGCGGTGACTGCACGACATCGCCTCCTTTCGTGGCATCGTACGCGTGCACATGGTCGTGGCTCTGCTTAATCTCAAACCGTGCTCCCAGCGACCTCAGACTATACGTGCCTTTCGTGTAAACGCATGTCCGTGAACGAGTTTATGTCTGAGTACAAACAATCGAGTCGGCACTGGCGTGCGTTGGCTTCAGGAGTAAGCGCGACTCTGTAGATTGTAGATTTTATGTGTGTCAGTGCTAGTGCGGCGCTCCTGTCTGACATAGGACCGTGCGTTTGACAAGTCAGTGCCACGTCACTAGAGGCATGGTTCCCCATGCCCGCCAAAGCGATATATGTGCCTTGCTAGATTACAGTAACCCATGTCTCGTGGAATGATCCAAGACGAAAGATTGCCGGATGCGCCTCGCTAGCAGCATGTTTCTTTGAAATATAAAAATATTAAGGAGATCAATATTTGATGTGTGTACACCGTCACACACCCTCTGAAAGATTGCAAAAAATTAGATACATGCCTTTAGTCAAGTAACCATGTCCAAGCATAAACTTATACTAGACGAGTATCCCTTGCAACGTTTCAAGGCAACTATTAATGATCATTCTTCGAGAATAGCCTTGATCATCAGGAGGTCATCAGTGTTCGCAAACGCTTGCCCCAAAAGATCATAGATGACACTTTGCATCTTCTTTCTATTCTCCTTCAGCTTATGCACCTCCTCCTTCAGAAAATCCCTTTCCAGCTTAATCTCACCCTTGTCATCCTTAAGATTATGAATGGCACTTGTGAGAGACCTCTGAATGAGCTTGACGTCTTTATCAACGATACCCATCTGCTTCTTCTGCCTGTTAATCTTCATGGTAGTTACATTAGTTCTTTCCATAGCTGCAACAAGATTCTCGAGCTTAAGGTTCACTTGTTCATTATCCATTTTAAGCCTGCTTATCTCTTCATCCTTTGCTTTCCTATCATCATTTCTCTCATCTAACATCCCCCAGAGCTTGAGTAGGCACCTCTGCATAATGATAGGCCATGGGCGGTCAACCCATTCGACGACTCCATAGTTCACGCCTCTCTGCGAACAAAAAAGGAACAAAATAAACAGAGACTATTAATACACTGCTGCAGAAGCTCTGGAATATAATAAAGTTCACATATACTTGGTTTATAACCTCATTAAACAAACTATGAACCGTGTTTGTGCAATGTAGCACTTCAATGGTTAGGTACCCACAACACTAATTATGGTGCTTCGCCCACCCTGTCCGCGGAGTTATTTCATAATTGTACTTAGTTTCTTTTAAGCCAGCTTGAATTAATCTGGATTTACCTCTGCAGACAACTTATTTAGAGTGTTTTTTTTTGAAGAATATACTGACTATTAAACAGAAGTCCCATTTGTAAACAAACATGAGAGTGTCTAGATCACTTCTTTTGTGTTCAATGATGTAAAATAAGTAATGACCTTTACCCTTTTATGTAAAGTAAAAGGACTACACAATGTTTCCTACAATCAACCGGAAAACACAAAAAGAAATCAGTCTTCTTTGGTAGACTACAATTCCTATTTCCAAATAGTTTGATTCAACAAGAAAGTAACTCGGATTTTCGAAAGTGACTAACTTTCACAGCACAGCCGAAGAACCTCCTCCCCGTGTCACTTCCTTCAAAAGCCACACACCCGAGAGGCTTGGTATCGTGAAGAACACCGTAGAGAGGACGGTCGAGCTCTTTGCCACAGAAATCATGGTCTTCAATGGTGTCAGTGTTCTCCTAAAAGGACACATGAATGGTTAGAGCTCAGATCTTTTGTTTGGAAAGCAAACCCCAGTTCAACGCTCCGCATGTAGCAGGAAATCACCTACATATAAATCAAAATCCAGTTCAAGGAAGTTCAAGCCTTCCTTCCTCCCCTCTTGTCCGAACTTTTGTGTCGACATGGCCCAAAGGATGTGAGCAGATGCCATGCCGTAGGCGGCGTCGAATTCGAGATGAGAGAGAGAGAGGGGAAGAGATATAGTGAGAGAGCGAGAGGGAAAATGAAGGCGAGGGACTTCGACATGGTCCGGCTCGACCAAATACTCCACCTACTCGCCAGACCCACCAACCCCCACCCCCCTCCCACGCCCCTTTTTTTGCGCTGGGATGGCAAGGAGCCATTTACTGTTGTCAGTAGTTTCAGCTTTGGCGAGCGAGTACACAAAATTTCTTCCCTCTCCATAATTACTCCATAAATACATTGTTACGTGCGTCTTCCCTCCCGAGTCACTTGCTCTTCCGCTCCCCTTCTCTGGTTCCTTCCGTCTTTATTGCTTCATCTTCTTCACTCTACAGTCCACATAGATGGATCTACGATTAGCCCATTTGCTCTGAAATACAGTAAAATTTTCCCCTCTGCTTAATACTTATGCGTTGCGCACTGTCTTTTTTATATGGATTCTTGTTGTATGTTACCCTCTTAATTTTAGTTTTTGTGTTAATATCCTACCCCTTTGAAGAGGTTCTATAGGCGAATAATCTTGGAGGACAACAGTTGATTTTTTTTCAACTAGTTCGCTGCAAGAGCTTGTAGATTTGAAGAGGTCTGTGCATGTTCTTTCATTTTTTACAGACACTAACATCAATGGATATCACCATATCAGCATTCGCTCCACTCTGTCTTACTCGTTGAAACAAGCGTGTATCACTGATATACAGTCCTTTAATTCTTTGCACCATTAGCGGAGTGTTGAAATAAATTTTTCTTTAATAATTAACAAACCCGAGTCTTATATATTGTTACATCTTGCAGAAAAAGATGGCGTGTGATGTTTCCAGGAACCTCAACTGTCCCGGTGTTGAATCTAATGTTGCCCAATCTTTCTTGATTGTGTCTTTGCCTCGTTGTTATGAGTCATGTCTGGTAAGTTTTGCTACCAAATCACTCGTGGCCAGTAAAAAACCTACATCACTGTATTTGTTACAGTTATCTTTAGTCAGCAGTCAGCAACCACACATATTCCTTCAGAGCGAACTATACTGCGCATGCTTGTTTTTATTTTATAGGCCTTGATGTAATTATATGTTCAATTGTTTTGTATAGGTTTAATTAAATGTCATTGATGTTGCCTGTGCCCGTCCCTAAAAGCCAAGAAATTTCAAGGAAACAAAACTCTTTCATGCATTTTTTTCTTCTGAAAATCAGTAAAACATTTATATACCTTTCTCTTAATTTTACTTTTATGCAGTATGTCCCATGCTACTACCGGAACCAGGTCCTTTCTTTGCTCTCTTTATGGAAAGATGAAACTTTCGAGGATGGTTTTGAATACGAAGATTTTGACCTTGTGTTCGGCACTACTGAGGAATTGTCTTACATGATTAAGTTTACAGATGGCAACCACAGGTCTAAGTTTCATGGAGCTGGATGGGAAAAGTTGATACGTGACTATGATCTGTTTTATGGTGATATTATACAATTGGATTTGCAAGCAGAAGATTTCTTCTTTCCCATTGACTTGATGTTGAGTGAATCTCGAGGAGGTCACAAAGCGTTTCCCAAACCTTCCGTTGGTATGTTCTGATCGCTTATCAATATTTGTTCTGGTTTAACATATATCTATTATAATTTTACTATGGTATGCCGTTGATATTTATGTGCTTAATATCTGTGATATAATGTATTAAATCTTTCTTTGTACTCACAATGTAGTTTAAAACTTTAATTTCCCTTTAAAAGCCAATATTCGTTTATTTTAGTTTTAGCTGCTCTATTCATTGCTTCACACATAGTGGCTAATACATGGTTGTATTTATTTAGCCCTTGAAGGCCTCAGTTTATCGGAAAGGAGCTACATAGACGAGACAGTCTACACTCGGGGCATAAAACCTTCCTATATCGACATGGCTTGCATGACTAAACTAGTCCTAAATGCTAAACACATCCCTGCCATTACCTTTGTGCACCGTCTATGTTTCAAAGAACGCTCACATGCACCGTTTGGTACGTCGTTGTTTCTTTATCTAAACCACTGTCAACATGCGTGTCTTCGTAATCTAATGCAAGAATAATTTGTTATTGTACAGAAAATCCCAGCTATTGTTACCAATGATCTGAGGATGAAGCTTGGATATTTGCCTCTCAAGGGCAGTGTCGGTGTCAAAACCGGCGGATCTCGGGTAGGGGGTCCCGAACTGTGCGTCTAGGCGGATGGTAACATGAGACAAGGGACACGATGTTTTTACCCAGGTTCAGCCCTCTCGATGGAGGTAATACCCTACTCCTGCTTGATTAATATTGACGATATGGGTAGTACAAGAGTAGATCTACCACGAGATCAGAGAGGCTAAACCCTAGAAGCTAGCCAATGGTATGATTGTTGTATATTGTGTATATGTTGACTAGCCTGGCCCTAGTTTATATAATGCACCAGAGGCCTAGGATAACAAGAGTCCTAGCCGAATACGCCGGTGGGGGAGGAGTCCTTGTCTTGATCACCAAGTCTTGTGGAATCTTCCTTGTATGCGGCACTGTCCGGACCGGCCTAGGAGTATCACGGCCCTGGGGTCCTCGGCCCAATCTAACCAATTGGGGACGACGTGGTGAGTACCCCTAGTCCAGGACACCGTCAAGAGCCCCTCGAACCTGTCTTCAAGTTAGGGACGCTCCTCGATTCTTCCGAACTGTTCTTCATCTTCGGTTGCCGGTCTTGAAAACTGGTTCAACAAATCTTCTCATCTTCGATCTTGAGGATCGCCGAAATGCATTTGGCGAGTTTATACGTCGGGTATCCGAGGAGCCCCTTTAAGTTTCGGCCTTTATCAATGCGTTGTTATTTTTATGCCACACCTCGGGGTTGAAGTTGTTCCTGGGCGGCAGCATCCTCTTGCGTCCGAGCTCTAACGCCGGACTGCATTCGAGGTATCTTTTGCAGCCGAGCACCAACGCCGGACCGCTTCCTAGCTCTAACGCAGGAATGTATCCGAGCTCCAACGCCGGACTATGTGTCCGAGCTCCAACGCCGGACTATGTATCCGAGGTGTCGTAAATCACCTTGGTTCAAAGAAGTTTGAAGGAGTTTAGCTGACTTAATGCCGGAAATGCCCTCTATGGAGCCAGCCGCTAGCGTCCGAGCTTTATGCCGAACTGCTTCCAAGGTGGTGCACCACCCCGGATGTGGGCCGATTTTTGTCAATATTTTTGATTGGTGCAATTTATTCTCTGCCGAAATACATAGCCAGTAGCCCACAAGGTGTGTATCGGTCTAAAACCCGAGATGCATCTGAAGGATGACGTAAGGCGTCACCGATCCCGAGTCACCGAGACTCAAAGTTGATTTGCAAAATCGGCCAGAGGATCAAGTCCTAGCTCGGCAGAATACTTTGGGACACAAAATGCGGTGTGCTCAGTCCTCGAGACTCGAGTTGGGTGCGGCCGACCAACCTGAGGATCAAAATCTCCTCGGAAACTGTATTGCACTTAAAATTTTCTGCATAGAACAGGCAATTCAGTTTCGAGACATCGGTCGGTGGCAACACGGATCAGGGATTGATGTGCCTTTAATATTTGTAATAATAAGCACGAAGCCCAAGAGCCCCGAGCCTTAATGCGGGCACGGAGGTCAATTAAGGATCGATATCCATAGTAAAATCACAAATTATGTGTAATGACTCAATGTATCCAAGTACTTTATGTTTTTAATGCTCGGATCCACATTGTACAAAACTTTGTTGACCGACCATCGGCTTCAACCTCCTCGGCCCAAGAGTCGAGGAGTGTTTGTCCTACTTTATAAAGAAAAGCCTTTATGAGGGCAAAAATTTACGACAAACAAGGCAATCTGGCCATACAGTTTTACAAACAAAGGTACGCAGAGAGATATGTTATATTACTGTTTAACAGAAGAAATGTCTTCCAAAGAAAATAGTCCCGCTATTGGTTCCTTTCTTTGGGTTGTCATGCTAAGCATGATCATGGAACCTCAGCTCCAACGTAAGAGCAAAAGATCGAGGATCTAGTTTGGGAGGCCAGTTAATAGCCCCCGGTAGTGTTCGACGACAGTTGAGGTCAAGCCGTAAACACTTCGGCCATTGTTATGAATGGCCCGTCATTTAACACCGTCATCGGATCGCTGACCAGTTTATGCTTATTGTGACAGTCAGTTTTCGGCTTTCTCCTCTGAGGTGCTTAACCATGTGAGCTGGAAGCACAATCGCAGTGGTTCTCCCTTTGCACACCTAGACGAACAAAGCGGAACGTAGGAGGCAAGCGCAGGAGCCGGGCAACCCAACCATTGATCAAGACACAATTCAAACCGATGCATATATAGCAATATCCGAGAATGTTTTTGCCAAATCTCTAAAGGAGTCCGGCAGATCATGCGAGACTTGTCTTTGAAAACACACAAATAGTTTAAAAGTGCCAAAAGCTTGGAAAACCAAAAAACTTCAGTAAAAACATGATGTCACATCCCAGTTAGACCATGCATTAGTGTGTGCATCATGTTTAAATTTCATTTGAATTTGAAATGGGGAAGACAGAAACCCCCAGAACCCCTTTTAAATCCAACTAGGGTTTACTAAAAATTATTTCAATGAACCTGAAATGCCCTTCTAAAATGCTCATCATTTTTGCTTTGGTTCAGAGCCTCTGCCAAAAGTGGTGCACAATTTTCTAGGTCATCCTAAGGTCCTTGAATTAAACCATAAGTATTTGAGTTTGGGCATTTAAAATTATATAAAATATTTCAAATGCCCAAATATTCTCAAACTAAAATGTTTCATGTTGGAAATATTCCAACAATGGACCAGGAAACAGTTTGGTGATTTTTGAAGCTGTTCTAGTATTTTAATAACTCCACAAAGTTACAGAAAATTAGAAAAAGAAAACAGGAAGAAATCTTACTGGCGCCACCCAACCGCCCTTTCTTGGCCCAGCCAGCTGGCGCGCCAATGAGCTGCTTTGGCTTGAGCAGGAAGGCAGTGCTCGGCGGCGAGCACCGTGATGCACGCCACGCCTCGCCGCTTCCCTCACCCAGCCTGGCGCTGTTCAAGGCCCATTCTCTCCCCGAACCCCTGGACACCTCCTCTCCTCCCGGCTCCTCTCTCTCGCTCCCCGCCATGGCCGACGCCACCGCCGCCGCACCCTCGCCGTAGACGCGCTCCCCGCCGTCCGCACCCCTCCTCGCCATGTCTAGGAGCTCCGCCACCCTCCTCTACCACGAGCTAGCCGAGCCCCGCGTGCTCAAGTGAACTGAGGCCACCGCACCGACTCGCCCGAGTTCACCGTCGCGGAGATCCCCTTCAACGCCGCTGCCGCTCCGGCCCGTCCCGACCGCACTGAGTGCTCCTCCGAAGGTTGCCTGTGAGCCTAGCTACCTTCCCCTCCCTTTCTCTCTCGCTCTCGAGCCGTGTAGCGACCGAACGGAGATCAACCGCACCCGCTGCCGCGGAGCTCGTCGCCGACGTGCTCCCGGTCACCCTCCGGCCACCTCTTGGTGTCCATCACACTCAGCACGTCGCATAGGGTCTAACCATGCACTCCTCGCACCTCACCGACCCATCTAGCCTCGAGTTCGCCTTCGGCCGAACTCCGGCGGCCGCCTAGGTCGTCGCCGGCGCCGATTCCGGCCACCCCGACCCCGGCTAACTCCACCAAGAGCTTCGGCTCGTCCCTAGCTCCTCCTAGATGCCCTCCGCGGCCCATTTGGTCGCCGGAGTGGCCAAAATCACTCTCGCCGCTGCGTCGGGCTCGCCGGCGGCTAAACGCCGGCAGCCGACTTTGACTTTGACCACGGGTGGGCTCTGGTTGACTCTCCTGAGTCAATGACAGGTGGGGCCCAACCCTGTTAACTATTTAGGATTAGTTTTAATTAATTTTTAGTTAAGCTAATTATCTTGACACGCTGGACCCACTGTCAGGTTTGACCGGACCATGTCCCGTTGACCATCGACTTCACATCGACGTCAGTGGCCTTAATAATACCTTTTCTGGATTTTATATAATTCAGGAAATTTCAGAAAATACCCCAAACTACTAAAATTCATAGAAATTCAACCGTAACTCCAAATTAAATAATTTATATATGAAAAATGATCAGAAAAATATGAAGAATCTGTTTATGCCATGATCATGCATGTTTGAACAAGTTAACCTCACTGAATAGGACAAATGATGATTAGGGCAATTTGTGAAATAACATTTGGAGTTGGAATTTGATCTTGTTGAGTTCCACTTCAATTAACTTGGCTAGCTATTGCATTAGGTGAATTCAGTACCTTAACATGACATGTCATCCATGTGAATGTGCATTGCATTGATTGTGTTCTTTCTCGATTCTTTGGTGTTTGCCCCTCTCGGTGAGACTGACGTTCCGACGATTGTTCGATGACACCGATGAAGAACTATATTATCTTCGAAGTGCTGCAAGCAAAACCCCTTGTTCATTCCGATATAATCCCACTCTCTCGCCCTGCTCTCTTTTTACTGCATTAGGACAACAACGACTCATGCGTTACTTGCTGTGTAGCTGAACCCCTTTATCCTCTCGTGATGACTGTCATTCCACAAAGAATTAGATGAAACCCACTAGCATGAGTAGGAGTTGTTTGAGCCTGTTGTGCCTACTCATTCATGCTTGTTTGTCATGCCTGCTACTGCTTAGAGTTGAGTCAGGTCTGATTCATCGGGGATGAATCGGAGGTGTGTGAACATGTCCTACTGCGTGTGTGAGCTAAGTGTGTGAACATGTCCTACTGCGTGTGTGAGCTAAGTGTGTGAACATGATTTGGTAAAGGTAGCGGTGAGAGGCCATGTAGGAGTACATGGTGGGTTGTCTCATTGCAGCCGTCCTCGTGAACTGAAGTTATGTGTTTGTGATCCATGAAACAGTTACTACCACACATTGGGATCCTTAATTGACTCTCTCGGCTTCTTAACCACCCTTGTCCTCAGTCCGGTAGTTGCAAGTAGTTTCTGGTGTTTGTAGTATGCTGGGGGCCGCATGCAACGCTGACCTTAGGGGTGGTTTTTGTTGCGGTAGGCACCGTGGGTCTGTACCGATTCGCCTGCTTTGGTGTCTCGGGAACCCCGCACACATCGTTTGGGGCTGTATGGGAAACCTCGGCGGACTCCTGCGGATGGAACCCGAATAGGCGATAAACCCGGACTAGGGATTTGAGTGTTTAGGTAGGTCGTGGCCGACACCCACGTTGGGCTTCCGCTGAAGGTTGCCGAGTACATGTCGTGGTAAACGGCGGTAAGTGGTGAGAGCGTGTGTGAAGAAGTACACCCCTGCAGGGTTAATATGATCTATTCGAATAGCCGTGTCCATGGAGAAGGACTTCTGGGTTGCCTATATCAGTTCATAGACAAGTGAAAGTGGATACTCTAAAATGCGCAAGATAAGCGTGAGTGCTACGGATGGCGTTCTCGTAGGGAGACGGAGCGGGTCCATAGTGGTGTATTTGATATGGTGAATCAGAGACTCGCAGCGCCACCTCAAAAGAGTTAATTGCAGTTGTAGTTCAGGATAGCCACCGAGTCAAAGCTGGCTTGCTGCAGTCAAACTCCACCACCCCCCTTTGTTGATAATGATGCATATGTAGATAGTTCTGATGTAAGTCTTGCTGAGTATGTTTGTACTCACGTTTGCTTATTTTATGTTTTGCAGAGAGACGTCAGTCTCACTAGTAGTTCCGCTTGGACTTCGATGTTTAGCTTGTTACCTCAGCTACGATCTTGTGCCCTCGGCAGGATCTGGTAGATAGTCAGGCTTCTCAGCCTTTTTCATTTATAGTTATGCGTACTTTCGAGACATGTTTAGCTTCCGCTTGTGTTTTGACTTGTATGTTTCGAGTGTTGGGTCATGAGACCCATGTTTGTAATATCTCGCTCCTCGGAGCCTAATGAATAAATATTTGAGTCGTAGAGTTATGTTGTGATGCCATGTTGTATCTACACATATTGAGCATATTGTGTGTATGTTTGAAATGCTTGGTATGTGTGGGATCCGACAAACTAGTTGTTTATCCTTGGCAGCCTCTCATATGGGGAAATGTAGTCTCGTGCTTACGGCGATAGTAGTCCGCCATGCCGGTTCACCGAGTCCCGCTAGCCCAGCACTACTGCTTAGACACTTGACTAGCCGGCATGTGTTTCACCGTTCCTATGTCCTGTCCTTCGGGAAATGTCACGGTGTTATTCGAGTCCTGCCTTAGCCTGCTACCGGGATACCGGAGTCCTGTTAGCCCAGTGCTACAGCCTGAATTTATACGTTGATGACCGACATGCTCGATGTGATTCATGTATGCCTGTCCCCATAGGTTAGCGCCGCTTTGGGTTCACGACTAGCCATGTCGGCCCGGGTTCTTTGTCATATGGATGCTAGCGACACTATCATATACGTGAGCCAAAAGACGCAAACGGTCCCGGGCCATGGTAAGGCGACACCTGTGGAATACCGTATGCGTGAGGCCGCAAAAGTGATATGAGGTGTTACCGGCTAGATCGATGTGACTTGAATCGGGTCCCGACAGCGTTGGTATCGAGCCCGATCGCTCAGAGGATTACCAAGCCAAACTGGTCGAAGTTGTGTCTAGAAATGCTTTAGTTATGTAACGGAATTGATTGTGGAAGGGAACGTAAGGCTCTTTTTACTCCTTATACCTCATGGCCTTCTGATCTGAGTCATCCTCTTCTCTTCTACGGGGTTTAAGAACTAGGCCTTCTCATCTATATATTAGGATGACGTGTTGCTAATCCATATACTTATAGGATTTAAGCCTCAGATCAGTTCCTACTATTTCTGTATGATAAATGTTGATCTCGGAACCTTGATATGATGATATTGAGTGGTTATGCCACCATTTTGCATGATGTTCCAAATCTTTTTTTTGAGCATTTACAGCCGTTATGCTGTCTGAGTCATCCCAGGTTTCTAAACTATCTGATGCATTTGCAAATCCCTTCCTCCCGTTCCTGATGTCCTTTTGGGCTATGTTAAGCACACTAATCGGTAAGTTGAGGTACTTCGTTGCCTCGGCGTAGATGTTGGAACTATTATTATGACCCTAGGTGTTAGGAAGTCGCCTAGCAATTTAGCAATGCTTTTGTATCCCCAGTGTGATGATTCTGGCCATTATTCTTGAAAGCATTCCGTGATGCTATTAGTTAGTAGGCATTCTATTCCTGGGTTCTTGAACCCGAGATTCGCCTTACTTCATGTTGTTAGTATTTGCTAGTTCCTTTAGGATATTAGTAACTTTGCGATAGTCCTTGAGGTCCATGGTATTTCCTTCTTCCAAATACCATGAACTAGTTAAGGCAGAAATTCTTTGAATTAAAAGATCACAATCGAGTACTCTTGAGGAGTTCTCCATTTATAACCTGTGGACTCTGCCAGTTCTACCTTCTCCGCATGGGTTATCCAGGAAGAAATGTTGAGCTTTGCTCGACATACTAATCTATGCATCCACAACTCAGAAAATTATATGTTTCTTTGAATTGCTCTCTTTAGTTGTATTCCGACCATCCTCTGTCAGTCGATAACCAAGAGTATGTGTGCATTCGTTTATCGATGTCTATTATCCTTGTGGTCCGTCAAGCCATTACATTGCGGAATGACTAGGAGAAACAAACTCCAGTGCCTCATCCATTTCTAGGATTGGGTCAAAGTAGTTGTATCCCGTAGATCAAAATGTCAATCCAGCTTTGATTCTGCTCTACCTTGGAGTGTTACCATCTTTATGTCAGGAACATCATGAGAATTGCACCTTCTCTTATGAATTCTTGTCGTAGTGATACTTCTCGCCATCATCATTCATTCCTCGGTCCTCGTGTTGTTGTAACCGGAATGCCGACTAGTGAATTGTGGTGTGTGAAATCAATACTCCGAGCAACTCGTTGCTTGGTAGCTAATGGACAATATCCTCATTCTTAGCGTGTTGGTTATTGAATCATCATCCTAAGATTAGTCGTGCTACCTAGTCCTTATTTCTGGTGCACACTTCGATTGATGAGTTAGGATCATGTCAAGTCCTCACTCATTTGATCATATCGTCTTGCCTCAAAAGCAAGATTGTTCTCGAGCTTAGTAACATACCGGTGGTTCGTGACTTTCCAAATATCTTCTTGGAAGTGTTACCGGGTTGTCTCCTGATCGTTATGTTGAGCTCGTGATCAAGTTGGTTTCCTGTGAACCATCATTTCTCCAAGAATCTGTGTTGGATATCCCTGAGCTAGTTGGTTAAGCTAGACAACAATTTGGAGAGTTGGAAGATAAAAGCTTGCCAACTTAGTTCGTTCCAAAAGG
The DNA here is from genome assembly GCA_021605145.1 of Aegilops bicornis. NCBI lineage: Eukaryota > Viridiplantae > Streptophyta > Magnoliopsida > Poales > Poaceae > Aegilops > Aegilops bicornis. The sequence continues at coordinate 122,066,297 of CM038673.1, forward strand.
ATATTTTTGTGTAGTGTGTGTTGAAGAAGGATGATATCTTCATCGATTGGTCCCTGTGATCAGTTGCTGGACCTATTGTCTCATCAATCCTTTGATTTGAGTATGGGCTATCGTCAACTCAAATCAGTACCAACGATGCTCGTAATGTTGTCTTACTCGTGGTTGATCCCTCGAGCATACACCATTATATCTTTTGGTCTGACCAATGCTATCACCGTGTTCACATGATGGTGGAAGTCCAAAGTGATATGGAAATTCGATGAGTTCTTTGTTGAGCCCATCAAGAGCACTTTGTCTCCCCATGAGTCATGTTGAACATCAACCTAGTGTTGGAAACTTGTGTAAGCATTTCTTCGTGTTCCGTTCATGAAGCTTATGCTTGGATGGAAAGAGTGACTTCCTCAATTCATGTGCTTTAGGTGTAAGTTGCCGCCATGAATTTGAGAAAGGTTTGTTTTGTTTCCTTGGAATCATCCCAAGTCAGTCATGCATGTGCAAAGTATTCTATGGTGCGATGGTGATCATCTTCATTCCATATGAATTCCATAGCACACCAAGCCACTGGTTGAATTGTTCAAGGAAAAGGAGTTGATGGGCGAATACTAGTTCATGCACACGACTTCGATATCCTTGTTGATGGTGCCCCACCTGAACTCGGTAGTGTTGTATTATAAGACTACTACGTGGTCATGCTTGTCTGGGACAGCGTGTTCACTTGTTTGTAGCAGAACCAGCTCATGTTTTGGAGCTTGCTATCGTAGTTCATTCCCGAGAATCTCGCAACATCTTCTCGTCGATTTGTGTTGCAAACTTTCATTTTCTTCTAGACTCGATGAGTCTGGAATATCCTAACACCAATCAGATCTGAATCTCAGGCAGATATGATGGTTGGAACATTCCAACAGTTGCATCTCGTTCCCAGCTTGCACCGTCCTTATGCCATTTCACTATGGGCTGCCTTCTTAGTAATTTCTGTTCAAGATCATCCTCAAAAGTGGACTTACCATGGGTTCCATCCATTTCCGGTGATAAGCAAAAGTCATCCATTGCGTTGTCTTCAACAAGGTAGTCCACATCATCCATTCTAGTCTGGGTATGCCTTTCCTTTGCACTCCACCAAACGATCGTTTGTGAATGCCTTAGGCTGGTATAAAGAGTTTCAATGATGTTATATCAAGAGTAATTATTTTTGCCACTTAAGGGGATAGTTCCTCGAGTCACCTCCCCTGGGGTGCCCCGTTATTGAGTCGTGGCAATTTTTTTTTCCTCGCCACCTTGACACCATCCACCATATTTCTAAGCGTGGAATTGTTGCCCACTAATCACACACCGTTGTTTGTTCTTCCATCCCTCTCGATGTGTTTTGTGTCTCAACTCGAGATGTTTCTAAATCTCATTCCGTGAGTCGATCATGTTTACTTGATCTTCGTGAAGATCGAATCATGTAGTACCTCCCTCTCTTTCCATTGTCGTGTCGAGTGAAGATCTCAAAAGCAAAGACGTCAAGACCAAGATGATGGAATGAATCAACATTTTCGAGGAGGGCAAATGGATCATGAAGATTGTGATTGTTCTGTGACTCCCCTTTTCCTCTTACCTCACGTCTTGAATCTCGGGGCGAGATTCTTGTTTAGTGGGGGTGAGTTGTCACATCCCAGTTAGACCATGCATTAGTGTGTGCATCATGTTTAAATTTCATTTGAATTTGAAATGGGGAAGACAGAAACCCCGTAACCCCTTTTAAATCCAACTAGGGTTTACTAAAAATTATTTCAATGAACTTGAAATGCCCTTCTAAAATGCTCATCATTTTGCTTTGGTTCAGAGCCTCCGCCAAAAGTGGTGCACAATTTTCTAGGTCATCCTAAGGTCCTTGAATTAAACCATAAGTATTTGAGTTTGGGCATTTAAAATTATATAAAATATTTCAAATGCCCAAATATTCCCAAACTAAAATGTTTCATGTTGGAAATATTCCAACAATGGACCAGGAACAGTTTGGTGATTTTTGAAGCTGTTCTAGTATTTTTAATAACTCCACAAAGTTACAGAAAATTAGAAAAAGAAAAACAGGAAGAAATCTTACCTGGCGCCACCCAACTGCCCACTGCCCGGCCCAGCCCAGCGGCCAAATGAAAGCTGCTTGGCTCGGCCAGCAGGGCAGTGCTTCGGCGGGCGAGCACCGCATGCATCGCCACGCTACCGCCGCCGCCGCCTGCTTTCCCTCACCCAGCGACGCTGTTCAAGGCCCGTTCTCTCCCCGAACCCCTCGAACACCTCCTCTCCTCCCGGCTCCTCTCTCTCGCTCCCCGCCATGGCCGACGCCACCGCCAAGACCATCGCCGTAGACGCGCTCCCCGCCGTCCGCACCCCTCCTCGCCATGTCTAGGAGCTCCGCCACCCTCCTCTACCCCGAGCTAGCCGAGCCCCGCATGCTCAAGTGAACCGAGGACACCGCACCGACGTCGGCCGAGTTCACCGTCGCCGGAGATCCCCTTCAACGCCGTCGTCGCTCCGGCCCGTCCCCGACCGCACCGAGTGCTCCTCCGAGTTGCCTGTGAGCCTAGCTACCTTCCCCTCCCTTTCTCTCGCTCTCGAGCCGTGTAGCGACCGAACGGAGATCAACCGCACCCGCCGCCGCGGAGCTCGTCGCCGACGTGCTCCCGGTCACCCTCCGGCCACCTCTTGGTGTCCATCACACTCACCACGTCGCATAGGGTCTAACCATGCACTCCCCGCACCTCACCGACCCCTCTAGCCTCGAGTTCACCTTTGTCCAAACTCCGGCGGCCGCCTAGGTCGTCGCCGGCGCCGATTCCGGCCACCCCGACCCCGGCTAACTCCACCAAGAGCTTCGGCTCGTCCCCAGCTCCTCCTAGATGCCCCCCGCGGCCCATTTGGTCGCCGGAGTGGCCAAAATCACTCTCGCCGCCGCGTCGCTCATGGTGACTAAACGCCGACAGCCGACTTTGACTTTGACCACGGGTGGGCCTGGTTGACTCTCTGAGTCGATGACAGTGGGGCCCAGCCACTGTTAACTATTTAGGATTAGTTTTAATTAATTTTTAGTTAAACTAATTATCTTGATCGACACGTGGGACCCATCGGGTTTGACCGGACCATGTCCCGTTGACCATCGACGCCACACTGACGTCAGTCGTATGTGATAATACCTTTTCTGGATTTTATATAATTCAGGAAATTTCAGAAAATACCCCAAACTTCTATAATTCATAGAAATTCAACCGTAACTCCAAATTAAATAATTTATATATGAAAAATGATCAGAAAAATATGAAGAATATGTTTATGCCATGGTCATGCATGTTTGAACAAGTTAACCTCACTGAATAGGACAAATGATGATTAGGGCAATTTGTGAAATAACATTTGGAGTTGGAATTTGATCTTGTTGAGTTCCACTTCAATTAACTTGGCTAGCTATTGCATTAGGTGAATTCAGTACCTTAACATGACATGTCATCCATGTGAATGTGCATTGCATTGATTGTGTTCTTTCTCAGTTGCCGGTGTTTGCCCCCTCTTAGTAGACGACGTTAAGCGATTGTTCGATGACACCGATGAAGAACTATATTATCTTGAAGTGCTGTGCAGGCAAAACCCCTTGTTCATTCCGATATAATCCCACTCTCTCGCCTCCTGCTCTCTTTACTGCATTAGGACAACAACGACTCATGCGTTACTTGCTGCGGTAGCTGAACCCCTTTATCCTCTCGCATGACCTGTCATTCCACAAGAATTAGATGAAACCCACTAGCATGAGTAGGAGTTGTTTGAGCCCTGTTGTGCCTACTCATTCAGGCTTGTTTGTCATGCCTGCCATCGCTTAGTGTTGAGTCAGGTCCGATTCATCGGGGATGAATCGGAGGTGTGTGAACATGTCCCATCTGCGTGTGTGAGCTAAGTGTGTGAACACGATTTGGTAAAGGTAGCGGTGAGAGGCCATGTAGGAGTACATGGTGGGTTGTCTCATTGCAGCCGTCCTCGAGGAACTGAGTTACGTGTTTGTGATCCATGAAACAGTTACTACCACACATTGGGATCCTTAATTGACTCTCTCGGCTTCTTAACCACCCTTGTCCTCGGTCCGGAGTTGCAAGTAGTTTACGGTGTTTGTAGTATCTTTGGGGGTCAGACGCAAACGCTGACCTTAGGGGTGGGTTGTGTTGCGGTAGGCACCGTGGCCCGGTGTACCGATTCGCCCGTTTGGTGTCTTGGGAACCCTGCACACATCATTCGGGGCTGTATGGGAAAGCTCGGCCAGACTCCCTGCGGATGGAACCCGAATAGGCGATAAACCTGGACTAGGGATTTGAGTGTTTAGGTAGGTCGTGGCCGACACCCACGTTGGGCTTCCGCTTGAAGGTTGCCGAGTACATGTCGTGTAAACGGCGGTAAGTGGTGAGAGCGTGTGTGAAGAAGTACACCCCTGCAGGGTTAATATGATCTATTCGAATAGCCGTGTCCACGGAGAAGGACTTATGGGTTACCTATATCAGTTCATAGACAAGTGAAAGTGGATACTCTAAAATGCGCAAGATAAGCGTGAGTGCTATGGATGGCGTTCTCGTAGGGAGACGGGAGCGGGTCCATAGTGGTGTATTTGATATGGTGAATATGTGGACTCGTGTGCGCCACCTCAAAAGAGTTAATTGCAGTCGTAGTTCAGGATAGCCACCGAGTCAAAGCTGGCTTGCTATAGTCAAACTCCACCACCCCCCTTTGTTGATAATGATGCATATGTAGATAGTTCTGATGTTAGTCTTGCTGAGTACGTTTGTACTCACGTTTGCTTATTTTATGTTTTGCAGAGAGACGTCAGTCTCACTAGTAGTTCCGCTTGGACTTCGACGTTTAGCTTGTTACCTCAGCTACGATCTTGTGCCCTCGGCAGGATCTGGTAGATAGTCAGGCTTCTCAGCCTTTTTCATTTATAGTTGTCTCCAGATTTCAGACATGTTTAGCTTCCGCTTGTGTTTTGACTTGTATGCTCACGAGTGTTGGGTCATGAGACCCATGTTTGTAATATCTCGCTCCTCGGAGCCTAATGAATAAATATTTGAGTCAGAGAGTTATGTTGTGATGCCATGTTGTATCTACACATATTGAGCATATTGTGTGTATGTTTGAAATGCTTGGTATGTGTGGGATCCGACAAACTAGTTGTTTATCCTTGGCAGCCTCTCATATGGGAAATGTAGTCTACGTTAGCTTCCGAGCGATAGTAGTCCGCTTCTGACCCGGTTCACCGGAGTCCTGCTAGCCCACCACTACTGCTTGGACACTTGATCGGCGGCATGTGTTTCGCCGTTCCTATATGTCTGTCCCTTCGGGAAATGTCACGCGGTGTTATTCGAGTCCTGCCTAGCCTGCTTTCTGACCCGGGATACCGGAGTCCTCATAGCCAGTGCTACCGCTGAATTTATCGTTGATGACCGACATGCTCGATGTGATTCATGTATGCCTGTCCCCATAGGTTAGCGCCGCTTTGGGTTCACGACTAGCCATGTCGGCCCGGGTTCTTTGTCATATGGATGCTAGCGACACTATCATATACGTGAGCCAAAAGACGCAAACGGTCCCGGGCCATGGTAAGGCGACACCCGTGGGAATACCGTGCGTGAGGCCGCAAAGTGATATGAGGTGTTACCGGCTAGATCGATGTGACTTAGAGTCGGGGTCCTGACACATGACGTCCGAACAAGATCAAGTGTTCGGTGTCAATCCGAAAATTGGACGTTAGAGAGAAAAAAAAGGTGCTTCTTGTGTGCTTTAACATGACACATCCTATCTCAAGACTTCAAGCGGGTCAGCCTACGGCTTCAGTCTCCCATCCCGTAGGCGGAGTACTTCCCATTAGGCCAGTTTAAAAAACTAAACCCTAGCGGTTTTGAGAGAGAAATTAGGCTCCCCGGCTAGTGACCGCACACTCGTGTCGAAAAAAAGGAGTGATAAATAATAAAAACTTTGCAAGCGACTAAGAAGAAAAACACTTAGTATGAAACGGCTCAAATAAACATAAGAGCCCCCAAGTGACTTGGGTAAAAGTTGACTATATAATGTAAGGTGACATGTAGAATGCCTTCTAGCCGGATTGTAGATCGTTTGTCGGAGCGGACCTTTTCGCTTCAACCTCTGGACCCAATAGTCCGTAGTGTGTCCGAATACCCTCGCGGTTATAAAAACCGGGGCATGCGTGGAGACCAGGCGTAGGAGTCATTAGTGCTTTATCAGACAAGTGCCCAACTAGTTATGTTATATTACATGGTTATTAAGAAACATCTTCCAGGGAGAATAGTTCCGTTAGGTGTTCCTTTCCCTGGGAGGCATGCCCTAAAGTGCATGTCCGGACTGCGAAAAAGAGCTGAAAAACATCTGGGGGCAGGTAAATAAATAGGTAAGAAATCATCTTTTAGTTCACCAACCGAGTATTCCCTTAAGAACGCTAGCTTTCGGCTTCACCCAGTCTGAGGTACACATCTGGCTGACCCGGCAGTAACAATCACAGAGGTGCTCCCTTTACCACCTAACCGAGCAATCGGGAACGTAGGGGTAAGCACAGGAGTCAGGCAACCCAGCTTGGCCAAAACTTAAGTCATATCAATGCATATAATGGTGAATAAAAGGTACATGCGGAAGTGTGACACATGTGTTGGGCATGAAGCCCGTATTAATAAGCTTCTGTTAAAGAAGCCCCCAGGTATAATGAGCGCAGGTAGCGCATCAAGTATGTGCGAACAAAGTTTGGACAAGGAAAATTTTACAAGCAACTTTTTTTTCTAAAAAAGTATAATGCTTGGTCGAACCGAACACAAGTTAGAAATTTAAAACTTTGAGCCTGAAGGCAACTTAGCTGGTTAATGTGTTCGGTATTGACGACAGATCCGAGCTTGATGCGGGACAAGGTTCCATCCCCCAAGCCGATCCCGAGGTGGCGGAGCAAAGAGCTCGGCACTCCGAAGTGGTGACATAGCACGGTCAATGCAGGACGGCAGAGTGATGCCGAAGTCCCTGGCATGGGGTAATGAAGTGTTGATGAAGCCCCCCGTCCAGCCGAGATGACGTCAAAGGATATAGTCCGGCTGGATCATTTTCCTGTGCACAAAAAATAGTGCAAACCGGAGATAATAGTAATAATGATAATTAAAAAAATAGTTGCATAATAAATAATTTATGCAAAGTGAGTAATAAAAGAAATATGGCCTGGTGCGGAAGTCAATGTCGATGCATGCCGTCGGCGTAATGCAATAAAGGCGTGGCAAAGCCTGGATTCACAGGTCGGTCCAAGTTCCGAATGCGGCGTTCGCCGGACAATGTACGGAAACTGATCGAACCAGCATGCGACTGTCGTTAATGCGGACACCATTTGATAGACCTGTGTACATATGATGGACAAACCAGACTAATAATTCCTTGGAAAAAATGAACCCAAACAAGCAAAAAATACTGGGATTAATAGCACCTGATTTATTTGTTGCAGAAATCCGAAGGGAGGTGATTCCCAAAATTGGGACTCGATCCGCGCACCCATTGCCTGATGGGCGGTAAAACGACGACACGGCAATGCTGGCAAAGGTTGGCTTGCCGAGGCAAAGTCCTCGGTCCAGCTAACGTGACGGAGCTGGTTGGCTAGCGACGCCGAAGCGTCCGGAGTAGGTTGATGAAGAGATGGCGAAGCCCCCGGTCCAGCCAAGATGTCGAAGTAGGTCGGCGTGATGGACACCAGCTTGAAGAAGCAATAGTGCGGCCCTGCCGATGCAGGTCGTGACGTGGTCGACGTCGGCTTGATGAAGCGACTGTGCGGCGATGCGGGTATGCCCGCTCCGTGTAATTGTGGGGTGGCGATGTTGGTGATGATTTATCCTTCACGATGCCGGACTCTTGATCGGCTTGCCGAGATGATGATCCGAAGAAGTTGAGCTCGGCTCAACAAAGTGACGACTTGTCTAGCGTAGGTCGGCAGCCGTGGAGCAATATTTCCAGATTGGTTTGACACCAGCATGATATTGAAGATAGTGGGATGTGTTCGGAAACAAAACACAACACCCCATACAAAACTTCCTTCAAAAAGGATGTCCGAAGTCCGGTTCATAAAAAAGACGAACTCGGGCCAGATTCGTTTTCGCGCAGAAAACATATCCGAAAAGTGATGCACTAATCGGAAGGTTCCCAGAGTTTGGACGGTCGGATCGAGCTAAAATTTTGAGGGGTGGTAGATATAGGAATTCCGCAGCCGATCAACGGTTGGATCTTCCAAAGGAAGTCCGAGCTAGAAGCTGGACACCACGCCCTAAACTCGTCTAGATTCAATGCGGCTCCGGTATATCGGAGATTGCCAGAGATTCCTCCATCGGAACTCGACGAAATTTTCCAGGATTGTTGTAGACTCAATTCCGCATAATTCCACCGAAGCAATCGTTAAAACAATGCTTGAGGAGGCGGTGGCGGCGGACACAAGTCCGCTGTCCAGAAAAATAGTACGGTCGCCCGAGGGCAATGTTGACGTTGAGCCCCCGGGCTCCCTGGATGATTCCTCCATGATCGTGATAGAGATCGGAGTTGATGTTGATGAAGGCCCTCATCCGAACATGAAGATCAGAGGTAGGGTGCAGTCCTTGGTCGAACCAAGGTGACCAGTCGAGCTGGTGATGAAGATGCCGAAGTCGCAGTTGATCTGCAGGCGAGCCATCGACCTTTTGCCGAACACACAGCGGAACTCTCAATGAAAGCACCAATGTTGGTGCCAAAACCGGCGGATCTCGGTAGGGGTCCCGAATCGTGCGTCTAGGCGGATGGTAACAGGAGACAAGGGATACGATGTTTTTACCTGTGTTCGGGCCCTCTCGATGGAGGTAATACCCTACTCCTGCTTGATTAATATTGACGATATGGGTAGTACAAGAGTAGATCTACCACGAGATCAGAGAGGCTAAACCCTAGAATCTAGCCTATGGTATGATTGGTGTATATTGTGTATATGTCGACTAGCGTGGCCCTGGTTTATATAATGCACCAGAGGCCTAGGATAACAAGAGTCCTAGCCGAATACGCCGGTGGGGGAGGAGTCCTTGTCTTGATCACCAAGTCTTGTGGAATCTTCCTTGTATGCGGCACCTGTCCGGACTGGCCCATGAGTATGCGGCCCTGGGGGTCCTCGGCCCAATCTAACCAATTGGGGGACGACGTGGTGAGTACCCCTAGTCCAGACACCGTCAGCGACATCGAGCTTGTACAAATTTTCGATGGCGTTGATTTGCACGGCACCCATCTGTATACACAAAGATGGAAGGATGGCGATCACTGGGATTTCTGCTTTGCAGATGCAGCTAAGTGACAGCTTGATTGCGTTGTACTCATCAAGATCCGGTGGCACCTTTGTCTTGGCTGCAAGAGATTCGCTCTCACTTGTGATCACCGGTCTTTACAAAAAACGGAATGACGCGATATGTGTACGGTGATGGAGGGATGGCATTACACCACATAAATTTTAACTATTGTGGTATTAAGTTAAGTATCGTACGTGTGTTATTTCAAACTATGAATGCAGTTCAAATCCTCATAGTACATACCTAATAGAACTTATCAGTTCAAATTCTTATTCAAACTATGGTATTGAAAGCAGATGCGATCCTAAACATGGTTGTCGTCACTGTTGTTGCTGTTGTTGTGGGTGTGTCTCTCGGTTCGGCATGTTTGCTCAGAGAGGCACTTGAACCTAGTGCAGGTTCAGTCTTGTGTTAAGAAGACTCATGCTCATGCCTCTGTGCTATGATTAGCTTAGCTGACTTTGTGCAGTAAGAGAGGCACAACCATGAAGTTAGTCAAGGCACGGTCATATATTATAAGAGGGGATGGTCGTGCCTCCCAGTTGTCATTATTTCAGCTGAGTCGTGTACTCAGATAGGCACGTTGGTCGAGCAAGAGGAGGCACGGTCCCATATTAGGAAGAAGACTTGCGGTCGTGCGTCCCATGTCAAAAAGAAGAGTTGTGATCGTGCGTCCGTACTCAGTATGTTTGTTGTGACACGCTGCTCGGAGAGGCATGTGCGTGAATCAAGTGGAGGCATGGATTACGGGTTGTTGCCACTGTCCGATGTCACTGTTATTGCAACGACATCACTTAAAAAATACTACTTTTTTTGATAAATGGTGTTTTGCAACACCTCCGTCCTCCAAACCGTCTTTCCAGATCCACCGCACCCGTCGCTCCTAGATGGAGTCTGGCGCTTCTAGTACCAAGAGGGAAAGGCTTGTGCCACCGACGAAGAATTCCTTTGGGTGTTTGGCGGTACCGGCGGGGACCGGTGAGGGTCCGCCCACCGGATCTGAGGAGAACGGGAAAAAAACTCGTCCGGACCGCATCAGCAATCTCCCGGACGTCATCCTAGGCGAGATCATCTCTCGTCTCCCCATCAGGGATAGCATCCATACTCGCATCCTCGCTCGTCGATGGCGTCCTTTATGGCCCACCGCTCCTTTGAATCTCGACTGTCGTGAGATCCCTGCCGCTCGTCTTTTTAAGCCTCTAGAAACAGTTCATATCGAGAAAATCTCTGTGGTGCCTCCTACCTGGGAGCTCGCCCACGAAAGGCACTTCGGAACTCGGTGCCCTCGCAAATCTGGCACTCACAATACCACCATTCCGTATGCCATCCTCTCCGCCCATGTGGGCGTAGTTCACCGTCTCTGCATACCGGCATGCTACCTCCAATCCAGACCCTGCGCCATCGACGCCTGGTTGAAATCATCCAAACTGAACAATCTCCAGGTGCTCGAGTTCTATTACATGTTCCCAGATTTCGTGAGAGAGTGTGTCGTACGACCACTCACACACCCATCATCTGCGCCTTCTGCACCGGCGTCCTTCTCTCCGCTTGCATCCTCCCTACACACTGCCACCTTTGCTCTTTGCCAAATACCACACAGTTACATTCAGGCTCTTAAACTACCACTGCTCAGGAGACTTTCACTTGTGGACGTTGGTATATCCGACATCTCGCTTGAATGCATCATCCACTCTAGTTACCCTGCACTCCGGTGCCTACTGCTTACTTCGAAAATGGAAAGCCGCTGCAAAGCCTTGAGAACTTGTTTATAGAGGTGATGATTCTCACACACATTGAAAGCCCATAACATGCATACTGTACTACTTCTACTGTATGTCTTAAAAGGCTTATCTTACATTCGTCTGTAAATTGATACACCCGTGGCTAGACATGTTTAGTATTACATACACCCGTATCTACAAAGAATCCAATAATACCTTACACTAGATGCTCTTTCGATAGAATCTCTATTTTTAGAGCTTAAGTATTTTCATTCTTCATGTACATCTAGGGAGGACTCTGTTTCGGAGAAACAAATACATGGCGTCGTAAGCACCGACCGTTTGTCAAATGAGATGACTATTGTCTGAAGACAGTAATGCTGGATGACTATGAACCCTGCTTGGTAAACATTGAATTTGTGAGATTCTTTGTTCTGAGTGCAAGCAAGCTTGAGACCATGAGGCTTAACTATCGCTACCACCAAGACTTCACGGAAGAATTTTACGAAAAGCATCAAAAGGATCTTTTGTGGCACAAAAAGGCTTCTGAACATGCTCGCCTCATATTATCAGGAGCGTGCAAGCACTGGTTCTTTTATTTAAAACTCACGCATGTTGAATACCTGGATTTGACGGACCCATTCAGATGTGACTGCTGAACACAGAGCTGGAGTAAGTTGTCCAAGCTTGCAGGGTTACATGTTGTTGCGCCCTTTTGAACGTGCGTTTTGTCTGAACATGAACATACAACCCTTGTAATATTTTGTACCGTATGTAAGCTTGCCATAACAATCCTTGATTATAAAGTGTTGTAACTGTGCAAATGAAAGTGTTGTAACTTTGCAAATGTCAATGTTTCAGCGGAAAGATTCTGAGTATTTTACCGTCACGACACTGACTCTTTGTTAGTATAGTACCATGTTCCCACTGATAATGAAATCTTCAGTGGGAACCTTTCCAATACGGAAGCAAGTCCGTGATTGGTAGGCCAATAAAACCATGTGTCTCGTGACATCATGGCTGTTCTTCGTCTTAAGGTCAGACTTTGTCTAGAAACTTCACAATCGTGCTTTTCTAACTGAGTATCAAGAAGGTTGGTACACATGCATGTAGAGCCCTTACTTCGGCGCCTTCTGCTCACACTTTTCTGCACCTAGAGAGGGTTTATGCTGAGTCAGGCATGGAGAAATGCCACGCCCGTGCGTGTAGTGACTCCCCAACAGTGCCTCTGGCGCGTGCATCTACGTGCCTCCATAGCTAACATAAGCCGTGACTATTAGGTGCCCGTGGAGCCAGACGCTCGCGGCTCCAGAGAGCTCACAATGGTGCCTCTCCAGCAGAGCATTCTCACCCATGCCTCTGCCACCACACTTTTGTGCATCCATTGGGCTGACACTCGTGCCTAAGAGGCTTCATTTCCGCGCCTCCGGTGTTTCAATACACGTGCCTCACATGACACTTGTCGTGACCCTTGTGATTGCAGAGAATACACACCCGTGCCTCTATAGCTGAGTATTCTGATCCATGCCTCTGCCACGGAAATTTTGTGCATTTAGAGGGTTGACAATTGTACGTGCCTATAGAGGCTAGACTACGGTGCCTCCGGAGCCTGCACCCTTGTGCCTCACGTGCCACAAGTCGTGGCTTTTACGTTCCGCTGGAGACACACTGCCGTGGATCCAGAGACTTCACAAACGTGTCCTTTCACCTGAGTGTTTGCAGGAATGCCTCTGCCACCACACTTTTGTGCATCCAGGGAGTTGATAGTTGGCTCTGTGGAGGCTTCAACGAGGTCCGTGCTTGTTGCATCGCAATTAGATGCCTCCACCGCCTGCACGCACGTGCCTCACATGAGATTTGCCCCCGTGTCGTGGCGCCACACCCCCGTGTCTCTACAGACCGCGCAACCGTGCGTCTCTAACTGAGTATTCGGACACATGCCTCCCCCACCAAACTTCTGTGTATCTGGACAGTTGATACCCGTGCCTCGTGAAGACGCACGTCTGTCCACACCGTGACTATTCCACCACGTTTGTCGAAATCTTCTAGATTAGGTACGTATGTATATTGTTGTCTTTATGGATCGTAAAACCCTAACCCTTTTCCCAGATCCACCACACAGAGACCTGCAACGGAGGTGACACGAGCTTGGCAATGGAGATGAAGAAGAGTGCCTCTAGCAACAAGAAGACGAGGTTCACGGTTGTACCCGTGCCCTCTAAGCTCGTTAAGAGGAGCGGCTATGGCTCGCCCACTGGATCCGTGAACCATGTTGAGTCTGGTCTGGACCGCATCAGCGATCTTCCCGAAGCCATCCTCGGCGAGATCATCTCTCGTCTGCCCATAAAGGAAGGCATGCGCACACAAGTTCTCGCATCTCGGTGGCGCCGCATATGGCGCACCGCACCAATCGATCTCGACTTTCATGTGATCCTTGATACTCGTTCTACCAGATCTCTGGAAAAAAATATGTTGCCAAATCATCCGCGTTCTCCCGGGCAAGCAAATCGTCCAGGAAATATACGTCGGAACTCACTGCCGACATCTTAGTTGCAACTGCCGCGGAGAATCTGTCGCTGATGGCTTCAGTCTTCCTGTATCTATCCTCTCCGATCACAAGGGCCCGATTCGCCGCCTCTGCGTCCCGACAAGCTGCCTCCAATACGAACCTTGTGGCGTTGATGAGTTGTTCCTGTCTCGGAATCTGGACCAACTCCAGGTTTTAGAGTTCTATCATATATTCCCAAAGTTCTTCTACCCAGGGCCCAGGCAAGCACGCAGAATCCCTTCTTCTATGCCGTCGCCACCGGCATCCATCTCGAGATTTCGCTCGTCTCTCCACACCATCACCTTCGCCATGTGCAAACTAGAAGACAATCTTGTAGAAATGCTTTGCCTCCCACTGATCAGGAGACTTTCGCTGGTGGAGGTTTATATGTCGGATGTCTCCTTGCGGAAGTTCATCCATCACGGTTGCCCTGCCCTGCAGTGCTTGCTGCTTGTTTGCAACAAGAAATTCTGCTGTCTACGAATAAACTCAGCTAGGCTTGTAAGCATTGGCATTCGTTCCGACTAAGGAAAACTGATTTTTTGAGGATGCGCCTTCCCTCCGGAGACTGCTACATGATTCCGTAGATGCACAACTACAGATAACAGTTCTGTCCGCACCTGTGTTGGACACACTGGGAAAAATTTCTGAATTACCCAACGAAACAAATATCGTCATTGGGACTACAGTTATTCAGGTACTGCCTCTGCACATTACTTTGACCTGCGTTATTCAAAAGCACTTGAGATTCACATCCACGAGCTAATAATATCACGTTATGTGCTCAATGAAGGGTGTCTAGACAAGTAGCCTACACATGGTGCTGGATTCCCTCAAGACCTTGTTTATCTCACAGACATGCTTTAATCTGGATGAGATTGTTGACTTGCTGCGATGCTTTCAATGCTTGCAAAACTTGTTTATCGAGGTGATTCTTTCACACACGTTCAAATCCCACGCATAATATGCATAATATACTGGCACTAACTCTTAAGTTTGCTCTTTCGTGTGTTTAGGGGGGAGGATGGGATCAAAGAGGTATAACAAATGAATGGCGCCAAAAGCAGCAGGTGTTTCTCAATAATCACGACATTTTTTCGAGGACATTAACGCTGGAAGACTATGAAGTCACAGATGCAAACACTGAATTTGTGACATTATTTATTCTCAATGCTAGGATGCTACTAACCATCAGGCTTAAGTTTGGCCTGCGCAGAGATTTCACTCGTGAATTTTACAAGCGGCAAGAAGAGGTACTGCAGATGGACAAAAGGGCTTATAATTGCGTAGAGCTTAAATTAACAACAACTTGCGAGCACATGCACATGGACTTAAAAAATACAGGTGTTGAATATCTGGATTTGCCACATCCATTCAACTGTGGATGCTGCAAAATAGGTCTGAAGAGATGTACTTGCTATATTGAATGAGTGCATTGTGTAAACATGGTCAAGCAATTATGTACATGCTTTCTATTTTCAATATCGATCATATGTTTCTGGAACCTATGATAAAAGAAATCAGCTCACACAGATGCTCAAAAATCAAACTAGTATCCTCTTGTTTATCTTAGTTGCTTGGCATGAAATTCTGTTTTTTAAAAGCAACATGCATCCACTGCAAACCTGCAACTGCTGCAACCGCGCCTCTCCGAAGGACGTCCGTGCACCCCACAGGAAACGAACGTGCATCAAGAGTGTCGGTGTCAAAACCGACGGATCTCGGGTAGGGGGTCCCGAACTGTGCGTCTAGGCGGATGGTAATAGGAGACAAGGGACACGATGTTTTTACTCAGGTTCGGGCCCTCTTGATGGAGGTAATACCCTACTCCTGCTTGATTAATATTGATGATATGGGTAGCACAAGAGTAGATCTACCACGAGATCAGAGAGGCTAAACCCTAGAAGCTAGCCTATGATATGATTGTTGTTCGTCCTACGGACTAAAACTCTCCGGTTTATATAGACACCGGATAGGGTTAGGGTTCCATAGAGTCGGTTACAATGGTAGGAGATCTACATATCCGTATCGCCAAGCTTGCCTTCCACGCCAAGGAAAGTCCCATCCGGACACGGGACGAAGTCTTCAATCTTGTATCTTCATAGTCTAGGAGTCCGGCCAAAGATGATAGTTTGGCTATCCGGACACCCCTAGTCTAGGACTCCCTCAAGAGCCCTGAACCAGGGCTTCAATGACGATTTAGTCCGCACGCACATTGTCTTCAAGATTGCAAGGCGGGTTCCTCCTCCGAATACTTCATAGAAGGTTTTGAACACAAGGATAGTGTCCGCTCGCAAAACAAGTTCCACATACTACCGTAGAGAGAATAATTTTTGCACAGATTCGCTTAACGTATTCCGCGGGCGTGACATCACACCACGGCCAGGCCTTTATACTTAATCGCTTTTTACCGTCCCACCTCGGTAGCGTTTAGCGAGGCAGTTTCCTTGGCACGTCCTTATCAAAGCGGAGATCGTGCCCTTATTCCGGGATTCCCATCAATACGGACGTGGTAACCCATCCGCGCCATTGATTATGGCGCTTGGGAGATAAGCGAAGTTCTACCAGGTGGCGGGGGACGCATAGCTTCGTCCGTCCATATAAGGGATAAGGATCCACCTTTTCACCCACGCCTTCTTCCTCCTTTGCTCATCCATTTCGCCAAGACTCGAGCTCCAGCGCCCAAGTCTGCACATCCCACCTCAACCTTCTCCAACTATGTCCGGAGCGGGAGGCAGGTGGATGGCCTCCTCCGCCATGGAGGGGCACATCAAAAAAGCTGCGGGAGGCCGGATACTTGTCCAGCAACATCGTGCATCGGCTGCCCGACGAGGGGCAGATCATTCCAACCCCCAGGCCCCATGAGAGGGTGGTGTTTCTCCCCCACTTCCTCCGTGGACTAGGTTTTCCACTTCACCCATTTGTCCGGGGGCTCGTGTTCTACTATGGCCTGGATTTCCATGATCTGGCCCCGAACTTTATCCTCAACATCTTGGCGTTTATCGTCGTGTGCGAGGCCTTCCTTCAAGATCCAGCCCCACTTCGCTTATGGCTGAAGATCTTCAATGTCAGGCCGAAGGTAGTGGGCGGCCGCCAAGCGGAGTGCGGAGGCGCCATGGTTGGCAAGATAGCCAAAGTCCTATGGCTCGAGGGCTCCTTTGTGGAGACCATAAAGGGGTGGCAATCGGGGTGGTTCTATATCACCGAGCCGCGCGACTCTAAATGGGCGGCGGCCCAATTCGATCTGGCTTCCCCACACGGCTCACATCATGGAAGGAGACGGGCTCGACGTGGGGGATTCGGATGAGCTGTCCGGACTCCAAACATGCGTCCAAACCTGGTGGACAAGAATCTCGTGCTTGTCAACGTAATCCGTGTGATGCTCATCCGCCGGATTCTCCCATGCCAACAACGGGCCTTCAAATTGTGGGAGTTCAATCCGGCACAGCACCCAACTCTGAAAAGGCTCTTCGACACTACGTACGAAGATGCCTGGAAGGTGCTGTTTAAGGGCGCCGAGGCTCCCTCATCCGCTACTGAAGATCGCGGATTCATCTCGCAGCATCAAGCCAGTGAGGTAAGACATTTTACCCTTTATGGGACTCTTTTTTCATAGTTTGACTCTATGCGAGATCTAAAACTCCCTAACCTTGGACAGGACTGGCTGAAGACGTCCGGACAGATTAACTGTCCGGCCCCATTGCCAGAAGACCCAGCGGACGCCCGATTGACGGGGCTGCTGGCTCCGGCACCTCATGTGGTGCCGGAGAAGAAGGCCAAGAAGGAGGCCACGGGAACTCGAAGGAGCTCCCGGCGCCAGGTGCTGTCGGACTCATCGCCCGACAACCCTGAGGCGGAATCCTCCTCTGAGGAAGAGGAGGAGGAAAAAGAAGCCTCTCTCCCAGCGGGGAGGGAAAAAAGGAAGGCCGCCTAACCGGGAGGCCGGAGGGTCCAAGAAGGGAAGGACCCTTCCTCCGGACTTCTCCACCAACGTCGACAACGACGAGGAGGAGTGGCCAACAAGGGCCAAGCCCCTGGCGAGATCGTAAGTGTCCGGATACCCATGGCTTTTTTATCATTGCATAGTGTTCTCTAATGCCGAACAATCAAGCAGCCCGCCTAAGGACGAGTTCGGGCTGGCCGAAAGGGCCCTGAGTTCGTCGGAAATGGAGAGTACCTCACTTCCGGCCGCCTCCTCACCTCACGCTGCGGACGACATCGAGGTGGGGCCCCAAGGGGGGCCTGGTCGAGAGGAGGTGGTGCAGGAGGCGCTGCAAGGCAGCCTCCCAGACTCCAGGCGCGGGGGGAGCGAGACCCCCAGGGGCTCTAAGCCCGACCCTTGTTCGGACTCCATAACAGAACCCACAGCGGTTCCGGAGTCCGGCAAGCGGCCCCTTCGTAGGAAGGGTATGACGCCGGTGTCCTCCGTCCAACCGGAGGCACCGGATAGCTTACTGGAGGCTCTTAACAGCGCCTCCATCGACGAGGAGCACCACACTGTTATGAGTGTTGTGATCCAGAAAGTTCAGTCCGCCAAGAGCGGGCTGACTGAAGCCTGTAGCAGCCTTCTAACAGGCTTTGAGGTAAGTTTAGAATATGTAAAAATATTACCGCATAGACAAGAGCCCTCGATGCTTAGTTCGGTGTTCGGAAAGAAAAGCCGGACTAAGGATCTAAAAGATATACGTAGGAGTCTAACATAAATATGTCAATATGGGAATGCAGGCTGCGCTCGACCTCCGCCAGATTGATCATGGAGGTCAATGCATTGAAGCAGAGCCTCGAGCGGTCCGAGAACGAGCTCGGCCTTGCCAAGAAGCAGCTCGAGGACCTGGAAGGTAAGTAATACCTTATTAAATAAATACCTTATAGAAAGGATTCGGTTGCAAAAAATGACAGGAATAACGTGGGTATTGTAGGGGCCACGAACGAGGTGGCGACCCTGAAGGAGGCGGTGGCCGCGACCGAAAACAAAGCGGCCACGGAGCGCATCGAGCGAGAGAAGGGGGAGGCGCAGCTGGCGGAGGTACGGCAAGAGCTCCATTCTCTCGTGAAAAAACACGAGGGTTTGGAGTGTGACTCAAAGACCCGAGAGTCCGAGCTTGCCTCGGCTCTTGAGAGTGCCAAAGCTGCTAAGGCCAAGGCCCAAAAAGCCCTCCAAGAAATTGAATCATTAAAGAAGATAGCGGCCGGTAAAGATTCTTTATGCAAAGCAAGCATGTGAAAGTGAATTACCTATTACTTACCCGGATTCGTAGCTCTCCAGGAGCATTCGCAGATCTGCCCCGTAGTGTGTCTGATGCTGCCGCATTCTACCGCGCCAAGGAGGGGAGCTCGATGGAAAAGGTGTTCTGGTCTCAGTATGCTGAGGCCGAACATCCGGTGCCCCTGAGCGACCAGCTGAAGCAGCTGGTCGAGCTCCACAAGGTCGCCGAACAGGCCATGAAGAGCCTCATAGTTCGGCTGTGGCCATTGGAAGCCATGCCTGGGAGATACTTTGGGCTGTTGCAGCGGCTGGTGGACGCCTGTCCATGGATTGAAGTCATCAAGCGCTTAAATGCATTGAAGGTGCCCGTTGGCCCTTGCCCGTGCTAAAGTGCACCGGGCAAGCTGGATGCGGAGAAGCTTGTGACAGACGGGCCACCAAAGGGCAAGGAGCATCGCACACCGAAATGTACTATGAGGGCGCCCCAAGGGTGCCCGTCGTATAGCGGATGAGTGCTCCAAAGATGTAATTTTGAATAGACTCGCATTTGTTATCCTGACGCTGAAAACTTGTTCATATGCGCTAAGCAACGCTTGTTAATTTAAAATATTACCTTATGCGGCCGTTTATCAAATTTGAGAGATGGCAAGTCGTTGGCTTCAGCCCCCATGCATGAAAGTCTTTGGGGTGTTTGGGATAAACTTGAGCGCTCTTGTTCCCATTCTTGGGTACATCGAGGGAGGCGCTCGACGCAACGAACAAGGCAACCGGACTTATAATGGTTGAACACTCTCACTTAGCCATAGAATTCTATAATTTAAATTTCGGCGAAGCCCCTAGTATTCTAAAGACCGAGTTCGGGGCGCTATCCACGCCTTGGCCGGACAATGCCGGTTCCTCGCTCTAAGCGGCATAAGTCTTTAGGGACCCGAAAAAACCTCTCGAACAGCGTCCGACTCTCGCCCTATCATGACGGTCAGTTTTAGCTTTCTCCACTGAGGTGCTCAACCCAGCTCAACCGGGGCACAATCGTAGTGGTTCTCCCAGTGCTACCTTAGCCGATATAACGGAACGTAAGGTACCAAAACATGGGAGCTGGGCAAACCCAACTATTGACCCAAGACATGATTCGAGCCGATGCATATAATGCTATAAGTTCGGGTGCCGCACTTGTGAAAGTGTTCGTACTTATCACACCATACTTTTGGGGTACTTAAGCCCCTCAGGTGTATTGGCCGTACAAAATTATGCAGTTGCGCAATGTCATAAATGAACATATATAATGGAAAAGAATGCAATAATAGGCAAGAGCTATATATTGGTTATGAAAAGAAAGCGCAAATAAAAGCGAGCGATACAAATTGTGCGATAAGCAAGGGATGGGACTATTTAACATGTCCCCCTCCAGGGGTAAGCTGCGGATGGTATGTAAAACATGTATAATGCTCGTAGTAGAGACCACTGGACACTGACGCAGTTTTCTGCTTCCCTGGCTGTTGCATCGTGTATTCGGCGCGAATGCCGGACAGGGCTTCTGGAGAACAGAGTCCTGAAAGTAAGAAAAAAGAAAAAAGAAAAAGAATGACACAATAGGGAGCCCCTGGTGCGGTTGAGCCGCATTCTGGGCGTGTCGTGGTCGTGCCCCTGCCCTTATGCCCATGATATCTCCAGAGCGTAATTATGTGCGCGTAGTACTGGCTTCGCAATTTTGCGAGGGCTGGGGTTGGGCGGATTACTCTGGCGATGCTTGGATCGTGCCAGCGGTCTTGTTGTAGGTTACTCCGGCGCGCTTAGCGGTGTCCGGACGTTTAGTGGCCGGACTCGAGAATTGCTGTGAGAGGCTGCCTTGCACCTCCGCCGCGAGGGTTGCTGTATGCTCCTCCGCTCGGAGAGAGCGTTCGGTGTTTCCATTGACCGTGATTACTCCTCGAGGGCTGGCATCTTGAGCTTGAGGTATGCGAAAAGCGGCACCACATTGAACTTTGCAAATGCGGTTCGTCTGAAAGCGGCGCGTGATAGCCGCCGCGAACAGGACTATGTCGAAGATTAACTCTTCGCCCGGAAGTTATCCGGGGATCCGAAGACCACTTCGAGTGTAACTGAGCCTGTACAATTGGAATCTACACCCGGTATGGCGCCTTTAAAGGTCGTCTTTGTGGGTTTAATCCTTGAAGGGTCTATGCCCATTTTGCACACTGTATCCTGATAAAGCAGGTTCAGGCTGCTACCGCCTTCCATCAGGACTCTGGTGAGGTGAAATCCGTCAATAATTGGGTCAAGAACCAATGCGGCAAAACCGCCGTGACGGATGCTAGTGGGATGGTCCCTTCGATCGAAGGTCATCAGGCAGGAAGACCATGGGTTGAACTTCGTGGCGACTGGCTCCATCGCATATACGTCCCTTAGTGCACGCTTCCGCTCCCCTTTGGGTATGTGGGTTGCATATATCATGTTCACCGTTCGCACTTGTGGGGGGAAGCCCTTCTGTCGTCTATTGTTCGGCGGCCGGGGCTCTTCGTCGTCATCGCTATGCAGCCCCTTGTCATTGAGTTCGGCACTTAGCTTGCCTGCTTGCTTGAACACGCAACAATCCCTGTTGGTGTGGTTGGCTGGTTTTTCGGGGGTGCCATGTATCTGGCACAAGCGATCGAGTATTCGGTCCAAGTTGGACGGGCCCTGGGTATTTCTTTTGAATGGCTTCTTCCGCTGACCGGGTTTAGAGCCTCTGAATCCGGCATTGACTGCCGTCTTCAGCATTATCGCCGTTAATGCGGCGCTTGTTCTTGTTGCGACGCGACCTGCCATTGCTGTCCTTGGTATCCGAACTACCATGGTGTTTGGCCAAGTTGTTGCTTCAAGCTAGCCAGCTGTCCTCTCCCGCGCAAAAGCGGGTCATGAGTGTTGTGAGGGCTGCCATGGATTTCGGCTTTTCCTGTCCTAGGTGCCGGGCTAGCCATTCATCGCGGATGTTGTGTTTGAAGGCTGCTAGCGCCTCTGCATCCGGACAGTCTATGATCCGATTTTTCTTTGTTAGGAACCGTGTCCAGAATTGTCTGGCCGATTCTTCTGGCTGCTGAATTATATGGCTAAGGTCATCGGCGTCTGGTGGTCACACATATGTGCCCTGGAAGTTATCAAGGAATGCAGCTTCCAGGTCCTCCCAACAACCAATTGATTCTGCAGGCAAGCTGTTAAGACAATGCCGAGCTGGTCCTTTAAGCTTGAGTGGGAGGTATTTGATGGCGTGTAGATCATCACCGCGGGCCATGTGGATATGGAGGAGGTAGTCCTTGATCCAAACCGCAGGATCTGTTGTGCCATCGTATGATTCCATGTTTACGGGTTTGAAACCCTCAGGGATTTGATGATCCATTACTTCGTCTGTGAAGCATAGTGGGTGTGCGGCGCCTCTGTATTGGGCTATATCACGACGTAGCTCATATGAGCATTGTCTACTGTGTTAGGCCTGGCCAGGTTTGCTGTATCCGGCGTGACGGTAATCATCCCGAGTCGTTGGGCGCCCACGCGATCCGTAGATCGATCTTGTATGTTTTGCCTTATCCTCCAATATGTCTCGCAAGTCCGGGGCGTTTTCCCGTGCCTTGGTACTTTTTGAGCGGCGTCGGGGTGCGGCTTGAACGGAGGGTCTAGAGGCCTCTTCGTCATGGCCCGCAGGGGTGGCGGTCGGCCGCATCATGCGCTGGTGATGTGGGTGCTTCCCCCTCTGATCGAGGCAACAGCCTGCGTTTGGGGTAGCTTTTGGAGGGGCGTTCGAGTTCATACTCTTTGGCTGCAAGGACTTCAGTCCATCCGTCAGCTAGCAGGTCTTGGTCAGCTCTAAGCTGTTGCTGCTTTTTCTTGAGGCTTTTTGCCGTGGCCATAAGCCTGCGTTTGAAACGCTCCTGTTCGGCGGGATCCTCAGGCACGACAAATTAAATGCGTCTTCGAGGCTTGCCTCAGCTTCGGAGGGAGGCGCGTAATTATCATCCTCTACCTCTCTTTCTGCCGCACTGTCGTGCGGACTTCCTTCTCCCTCCTCCTGCGCTGAGTCCTGCTGGAGGGGGTTGTCTTCGGCACTGTCCGGGGTGTTATTATCTTCCGTGCCGGAATCACCGTTTTTCTGTGACGGGATTTAGAGCGGCGCCGCTGACGCCGGTGCTTCGGCTGCTTGTTGGAGGGGTCATCCTCCGTTATTCCATCGCCGTTCCCATCTTTTGGGATGTCCACCATGTATATGTCGTATGACGAGGTGGCCTTCGAGTGCCCTGTAGGCGCTGGGTCTTGGTCGTCTCCAGCATCGTCGTCCATTGTCGATACCTTCGGAGTCGTAGTCTTGCATGTCGGTTAAATCATCGACAGTGGCTACAAAGTGGGTGGTGGGTGGGCATTGAATTTCTTCATCGTCCGAATCCCAACCTTCCTGACCGTAGTCCGGCCAGGGCTCTCCAGATAAAGAGAGAGACTTTAGTGAATTCAGGATGTCGCCAAAGGCGAGTCTTTGAAAGATGTCCGCGATGAACTCCATGACCGGCGCCCAATCGGATTCGATTGGCGGGGGCGCGGAGGGTTCGGAGTCCGGAGAGGAGTCCGGCACCTTGGAGTCACGGTCTTCGCAAAGGACAGGGATGGAGTTTGGCTCAATCGCCGTTGAGATAGTAGCCCCCGTGGCGGTGCCCAACCACTCGTCCTCGATCGGGGGAGTCGGCTCCGAGCTAAGGATCGGAGCGGACGCTGGTGCGGTGTAACACCCCAAAGATTTAACCAGGTTTTAGTTATTAAAATTTTGCCAAGAGTTTAAAAATTTTGCCTGCAAGAATATCTCTGTGGATTTCAAAACTTTTCTTTTATTATTAAGGAATTTCTCCCAAGTGGATCCCTCCAAAACACATTGGACTTCTATGCCATCTCATTAAAACAATTTCATAATCAGTAGATTTATTTATTAAATTATTCCACCCTGAGCTATATTCATTAAAATGACTTGTTTTTAGTTTTGGAGCTCTTTTTGTACTACAACCATTTGATTAGTTTAGCTAAAAATCCAACCAAATTTGGAGATATCATGTGATGTCTCTAAATCACCTTTGTGCAATAATATATTTCATTCATTGCATATTTTGAGTGCTACACATGTTTTTCTTCTCTGGTCCAGTGGGCAATTTTACGCTACAACCCTTTTAAATATTTGTTTCTAGCTTCCACTAAAATTATGGGATGTCAGTAGCAGCATATGATTCCATTATATGCAATAATCCAAGGATGTTCTTTGAAGATTTTGAGTAAATCAACCTAATCTTCATTACGGTCCATCAAGATGGTTTGTACTGACATCCCTATTATTGCTTGCTCTTTGGCCCTTGATTCCTTCTCCTACTTGTAGTCCTCCATGCTAAACCCCTAAGTCCAGGAGCATGCAACCATTGGCATATTTTTGGTTCATGAAATAATGCCACTCACATCCTGTCCAGATTTGAAGTTCTGCAAAACTTGCACTAGCAAGTTTGTGCTTTTCACCAACTAACCTCACCACCCTCTTGTGCACCCACAGAGACCCCACTGGAAGTTTTGGTTACTCCAAGAAATGCCTAAGTGCATCGGCATTTTGTCAAACACCTGTGGGCATGGACAGTTTTGGCATGATTGTAAGTTTGTGTTGTGAACTTACCCATCTGTCCAAACCAAGTTGTCGATGCTTTGCTAGTGGTCTCTAACCCAGACTGTAGATTTGCATTTGATCTCTAGCAGTTTTGGCCACCCTGGCATTTCATCGAGCAGACGCCGTGCACACCCGGAGCGCCAGCAGAGCGCGCGTTTTGCACGTGCCCACGCCCGAGCAAGCGCGCCCCTGGATAAACCTCGGAACCGACCTCCACCGCATATATAAGGGCCCCGGAGACCAATCGAGTGCTCGGGCAACCTCTTCTGATCCCCCTAGAGCTACCACGGCCAGCAGTCGAGGAGGGGAAGGCCTTCTTCCCCGAGCCCGGCCGGTTCGATCGCCGCCTCGCTCGCTCCGGCCGATTCCGCCACCAGTGCCCCTGCCTCTCCATTCTCTCCACCAAGAACTCCCTCCCTCTCGTGAGTACAACCTCAGCGCTCAATTTTGGCTCGGAGACCACCGTAGCCCCAAACCCACTACCCACCCGAACGCTGGCTCCGCCGCGAAGCTCGTCGCCGGCAACTCCGTCCACGTCGGCGACCACGGAGGGTACCCACAGACTCGTCTCGACCCCCTGAGCACACCCATAGCCTCAGATCGCCAAGAGACGCCCACGTTCGCCGGCAAAACCTCGCCGGAGCTCCACCTCCGTTCGGTCAGAGGGGAAACGGCGTGCGCGTGGCTGGTCAAACCTGACCAGTGGGCCAGGCGGGCCCACCGTCAGTGACCCAACGCTTGTCCGCGCAGGATTAAGTGGAAGCGCACTTCCGAAGTACGCTTCGGCGTAATGCGTTTTTATTTGAAACGCTTTTTCTTTTCTGCTTTTATTTTATATAATGATTTTGACCAAACTTTGACCTGCTGTATCTTTTTAAATATAACTCCAAATGAATTGATTCTTTTTCCTACCTCTTTAAAATATTGTCTAGTTTATTTTAAGATTTATTTGAAAAAATTTCAGAACAACTTTTTGTGCTGTTTTTATGTTTGTGTTAATTCATTTATATTTCTAAAATAGGATTTTTGAACAGAGGAGAAGTATTTCAAGAGTTTGAAATGCACCCTGCATTACCATGACCTGAAGGCAAGCATTATGAAACCCGGCATAATACTTTTGTGTGTTCGTTGACACGCTTATAACACTACCTCATTTTTGGAGGACTTGTTATTTCATGTGAGATGATCATGTGCATGGATGCATATTTGTGATTTCCATGCTGTTGGGAATGATAACACTTTGATAATAATCATCCTCATGTGCCTTGCTTGCATGCTGGAATTAATCCGGGAAAGCCTCTGCCTTGGGTAGGCATGAGTTTGTCGCCGGTCCCCGTTGGGACGGTCATGTCCGGTATGGCATAGTGAGGTATGGTGAGCGGTGATCGTGTTGGTTGAGATATAATTGTTATACATGTCATGCAGGAAATACTCAAACCTCTGAGTCGACCGTAGATCGAGTCTTGTTCCAAAGAACCCCCATACTTGTTTTCAGACTACCACTCGTCTCTACAACAAGTAGAGTACGATTCAAGAAAGTTGTCAACCTCTTTCTAGCACACACCGTACAGAGAGGCCAGGGTGGAAGATACCGGTTGTAGCTGGTAGGCAGGCCACCTGGTCCGGGGGCATGGGTGTTTCCGGTTGAGACCAAGAGGGGAGGCCACCCCTTAGAGCGCGCAATATAAATTTGATCCCATGCTACGCGAGGTTGTAGCCTCCCCACTTAGAGTTTGCTTGACATGTGTCGTGGGTGATTCCAGACACGTGTGATTTAAGCTGGTGTGTGCAAGTTAGGTGTGTTTTCAACAAAAGACCGTGAGACGGAATTAGTCCCGATGGACTAAAGGAATCCGTTACTCGTGGGTAAAGAGTACACCCTCTGCGGAGATTAAACCTATTCGAATAGCCGTGTCCATGGTTAAGGATTACTGATGCAGGATGGGTCAAGTGTTGGTCTTAGTGTCGGTCTTCGGAGCTGAAACTGTTAAACCAGAATTGGAATTACTACTTGTGACTTGTGATAATTATGATTATTATTGTTGTTGACTAACCCATGAATATTATTGTTATCATCGAGTATCTCTGGGATGGTTCTACCTCCGGGATATTCACTATGATTATTTCTTTTAAAGCCCTTTTTGTGGTGTCGCTCAGACGCCCGACTGTGGCATTTCTTTTAAAGCCCTTTATGTGGTGTCGCTCAGACGCCCGACTGTGGCATTTCTTTTAAAGCCCTTTATGTGGTGTCGCTCAGACGCCCGACTGTGGCATTTCTTTTAAAGCCCTTTATGTGGTGTCGCTCAGATGCCCGATTGTGGCATTTCTTTTAAAGCCCTTTATGTGGTGTCGCTCAGACGCCCGACTGTGGCATTTCTTTTAAAGCCCTTTTTGTGGTGTCGCTCAGACGCCCGACTGTGGCATTTCTTTTAAAGCCCTTTATGTGGTGTCGCTCAGACGCCCGACTGTGGCATTTCTTTTAAAGCCCTTTATGTGGTGTCGCTCAGACGCCCGACTGTGGCATTTCTTTTAAAGCCCTTTATGTGGTGTCGCTCCAGACGCCCGATCGTGGCATTTCTTTTAAAGCCCTTTTTGTGGTGTCGCCAGACGCCTGACCGTGGCATTTCTTTTAAAGCCCTTTTTGTGGTGTCGCTCGACGCTCGACCGTGGCATTTCTTTTAAAGCCCTTTATGTGGTGTCGCTCAGACGCCTGATCGTGGCATTTCTTTTAAAGCCCTTTTTTGGTGTCGCTCGACGCCTTGACCGTGGCATTTCTTTTAAAGCCCTTTTTTGGTGTCGCCAGACGCCTAACCGTGGCATTTCTTTTAAGCCCTTTATGTGGTGTCGCTCAGACGCCTGACCGTGGCATTTTTTAAGCCCTTTATGTGGTGTCGCTCAGACGCCGATCGTGGCATTTCTTTTAAAGCCCTTTATGTGGTGTCGCTCGACGCCCGACCGTGGCATTTCTTTTAAAGCCCTTTATGTGGTGTCGCCAGACGCCCGATCGTGGCATTTCTTTTAAAGCCCTTTTTGTGGTGTCGCTCAGACGCCCGACTGTGGCATTTCTTTTAAAGCCCTTTATGTGGTGTCGCTCAGACGCCCGACTGTGGCATTTCTTTTAAAGCCCTTTATGTGGTGTTGCTCAGTGATTGAAAGCGACGCATCTGCACTGTTATGCTAGGAATTGCCTGGAAATTCATTGTGATCTAGACCAAATCAACGCAGTACGAGGCCGAACCTGTACACGACCCGTGCCTCTTAGGGGTGGGGTTGATTTGAAGACAGCGTTTGTGCTTGAGAACGTTACGAGCTGCAGCGATCTACGGCGTCCAAGTCACAGGTGACCGATGAACTTTGCCGAGGGAGGTTGGTAGTTTAAATTGAAGCCCGTTAGGTCTTGCAAACAAGGCGGTGGCCGGAAGTTCAAGCGAGTGGCCAGACGTTGAGCTCTATTGCTTAATCGGCCACAGGGTGCTGGAGGTCGGCGTTTGGGGTGCTGTTGACTGGGAGTCGGAGTCTGTGCTTGAAGATAGCGTTTGGGGTCCTATACGCTGGAGGCAAGGTTAATGTTGATGGATCACCCGTTTCAAATACCACCTAGCCACACATGTTCCGGTGGTTGGCATCGGCGACGGTGGCGTATGGTCGCGGATGACGTTGTTGCTGGGTGCAGCTCTGACCAATTTACATATAATTTTAATGTTACAAACACTCCTTTGAGCCGCCTGATGATACACTATTGTTTCTCCTTTTTGCCTGTCTTGTCTTGAAATATACATTTGCTAAAGCTGCTTTTAAAACCAAGCAGCAGAAATCCTTTTTAGGAAATTGCTTGTGAACAACTATTTATGTAAAAATGCCGGTTTAGCCGAATAGTTTTTCAACATAATAAAATTTTCCTTGTGTTGAGAATTTCATATAAACATTGTTTTGCAACGTATTCCAGGGGAAACCATGTGCTGTGATATATGTACCAACCTCGGTTGCTCCGGACTGGAGTCAGGTGTTCTTCACAGTAGCGATAACGATTGCATCTTCCTCGATGCTTCAAGACATGCACAGTAAGGAGAAATGTTTGCCACCCCATGCTTCCCATCAGTTACTACCAACTAGTGTATCTTTCTGATGAAGGAAATAAAAGTTTCTACCATATTGTTTGAATGGAATGCCTACATTTAAGCATTTAATGATATGTTTTCAATTTTTGATATACCTTGTTTTATCAAATAGCAACCTGTTGAAAACAATTGGTACATATATGATAAGCTCTATCTGTCTTGGTTATACATGCCTGGTAAGATTTTTTTTCTTGCGCGGTATGTGCCATGCTACTGCAGGCAGCACATCACTTCTTCAATCTATCGGTGGAAAGAGGAAGCATTTCAAGAAGAAGGAAAACAAAGAAATCCAGTACTGATCACCAACGAGGATCTGTCATATGAGATCTACATCACCGATGAACCTAACCGGTCTAAAATTCATGGACCTGGCTGGGAAAAGTTAATTAGTGACTACGATCTTCATTATCGAGATCTAATCATCACAAACCTGGATACTGGGAGTCTGTCCATTGAGATAGATCTGAGATTCAGTGATTCTCGAGGAGGTCATAGGCCCCTCCCCAAACCATCACTAGGTAAGTGCACCAAATTCCATCATGTTTTATCAACTACGTTTATCAGCATAATTTGGTACTCCTACCCCTGTTCACTAGATTAATGACATACTTACAGTCAAAGTTATTTTGAAAACATTTTATGCAATTCTGTTGATTATCATCCCAATTTGATCACATGCATTGAATTTAACCATTCATTTTAAACTTAAATACCGAGTTCATCTGTTTACACAAATTTGTTTGAAAATGAGTTACTTTTTTCCATGCAGCTCTTGATTTTCTAAATGACTCGGAGAGGGAGTACATTGGGAAAACTGTGTTTAGTCAAGGCGTAAACTTCTCATAGAGACAAATTGGACATATGATATACTATGTGTTTGAGTCTGACGACTTCCCCACCATACCCTTTGTGCACCGTCTAAACATCACCAATGTCATAAATGGTCGTCTAGTTAGTCATTGAATATTTGTTTTGATCCACTGCCAGGGTTTTGTTTGCTATTTTCGATGTATTATGTCCTTGTACATTGATTTTATCTAGTAATATTGGTACAATCTGCAGAGAATCCCATCTACCGTTGTGAGGCTTCTAAAGATGAACCTGGGATATCTACCTCAAAACGGTGGTATCAGCCTAACAGAGATGTATGATGCACTAGACATGAGCACAACGTACTCCATACAAACCGACGGCAGAATGGAGGTGACCGGTTTTTTCAGATTTTGCCTGGGAAGCTCAGCTAAAGGTTGGTTCAATTGTCCTTGTCACAATTGAAAAGCGGTGGCCAACATTGGGAAACATGAAGATGCTGCGGATGATAATCAACGACCTTTCACGATAGAGCGTTGCGGTGGCTATACTTCCTAGTTCAAGATTTTATGTCTGTTTTTGAACAACTTTGTACACATCAGTTTTGTTATTTAGTTATGTCATGGTATGTAATCGAGCATATAATTATGTCCAAGAGGACGGTGGTGAAAATTCCCTGTCAAAGAAGGTGAAACACTTACGTGGGTTAGTTTATTTATCTCTGATAATAACAAAGGGATTCGCTGAATAATAATGGAGGATGAATGGCTGTGGTGAAGTATGTTTCAGAATAGTTTATTGACGTTGCTAGCTCCGCACGTCAGTAGTATACATATTTTTCACTATGGTGCTCCGGAGAATAGCGTCATGCCAAGTAGTTTGTTGCGATGAGCTCAAGCATACACCTCTGTCAACCGCGCAACACTTCTCCTAAAAACCTAGCGCCTTCCCCTATGGCTCAGTCACCTTAAACATCCATGCCTTCACATAGGTTCATGTTCGTGCCTCACGTAGCATCGTACCTGTGCCTCTAGCTGTGCTACTCGCTGTATAAGTGCGTTTGCAGCTGCATGCCTACACCCCTCGTTTCTTATCGTTGTTTCTGCCCATCTCGTACTTGCAACTATTTCTGACATGACCGTGCCTGTTGAGTCGACACATTCATGACTCTCACGACCGTGCCTCTGCAAGAATAATGATTGTGCTTGTAACAGTGCAGCATTACAGGTGATACATTCAGGACACATTAGGGACCACCTTGCCACTATTTCAGACATGACCATGCCTGTTCCGTCGTCACATTCATGCCTCTCAAAGTTAATTGAAAAACATTCCGGAAAAACAGTAACAGACGCCTATATTGTCAATCCTCACGTCACGTACATTCGACGTTCATTCTTTCGCACAAAAGTAATTGTCGTGCCTCTGCCACAGAACATATAAGTGTAAAACGATTATTCCTACACTTGTAAAACCCGGAATGCCCTGGATAAATGTCGAATCCCACCTTGTGGCAAAACCATGGAGGCCGGTGCTTCTCAGGAAGACATCTGTGGTTTTTTGTGCATGTAGTTGAGTGCACGGCTATTTGTTCGTGCCCGTGCCTCACGTAGCACCATAGCACGAATTGACGTCCGTGAACCACCATTTCCATGCCTGACGTAGCATCGTATCTATGCCTGTACTTGCGCCTCTTGTTGTGTAAGTGCTTCTTGCAGCTGCATATCCACGCCTGTCGTTGCTTCTCATTCTTTCTGTCCATCTCGTAGCGTCGGTACTGCTTGATGCCTCTGAAAAAACACACCTTTGCTCCTACCAGCGAATGTATCACTGAAAACAATTGCCACTCCCAATGAATGTACCACGCCCGTGTGTCTGAGAGTTAAACCAGCCACTTGAAGCATGCTTCTCTTTGTCAGAGACTTGTGCCTCTACATACTGCCCCTGCATGCCTCACGAGATAAATTGTAAAAGTAAACATTTGACAGCAAACTACGCAAGACAACGAACATCTCCCCGACATGCTGGAGATACGACGGTTGCTAAAAACATAACTGCTGATTTTATTTTTATTTTTTTATAAATAAAAACCACGATCAAAAACTCAGGATGTGCACAACTGCACCACCAGGGAGATGAAACCACGATCTAGAACCCACGATGTGCACAACCGCATCCACAGTGAGATCGTGCACTCCTTTGCCGCTTCCCCGCCCTTAAATTTAGACTTCCGCCGCGGCCTTCTTACACACAAACAACAAAAATCACCATTGCGCTCCCACTCATTGTTCCCCACGAAAAACCAGGTTGCAGGAGGACCAACTGCTCCAGGCCATGGGATTCATCAAGGAATTCATGGAGGTGCAAGCCCACGGCAACACCAAGTTGCACGTGATCCACACCAACGACTTGCACAAGGCGGCGACCACCATCGAGCAGTACGAGCGACACCTCGAATTCGAGCACCACAAGATCATCAGAGTTGATGTGGAGTACACCAACGACGTTGGCGAAGATCAGAAATCAGCCCTTGTCCAGCTCTCCGTCGGCAAGGATCATCCGGTGTTGCTCTTCCAACTGAGTGCCGCCGACAAGAACTGCACCAGGTTCGACAACTTCCTCGCCGACCCCAGATACATGTTTGCTGGCTTCTCCATAGACGGCAACATAGAGATGCTCGGGCGCGTCGGACTAGAGATCGCCTACTTTGTCGACATCCAGAAGGAATGGAGGGTGCCTACAGCTACCAAGCCGCTGGACTCCCTTGGGGATGTCTCAAGCATCATTGTCCACGACTACTACAATAACATGAAGAAGAAGCTCACCAACGCAGAGCACCAGCGCTAGGCGCGCATGCCCATGTCCATGAGGCACATCGAGTACACGGCAAAGATGCTTATGCTGCGTACGAGATATGGAGCCGCCTCACCATCATCCAGGAAGGCCTCCGCCGGGAAAAACTCGAGAAGGAGCAGACCAGGAAGCGCGCAAGGTCCTGGGGCGACTACGACTACTGAAGCAGGTGGTCCCGGCCAAGAAAAGTAACTAGAAGATTGCTCATGCCATTCTAGATTTCCCGTTAGATTTGCTTTCTCTCAAGACTGTCGTTTGCTTGTTCTAAATATAGATTTGCTTGTGTCGCAGTTAACCTTGTAGTTTGCTTCCAGTTTACATATCTTCTGAACAAGTTTATTTCCAGTGCAATGTTGCAGTTTTCTATTATTAGAATATATTGGTGTGAACTGAAAAATATAAACACACATTACAGATAACCTTGTAGTTTGCTTCTAGTTTACATATCTTCTGAACAAGTTTATTTCCAGTGCAATGTTGCAGTTTTCTATTATTAGAATATATTGGCGTGAACTGAAAAATATAAACAAAGTACAGATAACCTTGTAGTTTACTTCCAGTTTACATATCTTCTGAACAAGTTTATTTCCAGTGCAATGTTGCAGTTTTATATTATTAGATTATTGGCGTGAACTGAAAAATATAAACATAGTACAAATATTATACGATTAGCGTAATGCACAGACCAGGTACACATAGCAATCCACAAAAATGACGAGCATGCAATGCACTAGTACCTTTGTGGATGCAGCGTCGAAATGCAGGGACAACAATTACAGAATGCTCCTAAAAGCAGGGCACAATGTTCTAACAAACCATTGCACACACAAATATTAAAAATCGTTCGTATGGAACACTTTGGAAAAACATTTTGAATACAGAGGTAGTTAGGTGTTTATTCTCCTAGGAAAACATTGCTTACGCCCATGAACCTCAGAGAAGAACACTACAGAGGCGCGATTGTCCGTCAATAACACCAACTAGCTACTTAAAACACCCACGAACGCACTTCGGTGCCTCCACTCCTATGGAGACCGTGCGTAAATTGACTTCACGTCTGTTAATGAGGCCGAATGCCTTCGAAGACACATGAAACTCATAGGCCATGGCCCCGCAATGAAAACGTGTCAATGAAAGCTTCTTGAAAACAGAGGCACACCTTCACGTGCTTCCATCACGATCCTTTGCGTCCCTACCTCCCTTAGAATCACGCCTGTGCCTCTAGTTCGTCGGGTAAAACCGTACCTTTGTCGTGCGTAACATGTTAAGAAAGTTGCTGAAAACAAAAACATCAGAAAACCGAGCATTACGTCGACCCCGCAGGCACTAAACGTGATGTCACCGAAAACGCAGAGGCAGGAGCGTGCCTTACGGCCAGCTTCCGACGTATCGGGTCTATGAAGATTTACTTCCTTCTTAATATGGGAGGTGACTATCGCAAAGGCATAGGCTCCATCATTCACCTCCGTGCCTCGGCAAGAACGACGACCGTGCTTGTAACTGTAAAGCGTATAGGACACCTTAGGGACGACCTTGCAACTATTTTAGACATGACAATGCCTATTCTGTCGGCACATTCATGCCTCTCGTAGTTAATTCAAAAACATTCCGGGGAAACAGTAACGGACGCCTATTGTCAATCCTCCCGTCACATACATTCCTTCGTCACACAAGTAATAGCCGTGCCTGTGCCACATAACATATAAGTGAAAAACAATTCTTCCTACACTTGTAAAACTCGGAATGGCCTGGATATATGTCGAATCCCACCTTGCGGTGAAACCATGGAGGCCGCTGCTTCTCAGAAACACATCTATGGCTTTTTGCGCATGTAGTTGAGTGCACGGCTATTTGTTCGTGCCCGTGCCTCAGGTAGCACCATAGCATGAATAGACGTCCATGCAATCACGTAGCTTCAACTCCGTGCATCATGTAGCATCGTATCTGTGCCTCTTGTTTCGCCTCTAGTTGTATGAGTGCTTCTTGCAGCTGCATGACCACGCCTCTCGTTGCTTCTCGTTCTTTTTTACCATCTTGTAGCGTCAGTTGCAACACAGACACACAACAGTGCCTCTGAATAAACATAGCACTGCTCCTACCAGCGAATGTATCACTGAAAACAATTGCCACTCCCAATAAATGTACCACGCCCGTGTGTCTGAGAGTTAAAGCTGCCACTTGAAGCATGCTTCTCTTGGTCAGAGACTTGTGCCTCTACATACTGCCCCTGCATGCCTCACGAGATACGATGGTTGTTAAAAATATAACTGCATGCCTCACGAGATTGTAAAAGTTAACATTTGACAGCAAACTACGAAAGACAACGATCATCTCCACGACTTGCTGGATATACGACGGTTGTTAAAAATATAACTGCTGATTTTATTTTTATTTTTTATAAAGAAAAACCACGATCGAGAACCTGCGATGTATAAAACCGGGTCGATAGTGAGATCATGCACTCCTTTGCCGCTTCCCCGCCCTTAAATTTAGACTCCTGCCGCAGCCTTCTCACACACAAAGAACAGAAATCGCCATTGCGCTCCCACTCATTGTTCCCCACGAAAAATCAGATTGCAGGAGGACCAACTGCTCCAGGCGATGGGATTCACCAGGGAATTCATGGAGGTGCAGGCCCACAGCAACACAAAGTTGCACGTGATCCACACTAACGACTTGCACAAGGCAGCAACCACCATTGAGCAGTTCGAGCGACACCTCCAGTTAGAGCGCCACAAGATCGTCGGAGTTGATGTGAAGTACACCAATGACCATGGCGAAGATCAGAAACCCGCCCTCGTCCAGCTCTCCGTCGGCAAGGATCATCCGGTGCTGCTCTTCCAACTGAGCGCGGCCGACAAGAACTGCACCAAGTTCGACAACTTCATCGCGGACCCCAGGTACACGTTTGTTGGCTTCTCCATCGACGACGACATAGAGATGCTCGACCGCGTCGGACTGGAGATCCCCCACTTTGTCGACATCCATAAAGAATGGAGGGTGCCTACAGCTACCAAGCCTCTGGACTCCCTTGGGGACGTCTCAGGCATCCTTGTCCACGACGTAGAGCTCACCAACGTAGAACGCAGCCACTGGGCGTGCATGCCCCTGTCCATGAGGCACATTGAGTACGCGGCAAAGGACGCTTACGCTGCGTACGAGATATGGAGCCGCCTCAACATCATCCAGGAAGGGCTTCACTAGGAAAAACTCGACAAGGAGCAGACCAGGAAGCGCGCTAGGTCCTGTGGCGACTACGACTATTGAAGCAGATGGTCCCGGCCAACAAAAGTATCTAGAACATTCTAGATTTCTCATTAGATTTGCTTTCCCTGAAGACTGCCTTTTGCTTGTTGTAAATTTAGGGTTGCTTGTGTCGCAGTTAACCTTGTAGTTTGCTTGCAGTTTACATGTCTTTTGCACAAGTTTATTTCCAGTGCACCACAATAGGCACTTATGTGCCTATGTGCCTCTGATACCAAGGGGACCATGCGTAACTTGGCTTCACGTCATTTTATGCAACATTCTAGACGTCAACCAAAAGATTCACTTTCTCTCTGATATGTTCATTAATGAGGCCTAATGCCTTCAAAAACACATGGAGCTCATAGTCCATGCCCCCCACAATGAAAATGTGTTAGTGAAAGCTTCTTTAAAGCAGAGGCAAACCTTCACGTCCTGGCATAACAATCCTTTTCATGTCCGTACCTCCCTTGGAATCACGTCTCTGTGCCTCCAGTTAGTTACGTGCATGCCTCTACGTCGGGTAACACCGTACCTGGTCGGGCGTAACATGTTAAGAAAGTTGCTGACAACAAAAACATCTGAAAACAGAGCATTACGTCCACCCCACTAGCACTAAACATGACGTCATCAAAAACGCAGAGGCAGGAGCGTGCCTTACGGCCAGCTTCCGACGTATCGGGTCTGTGAAGATTTGCTTCCTTCTTAATATGGGACGTGACTATCGCAGAGGCAAAGGCTCCATCCTTCACCTCCGTGCCTCAACAAGAACGACGATCATTCTTGTAATAGTAAAGTGTATAGATGATACATTAAGGAGACATTAGGGACCACCTTGCACCTATTTCATACGTGACCATGCCCATTCCGTCGACACATTCATGCCTCTCACAAAAGTAATTGCCATGCCTCTGCCACACAACATATAAGTGAAAAGCAATTCTTTCTACACTTATAAAACCCGGAATTGCCGTGCCTCTCCCGGATTCTACAAAGGTCGAATCCCATCTTGCGGTAAAACCATGCAAGCCGGTGCTTCTCAGAAGCACATCTGTGGCTTTTTTGTGCATGTTGTTGAGTGCCTCTCTAGAATCTAACCATGTTGAAACCATATTCAAATCTAACCACACTGAAATCTCTAGAATCAAATATGTGCCCTAGTTGAGACATTTATTTTGTACTTGAAACTACAATCTATAATAAAACAATATAGTGTAATAAAACATACGCCTTCCAACCCAAATATGGTACTTAAAACTGCAATTTGTAATAAAACATACACCTTCCATCACAAATTAATTCGCTCAACTCTGTACTAACCAGTACAATGTGAATTGTACTGCAAAGTTGACACATTTATTTTGGATGGGGTAGTACTACTACTTAAGAACAAAACACGATTGCTTGACATGGAAACGAAACTGTCTCCGTTCTGACAACGACGATTGCTTGACATTGTTCAACTTTTACAGACACACAAAACATGAAAAGCATAAAAATCATGAAAAAGCAAACATCTACCAACAAAACTACACTACTCCCCGTCGTCGGATATGTCCACTATCTCCATTCTGACATCGACGTCGTTGGCCTTCCCCTCCTGCTCCGCATCCAGCTCGTCGAAGAGCACATCGGTCTTTGCCTGCTCTTCCCGGAGGAAGCGCCGGTTGGACTCCACATACGCCTCATCTTTGATGGACTCCAGTAAAGCAGTCTGCTCCACCATCAAGGCCGACTCACCGAGATAGATCTCTGCCTCGTCTTCCTCGTCACCCCACTCTTTGTCTGCCTTGTCTTCCTCGTCACCAGCCTCATCGTTGTCCTCGTCATCTCCCTCCTCGTCGTCCTCATCGTCCTCGTCCATGCCTTCCTCGTCGTCCTCGTTGTCCTTGTCCACGCCTTCCTCGTTGTCCTCGTCATCCTCGTCTAAGCCTTCCTCGTCGTCCTCGTCATCCTCGTCCACGCCTTCCTCGTCATCCTCGTCCACACCATCCTTGTCGTCCTCCTCATTCTCGTCCATGCCTTCCTCGTCGTCCTCGTCATCCTCGTCCACGCCTTCCTCCTCGTCCTTGTCCACACCTTCCTCGTCGTCCTCCTCATCCTCGTCCATGCCTTCCTCGTCGTCCTCGTCCACACCTTCCTCGTCCTCCTCCTCATCCTCGTCCATGCCTTCCTCGTTGTCCTCGTCATCCTCGTCCATGCCTTCCACGTCCTCCTCCTCATCCTTGTCACCCCCTTCCTCTTCCTCCATCACATCTCCCCCCACTGGATCAACTCCCTGCATGAGCTCCGACGCATCCCCCTCCACTTCCTCCACCTCCCCAATCTCCTCCGGCCCTGGCGAGTCCGGAGACATGCCCGCAGCGACCCGAGCGGCGCGCCTCGAACGGATGTCCTCCTGCAACTGAAAGTGATGCTCGGGAGTAAGCATCGCATAAGTAGTTATCTTGTGCCGAACCATGGCGGGGAACGTCACAAACGAAAAGAGGAAGATGGGTGATTTCCTAAGATTGCCGGCGAAAGAGGGAGAAGCAAGATGATGTCTAATGGTGGCGGACGCCGCTCGGCTTAAATAACTGCTTCTTGACCTCGGGCGACGGAACGGTGACACGCGGTGTTCACTTCATCGACGGATGAGACGGCCATCGGTCCTTTTGGATTCCGCAGTGCTGACACGTGGCGTTCACTCTATTAAATACCTCCACCTCCTCCAGAGCGGCGTCACCGGAGGAAACGCAGGTCAGACCCTTGGGTTTCCGGAGCGGCGTTCACACCGAATACGAGGGGACGCTCGTCAAACGGTTGGGTTTCTGCAATCAACACACGAATGTGACTCCGTGTAACGCATAACCGTGCCTCTACTGACTTCATAGCTGTGCCTTTCAGTGCGAACGATTCAACAGAATCATTTGGAACACCAAGACAAACTAATGCCACTCTACACAATGCGACACCGTGCCTTCCTGGGACCATAGCCGTGCGAAGAATATACCACACCAGCGTCTCTCGAATAGGCCATTCCGTGCTTCACAGAGTAAAAAGTGGGTATTCACATCTGAACCAATTCCATTGGGTCTCGCCAATTAAAGAACGTTTGTGCGCTAAATGGTGGTGCCTCTCCGTCTGATCGAGTCGACGGAATCATTCGGAACACAAACACACGGGAGCGTGACTCTATATTATAGGGCAGCATGCCTTTTAGCGCTTCACGCCCGTGCCTGTGACCCTTAACACTGCCACGAACGTCCACGCCATCATCAGTGCACAAGTCATGTCGCTACCTGGTACAGAACCGTAGCTGTAGTCACTTAATGCCCGTGCTTCTAATAAAAGAAGCGCCACACAGAGCCGTGGCTTTTAAAAAACATTACGCTTTTAAACACCTCGACTCTGGAACCAGCCACTCGCAAAGTAAACATTTAGCATTAACACCTAAACCCATTCCTCTTTGTTTCAACAATAAACTTACAAAATGTGACTCTCCGACACACCCAACCATGCCCTGATGGCATTCATGTCCGTGCCTCTTCTTCTGAGCGAGTCAACGGAATCATTCCGAACACAAATACAGGCGAACATGACTCTACATAAAACCACGACATCTGGAACACCAAGACAAACTAACGTCACTCTACACAATACCACGCCGTGCCTTCCTGGGACCCATGACCGTGAGAAGAATATACCACACCAGTGTCTCTCAAATAGTCCATTCCGTGCCTCACAGAGTAAACAGTGGGTGTTCACAGCTGAACCAATTCCGTTGAGTCTCCCCAATTAAAGAAAGAACCTCACGATGTCTGATCGAGTCGACGGAATCAGTCGGAACACAAACACACAGGAAACTGACTCCATATTATACTGCAGCATGCCTTTTAGCGCTTCACGCCCGTGCCTGTGACCCTTAACACTGCCACGAACGTCCACTCCATCGTAAGTGCATAATTCGTGTCGCTACCTGGTACAGAACTATAGCCGTAGTCACTTCACGCCCGTGCTTCTAATAAAAGAAGCGCCACACAGAGCCGTGGCTTTTAAAAACATTACGCTTTTAAACACCTCGACTCTGGAACCGGACACTCGCAAAGTAAACATTTAGCGTTAACACCTAAACCCATTCCGCTTTGTTTCAATAATAAACTTACGAAACGTGACTCTCCGACGGACCCAACCATGCCCTGATGGCATTCATGTTCGTGCCTCTTCTACTGAACTAGTCAACGGAATCATTTCGAACACAAATACAGGCAAACGTGAATCTACATAAAACCACGCCATCTGGAACACCAAGACAAACTAACGTCACTCTTCACAATACCACGCTGTCACATCTTGGGACCCACCACCGTGCAAAGAATACACCACAACAGCTTCTCTCGAACAAGCCATTCCGTGCCTCACAGAGTAAACAGTGGGTGTTCACATCTGAACCAATTCCGGTGGGTCTTGATAATCCCCAAGTGCAAGGAATCATCGTAGCACTTTCCAAAGGTGGAAGTGATAAGTATGGAGTGTCGAACCCACAAGGAGCTAAAGGTAAGATCAATATTCTCTCAAGCCCTATCTCGCCAATCGACATTTAATTTCACGTGCAATCAACGCTTACTTCCAACTAGAAACGAGAAATAAAACTACGTTGTGGGTATGAAGAGGATAACTTTGTATGATATCGGAGAGCTAAGATACAAAAGTAGGTGATGTTATCATAAATTTAGAATATATATTACTAAATGTTATAAATAGCGAGTGTGGAATAATGGTGGATCGGTGTGCGGAATTGTCCTAGGCAATTGTTAACAAGACCGGTAATCACTATTACAGTTTCATATGAGGGAGAGGCATAAGCTAACATACTTTCTCTACTTGGATCATATGCACTTATGATTGGAACTCTAGCAAGCATCCACAACTACTAAAGATCATTAAGGTAAAACCCAACCATAGCATTAAAGCATCAAGTCCTCTTTATTCCCATACGCAACAATCCCTCTTACTCGGGTTTGTGTTTCAGTCACTCACAACCCACTATAAGCGAATCATGGACGTATTGCAACACCCTACAGCGGGAACCCCTCACGCTTGCGCGACACGGAGGGCCCCATAGGACATGACCAAAGTAAAACATACAACTCATACCAATCTAGATTATCAATCAACCCAAAGACAAAAGATATCTACTCAAAATATCATAGGATGGCAACACATCATTGGATCATAATATGTGGCATAAAGCACCATGTTCAAGTAGGGATTACAGAGGGGTCCGGGAGAGTGGACCGCGTAAAAGAGATGAGGATGTTGATGATGATGGTGATGTTGATGAAGACGATCACTGTGGCGATGATTGCCCTCCTGATGGCACTCCGGCGCCACCGGAAGAGAGGAGGAGAGGTTCTCCCCCTTGTGCTTCCTCCTCCATGGCCTCCACCCTCTGGTCCTTGGCCTTCATGGTGATGATGGCCCCTCCGGGATACTCCTCCATGGCCACTGTTGATGATGGCCCCTCCCAGTGGTGCCGAGAGGGCCCCGATTGGTTTTTCGTGGCTACAGAGGCTTGCGGCGGCGGAACTTCTGATCCAATCTTTGTTCTGGAAGTTTTAGGGTGCGAGAGTATATATGGGTGCAGGAGGTACGTCGGTGGACTTCCGGGCTGGCCACGAGGTAGGGGGTGCGCCCCAGGGCGGTGGGCGCGCCCCCCCACCCTCGTGGGCAGCCCGAGACTCCCCTGGTGAGCTTCCGGTACTCCATGGGCTTCTTCTGGTCCAAAAGTAGGTTCCGTGGAGTTTTAGGTCTTTTGGACTCCGTTGGATATTCCTTTTCTTCGAAACACTGAAATAGGCTAAAAACCAGCAATTCTGGGCTGGGCCTCCGGTTAATAGGTTAGTCCCAAAAATAATATATAAGTGGAAAATAAAGCCCAATATTTCCTGAAACAGTAGATAATATAGCATGGAGCAATCAAAATATATAGATACGTTGGAGACGTATCAGGCATCCCCAAGCTTAATTCCTGCTCGTCCTCGAGTAGGTAAATGATAAAAAGATAATTTTTGATGCGGAATGCTAGTAATTGCTTAAGTTTGATCAATGATAGTTCCAATCACTTTTTCTAGCATCAATATGTGTCATAATAGCAGCTTATCTCATAAAACTTTTCATGATCAAGTAACAATCTATTCACAATGTCAAGCATGATCCAAAAACTTCATTGAGAACTAACAAACTATAATCTCATTCATTGAAGCAATTGCAATTTATCATAACATCAGAAAGAGTAAAAAAATAGAACTTTTCAGCAAGTCCACATACTCAACTATCATATAGTCTTCTACAATTGCTAACACTCACGCAATACTTGTGGTTATGGAGTCTCAGCCGGACACTGAGAAAGATAGGGGCTTATTGTGTTGCCTCCCAACGTATACACCTTTAGGTGATGTCAACAATAATAGCCCATGCTAACTTACATCCAATTGGATATATATATATCATGATCTTTCAAACACGAAGAGCTTGCGAAAGTATAAAATGAAAAAGGGAAAGGTAAGGATCACCTTGACTCAAGCATAAAGTAAAAACATAAAGTAAAAGATAGGCCCTTCGCAGAGGGAAGCAGAGGTTGTCATCTTGGCGTTTAGGGTTGATGCACAAAATCTTAATCCAAAAGAACGTCACTTTATATTGCCCTTGTATGTGGACCTTTATTATGCAGTCCGTCGCTTTTATTACTTCCACAACAAGTTCGCATAAAGCTTATTTTCTCTGCACTAATAAGTCATGCATATTTAGAGAGCAATTTTATTGCTTGCACCAATGACAACTTACTTGAAGGATCTTACTCAATCCATAGGTAGGTATGGTGGACTCTCATGGCAAAACTGGGTTTACGGGTATTTGGAAGCACAAGTAGTATCTCTACTTGGTGCAAGGGATTTGGCTAGTATGAGGGAGAAAGGCAAGCTCAACATGTTTGTAAGGTCAATGACAATATATTTTAACTGAGATGTCGGAAAACATAAACCATTACGTTGTCTTCCTTTTCCAACATCAACTCTTTTAGCATGTCATACTTAATGAGTGCTTCACAATCATAAAAGATGTCCAAGATAATATATCTGTATGTGAACCTCTCTTTCCTTATTACTTCCTATTAATTGCAACGATGACCAAAACTACGTTTGCCAGCTCTCAATAACTTTTATGCCTCATACTTTCTATGTGTGAAGTCATCACTAACCATGTTATAAGCATACGAAACATATATAAATTCAGGTTTATGACATGCAATTCATTCCCCCATTTACTCATAGGATATACATGAAGCACATGAGTAAATGACAAACTACTCCAAAAGATATGAGTGAAGGAGACTCAGTAGTCAAATAATTAACTAGCCATGGGAGGGTCCCTTTTTTTAATTCAATAATTCAGATCCAATGATTTTATTCAAACAGCAAGTAAAACAAAATAAAATGACATTGCAAGGATAGTACAACTCATGTGAAGAAGCAAAAACTTAGGCTCAACCGATACTAACCGACAGTTGTTGAAGAAGAAAGGTGGGATGCCTAACGGGGCATCCCCAAGCTTAGATGCTTGATACTTCTTGGAATATTATCTTGGGGTGCCTTAGGCATCCCCAAGCTTGAACTTTTATATCTCCTTAATTCCTCTCATATCATGGTTTCTCTTTTTATTGAAAGCTTCATCCACACCAAACTCAACAAGAACTCGTGAGATAGGTTAGTATAAACCAATGCAAAACCTTATCATTTTCTACTGTAACAAACCGCTAAAATTATTATTCAACATTTCATACTAAATTACTCTGCATATTATACTCCTATCCTCAAATAGAATCATCAAACAAGAAAACTTATGCAAACAATGCAAACATAACAGCAATCTGCCAAAACAGTACAGTCTGTAAAGAATGCAAGAGTATCAATACTTCCCTAACTCCAAAAATTATGAGAGAAAATTCAAAATGTAGTATTTTTATAAGAGCTCATTATGCAAAAAGTTTCAACATTATATCATGCTCTGACTTTTCTAGGGAATTTTTGCAACAGCGGTAAACTTTCTGTTTTCAAACAGCAACACGTATACTAGCAAAATAAGCATGGTAAAGGCTATCCTTGACATTTTTGTTGAAAACAAAGATGCAAAACACTATTCTAAATAGCATATAGCTAGTACTAACAAAATAAAATGATGCTCCAAGTAAAACACATATCATATGATGAATAAAAATATAGCTCTGAGTAAGGTTACCGATAGTTTTGAAGACGAAAGAGGGGATACCTTCTGGGGCATCCCCAAGCTTAGGCGCTTGAGTCTTCCTTGAATATTACCTTGGGGTTCCTTGGGAATCCCCAAGATTAGGGTCTTTCCACTCCTTATTCTCCTCATATCGATATCTCACCCAAAACTTGAAAACTTCAATCACACAAAACTTAGCCAAACTTTGTGAGATAGGTTAGTATGATAAAGAGCAAACCATTCACTTTGGTACTGACAAAGACAAGGTTCATAATTGTTTTCACACAATTCCTACTGTACCATATCATTTCTACAAATTATATTGAGAAATATAAGCAATAGAAACTAGAAAACAAGCAGACTATGCAATGAAAACAGAATCTGTCAGAAACAGAACAGTCTGTAATTATCTGAACAATAACCATATTTATGCTACCCCAAAAATTATGAAATAAATTGGTGGATGTGAGGAATTTGTCTATTAATCTTCTGCAAAAATAATCAACTCAAAATCACTCTTCTGTAAAAAATGACATCTATTCTTGTGAGCGCAAAGTTTGTGTTTTTTACAGCAAGATCACATTAACTTTCACCCGAGCCTTCCCAAAGGTCTTACTTGGTACTTTATATAAAACAT
This sequence comes from Aegilops bicornis, assembly GCA_021605145.1. Taxonomy (NCBI): domain Eukaryota; kingdom Viridiplantae; phylum Streptophyta; class Magnoliopsida; order Poales; family Poaceae; genus Aegilops; species Aegilops bicornis. The sequence goes on from CM038673.1 coordinate 122,110,698, forward strand.
GATTACTACAGTAGTTTAATCACGTGAACGCATAAAAACAGTAAGGGTAAATATTGGGTTGTCTCCCAACAAGCGCTTTTCTTTAATGCCTTTTAGCTAGGCATGATGATTTCAATGATGCTCACTTTAAAGATAGGAATTGAAACACAAAGAGAGCATCTTGAAGAATATGACTAGCATATTTAAATCTAACACACTTCCTATTCCTAGGGATTTTGTGAGAACACAATTTATGGGAACAAGAATCAACTAGCATAGGAAGGCAAAACAAGTACTACTTCAAAACTTTAAGCACATAGAGAGGAAACTTAATATTATTGCAACTCCTACAAGCATGTATTCCTACCTCATAATATTTTTCAGTAGTATCATGGAACCTCTTCCGAAATAGTGGAATCATTACTAGCTAAAGTTGACACTCTTCCAAATCCACTTTCATAAATATCACACTAAGATTCAACATCCTCCAAAATAGTGGGATCACTATTTCCTAAAGTTGACACTCTTCCAAACCCATTTTAAATGATAGTATTATTCATACTCCAAAAGTTATAAGTGAAGTTCATGGAGCATTCTACAACTGACCAATATCCAAGCTCAAAATGTATAAGTGAAGCACATGAAGCATTCTATAAAACCATACTCAAAAGATTTAAGTGAAGCACAAAGAGTAATTCTATAAGATCATACTTAAAAGATGTAAGTGAAGCACAAGAAGTATTCTATAAATCAATGAAGGTCTATCTCATGCTAGCATGGTTCTTGAAGAAAAGGAAAAACACAAAGGACACAAATCATGTGAACAAAACAAAAACCGAGGTATACCGATATTTGTTGAAGAAGAAAGATGGGATGCCAACCGGGGCATCCCCAAGCTTAGATGCTTGAGTATACTTTGAAATATTTACTTGGGGTGCCTTGGGCATCCCCAAGCTTGAAGTCTTGCCTCTCTTTATTCTTCTCATATCGATAGCTCCTCGACCTTCGGACACTTCATCCACACAAAACTTTAACAAAAACTTGTGAGATCCGTTAGTGTAATAAAGCAAATCACTACCTTAGGTACTGTAATGAACTCATTCTTTATTTGTATTGATGTTAAATCCACTGTATTCCAACTTCTCTATGGTTCATACCCTCAGATACTACTCATAGATTCATCGAAATAAGCAAACAACACACGCAAAACAGAATCTGTTAAAAACAGAACAGTCTGTAGTAATCTGGAAGTTTGCCAAACTTCTGTAACTCCTAAAATTATAGACTAAATTTGACTATTTGAAAAATTTGTACAGAATTAATGTGCTAAAAGTTTCAGACCCATTTTACTTTCCAGTAAAAAATGAAAATTCACGCACTACAGCCAAAGTTTCTGTTTTTACTTTGCACATAGTAAACAAGCAATCTAATCATCCTAAAACCAAGGCTTGGCACATTATTTTTATAATAAAATGAATATATACAAGCGGATAATTATTTACAGAGAAACTTCCATGAAAAATTCTACATTGTTTCCGTGAGCATGAGCACAAGTGCTCAAGGTCGACCCTCACTTCTTCAATGCAAAACCTTCCAATCACTTCTCTTTTTGAAAAACTTTTTAGGCATGAGAGGCAAGTAATATTTTTTTTTGTATTTTCATTTTTCAATTTTTTTTGTATATTTCACCCACAACTAAACAGAAACAAAAAGGAAAAACAAAATCTATTTAGTGAAGGGAGTAAACAAGCACACACAAGAATCTCAACCCCACGCTATTGCTCCCTAAGAACGGCGCTTTTAAAAGAGCTTGATAATCCCCAAGTGCAAGGAATCATCGTAGCACTTTCCAAAGGTGGAAGTGATAAGTATGGAGTGTCGAACCCACAAGGATCTAAAGGTAAGATCAATATTCTCTCAAGCCCTATCTGCCACTGATACGACTCTACGTGCACCGAACGTTTACTTCCAACTAGAAACGAGAAATAAAACTACGTTGCGGGTATGAAGAGGATAACTTTATATGATATCAGAGAGCTAAGATATAAAAGTAGGTGCTGTTATCATAAATTTAGAATATATATTACTAAATATTATAAATAGCTAGTGTGAAATAATGGTGGATCAGTGTGCGGGATTGTCCTAGCCAATTGTTAACAAGACCGATAATCACTATTGCAGTTTCATATGAGGGAGAGGCATAAGCTAACATACTTTCTCTAATTGGATCATATGCACTTATGATTGGAACTCTAGCAAGCATCCACAACTACTAAAGATCATGAAGGTAAAACCCAACCATAGCATTAAAGCATCAAGTCCTCTTTATTCCCATACGCAACAATCCCCCTTACTCGGGTTTGTGTTTAAGTCACTCACCAACCCACTATAAGCGAATCATGGACGTGTTGCAACACCCTACAGCGGGAACCCCTCACGCTCGCACGACACGGAGGGCACCATAGGACAGCACCAAAGTAAAACATACAACTCATACCAATCTAGATCATCAATCAACCCAAAGACAAAAGATATCTACTCAAAACATCATAGGATGGCAACACATCATTGGATCATAATATGTGGCATAAAGCACCATGTTCAAGTAGGGATTACAGCGGGGTGCGGGAGAGTGGACCGCGTAAAAGAGATGAGGATGGCGATGATGATGGTGATGTTGATGAAGACGATCACCGTGGCGATGATTCCCCTCCCGATGGCACTCAAGCGCCACCGAACAGAGAGGAGGAGAGGTTCTCCCCCTTGTGCTTCCTCCTCCATGGCCTCCACCCTCTGGTCCTTGGCCTTCATGGTGATGATGGCCCCTCCGGGATACTCCTCCATGGCCACCGGTGATGATGAACCCCTTCGGCAGGGTGCCAGAGAGGGCCCCGATTGGTTTTTCGTGGCTACAGAGGCTTGCGGTGGCGGAACTTCTGATCCAATCTTTGTTCTGGAAGTTTTAGGGTACGAGAGTATATATGGGTGCAGGAGGTACGTCGGTGGACTTCTGAGCTGGCCACGAGGTAGGGGGGCACGCCCCCCACCCTCGTGGGCAGCCCGGGACGCCCCTGGTGAGCTTCCGGTACTCCATGGGCTTCTTCTGGTCCAAAAATAGGTTCCGTGGAGTTTCAGGTCTTTTGGACTCCGTTTGATATTCCTTTTCTTTGAAACACTGAAATAGGCTAAAAACAGCAATTCTAGGCTGGGCCTCTGGTTAATAGGTTAGTCCCAAAAATAATAAAAAAAAGGAAAATGAAGCCCAATATTGCCCGAAACAGTAGATAATATAGCATGGAGCAATCAAAAATTATAGATACGTTGGAGACGTATCAGGTCTCCCCAATTAAAGAAAGAACCTGACGGTGCCTTTCTACGCTGAACATCCGTGCCTCTCCGTCTATATTATACGGAATCATTCGGAATTAAAACACACGGGAAAGTGACTCTATATTATACGGTAGCATGCCTTTTAGCGCTTCACTCCCGTGCCTGTGACCATTAACATTGCCACGAACGTCCACGCCATCGTCAATGCACAATTCGTCATCCGCGGCTATATTCACTTCACGTCCGTGCTTCTAATAGAAGAAGCGCGACGTAACTCAGTACAGAACCGTGGCTTTTACAAACAAGTAACTTACGCTTTTAAACAACTCGACTCTCGAATCTCACAAGGTAAACAGGTAGCGTTAACATCTAAACCCATTATGCTTTCTTTCCATGATAAACGTATGAACGTGACTATGCGAAAGACGAAACCATTCCCCCATGTGATTCACTTGCGTACGTGCCTATTTTTCTCAACGAGTCAACTGAAACATTTCGAACACAAATACAGGCGAACGTGACTCTATATAAAACCACAACATGAATCTGTGGGATGCAAGCCCGTGTCTGTGACCCGAAACACTGCAACACAGAAAAGCCACGAACGTACATGCCTTCATCAGTACCCAAGTCATTACTATACTAGGTTCACAACCGTGGATGCAGAGACTTCACGTCCCGTGCATCATAAGTAATGGAGCCTAATTACAACGATACTCGAAACCAAAATACATTTTGTTAGCAAGGTAGCTGACAGCGAAATTCCACTCCACTGCTTAACAACACCAGACGCACACAACAGCCAGGGACGCTGTTGTATACCTAGTCCCCACCGACCTTGTTGTTGGTTTGCTCCCAGCACAGTTCATCAATCTCCTTCTTCAACGCCTTCATATTCTCGTCATGTCGCTTCACATCTGCGGCCGATTCCTGCAACGACCAGATGTGCTCTCTAAGGAGATTTCTCGTCTCAGCCGTAATTTGTACGATCCTGGCATTCGCCTTCTCCGAATCTTCCTTTGTTTCCTCGCAAAGCTTCTTCCACGGGTAGGCGATCTCCAGCAACTGCTCGTACGTTTTGTCAGCCTTTGGAAGTGAAACCAAAGTATTCATCTCATCGACCAGGTTATTGAGAATAACTAACAAGGACCTCACAGCACTTGCCATCGCCGCCCCGCTCACCATTCCCTTCTCTTTCGAGCCACAGCTGCTCCCCAATTCTACAGCAGGGGACTTCTGTTCAAGACCATGACACAGACTAACCCTACCTCCAAGCGATCAGAATCAAGACGCTAAGACACACCCACATCAAATTAGGAGTCACCGACCACAATAATTCATGTTTCACAAACTAAATCAAAGCAGCCGAAAGAAAGAAAAAATGAATGAAGGAGAAGCAGAAACAGGGTGAACTTATAGACGAGGAACCCTCGCGAGCCGGGATCTCCTCCCGCGACAGCACACGGCGGTCCGGAGTAGTCCCCTTCTGCCCAACCATGGAGGAGATGGTCAGTGAATAGTGAAGAGCAACCTGAGTGGAAGGCCTGGCGGCGGACGAAGGGAGGAGTAGAATGTGGCTAGGGTTTTGAGACCCCGTCCGTCTGCCTTAAATAGCCGGAGCCTGGCATCGGGCGACGAGCCAGAGCGGCGTCACCGGAGGAGCCGCCCGTCGGACCATTAGGTTTCTGGAGTGGCGCCATGTGGCGTTCACTCCTGAATACGAAGAGACGCCCGTCGAACCGTTGGGTTTCCGCAATAAACACACGAATGTGACTCTTGGTAAAGCATAACCATGCCTCTTCGCGCTACACGGACATGCCTGCCATTGCGAATGGTTCAACGGAATCATTTGGAACACGAAAACAACATAACGTGACTCTTCACAATACCACGCCGTCACTTCCTGGGAACCACCACCTTGCAAAGAATACACCATAGCAGCTTCTCTCGAACAAGCCATTCCGTGCCTTACCGAGTAAACAGTGAGTGTTCACACCTGAACCCTTTCCGCTCGGTTTCTGCAATTAAAGAAACAAACATGACTGTGAGTAAGACCAAACGGCGCCTTTCCGCTAGGTTTCCATCTGATCGAGTCAACGGAATTATTCGGAACGCAAACACAAACAAGCGTGACTCTATATAATACCACACCATGCCCGTACCTCTCCCATCTAATCGAGTCCACGCCTCTATCAAGTAATATATGAAACATCAAGAAAGAAGCGTGACTCTGCTTTTGAAAACAAGGAAACAAACTTTTTAAAACAGCGTCTATCACATAGGCCATTCGGTGCCTCACAGATTCAACAGTAAGTGTTGGCGTCTCAACCCATTCCGCTGGGTTAAAGACGAACGTGACTGTGCGTAGTGCAAAGCTATGCCTCAATGGGCTCACCGGCCGTGCATCTCCTTCTAATCGAGTCGACGGAAGCACTCGGAACAGAAACACAGGGGAACGTGACTCTATATCATACGGCACCATGCCTCTTAGCGCTTCACGCCCGTGCTTGTGAGCCTTAACATTACCACGAACGTCCACGCCATGGTTAGTACACAACTCATGTCGCTGGCTGGTACAGAACCGCGGTTGTATTCACTTCACCCCCGTGCTTCTAATAAAAGAAGCGCGACGCAACTCAGTACAGAACCATGCAAAGAATACACCACAACAGCTTCTCTCGAACAAGCCATTCCGTGCCTCACCGAGTAAACAGTGAGTGTTCACACCTGAACCCTTTCCGCTCGGTTTCCGCAATTAAAGAAATGAACGTGACTGTGAGTAAGACCAAACGGTGCCTTTCCGCTGGGTTTCCATCTGATCGAGTCAACGAAATTATTCGGAACGCAAACACAGACAAGCGTGACTCTATATAATACCACACCATGGCCGTACCTCTCCCATCTAGTCGAGTCCACGCCTCTATCGAGTAATATATGAAACATCAAGAAAGAAGCGTGACTGTGCTTTTGAAAACAAGGAAACAAACTTTTTAAAACAGCGTCTATCACATTGGCCATTCGGTTCCTCACAGATTCAACAGTAAGTGCTGGCGTCTCAACCCATTCCGTGGGGTCAAAGACGAACGTGACTGTGCGTAACGCAAAGCTATGCCTCTGTGGGCTCATCGGCCGTGCATCTCCTTCTGATCGAGTCGACGGAAGCACTCGGAATAGAAACATAGGGGAACATGACTATATCATACGGCACCATGCCTCTTAGCGCTTCACGCCCGTGCCTGTGAGCCTTAATATTACCACGAACGTCCACGCCATTGTCAGTACACAACTCATGTCGCTGGCTGGTATAGAACCGCGGCTGTATTCACTTCACCACCGTGCTTCTAATAAAAGAAGCACGACACAACTCAGTACAGAACCGTGGCTTTTAAAAACAAGGAACTTACGCTTTTAAACAACTCGACTCTCGAATCGGCCACTCACAAAGTAAACAACTAGCGTGAACATCTAAACCCATTCTGCTTTCTTTCCACGATAAACGTATGAACGTGACTATGCAAAAGACGAAACCATGCCCCCATGGGATTCACCTGCGTACGTGCCTATTTTTCTGAATCAACGAACGTGACTCTACATAAAACCACAGCATGAATTTGTGGGGTGCAAGCCCGTGTCCATGACACAAAACACTGCAACACACAAAAGCCACGAACGTACACGCCTACATCAGTAGATAAGTCATTATTACAATACTACGTTCACAACCGTGGCTGCAGAGACTTCACGTCCCGTGCATCATAAGTAACGGCGCCTAATTACAACGATACTCGAAACCAAAATACATTTTGTTAGCAAGGTAGCTGACACCAAAATTTCACAAGACAAGGTAACAAACTCCACTCCACTGCTTAACAACAACAGACGCACACAACAGCCAGGGACGCTGCTGTATATCTAGTCCCCACCGACCTTCTTGCTGGTTTGCTCCCGGCGCAGTTCATCAATCTCCTCCTTCAGCGCCTTCATATTCTCGTCATGTCGCTTCACAGCTGCAGCCGATTCCTGGAACGACCGGGTGTGCTCTTCAAGGAGATTGCTCCTCACAGCCGTAACTTTTACGATCGTGGCATTGGCCTTCTCCAAATCTTCTCTTGTTTCCTGGTAGAACTGCTGCCACTCGTAGGTGACCTCCAGCAACTCCTTGTACGTCCAATCAACCTTTGCAAGTGAAACCAAGGCATTCATCCCATTGACCAGGTTAATGAGAGTAGCTCCAACTGACTGTAAATCTGTATCAGCAAGACACACCCACATCAAATTCGGAGTCAACTGACCACAATAATTCATGTTTCACAAAGTAAATCAAAGCAGCCGAAAGAAACAAAAAACGAATGAAGGAGAAGCAGAAACAGGGTGAACTTACTGACGAGGAACCCTCACGAGCCGGGATCTCCTCATGACGAGCACGGCGGTCCGGAGTAGTCTCCTTCTGCCCAGCCATGGCGGAGATGGTCAGTGAATAGAGATGAGCAAGAGGAATGGAAGGCCTGGCGGCGGACGAAGGGAGGAGTAGAATGTGGCTAGGGTTTAAAGACCCCGTCCGTCCGCCTTAAATAGCCGGAGCCTGGCCTTGGGCGACGAGCCAGAGCGGCGTCGCCGAAGGAGACGCCTGTCGGACCATTAGGTTTCTGGAGCAGAGCCACGTGGCGTTCACTCCCGAGGTATGAAGAGACGCCCGTCGAACCGTTGGGTTTCTGCGATAAACGCACGGATGTGACTCTTGGTAAAGCATAACCATGCCTCTTCGCGCTGCACGGATGTGCCTGCCGTTGCGAACGGTTCAACGGAATCATTTGGAACACGAAAACAACATAACGTGACTCTTCACAATACCACGCCGTCACTTCCTGGGACCCACCACCGTGCAAAGAATACACCACAACAGCTTCTCTCGAACTCGAACAAGCCATTCTGTGCCTCACTGAGTAAACAGTGAGTGTTCACACCTGAACCCTTTCCGCTGGGTTTCCGCAATTAAAGAAATGAACGTGACTGTGAGTAAGACCAAACGATGCCTTTCCGCTAGGTTTCCATCTGATCGAGTCAACGGAATTATTCGGAACGCAAACACAGACGAGCGTGACTCTATATAACACCACACCATGCCCATGCCTCTCCATCTAATCGAGTCCACGCCTTTATCAAGTAATATACGAAACATCAAGAAAGAAGCGTGACTGTGCTTTTGAAAACAAGGAAACAAGCTTTTAACAACAGAGTCAATAGTAAGTGTTGGCGTCTCAACCCATTCCGTTGGGTTAAAGAAACAAACGTGACTGTGCATAATGAAAAGCTATGCCTCACCGGTCGTGCCTCTCCTTCTGATAGAGTCTGACGGAAGCACTCGGAACAAAAACACAGGGGAGCATGACTCCATATTATACGACAACATGCCCCTTAGCTCTTCACGCCCGTGCATGTGACCCTTAACAGTACCGCGAACGTCCACGCCATTGTCAGTACACAACTCATGTCGCTGCCTGGTACATAACCGCGGTTGTATTCACTTCACGACCAATGCTAACAAGCGACATCCATGCCCAGAGCCTACTCATATACATGTACCAACGAACGAAACAACACGACGACAATGCAACGCATAAATGCTTTACAGATTCATGTAAGTACAAAAGGCCACATGCCCCAACACAACGAAAAACACACTTCAAGCTCTCTGCCTACACTCCAGCAACGTTCTTGATCGGCTGGTAAGCGAGCGCATCCTCAATCTGCTTCTTCGTCGCCTCATGACCTTCCTTCACAGCAGCATACGAATCCTCAACCAGGCTCTTGTACTTGACGAGGACCTCAGCCTTCTCATCCATAAGCTGCTCCACTTCGCCCGACAGCTTCTGCACCAATGCATGGCTCTGCTCATACATATTCTTCCAGCGGGCGGCCACCCGATCCTTCTGGTGGAGCTCTTTGTGAAGCTTCTCATTCTCACACAGATATCGAAATATGAGACCAGTGGAATTCTCCACAGAGGCATTGCTCTGCTGCACCAATTTATCCAGGCGAGCGATGAACTGCTGCTGCTTAATTAGCTCATCGAGCACGTCGTCGCTGGCTAAGGAATTCGGTACTGCCATATTGCCGAGATCGTCTCCATGGCGAATGCGCTTGTGGGAGGATTCGCCTCCATGCAAGAGATCGTTGGACACACAGGCAACGGGCGGGGATATCCTGCCGCCGCTCTGACAGAAGCGGCACCTCTCCCTTCTTTCCGCAGCTTTGGTCCTCGCTGTGTGGTTGCTTGAACACCTAGAACCCCTCTTACCTGCCATGACGCAAGCAAGGAGCTACCAGCTAGAAAGAGGTGCCTGTGTCTGGAGAATTGTGGACGTGGAGTGTTCCATGAGTAGGTACCTTTTTATAACACATGCACACTGGTCAGACGGTCAAACAAGTAACCGAAGCCTCGAATTCTCACAATCTCTCTTAAATACCTCGAACTCTGCACGTATGGGAAACACAAGTACTATCATTTCGTCTCCTCGTGCGTTCGTCCACACTACAACCACTCAACTTCTTTCAAATGGTCCATATATATTCAATAAAAAACATCTCAAACACAGTTAACTTATCGGTATGCGTCATCTGTATTCGGAGAAATTACCGTCAATTCATACAATTATCAATTGCCATTTATTTGAAATTATATAAATAACAAAATCATAAAATATCCGCGAATTAACTTGAACGCTACTCGAGGTGAAACCTTAGAGAAAACGTCAGAATAACACGCAGTACACGAACATGACGCTCTTTAATAACAAGCGATTGCCTCGAACGCACCACCGCGACTCTGCACAAAAAAGGGAACGAGTTGACAAGGAAAACATTTCCATACAAAGCGTCGATGAATGCACTGTTGCATTAGCAACACAGTGCCAACTCGGCTTCACTTCCACGCACCTCACAGTGACTCGCCAGAGAAAATGCATGTAACACACGCGTGGACAAACGTGACTCTGGCTAATAACAATACTTGCCTCCTCCATTCTCACGTCCATTCCACTCCAAGAGAACGAGTGAGCGGAATCATTTGGAAATACCAAAAGCATACAACCGTGGTAACTTGACTCTGGCCAATGCGTTAACATGCTTCGCATGAGTTCATGTCCATGCCTCTCCAAATGAACTGGCGAGCGGAATCGTTTGGAACACAAAGAACAATGAAACGTGACTCTAATAACAAACAGTGCCTCCCTGGAACGCACCACCGCGACTCTCCACAAAAATGGAAGGAAAACATTTCCATACACAGCGCCAGTAGTGTGCCTGTTGCATTAGCAACACAGTGCCAACTCGGCTTCACGTCCACGCACCTCATAGTGATTCGCCAGAGAAAATGGATGTAACACACGCGTTGACAAACGTGACTCTGGCTAATAACAATACTTGCCTCCGTCGTTTTCACGTCCATTCCTCTCCAAGAGAACGAGCGAGCGGAATCATTTGGGAATACCAAAAGCATACAACCGTGGTAACTTGACTCTGACCAATGCGTTAACATGCTTCCCATGAGTTCATGTACATGCCTCTCCAAATGAATCATGAAGCGGAATCGTTTGGAACACAAAGAACCATGAAACGTGACTCTCTCTAATAACAAACAGTGCCTCCGTGGAACGCACCACCGCGACTCTCCACAAAAAAGGAACGAGTTGACAAGGAAAACATTTCCATACACATCGTCAGGAGTGTGCTTGTTGCATCGGCAACATAGTGCCAACTCCGCTTCACTTCCACGCACCTCACGGTGACTCGCCACAGAAAATGCATGTAACACACGCGTGGACAAACGTGACTCTGGCTAATAACAATACTTGCCTCCGCCGTTTTCACGTCCATTCCTCTCCAAGAGAACGAGCGAGCGGAATCATTTCGAAATACCTCCGCCGTGATTAACATGCTTCCCATGAGTTCATGTACATGCCTCTCCAAATGAACTGGCGAGCGGAATCATTTGGAACACAAAGAACCATGAAACGTGACTCTCTCTAATAACAAACAGTGCCTCCCTGGAACGCACCACCGCGACTCTCCACAAAAAAGGAACGAGTTGACAAGGAAAACATTTCCATACACAGCGTCAGGAGTGTGCCTGTTGCATTGGCAACACAGTGCCAACTCCGCTTCACTTCCACGCACCTCACAGTGACTCGCCAGAGAAAATGCATCTAACACACGTGTGGACAAACGTGACTCTGGCTAATAACAATACTTGCGCCCGCCGTTTTCACGTCCATTCCTCTCCAAGAGAACGAGCGAGCGGAATCATTTGGAAATACCAAAAGCATAAAACCATGGTAACTTGAATCTGACCAATGCGTTAACATGCTTCCCATGAGTTCATGTCCATGCCTCTCCAAATGAACTGGCGAGCGGAATCGTTTGGAACACAAAAGAACCATGAACGTAACTCTGAGTAATGCCAAGCCATGCCCCTATGGATCACACAAAAACACTAAAATAAAAAAATGCTAACATCCCACCGACTAATAGTTAACATGGCAAGCAAAAAACAAGCTCATGGAAGTACACAGAAAGTTTCACCAATCTTGATGTCCAAACGTACGGTCGAAGATTCGAGATGCTTCACCATTTCCATAGGAGGGTGAGCGCTGGTGGTCTCACTTCCATGCGCCTCATCATGGAACGTCATAGAAAACGTCTGTAACACGCGCAGGCACGAACGTGACTCTGAGTAACACCAAACCATGCCCATGTCGATGTCACCACATTAAAATAAAAAAACGCTCCCGTAGTTGAGCAAGCTAGGAAAAAAAACAAGCCCATCGTAGCCCACAGAAAGTTACACCAATCTTGATGTGAAACCGGACGGTCGAAGATTCGCGACGGTTGGACCATTTCCCTCTCTCCCTCCACTCCTTTCTTCCTTTTGCTTTCGCACCGAAAATCTCGAACACTTCACCAGTTCCCCTCTCTTGAACAACCTCCTCTATCCTTCTGCCCGCATTGTCCAATCCAGAAGACCAACCAAAAATCCAAATCGCATTCGCCTTACCCACCAGCCGCCATCCACTTCGAGATACAGACAGTCGGTGGGTGCCTGCGAAAGCATCAAAAACCTCTCCCGGCGGTGGCGGCGACTGACAGCGATGACCCCTGCTCGCGGCGGAGGTACCAACAGAGAGCAAGGAGAAAATCAGCCGATGGATGCGATGAATCCCTCACAAGCAATCAAAGGAAAAAAATATTAATCCATTACATTCCATTACCACAGTTCGATCAAAGCGATTTCCCCCCTTTTGACGGACATGAACCCTAACCGCCACACAAAACCGTGTTTCCAAAAAGTCTGTTTACACTTTTCTTAGCAAAATTAAAATAAGGTAGACACGCGTGCAATAGGATGCTACCACTATCCGCCACAGAAATCTGCTCGCAAGATATTTGCCTAAAACATATTGTGCATGCCAGAACTATCTAGGACACCGCTCTAGATTCAAACCATGAGAGCATCCTTAAATTCAAACCTGCTATTTACAGGAGATTCTATATATCCGTTGATTGTATCTGTTTCAAATTATGTGCCTCTCTCATATCAACATCCGTGCTCCAATAATAGATCTAGCTGTGTGCTTATAGCGTGAAACAATCTGTGCCTCTCCGTCAGTGCCGTTTTTTTGTCCACGGGATGCATCTCCTCTTTTTGCTGTGAAATTAAATTTTGCTTCTACTGCTGCTAACGCCTGGGAATTTTTACTCAGCAAGGAATGGTAATAGGGAAAACAAGGTACCTGCAGAACAGCCTGTCGTGCAGCAAGGTACTATAAAAGGCTCACACAAACCATATAACAAAAACTATGTAGCAGCAGCAGTAAGTTAACCACTTACATCCACACAATCTTGGGAAATTACACTTCGATGAAAATTTTCACACACTATGTGTATCATTATTCATTCGAGAACATTTTATCTTACCCTCTAAACCTTACAATTATATTTACAGAATATCATTTGCAGTGTTTTTCCCTATAAAAAAAGACCTCCCCTCACTGATATGGACTTAACAGCAGCCATACTGCTCACACCTGACCCTAATTTCCATCACTCATTGGCCAAACCAAGAGTTAGGAGGAAGACTTGATATAACAAGAAAACAATGGATTGATCGCCTTTTTAGCTCAGGAAATGAAAGAAAAGGGCTATATTATGAATCTATGTAGATTAAGTTTCGGATTCTTTTTGTGTAGTCGTGGAAGACATGGTTTTAAAACTATATCCCATTTATTTCGATTTTACTACGTAATCCTTTTGTTACATAATCATCGTGCAGGTGACGGATGTGCAAGAGGAGATATTGAAACGATTTTGTCTAAACTTAATAGTGCATATCCAGAAAAACCACTCATCTCTCCTGACCCGTCAGAAAAAAGAACGAAGCGGAACATGGACAACGAAGCACCCGAGCAAGTGCCAGCACCAACTTCGAGCAGGGAGCTACAAAAAGAGAGGCCATCAGAAACCAAGACTGTCGTTCCTCCTAGAACAAAAAGACAAAAGATAAAGGACAAAACTCAACTCATCAGCGACAGTGCTACCTTGCAGCAGTAGCAGCCAAGACCTCTAATGGTGCTCCCGCCAGCAGTTACAGGGGTCAAGAATTAACTAACTAAAACCAAGAAGAAAAACAAAAGACAACGGTTGGAAGAAGACGAGGATGATGCCAGCAAAGAGTCAGAGCATGATGCTGCCGACAACGATGATGGCACAAAACATGATGATGATCTCATTCGTGCAAATGGCGATGATGCCGCAGGGGACAACGGTGGCACCGCAGAGGACAGCAACAATGATGTAAAACACATTTTCTCTACAGAGTTTTCCTACCGCTTTTCACCCATGAAAACCAAACCATCCTCTATAACAAAACACTCTTTTTCTACATAGGGCAAACCAAGACAGAAGCGGACAAAGAGGATAAAGAGAAGTGGAAAAGAATTGGCAGCACCAACGGATGATGAACATGAGGCAACAACAAATAAGGACAAATGAAAAATCAAGGCAGGAGCAGCATTTGATCAGGTCAACAGAGCATGGAACTTACTAGAAGAACGTCACTGGCAAGATGTTAGGACGGCCGGATTTGGAAGCATAGAGGAATGCTAAATAAAGCGCTCCATCTACAAACCGCTTGCAGCACACATCCATGACAACCTGGACACAGAAAGCATGACAATAACATTCGGTGATGCTGATCAGCTGAAAGAAATCAAGATTACCAGGGAAGCTATACACAAGGTGTTTGGATACCCAAACGGCACGGAAAAGTCAGCACCAAGGCGGAGAAGAGCCCAACTTCAATGAAAGAACTGATCACGAACTTGGCCTCAAGAAAATGGATTTCCATCACGACGATCCGCTTACGTAACTACAAAAATTGGTGAAAGTAGATGACGAACAATCAAACAGGAAATCAGTTAAAATATTTTTCCTTATTTTTTTCCACAACGTTGTCTGTGAAACAACCTCCCCTACCTTCAGCAAACAAGCCATTATGGTCAAGGACTTGGAATATCCAGAAATGGAAAGATGGATTTCTGCGAGGTAATCGTCGAAAGTATTAAGGAAGGAGCCAAGATATGGCAGAAGCACAGGTTGTTTCCTCAGAAAGAAAAGAACAAAAAACATCTCAATGGTTTTGCATAGGTGTAAGTGCATCTAGTGCCACCCCTAGTTGGTTTTGGAGTATTGACGACAAATTTGGTTGAGGGACTAATGTGTTTGTGAGAATTGCAGGATAACACAGGTAGTGTCCCTCATTGATTGATTACCTCACGGAGATGACCCCTAAAATGTATGAAGACATTGGCGACAATGGTGGTATGTGAAGATATTCACATTGAAGACTATGACATGCGAAGGCAATGAGTGAAGACTATGGAGCCTTGAAAGGCGTATGGTTTCGTTGTTTCCTTTCTCTTCGTTGTTGAGTCATAGGAACCACCGTCTTGTTAAGTGGGGTCCAAGTGAACAAAGTCGAGAATGATCAAGTGATGCTCAACCCAAATCCTATGTCTTCGACGAAGACAATGAGAGCAAATCTTATCGAGTTGGATGAGTCAGCTTTTCTTGTAGCCCAAGTAAAGTTGTCGTGTGTGTTTGAAATCGACCCATTGGAACACGTGTCGGTTCTGAGTGACCCGAGGTCATTTCGGACATATCAGGTCGGGTTGCCTAGTGGCTATAAATAGCCCACCCCCTACACCATAAATTGGTGGCTGCTTAGAGTTAGTACACGGCTTTTGTCGTTTGAGAGCAACCCACCTCGAATCCTTTGAGAGAGAGAAATCCTTGCAAGGACAAAGCCCAAACACCCAGAGCCAAAGAGTGTTAGGCATCACTGAAGTCTTTCTGTCTGCGTGACACGAAGACTTATTACACTTGAGGACTGTGAATCCTCCGGCCCGGTTAGGCGTCGCGTTCTGAGCATCCAAGAGTCATTGTGGATCGCGGTGAACGAAGTCTGTGAAGGTTTGGAAGTCTACCTTGAAGACTTACCAGAGTGATTGGGCGAGGACTGTGTCCTTAGCTCAAGGGAATAAGGTGAAGACGCGGTCTTGAGTTGAATCTTAGCCTCCCTAACGGGCGTATAGTTGTCCGACAAGCTGGGCTGGTCCAACAAATCCTATGTCTTCAACAAGTGACTGGTTCTATCCTTCCCCTTCCCTTACTTAGAGTTTGTCTTCATGAAGTCATTGCCTATTTGTCGTACCTGTTTGACTTCATTGCTTGACTACTATAGTTGGTTGGCTTCATACTATCTTCCATCCTAATCCTTACTACTAAGCTGCTATTAGTCTTTGTACTTTCACATCACTGCATACTTGACTATAGTTTGCTTGTTGTAGTTTATCTTCCGCTGCATATCAATTAGGTCATTTCTATTGTCTGTCTTCAAAACTTCCACGTTTTGAAGACTTATAAAAATCGCCTATTCACCCCCCTCTAGTCGATAACTAGCACTTTAAATTGGTATCACAGCAAGGTACTCCCTTGTTCTGTGTGATTCGGTTTAACCACCTGGAGTTTTAGCTATGTCGACTGCAGGGATAATCAAAGTCTCCGCTGCTTGCCCCGTGTTCAATGGAACTGAATATACCTACTGGAAGAATAAGATGCGCATGCATCTTGAAGCCATTGATGTCGACCTCTGGTATGACGTCAAGAACGGCGTTCCCAAAACTGGTGAAGGTGTTACCCCTGCTGATGTCAAGAAGTTCCTTCAACTGGACTCAACTGCCAAGAACATTATCTGTGGTCATCTGACCAAAGGAGAGTATGGCCGTGTGAGTGCTCTGGAAACGTCGAAGCTAGTCTGGGAATCCAAGGTCAACGAAGGCGTCTCAACCCAGAGAGATCAAAGGATCAGTGTTCTTCGCAACCTCTTCAACCGCTTCAAGAGAAACAACAATGAAAATGTCCAGCTCACGTTTGATCGTCTCACCGACATCACAAATGAGCTTCATGCTCTCGGCGCCACTGAAATTACCAAGCACGAAATCGTCAAGACACTACTGAGATCACTTGACAGCTCCTTTGACACCCTTGCCCTCATGATACAAGAACGCCCTAACTTCAAGACACTCGATCCGTCTGATATACTTGAGAGGCTCAACACACATGAGTTCGACTTTACGAGAAAAGAGATATCTATGGTCCCAACTATGGACGGACTCGCGCTTTGAAGGCAAAAGTTGTTTCCTCATCCGAAGAAGAATCATCTGCGATTACGATGATCCACGAAGACATTGGAAAGGAACTTGCTTTGCTTGTGAAGAAGTTCCAGAAGTTCACTAAGAAGAAGGGCTTCAGAAAGTCTTCAGGATCTAGCTCAAGAAATGATGAAGCTTCCACTCATGACCACAAGAAGAGAACATGTCACAAGTGCAAGAAACCTGGACACTATATATCTGAGTGTGCACAATGGGACAATGAGAAGAAGAAGAAGAAGAGCAAGGAATATGATTCTGATGACAAGAAGAAGAAGAAATCTTCAAAGTCTTCTTCCAAGTCCTCATCAAAGTCTTCGTCTCATAAGAAGAGCTCATCTGGCAAGGCTCGTGCTTTTGTTGGCAATGAAATGGATTCAGAGGAGGAGTCTGCTTCTGAGGAGGCGGAGGTGGAGTCTGCAGAGGAGTCCGACCCTGGTGTTGCAAGTCTGGCTCTAGCTACAGCCTATGTTGCCAAGTCCATCTTCAACAATGAAGACAATGACTTCCACACCAACACTGAAGCTGATGACAAGGACGACCCTGCTCCCACCTACTGCTTCATGGCACGTGGTGCCAAGGTAAAATCACGTGATGCTTACTTTCAAACATCAAGTGAAGATGACTCTGATTGTGAATCCAAGCCCAGCTACAAAACACTTGCTAAAATTGCAACTGAACAACAAAAAGGTATAGAACATACTAAAAAACTGTTAGACAAAAGCGATGACCTGTTGGACGAAGAAATGACACGTTCACAGTCCTTAGTTGAAGACATAAAAAATCTTCATGCTAAGTACCAAGAACTTGAAAGTCGTCATGAATCGCTCTCAACCACTCATGAAAAGCTCTCCTATGATTATCTTCAAAGGAAGCAAGAGCTTGAGAAATTGAGAGCGGCTCATGAAGATCTTCAAAAAGAGAATGAATCACTTCGCGCTCAACAGATCAGTTCCGCTCAGGATGGATTTGAACCACCATGTCTAAAATTCC
Source organism: Aegilops bicornis (assembly GCA_021605145.1). NCBI lineage: Eukaryota > Viridiplantae > Streptophyta > Magnoliopsida > Poales > Poaceae > Aegilops > Aegilops bicornis. The sequence goes on from CM038673.1 coordinate 122,128,763, forward strand.
TTGAGCGTGATATCGCTACCTCTGTTCTTGAATGTTCAAGCTGCTACTCTTGTTGCATTGTCTTCAACTCTTGATGTGGTAACTAACCCCTCTGCGGAGGATACCACCGCTATTCTTGATGAAAATGCTAGGTTGAAGACATTGCTTGAAACAGGGGATGTATAAAAGTTTGAAAGGACATCGAGACACTGCGATGTCCTCAAAAGCGGATTCTGAACCGAAACCCTAGGAAAGAGGGTGTTGGGTTCGAGAGGAAAATGAACGTTGATGGTTCCTCTTTGGAAGCTTTGGCGGTATCCCAAAACCACATGGGTTCTTTGCAAAGGGACCTTGATGGATCCATCCACCTTATCTGGTTTTACTGTGCTAATCCTATTATCATTGATGAATCCTTTGATGCAAACTATAAACTGTTCAAAAATCAGAATGGTGAAGTGTTTGCGGGTATATTGGTACTAAGCTGCAGGAATGGACCACCTATGAAGAAGATCGGGTTCCCAAAAGTTGTCTTGAGAATCTTCCGGTGAATGTTATCATGACACCACAGGATGAAGACAAACCCACGACCTAAGGCGTCATATGGTCCAAAGGCTTCAAATGCAGACGGAGGACTCACCGAGTCACCCTAACGCCAATGTTTTGCAGGAAACCGTACTCAAATTTATGAATATGAGCGTGTGTCTTCAAACCGCTATGTTCATAGAACTAAGAACTTTACGCTTATTCATATGAGTATCATTCATCTCCTGGAAGGCTATTTGCTAGGGCTCCAAAGCCGAAGTTCTCAGATGCTGCACTTAGACTCATTGCTTCTAAGCCACCCCTGAAGATGTGGGTGGTTAAGAAGAATTAACGTCTCCAGCCGAAAATCAAAGGCGTCTGATGATATTGCTGGGGACCTAAAACATCTTGTAGGGCGCAAGATCAAATGCCCAAATGGTATCACTATGTATTTTGTTCCTGAATTATTTTCCATTCATCCTATCAGTCCTAATCTTGATCTGAGCTTCAATAATCCTCTTGCCCGTCAAATATTTATGCTTCACAATACTCTTGGTGAAGCCTATCCCCCTAACTGTACTGTAGGGTATGACACCTCATGCTTGAGAATGGATTATGGACAGCGGATGCACTAATCATATGATTGGTGATCAAAGTCTTCTCATGGACTCAACCTTACGTCCATCAGACAAGAGTCACATCACATTTGCTGACACTGGTAAAAGCAATGTATTGGGTCTAGGTAGAGTTGCAATCTCAAAGGATCAACACATGGATAAAGTGATGCTTGTTGAATCCCTTGGTTTCAACTTAATGTCTATCTCAATTCTTTGTGACTTGAACATGATTGTGCTATTCGGAAAATATCGTTGCCTTGTACTAATGGAATCTGACAAGTCTCTAGTCTTTGAAGGGTATCGGAAAGATGAACTATACATGGTAGATTTCTCAGCAGGTCCACAACTTGTCGTAGGTCTTCTGGCAAAAGCTTCAGAATGCTGGCTCTAGCATCGGAGGCTGGGCCATGCTGGCATGAGGAACTTATACACACTCGCCAAGAAGAAGCATCTCATAGGCATCGAGGGTGTCAAGTTCAAGAAGGATCATTTGTGTGGTGCCTGTGAAGCTGGAAAGATGACTAGGGCAAAGCACCCCTCGAAGACAATCATGCCGACATCTCAACCCTTCGAGCTGTTACACATGGACTTATTTGGCCCCACTCACTACTCTACCCTCACAACAACTGCTTGTCTCTATGGCTTCGTCATTGTTGATGACTACTCAAGATATACATGGGTGCACATAATTCTCTACAAGACTGAAGTACAAGATGTCTTCAGACGCTTCGCCAATCGAGCCATGACCAATTATGGCGCCAAGATCAAGCATATCAGAAGTGACAATGGCACTGAGTTCAAGAACACCGGACTTTATCTTTATCTGGATACAATGGGAATCACTCATGAGTTCTCTGCTCCATACACACCTCAGCAAAATGGCATCATAGAGCGCAAGAACAGAACCCTCATTGAGATGGCTCGAACAATGCTCGACGAGTACAAGACACCAAGAAAGTTCTGGCCTGAAGCTATTGATACAACATGTCACGTCATCAACCGTGTTTACATACATAAGCTTCTGAACAAAACATCCTATGAGCTCCTAACTGGCAAGAAGCCAAATGTCAGCTACTTCAGAGTATTTGGAGTTAGGTGCTGGATCAAGGATCCCCATCACAAGTCAAAATTTGCACCTAAAGCTCATGAAGGCTTCATGCTCGGTTACGGAAAGGACTCGCACTCTTACAGAGTCTTCAACCTCTATCTCTACAAAATCGTCGAAACTGTGGACGTGCGATTTGATGAAACCAATGGTTCACAAAGAGAGCTCCTGCCAAGTACACTAGACGAAGCTCCGCCCCGCGAATCTATCAAGTCGATGGGAACCGGAGAAATCATGCCTTACGAGGCACGACTGAAGAGGAACTTATCATTTACGCACCTAACCAACCTGAAGACAATGCTCAGTCTGAAGATAATCCTCCCAATGATGACAATGATCAGCAAGAGCAAAGTCTTCGTCCAATTCATCCTCGAGTCGCAAATGAAGTACAAATTGAGAAGATAATTGATAGCATCAATGCACCTGGTCCACTTACTCGCTCAAGAGCAACAACAGTTAGCAAATTTACATGGACACTTTTCTTTTGTGTCAATATCGTAACCCAAGAAAGTAGCTGAAACCTTTATGGAACCTGAATGGATACAAGCTATGCAAGAAGAACTTCAACAGTTCAAGCTGAACAATGTTTGGGAACTTGTCAAGCGTGCGACCCTCGCAAGCATAACATTATTGGCACAAAATGGATATATCGAAACAAGCAAGATGACATGGTCAAGTCGTCAGAAACAAAGCACGACTTGTGGCTCAAGGATATACTCAAGTTGAAGGAATTGACTTTGATGAAACATTTGCTCCTATGGCTAGGCATGAAGCTATTCGCAAATTTCTAGCCTACGCTAACCACCACAACATCTTGCTATATCAAATGGATGTGAAGAGTGCATTTCTCAACGGCAAGATTGAAGAAGAAGTATACGTCGCTCAACCACCTGGCTTTGAAGATCCAAAACATCCTGATATGGTGTACAAGCTAAACAAAGCCTTGTATGGCCTCAAACAAGCTCCTCGCGCTTGGTATGATAATCTGATCAAAGACTTCACGAAGAGCAAAGGCTTCAAACCTGGATCCCTTGATCCAACACTCTTCACGAAGACATATGATGGTGAACTGTTTGTGTGCCAAATATATGTGGATGACACTATCTTCGGCTGCACCGACCAGAAGTACAGTGATGAGTTTGGATACATGATGCAAGAGCAATATCAGATGTCCATGATGGGTGAGCTGAAGTTCTTCCTTGGTCTTCAAATTCGTCAGCAAAGCAATGGCATCTTCATATCTCAAGAAAAATACCTCAAAGATTGTCTGAAGAAGTTTGGAGTGCAAGATTGCAAAGGTTACACGACGCCAATGCCAGCCAAACACCATCTGGGTCCCGACGACAATGGTAAAGAATTTGATCAAAAGGTATACCACTCCATGATTGGTTCCTTACTTTACCTATGTGCATCTAGGCCAGATATTATGCTTAGTGTTTGTATGTGTGCTCGATTCCAAGCGGCACCAAAGGAATCATCACTTAGCGGTGAAGCGAATTCTTCGATATTTGGCTCACACCCCAACGCTCGGATTATGGTATCCAAAGGGCTCAGAATTTGATTTGGTTGGATTCTCGGATGCTGATTATCTTTGGTGACAAGGTGGATCGTAAGTCTACATCAGGCACATGTCACTTTACGCACGATCACTTGTCTTTTGGTCTTCAAAGAAGCGTAAGCGTATCACTCTCAACTGCTGAATCTGAATACATTGCTGGTGGATCTTGCTACGCTCAGCTTCTATGGATGAAGCAAACTCTCAAGGACTATGGCATCAATCTGAAACAAGTACCTCTCTTCTGCGACAACGAAAGCGCCATCAAGATTGCCAACAATCTAGTCATGCACTAGAAGACAAAGCACATTGAAATTCGTCATCACTTTCTCAAAGATCATGTCATGAAAAAGGATATTGACATCATTCACGTCAACACTGAAGAGCAACTGGCAGATATCTTCACAAAGCCCTTGGATGAGAAAAGGTTTTGCAAGTTATGGTGTGAGCTAAATATCTTGGAATCCTCAAATGTCCTGTGATCAGGCACACATCCTAACACTTATGCATGTTGATGACTTAGATGTGCAACACACGAAGTGAAGTATATCTTCAATCAATGAAGACTCACATTCTGAGTGTGAATAAATTAACATGGAATTTGACTTCTGAGCGCCACGATAATTGTGCGCCGTGTCTAGGTCTAATACTTCCTATACGGTGGGTAACGCCACCACCAAATTTCTCTATTTGAAGTGTTTCACTCATGGCGTTATTTTAGCTATGTCTTCACATTTGGTTTGTCTTCAAAGTTCAACTTATCTTCATGATTTTCTTCACTATGCTGATTTGATTGCTTTACGATATATATATATATATATATATATATATATATATATATATATATATATATATATATATATATATATATATATATACTAGTGTTCTATCCTCTACAGCATTCACTTATAGCTATGTCTTCCTAGTTGAATCTTTTGAACTAAGTGAATGTGATCGGACCCTAATCTCTCTATGCTTTCTATCTCAAACTCTATCTGTCCAAATCATATGCATTCTATTGAATCTGTCGAATGTCTTCTCTGTGTCCTTGTCAGCAGAAGACACATAGATAAACATTAAGACTTTTAAATGATTCATCCTTATTGGTTGAAATCCATAGAAGCCGGAACGACCATCCGACAAACCTGGAAGGCGTGGGAACGTGGGACAGCTCTGAGTATGTGGCATGCTTGCCACGTACCCCTCAGATGTGAACCGCCAGGGGCACCTGAGTAATTGTGATGTGTTGCACACCTCCTTATAAATACATGTCCCCTGCGGTAAAGAAAACCTTCTTCCACCTCTCCACCTCGTCAAAACCCTAGCGCCACCACTAGCTCGTGACAACGCCGGTGACGAAGCGCTTAGCTGTCGCGACTTCTCCGACACCGTCCTCACGCCGGCCGCGAACATCGTTCTCTCCGCCGCCGCCGTAGCTGTCCTCCGTCACCAAGTTAGGGCACGGTGGATTGAACTGCTCGGTCTCCTACTCATCCCATCTAGCAGTTCTTCGTGTGGTAAATATAACTCTATTTTTACCATCTTTTTGATCCTCAAAGATTCATCCTGTTTATCAAAATTGGTTTCTGCCTATACAATGTTAGATCTATTGCATGCGCATCTCATACTGCCTAGTATATTCACTTAAGCTTCATTTCTAGTTAGATTCCTCACTTGTACCTATTCACGAATTCGTACAAATCTGGAACCAACTCTCAACGTATAAGTGAATGTCTTCGCACCATGAGGTCAATGTCTTCAAACTGATTTATCTTCAAAACCTTCTAAGAATGCATATGACCTCTTCCCCTTCCCTCGCATATCTCATGCTGTCAAAGGTACATGTCCGTGGGAGAATCCCTTGGTTCTCATAGTCTGCATTCGTTTGCAGAATTCTTACAACATCACATTAACTCTCCCGATGCCGCCTCTGTTTGTCTAGCAAGCGAAAAGCTTTGAAGCCTTTGAACGTGTTGAAGCCATTCAGTTTGAAGTTCATGGCTGTAGAGAAATCAATGAAGGAAGGGTATGTATAGCGTCATGAAAGAATATCAAAAGATTTACCTGATGACCTCGCAGAGCTTTACAAGACAGATCCTGAAGAGACTTACAATCAGCGCAAGACACGAATCCAATGGATTCGACGATATTGGGCTGAACAATGGTTCAAATACAAGTTCGTGACCCAGGAATACCGAGAAGAATGCTATCAAAAGTCCTTGGGGTGATATTCTCTTTCGAGGCCTTCCACCCAAGAACAGAGCTGAAGCTATTGCACAGGGTTTCCATCCTTGTATGGTCCGTGGACCTCAGCCGGAAAATGCCGACCCATCATCATTGCTCTAGTGTCGTGACGATAATATCTTCAAGCGCAACTTCCAGCACGCAAAGGCATCGGCCAAGCAAAACAAGAAGTCATTGAGATTAGACTTCAACCCTGGTCCCTCTGCTCCCTGTGCTGACGGCTCCCGTGATGCAGAACCCAATGTCATCGGTCCTTTCTACAACTATGATGGCCTAATTACTCACATCTCAGTCCAAGGTGCCAAAGTGGATCATTCTGATGATGACACTGACACTAATGAAGCCCCTTGTCACATCCTAGTTAGACCATGCATTAGGGTGTGCATCATGTTTAAATTTCATTTGAAATTGAAATGGGGAAGGCAGGAAACCCCAGAACACCCCCCCCCCCCCTTTTAAACAACTAGGGTTTACTAAAATTTATTTCAATGAATCCGAAATGCCCTTCAAAATGCTCATCCTCTTTGTTTGGGTTCAGAACCCATGTCAAAGAGGTGCACCATTTTCTAGGTCATCTAAGGGTCCTAGAATTAATTCACAAGTTTTTGAAATGAGCATTTTAAATTATGAAAAATATTTTAAATGTTCAAAAATTTCCAAACCAAAATGTTTCATGTTGGGAATATTCCAACAAGTGACCAGGAGCATTTTGATGATTTTTAAAACAGTTTTGGTATTTTAAATAAACCCCACAAAGTTCATAATAATAGGAAAAGACTAAAAAAAAGAAATGCTTACTGTCGCCCACGGGCCCACTGCTGCCCAGCCCAGCAGCTGGCTGTTGCTTGGCTCGGCCAGCAGCAACTCTGGTGCCGGCCAGCGCAGGGCGCGCCACGCAGCTGGCCACCGCCTGCTTCACCCCTTCGCCGCTTGCCGCCTGGATGACCTCCGCGTCGCCCTCGACCCCTGGACACCCCATTCTCCCCGCCTTCTCTCTCGCTCTCCCCAACCTGGCCGACGCCATCGCCGACGCGCCACCGTCGACGCCGTGCTCCCGCCGTCCATGCTCCTCCCCACCATGTCCAGCAGCTCCGCGCACCCCACTACCCCTAGCTAGCCGAGTCCTGCTCGCTCTAAGCACCCCAAAGCCTCTACACCGACCTCGACCGGGCTCGAAGCCGCCGGAGATCCCCATCGCTGCCGCCGCCGCATCGAACCGCCCCGACCCCGACGAGGCTCTCTCGGGTTCACTGTGAGCCTGGCTACTCCCCGTCCTCTCCGCTCTCTTCCTCTTGCACCACAACGAAGCGACGCGTCGATCACCCGAGCACCGCCCATGGAGCTTCGTCCGACGCAAGCTCCGCCACCCAACGGCCACGCCACCTTGTCCATCGCACTCACCGTGTCGCTGGGTCTAACTCTGCACTCCACGCGCCTCACCTTGCCCCCTAGCAACGAGTCCGAGATCACCCGAGCCCCGGCCGCCGCCAAACTCGTCGCCGGCGCCAACTCCGGCCACCCCGACCCCAACTAACACCACCAAAAGCCGCGGTTCGTCTCCAGCTCCACGTAGATGCCTTCCGCGCCCCATTTGGTGGCCGGAACGTGCAAAAGCACTTTGCTCCGGCCTTTGGCCAAGGCTAGACGCCGGCGAGTTGACCAATCGACCGATTGGATCGTGGACCTGTTGATCGCTCGAGTCAGCGACAGTGGACCCCCTCGGTTAACTAATCCGGTTAGTTTTTAATTAAAGTTAATTAGTTAAACTAATTCTTGACATGCGGGTCCCACTGGTCAGTTTGACTGACGACCCGTTGACCTGACGTCACGCTGACCTCATGCCGACGCAATAAATGAATTTCTGGATTTATTCTAATATAGTAATTCGAATATAATTCAAATTTCAAATGCTTATAACTTTTAATCTATAACTCCAAATGCAAAGATTTATATATGAAAAATTATCAGAAAAATCCACTCTATCCATTGGTACAGGTTTCATGCATGTTAAAACAAGTTAACTATGCTGTTTAACCAGAATAAGATAATGCACCTTTAGGACTAACTCAAATGAGCTATCATTTGAATCCTTGATTCAAATGAGTTCATCCCCTATTATTTCAGCTTGCATTAGGCCAACACACATCCATATTGCCATGTCATAGCATGCATCATATTGTTGCATATTGTCATGTGTGTTTACTTTCGGTGTGCTTTCATGATAGGTTCGCCTTCAAGATAACCTCGACTACCCATCTGAAGGGCAGTTCTCTACCCCAGTTCAACAGTAAGCAACTCATTGATCATTCCGATACAAACCCATGTTCTCGCTTCGCTCTCGTTTACTGCATTAAGACAACGCGATTCAAACTGTTGTGCTGCGGTAGTTGAACCCACTTCCTTTGCATGACTGTCATTGCCACAAGAACTAGATGAAACCCACTAGTATGTGTAGGAGTTGATTGAGCCATGTTTGTGATTCCTACCATGCTATGCTTGCTATGCTTAGAGTTGTGTCAGGTCTGGCTCATCGGGATGATGAACTGGAGTGAAAGGTTGTGTTGGTTCGAGAGTGGAAGTGTTGAACACGTTTTGGTAAAGGTATCGATGAGAGGCCATGTAGGAGTACATGGTGGGTTGTTTCATTGAAGCCGATCCTAAGAACTGAGATCTGTGTTTGTGATCCATGAAACCGCATTACCACGCATTGGGGTTCAAACCAATGGACCCTCTCGGCTTCTTAACCACTCTTGTCCTCGGTCCGGAGTTGCAAGTAGTTTCGTGTTTGTAGCATCTTTGGGGCATACGCAACGCTGACCGTAGGGGTGGGTTGTGTTGCGGTAGGCACCGTGGCCCTGTACCGATTCGCCTGCTTGGTGTCTCGGGAACCCTGTACACATCGTTCGGGGCCGTATGGGAAACCTCGGCCGGACTCCCTGCGGATGGAACCCGAATAGGCGATCAACCTGGATTTGGGACTTGAGTGTTTAGGTAGGCTGTGGCCGACACCCACGTTGGGCTTCCGCTTGAAGGTTGCCGAGTACATGTCGTGTAAACGGCGGTAAGTGGTGAGAGCGTGTGTGAAGAAGTACACCCGTGCAGGGTTTAATATGATCTATTCGAATAGCCGTGTCCACGGAGAAGGACTTCTGGGTACCTATATCAGTTCATAGACAAGTAAATGGATACTACTAAAAGCCTCAAGATAAGTGTGAGTATCGTGGATGGCCCTCTCGTGGGATGACGAGAGAGGATCCACGGTGGAGTATTGTGATGGTGATTAGTGGACTCGTGTGCGACAAATGCTTTTCAAGTGGTGTCACGTAGGGATAGCTTAGCCAAGAGTCAAAGTCGGCTTGTCAAATAACTCCACCACCTTCTTGAGAATGTGCATGTATGATAGGATTACGTGGTAAGACTTGCTGAGTACCTCCGTACTCATGTTTGCTTAATTAATGTTTTTCGACGACAACACCGCCCCTTCCGATGGGTTCTATGTAGATCTTGACATCGACGAGTGAATTAGCCACCGTGTGGCGATCTAAGACTTGTGAAGGGCCATTGTAGATAGAAAGGCTCCAACAAGCTTTCTTTTCTTTCTAGAGTCTCGTACTCAGACTAGTTTGCTTCCGCATGTGCTTGTATGATTGTATGACTTGAGTGTTGGGTCATGTGACCCCTACCTGTATGACTATGTTATGTATGGCTCCTGAGCCTTTTAAATAAAGTACTTGAGTTGTAGAGTTTTGTAGTGATGCCTTGTTGTATTTACTCATATCGGGCATATTATGTGTATGATTGAAATGCTTGGTATGGGTGGGATCCGACAAACTAGTTGTTTATCCTTGGCAGCCTCTCATATGGGGAAATGTAAGTCTCGTGCTTACGAGCGATAGTAGTCCGCTACAGCCGGTTCACCGGAGTCTCGCTAGCCCAGCACTACTGCTTGGACACTTGATCGGCGGCATGTGATTCACTTCGTTCCTATATGTCTGTCCTTCGGGAAATGTCACGCGGTGGTATTCGAGTCCTGCCTAGCCTGCTACAGCCCGGGATACCGGAGTCCTGTTAGCCCAGTGCTACAGCCCGAATTTATACGTTGATGACCGACATGCTCGATGTGATTCATGTATGCCTGTCCCCATAGGTTAGCGCCGCTTTGGGTTCACGACTAGCCATGTCAGCCCGGGTTCTTTGTCATGTGGATGCTAGCGACACTATCATATACGTGAGCCAAAAGACGCAAACGGTCCCGGGCCATGGTAAGGCGACACCTGTGGGAATACCGTGCGTGAGGCCACAAAGTGATATGAGGTGTTACCGGCTAGGTCGATGTGACTTGGAATCGGGTCCCGACAGCGTTGGCATCAGAAAGGGGCTGCACAGAGGTTCGCTAAGCCAAACCGGGTGAAGTTGAGTCTAGAAATGCTTTAGTTATATGTAGGGAATTGATTGTGGGAGGAACGTAAGGCTCTTTTACTCCTTTACCTTATGCCCTCCGATCCGAGTCATCCTCTTCTCATTCGACGTGGGTATAGGACTAGGCTCTCTTCTCTCTATCGTGTTCACGTGTTACTAATCCGTAGTAACTTATAGGATTGTTGGTTACATCCTCGATTCAGTTCCATTATTTTGGTATGCTACCAGTTGAACCGTAACCTTGATATGATGTTATTGAGTGGTTTTGCAATCTGTTTTGGATGTCTCAAATCTGATTTTGAGCATTTATGTATGTTATGCTGCCCAATTCTTCCTAGAAATTCTAATGCCTTTGCATTATGGCTGTGCTTTCAGATGGCCACCGTTCCCGTAACCAAGTGGTTCGCTTGACCCGTTGCATTGGTGTGTGCGGTCACACGGCCATGTTGGTTAGGGTGATGGTTGAGGCTGGTTATCGGTGGTATCACGAATATACCGCCGAGGAGCAGTTCAGTGGATTTCAATCAAAGCCAATACCTATGCACGGTCCGGATTTATCCATCTTACCCCGGAGCTACCGAGCCACTTCATCGTTTCTTATGGGCTCGGAATCACTATTGGAATGTCTCGTGCAAGATGCAGCCTATTCCATGATGACTATTATTCGAGCTGTAATCGCTTTGCTAAGCAACACTGATTTCCGCTATATGCCAGCATCCCTTCCTGGGGCGCATGGCTACCTTCAGGGTTTGTACAGCGATGCATCCCATGAGGACTCACTTCTTCGCACCACCACGGAGATGCTAGAGGACAAGGACCGTGAGAACCGGGCCTTGCGTATGGAGCTGTTTAATGCCCGTTCTGACCACTGGGCTACTCTGACTAGGTTTGCACCTGCCGTGCAAGCCGGATTTATGGACATGAGAGACTTGTACCCGGCAGGGCGAGTCTGCCGGACTTCATGGAGTGGCGTGAGGTTGGAGGCATCACTCCTCCTCGTGGGCCTGCCTCACACCGTTTGTTGGACCACGACCACATCCGAGTCCCTATGGTCCACAAGCTCCACAGGATTGTCTGTTTCCGGATGATCATGTTCCACTTCCAGGATTGGGAGGTGACTTCTATGAGGACTACTATGGAGCTGCCTGAGATAGTAGTAGTATTCCTAGTATGGTAATGGTTGTGTTTCCACCGTCCTGCGTGACTAGTGGAATACGACTTAGTGTGTATCGTTCCGGAAGTGTAGAAAAATAATGTATAGGAGTTGGAATGCCTCCGATGAGATGTAACGCCGTTCACTATAGTTGTACCCCGTCAGGCTTGTACTAAACTATGAATGGTGTGTATGACCGTTGGTATATATATATATAGCTTTATATTACCATGTCATACGGATGAACATCTTTGCATTACATGCTATCCATTACCTTCCGCACTTCCTTGTTAAATCCTGCCGTCCTGGTTTAAACCTTTGCTCTGTCTCCTAGGATGGTCAACACCCGCAACACTCCTGCTGCTCCGGAGCAGGGAGAAGCTAGTGCAGCCGTAAATGTGAATCTGCTGCAACCGCCATCTTTGGCCGAGGTTATGCCGGAAGCGTAACGCAATAAGCGTGAGACCAATCGCCCTCGGAGCGGATTGAGCAAAACACCGCACGCCACCGAGAAATGATGTGGTTTCACTCAATGACTTCGTCAAGCTGTATCCACCGAAGTTCAAATATTCCGTTGAGCCTCTCGACGCGGATGATTGGCTTCGCAGCATCCACCACAAGCTGCGTTCTGCTAACGTGGCTGAAGCTGATAAGGTTATTTTTGCCGCTTATCATCTTGAAGGCCTTGCTAGTCTCTGGTGGGAGAATTATGAGGCTATGCGTCCGGTTGGAAAAGTTACAACTTGGGCTGAATTCAGTGCCGCCTTCCGTGAGCATCATATCCCAGAAGGTCTTATGGATCGCAAAAGGGAGGAATTTTGCAGTTTCACCCAAGGTAGGCTGACAGTGGATGCCTACAGCCGTGAATTTGGGAGGTTAGCACTTTATGCTCCCAAGAAGTGTCTACCGATGCCAAGAAGCGTGCAAGGTTCCGCAAGGGACTTAGCCTCGAGCTACGCCGAGACCTTCGTCTGCATGAGTGTACCTCTTTTCCAAAGCTAGTCAACAAGGCTATCGTCACCAAATCGGGCAGACTGATTTTGAGGCTTCTCGCAAGCACATCCGTGACTCTGGATCTTCATCCGCGCTGGATCCCGTAAGCGCCGGGTTTGGATTCCAAATACTGCTCTACCACCTGTGTTCACCCCGAGGCCATCTTTTGAGGCGCCTCGCCCCAACCAGCAAGAGATGTTCCGCCTAAGACTTATGGAGGCCCCTGCTAGTGCTGCTCCACGCTAATATGATAACTTGCTTCAAATGTGGAGAGACGGGCCACTACATCCGCGAGTGTCCCCGAACAACCCAGTCAAGTTGGAAAGTCTCATTGGCCGTGGCAAGCCAGCAGAAAGGTGCCCTATGCTAAACCGGTTGCCACCGCCGTGGCCATGTCAACTATGTCTCTGCTGAAGAAACCTATGAGGATCCCAACGCCGTCCCTCAGTACGCTTCTTGTTAATTGCCATCCGCAACTCGTTTCTTTTGATCTTTGGAGCATCTCATTCATTTATTTACGAGAGCTATGCTCGATTGCACAACACCACATTCGTGACATGCCTACCTCCATGGAAATTCAAACTCCTGGTTCTAGATGGCAAACCTCTAGAATAAGTCATGGGAATGAAATTCTTGTCGTGCATTAGTTTTTCTTGCATCTTTAATAGCTCTCAAGTCCTCGGACATAAACATCATCTTAGGTATGGACTGGATGTCAGCCCATTATGCTAAGATCGATTGCTCTACTAGAACTGTTCAACTTACCCATCCTTCGGGCAAAATAGTGGATGTTTTAACCCGAGTGTCTAAGCGCCAGCTTTACTCCTTAAATGCCAATCCCCTTCCAGACCTCGAAGATATTCCGATAGTCCGTGATTTTCCGGATGTCTTTCCAGAGGAACTGCCAGGTGTTCCACCTGACAGGGATGTCGAAGTTCGTGATAGATCTTGTTCCCGGAACCGTCCCAATCTCTAGAAGACCTTATAAGATGGCACCCCTAGAACTAGCTGAACTCAAGAAACAACTCGATGAGTCCTTGCAAAAAGGTTTCATCCGTCCCTAGTTCATCTCCATGGGCTTGCCCGTCCTCTTCGTCAAGAAGAAGGATGGTACGGATCGGATGGTTGTAGATTACCGACACATCAATTTGGTCACTATCAAGAACAAGTATCCGCTCCCGGGATCAACGACCGTATGATCAGCTCGCTGGATCCTCGCCTTTTTTCAAGATGGATTTGAGGTTAGGCTACCATCAAATCAAAATCAAGAACGGGGACATCCCTAAACGGCCTTTGTTACTCGTTATGGCTAATACGAGTACACGTCATGTCCTTCGGATTAACCAATGCTCCAGCCACCTTCTCTCGGTTAATGAACTCAATCTTCATGGAGTATTTGGATAAATTTGTCGTGGTATACCTCGATGATATACTCATCTACTCCAAGAATGAGGAAGAACATGCCGAACATCTAAGGATAGTATTGATGAAACTTCGAGAGCACCGCCTTTATGCCAAATTCTCTAAGTGTGAATTCTGGTTACCAGAAGTGACCTACCTAGGCCATGTAATCTCCGGTAAGGGCATTGCTGTCAATCCCGAGCGAGTTCAAGCCGTCCTTGATTGGACTCCACCTGAATCGGTCAAGCAAGTTCGGAGTTTCCTCGGTCTAGCGAGCTATTGCCGCCGCTTCACGAGAATTTCTCTAAAGTTGCCAAACCTCTAACCGAACTCCTCAAGAAAGATAAGAAGTTCGAATGGACACCATAAAGGCGAAGTTCAGCTTTTAGGAACTGAAAAGACGCCTGACATCTGCTCCCGTGCTTATTCCACCAGATTTTTCTAAGGACTTCATTATCTATTGCGACGCCTCGCGACAAGGACTAGGTTGCATACTCATGCAAGATCGTCATGTGATTGCCTCACGCTTCTCGGCGATTGCGTCCACATGAGGATAACTACCCCACACACGATCTAGAGCTTGCAGCAGTGGTTCATGCACTCAAAACTTGGCGACATTACCTTCTTGGTAATCGCTATAAATCTACACCGATCATCAAAGTCTGAAATATATCTTCACCCAACCGGATTTGAATCTCAGGCAAAGACGTTGGGTCGAAGTTGATTACAGAATTCGACTTAGGAATATCCTACACCCTGTGCAAAGCCAATGTCATGGCTGACGCCCTAAGTCGCAAATCTTATTGTAACAATCTGATGTTACAACAAAGTCAACCAATTCTCCACGAGGAATTTCGTAAGCTTAATCTTCACATTGTTCCTCGAGGATTCCTTTCCACCACGGGTGGCGATACCTACCCTTACGGATCAGATCATCAAAGCACAGAAGGTAGATCCGGGAATCTCCCGTATCAGGAGAAACATCAAGAAAGGAGTCGCAGATTGTTTCTCCATTGATGAACAAGGTGTCGTGTTCTTTGGAGACCGTCTAGTGGTTCCCAAGGTGCGCAACTCGAGGCGATTGATCCTTAAGGAAGCTCATGAATCCCCTCTCACCATTCATCCCGGTAGTACTAAAATGTATCAAGATCTACGCCAGAGGTTTTGGTGGACTAGGATGAAGAGAGAAATCGCTCAATACATTGCTAATTGCGACGTGCGTCGTCGAAAGTTAAAGCAGAGCATCAACGGCCTGCTGGTACCCTTCAACCTTTGGAAATTCCTGAATGGAAATGGGATAAAATCGGTATGGATTTCATTACCGGGTTTCCCAGGACCAAGAGAGGGAATAACGCTATCTTCGTTGTTGTTGATCGTCTTTCCAAAGTAGCCCACTTCCTACCTGTTCGTGAGAGTATAACCGCTAGCCAGCTAGCTGATTTGTATATCTCTCGAATAGTGTCTCTTCATGGTATTCCGATAGAGATTAACTCAGACCGTGGAAGTCTCTTCACCTCTCGATTTTGGGAAAGTTTCCAAAACGCTATGGGAACTCGTCTCTCCTTTAGCACCGCCTTCCATCCTCAATCAAGTGGTCAAGTAGAACGAGTCAATCAAATCCTAGAGGATATGCTCCGAGCTTCTGTCATCTCTTTCGGCATGAATTGGGAGAAATGCCTTCCATTCGCCGAGTTTGCTTATAACAATAGTTATCAAGCTAGCCTGGGCAAAGCCCCTTTCGAAGTTCTTTACGGACGGAAATGTCGAACACCTCTTAACTGGTCAGAAACCGGGGAGAGACAACTCTTTGGCCCGGACATGATTCAGGAAGCAGAAGAGCAGGTTCGCGTTATTCGTGAGAAATTGAAAACAGCCCAATCTCGTCAAAAGAGCCAATATGACCGCAAGCATAAGCCTATGACTTATGAAATTGGCGAGAAGGCTTACCTTCGGGTCACTCCTTTAAAGGGAACTCATCGTTTCGGTATCAAAGGCAAGTTGGCTCCTCGTTACATTGGACCCTTTCGCATTCTTGCCAAACGAGGGAAGTTGCCTACCAACCGGAACTACCTCCGCATCTTCCAGAGTCCATGATGTCTTCCACGTTTCCCAACTCAGGCGTTGCTTCTCGGATCCTATGCGTGAAGTGGACCACGAAACGCTTGATCTCCAAGATAACCTCACCTATCGAGAATATCCCGTTCGTATTCTTGATCAAGCCGAGCGTACCACTCGACGTCGGAATATCAAGTTTCTAAAGGTTCAATGGTCAAACCATTCCGAGCAAGAAGCAACTTGGGAAAGGGAGGATCGCCTTCGACTTGAGTATCCCACCTTTTTCGCATCAGATCCTAAATCTCGGACGAGATTCTTTTGAGTGGGGGTGAGTTGTCACATCCCGTTAGACCATGCATTAGGGTGTGCATCATGTTTAAATTTCATTTGAAATTGAAATGGGGAAGGCAGAAACCCCGTAACACCCCCTTTTAAACAACTAGGGTTTACTAAAATTTATTTCAATGAATCAAATGCCCTTCAAAATGCTCATCATCTTTGTTTGTGTTCAGAACCCATGTCAAAGGAGGTGCACCATTTTCTAGGTCATCTAAGGGTCCTAGAATTAATTCACAAGTTTTTGAAATGAGCATTTTAAATTATGAAAATATTTTAAATGTTCAAAAATTGCCAAACCAAAATGTTTCATGTTGGGAATATTCCAACAAGTGACCAGGAGCATTTTGATGATTTTTACAATAGTTTTGGTATTTTAAATAAACCCCACAAAGTTCAGAATAATAGGAAAAGACTAAAAAAGGAAATGCTTACTGTCGCCCACGCCGCCCACTGCCGGCCCAGCCCAACGCGCCAACAGCTGCTTGGCTCGGCCAGCAGCAGCCTGGTGTCGGGCCGGGCGAGCGCAGGGCGCGCCACGCAGCTGGCCACCGCCTCGCTTTCACCCCTTCGCCGCCGCCGCCTGGATGACCTCCGCGTGCCGCCTCGACCCCTGGACACCCCATTCTCCCCTGCCTTCTCTCTCGCTCTCCCCAACCTGGCCGACGCCATCGCCGACGCGCCACCGTCCGACGCCGTGCTCCCGCCGTCCATGCTCCTCCCCACCATGTCCAGCAGCTCCGCACCCCACTACCCCTAGCTAGCCGAAGTCCTGCTCGCTCTAAGCACCTCAAGCCTCTACACCGACCTCGACCGAAGCTCGGCCGCCGGAGATCCCCATCGCCGCCGCCGCATCGAACCGCCCCGACCCCGACGAGGCTCTACGGAGTTCACTGTGAGCCTGGCTACTCCCCCGTCCTCTCCGCTCTCTTCCTCTTGCACCACAACGAGCGCACGTCGATCACCCGAACGCACCGCCGCGGAGCTCGTCGCCGACGAAGCTCCGGCCACCCAACGGCCACGCCACCTTGTCCATCGCACTCACCGTGTCGCGTTGGGTCTAACTCTGCACTCCACGCGCCTCACCTTGCCCCCTAGCAACTAGTCCGAGATCACCCGAGCCCCGGCCGCCGCCAAACTCGTCGCCGGCGCCAACTCCACCACCGACCCCAACTAACACCACCAAAAGCCGCGGTTCGTCTCCGGCTCCACGTAGATGCCTTCCGCCCCATTTGGTGGCCGGAACGCGTAAAAGCACTTTGCTCCGGCGCTTGGCCTCGCGGCGGCTGAGCCGGCGAAGTTGACCATCGACGCTTGACTGGTGGGCCTGTTGATCGCTTTCTGAGTCAGCGGCGGTGGACCCCCTCGGTTAACTAATCCGGTTAGTTTTTAATTAAAGTTAATTAGTTAAACTAATTACTGACATGCGGGTCCCACTGGTCAGTTTGACCTGGACGACCCCGTTGACCCTGATGTCACGCTGACCTCATGCTGACGCAATAAATGAATTTCTGGATTTATTCTAATATAGTAATTCCAGAATATAATTCAAATTTCAAATGCTTATAACTTTTAATCTATAACTCCAAATGCAAAGATTTATATATGAAAATTATCAGAAAAATCCACTCTATCCATTGGTACAGGTTTCATGCATGTTAAAACAAGTTAACTATGCTGTTTAACCAGAATAAGATAATGCACCTTTAGGACTAACTCAAATGAGCTATCATTTGAATCCTTGATTCAAATGAGTTCATCCCCTGTTATTTCAGCTTGCATTAGGCCAACACACATCCATATTGCCATGTCATAGCATGCATCATATTGTTGCATATTGTCATGTGTGTTTACTTTGGTGTGCTTTCATGATAGGTTACGCCTCGAAGATAACCTCGACTACCCATCTCAAGGGCAGTTCTCTACCCCAGCCCAACAGTAAGCAACTCATTGATCATTCCGATACAAACCCATGTTCTCGCTTCGCTCTCACATCGTGCATTAAGACAACGCGATTCAAACTGTTGTGTCTGCGGTAGTTGAACCCACTTCCTTTGCATGACTGTCATTGCCACAAGAACTAGATGAAACCCACTAGTATGTGTAGGAGTTGATTGAGCCATGTTTGTGATTCCTACCATGCTATGCTTGCTATGCTTAGAGTTGTGTCGTGTCTGGCTCATCGGGATGATGAACTGGAGTGAAAGGTTGTGTTGGTTCGAGAGTGGAAGTGTTGAACACGCTTTTGGTAAAGGTATCGATGAGAGGCCATGTAGGAGTACATGGTGGGTTGTTTCATTGAAGCCGATCCTAAGAACTGAGATCTGTGTTTGTGATCCATGAAACAGTTACTACCACGCATTGGGCCCGAAACCAATGGACCCTCTCGGCTTCTTAACCACTCTTGACCTCCGGCCGGGAGGTGCACGTGGTTTCTGGTGTGTGTAGCATGCTGGGGGGCGCACGCAACGCGGAGCGGAGGGGGGGGTGGTGTTGCGGTAGGCACCGTGCGGGTCTGTACCGGTCGCCCGTTTGGTGTCTCGGGAACCTGTACACATCGTTCGGGGCCGTATGGGAAACCTCGGCGGACTCCCTGCGGATGGAACCCGAATAGGCGATCAACCTGGATTTGGGACTTGAGTGTTTAGGTAGGCTGTGGCCGACACCCACGTTGGGCTTCCGCTTGAAGGTTGCCGAGTACATGTCGTGTAAACGGCGGTAAGTGGTGAGAGCGTGTGTGAAGAAGTACACCCCTGCAGGTTTAATATGATCTATTCGAATAGCCGTGTCCACGGAGAAGGACTTCTGGGTTACCTATATCAGTTCATAGACAAGTAAATGGATACTACTAAAAGCCTCAAGATAAGTGTGAGTATCGTGGATGGCCCTCTCGTGGGATGACGAGAGAGGATCCACGGTGGAGTATTGTGATGGTGATTAGTGGACTGTGTGCGACAAATGCTTTTCAAGTGGTGTCACGTGGGATAGCTTAGCCAAGAGTCAAAGCTGGCTTCTTTGCAAATAACTCCACCACCTTCTTGAGAATGTGCATGTATGATAGGATTACGTGGTAAGACTTCTTTGAGTACCTCCGTACTCATGTTTGCTTAATTAATGTTTTTGGGGCGACAACACCGCCCCTTCCGATGGGTTCTATGTAGATCTTGACATCGACGAGTGAATTAGCCACCGTGTGGCGATCTAAGACTTGTGAAGGGCCATTGTAGATAGAAAGGCTCCAACAAGCTTTCTTTCTTTCTAGAGTACGTACTCGAGACTAGTTTGCTTCCGCATGTGCTTGTATGATTGTATGACTTGAGTGTTGGGTCATGTGACCCCTACCTGTATGACTATGTTATGTATGGCTCCTGAGCCTTTTAAATAAAGTACTTGAGTTGTAGAGTTTTGTAGTGATGCCTTGTTGTATTTACTCATATCGGGCATATTATGTGTATGATTGAAATGCTTGGTATGGGTGGGATCCGACAAACTAGTTGTTTATCCTTGGCAGCCTCTCATATGGGGAAATGTAAGTCTCGTGCTTACGGCGATAGTAGTCCGCTACAGCCCGGTTCACCGGAGTCCTGCTAGCCCAGCACTACCGCTTGGACACTTGACTGGCCGGCATGTGATTCACTGTTCCTATGTCCTGTCCCTTCGGGAAATGTCACGCGGTGGTATTCGAGTCCTGCCTAGCCTGCTACAGCGGGATACCGGAGTCCTGTTAGCCAGTGCTACAGCCCGAATATATACGTTGATGACCGACATGCTCGATGTGATTCATGTATGCCTGTCCCCATAGGTTAGTGCCGCTTTGGGTTCACGACTAGCCATGTCAGCCCGGTTCTTTGTCATGTGGATGCTAGCGACACTATCATATCGTGAGCCAAAAGACGCAAACGGTCCCGGGCCATGGTAAGGCGACACCCGTGGGAATACCGTGCGTGAGGCCACAAAGTGATATGAGGTGTTACCGGCTAGGTCGATGTGACATGGAATCGGGGTCCTGACACCCCTGCTCCTACTCCAAAGCCGCAGAAGCTAAAGAAGGCTAAGGCTTCAAGATCATCTGCTCCTCCGAAAGCTTCACGAGTGAAGCCACTGGCCACTGCACCTCCTGAAGACAGTGTGTAGTCTGAAGATCAATCACGTATCTCCAAGAAGACGGAGAAGAAAAAGAAAATTGTCAAACATTCTGATCAGACATTGACTCCTGCTGCCATTCTGTGAGAAGAGCACATTGATCTATCCAGCGATGAAGATCTTGCAAATGATGCTCTTGAGCAACTAATCAAGAGCAAGGAAGAAGCAGATATCTTCAATGTTTGCCTCTCTTTGATGTGGCAATCATCCATCACTTCATTGATGAGTGGTTTGACAGCCCAAATCTCAGCTTTGAAGATCTGCAACTTCCCATTGGCCTCAGCGTCTCCTTCAATGGCGCCATTGCTTCTGAGCTAGCTCTCGCTCAGCGTCTCGTTGAACTGAAGCACAAGATCGACTATGAGAAAGCTCAGTTCAAGAAGCATGTGGCAAAGCTCAGCGTGCAAGATGTCAAAAAATTCAAGACCATGCTGCACGAGCTCAAAGAAGTCTTTCACAAGAAGCGCGACGAAGCTAAAGGCTCTCGTGAGCGCATGAAGACTCTGGCTGACAAGTTTGTACTAGCCTACAATGAGGCTGAGAAGCGCAAGGCTCTTGGTCGTCCTGGAATTGACCCCAGAATGGCTGCAAAGAAGAAGAAGCAATCAACTGACCAATCTGCACCGTCAAGGCAGGAACAACCTCGCATAGTCTTCCCAAGCAGCATGACTGGCTCGAAGCAAAAGGTCAGGTCAACCGCTTCAGAACAGAAGAAGACGAGGGACGCCGAGGCTGTAGCCAGAAAAAGGAAAAATCCTGAAGCCTTTGATGCTGCTCCCTCCAAGAAGAAGCGCAAAACCAAGAAGAATCGGGCTGCTTCCACAGAGCCCTTAGTTGTTGAACCTATCTCAATGGTTCGACCTGCATCTAAACACCAAGAACGATTTAATGATAGTTCATGAGCACTGCTTCCACTGAGAGGCTCCTGAAGCTGAAGACATTCCAGCAGTTGATCCCATCACTGCTGAAGACATTGGTCACAATGACAATGTTGAAGATGATGACGTTCTTCCTCAGATCGAAAACAACTTGGTATCATCGCTTGTTCTCACGAACAACGAACTCATCAGCATTGGTCGTCCTCTGACGCCAATTGCTCAGGATGCATCATGGGCTGATCACCCACAACAACAAGACTCCCCGAGTACTCCCCAACAACAACAAGTCACACCACCTGTCCAAGAAGAAGAGGATGACCTTGAGGCCCAGCCAACTCCATCTCCAAAGGCGTCACCCGCATTTCGCAGGCTTCGCAAAGGACCAAGGCCACAAGTCCCTCTTTCGAGCGTTCCAGAAGGAGAAGTGCACCACCAATCTGTTGCACGTCAAGTATTTCCAGAAGCCACTCCAACTGTGAATGTCTCCGTGTCTGAAGCCAAAGCTGCTGAAGACAATCCGGCTGCATCAGCCGATGACAACCTAGTACAAGAACGTGTCCCTACACCCCCCATTACTGAAGAAGTTGTTCCTGCAGTGAACGTGACAGTGCCCGACCCTCCAGCTCATCAAGTGGAGGTTGAAAATCTTGAGGCTGCCACCACCAACACAAATGAAGCCAATGACGTAGTCATGGCTGAAGCAAATGTGGAGCCTGCACCAACCAATGTGCCCGAAGCCAATGATGCAACTGCTCCTAAAGCCCCTATTGTGCAGCCTGAAGCCTCTGTTGTTGCCACTGCTCCTATTCCGCCACCAAGGCCCTATACAATTGAGCAAGCTTACAACTATGGTCAGTTAGTCACCGCCGATGGCCCGCTCGTCCCTCCGCCTCATGCCTCCGGGTCCTCGGTTTGAATATCATGTTGAGCATAGGCCTCTGGTCCGAAACCAAAGCCAAGACTGCCAAGGTTCCTGTGCATCGCCACCTCTCCGTGGTCCTTCAATGCAAATGGCTTCAAAGCCATAACACTTTCTTTGACAGAGCAAAGAACCCCTACTCAAGGCCAAGAATATCATCGGATCGTTTCGAGCTATCAACAGAAGCTATTACTCCTGCTGCTCGTTCGATCAAGGGCGCATTTTCCCTCATATGCGCCTCGACACTTTGAAGCCATTGCAGGACTGCCATGCTTAGAAGAAGCACTTGACTGCTTTCGTGATGCAGGTCTGCTCAGCTTTGTGACAGACAAAGAACATTGGAATGAGGAACTTTTGCTTCAATTCTATGCTACCCTCCACATTCGCAGCTACTACAGAAGACATGGGTTCTCGAGTGGATGATAGGAAATGTTCATCATGAAGCCAAAGCTCTTGACGTCATTGATCTTACAGGCCTACCCACTCCCGGAGAGCTGTTCGAACCTAATTGTCAACTCCACCGCAATGCACTGGAGAGCATCTTCCATAAGCCAGAGCCCAACACGAGCGAGATGTTGAGCATGATGAAGCCTTTGCCACCTGACGCTGAATACCCGAAGGAGTTCTTTGTTGATGACCTTGAGTATCTGCCTCGCACAATATATCACATCATCGGCGAACTCTATGGCCTATCAAAGGGCATTCGTCATCTGCAAAACTTGAAGGAGCCATGAAGACATTGGTCTTTACATCCTCAATGCCATCGACTTCAATACACAAGAATTCTTCATCCGCAATCGGCTGCATCTGGTTCGACCTTTTGGCCTGAAATTCTATGCTCCATGGGTCATGCGCCTCATCAAGCTACACTCTGCTATCAACTATCAGCCCTCTGCTCGAAATCATCTGATCTTTCTACCCGAGGTTGACATGTCAGTTGAAGCCACATACCCTGAGCCTACCAAAACGCCTCTTTGTCTTCAAAATGCAGATCACCATAGCTTCTCTCAACCCATGGAAGGCGTCCAAGCAGTAACTCGTGTCTATCCAATGGCCGGGAACACTTTCGTATGCACGACCTCAAGAACTGAAGCTACCGAGAGCACAATAGCCCAAAGGCCTCGGAAGCGCTCTCGTGTCCTAAATAACTGAGAACTTCTTGTGGCATTGCATCAGAAACAAGACAAGCATCACTTTTGGCTCAAGCGACAGATGCAAAGCCTCTTGGTGGACGTCAATTGCATTCGAAATCTTACCACCAAGAATGGTTTTGTCACTCACGAGACCTGTCGTCGATCATGGAAGAGTTTGACGCTGCTTTCGGTCTTTGAAGCGAGATCTTCAAGACGATGGCTTCACCGAAAGATTCAAGTTTGACTCCACTCCTCCACGGAATGTGGTCCCACGTCGAACTCCCTCCCTTGAAGACTCGACTATTCTTCCTCCGCGGCAATCGTGGAATGCCAGAGTGATCGATGATGAAGCCGATGCTACTTCACCGCCCCTACTTACGCACGCATCGACATCGCACCAAGTTAAATGCGCGCGACAAACAACAACGACAACCCTGCTGCTCCACCTTCTCCTCACGAAAGCGAGTAGATGCTCTATGTCTTCAAACCTTTTTGGTCCTTACTGACAAAAGGGGGAGAAGCATATGAGTTTGATAGTCTTCAATCGGGTTCATATGGGCGGTTGCTTTATATTTTGCCTAGTGTTTACAACTCTCGTTTTTGATACATTTGGTTCTTTGAGTTGTAACACTTAAACTTGATGGTCGTCTGCTACTTATTTGCTTTTCTGTGATGCGATGATAAATTCCGCATGTGCGATGATAACTTCCGCACTTAGATCATTCTGCAGACGTCCATTTTTCATTATGCATGTCATTCTCTTAGTTATATCATTTCATGCACGATGAATTATCTTCATAAGTTGAAGAGGATCTCCGCAAGTACAACCTGCCATGTGCATTTGCATTCCAAAAGCAAATTACTTATATGCACATCTTCAGGGGGAGCCCTTGCCACTTATGAAGACAATACCCTATCCTTTACAATTTCACATACTTTATCCCGGTTGAAAACTTCAACCAGTTTGTCATCAATCACCAAAAGGGGAGATTGTAAGTGCATCTAGTGCCACCCTAGTTGGTTTTGGAGTATTGACGACAAATTTGGTTGAGGGACTAATGTGTTTGTGAGAATTGCAGGATAACACAGTAGTGTCCCTCATTGATTCGGGTTTACCTACCGGAGATGACCCACGAAAATGTATGAAGACATTGGCGACAATGGTGGTATGTGAAGATATTCACATTGAAGACTATGACATGAGAAGACATTGAGTGAAGACTATGGAGCCTTGAAGGCGTGTGTCGTTTCGTTGTTTCCTTTCTCTTCGTTGTTGAGTCATAGGAACCACCGTACTGTTAAGTGGGGTCCAGGTGAACAAAGTCAGAATGACTGAAGTGATGCTCAACCCAAATCCTATGTCTTTGAGCGAAGACAATGAGAGAAAATCTTATCCAGAGGTGGATGAGTCAGCTTTGCTTGTAGCCCAAGTAAAGTTGCCGTGTGTGTTTGAAATCTGACCGTTGGAACACGTGTCAGTTCCTGAGTGACCCAGGGTCATTCCGGACATATCAGGTCGGGTTGCCTAGTGACTATAAATAGCCCACCCCCTACACCATAAATTGGTGGCTGCTCGGAGTTAGTACATGGCTTTTGTCGTTTGAGAGCAACCCACCTTGAAGCCTTTGAGAGAGAGAAATCCTTGCGAGGACAAAGCCCAAACACCCAGAGCCAAAGAGTGTTAGGCATCACTGAAGTCTTTCTGTCTGCGTGACCTAAAGACTTATTACACTTGAGGACTGTGAATCCTCCAGCCGGTTAGGCGTCGCGTTCTGAGCATCCAAGAGTCATTGTGGATCGCCGGTGAACGAAGTCTGTGAAGGTTTGGAAGTATACCTTGAAGACTTACCAGAGTGATTGGGCGAGGACTGTGTGTCCTTAGCTCAAGGGGAATAAGGTGAAGACGCGGTCTTCTGAGTTGAATCTCAGCATCCCTAACCAGACGTACAGTTGTCACAGCAACTGGAACTGGTCCAACAAATCCTATGTCTTCCACAAGTGACTGGTTCTATCCTTTCCCTTCCCTTACTTAGAGTTTGTCTTCGTGAAGTCATTGCCTATTTGTCGTACCTGTTTGACTTCATTGCTTAACTACTATAGTTGGTTGGCTTCATGCTATCTTCCATCCTGATCCTTACTACTAAGCTGCTATTAGTCTTTGTACTTTCACATTACTGCATACTTGACTATGGTTTGCTTGTTGTAGTTTATCTTCCGCTGCATATCAATTAGGTCATTTCTATTGTCTGTCTTCGAAACTTCCACTTTGAAGACTTTCATAAAAATCGCCTATTCACCCCCCTCTAGTCGATAACTAGCACTTTCAACAGGGACCAGTAATAATGTACCTCGACTCCCTGCTGCTGCCGACCGACACAATAGAAATGCGCAAGATTGCAAAGACAATGGACAAGACATCATTACATGAGCAAACCACCTAAGAGAGAGTGACCTAAAGAAAATAGCTAGAGCAGACATGAAAAAGGACGGAGAAGCACGACCAGATGACTATGAATTTGGCTAGATAAAGGTATAGCCCTATTGAATATATATGCATTATACCTTATAAAAACGGTTTCCAGTCTAACCAATTCCATTCTGCCGAAACAATGCAGACATGGAAAGGAACAAAGAGAGGATCTTCTATGCCAAAGACAAAGAACACCTTCGTATTCAATACAGATGATACCAGCACAACAACAGGAGCACCAGCAGACGACCAAGCTACTACCACCTCCTACCAAGCGCCAGGACGAAGCACATGTCAGCACGAGCGGAAGCAAGGAACCAGTCACAGGCACCAACACAGGATCATACGAAATATTCGGTAGGGTAGAAGAAATGTTGAAACAAGTACTCGACGAAACAAAACAGATACCGGGAATGAAGACCAGGGCTAGACACCAATGCAGCAAACAAGAGGAGGAATTAGTTGAAAACATGAAGAACTCAGTGGTGCAACAAACAATGGCCCTGATTGATTTCTCGAACAACTTAGAAAATTTCAGGACATTATTTGTAGAATGAGCTTACCAGAAGAGACGACGCTGAAGTTGCAGGATGGAGCAGACGCAGGAGCCACAGCTGCACTTGTACATGGCAACCACACGAAAGAAGTCATAGCAACAGCAGAACCAGGAGCGAGGAGAAAAAGGAAGAAGGAAGAATAAGACCAACAAAACAAACATGAAAGGAAGAAAAGAATAACAAAATCAAGAACACAGACCTCGAGAATTAGCCAGAGGGAGACAAAAGAGCATAACAAGGTGCAAAAAGAG
This sequence comes from Aegilops bicornis, assembly GCA_021605145.1. Classification (NCBI taxonomy): domain Eukaryota; kingdom Viridiplantae; phylum Streptophyta; class Magnoliopsida; order Poales; family Poaceae; genus Aegilops; species Aegilops bicornis. The sequence continues at coordinate 122,155,493 of CM038673.1, forward strand.
CAAAGCAAGGAGCACGTATCAACCAATACAACAAGTGCCAAAGGACAGCAAGAACAAGGTAGAAAAGTAGCTGCAGAAGCAGAGAATCAAGATGAGAAACAGGTAAATGAGAACAAATACATCATCCATGTGACTCAAAAGCGATGCTTTCAAACTTGAACTTAAAAAATCTGTCTTCGATTCTGTCAGGGACACGGCAAGAGAACGCCACCGAAACATAAAGGCCAACAGCAGCATGTCGTCAAGAACACCGAGCAAGAGGATGGAAGCAATAGAACAAGCAACCCGACAACAGATGATTCTCCCTCAAGAGCGTCAACGGGAGTAGTAGAAGATACGAACAGGATCAGAAGCAGCATGCGTGAGTATAAAAAATAGTCTCTTCTTTCTAAAAAGTCTCTTCTCTCTAAACTAGAAATGGTCTTGAGTTAACTGACAAATCTGCAACAAAATATAAACTTAGCCGGACAAGTATCATATCAACGCTCCCGCAAACGAAGCACGAGCTGATCTAGCATCAACCGTTAACAGCACGGCACAAAAACAAGAAGAAAACAACAAAGAAGAGGTAAAACATCCAAACCCACTTTGCCCAAATACCGTCAACTCATATTGTTTCATCTATCAGGTATAACAAGCACAGCAAAGAGAAGAGGATGCCCATGCAAAACAGAAAGTTGATATAGAAGAGCTCTTCAGCACAACAGCATTTCAGATGACCAATACAGGGGAGAAAGTCTCAGACACTGCACCTGGTGACACACCCAAGGCTGGTATACAAAGCAAAGAAAAAGTGGACACACAAACGGATATCCCAACCACCGGTGCAAAGGTAAAATTCAACAAGAACCATTTTTTCAAAATTTATAAGAAATGTACTGCCCAGCACAACCCGTCACAGTAATACAATAATTACAAGCAATGAATCATGATTTTCCTTTTTCATGAAACGCAGGAAACAAACGAGAACGGTGATGCCGAAGAACAGGAAGGAGTACAAATAGAACAAACCAAAAAACAAGGGCAAATGGCAGCTAAAATGGTACCCAGTACGCCGACCAAAGAGCAGTCTTCACGTGACAAACACAACCGAGAAGACATGCCACCAGCATCGAAGACCAACGAGGTAAAGCTACACGCACCTGCTCCTACAACGTTAAAACAAAAAAATTATGCATGCACAGATGAAGTCCAAACTTTATTTACATTTTTTGATTGAACAGAAGAAAGAAAGAAATGAAGCAGAAGATGTGCCTCAAGAAGCGATAGAAAGTGCTGCTACCGCTTGACAATGTACAAAAACTCCAGAAGACAAACAAGAAGTGTCAGGAACGACAAAAGAGAGATTGAATGTAGAGGTAAGCTACAAAACCTCTTTCTATAGCATATAAAAAAAATGCACCCACCAGAAAGAAAAACAGACACATTTTAATTACTTTTTTGCGTTCCGACAGATGCAAGAAACAGAGGAGAGCACCAATATTCAAGACCAACAAACACAACAACACAAGGGAATGGAACTAGCAGAAGATGTTCTTCCAACAACGGACAGCGTAACCGCCGTAGATTAAGCCAGAAAATCTTCGCTCTCCGAGCAAGAAATAACAGGGATGCCGGTGTCGACGCAAAAGATTGAAAAGGTGAAGTGAGATAACCTGCTTTTAAGGAAATTAGATATTTGAGTGAACAAAGACACAAATGCAATATCATTTACCTACCTCTATGTCTCAACAGCCACAAGACAAAAACGACGACACCACGGATGAACAAAACAAAAAATATGCAGACGAGCTCCAAAAACCTCCACTCACCGAAGAAAAGCTCGAAGAGGCAGAACCGGCGGAAACGACTGAAATGGTGAAGCTACAAAAAAATTGTTCAAAGACACACTAAACATTTGAGTATTTTTATTAGGGAACGGACACTAAACTACAATGAAAATAACAAGCATATTTAATTATTTTATAACCACGCTTTTGCACGACAATGCAGAAACCTCAACAAGACACACACGCAGACACAAGCAAAGAACAAAGGGCCAGGGTGCATTGGAAGACCATGCAACAAACATTCCAGAGAGAGAGTCAGACAACAACAAGAAAAAGGCTGCACCATCAGACAAGAAACATTGTGCTGTAAAAGATGTTGTCGCCACAAACACGACGGTAAGCTAGGACGGCACTCAAACAGAACATGAACCATTGATCATACAAAACCTGGCCATCGAAGAAGGCACAAACGATGAAGGGATCGAACGCCTGTACAACAACGTCATGACAACGAATAAGGACAAAGGGTACGTTCATATTACCACCAACGAATTATATTCTTCCAATGATTTTCTCCCTTAAACATTTTACATGTATACCTGTATATATATATATATATATATATATATATATATATATATATATATGTTGCACGCACGGGATTTTTATAAATACAGAGACGTCAACAGTAACGGTGAGCCTCATGGCGTAAAAGCTTCAAGTCCGGAAAGGCATGCAGAAATAAACCATGGCAGTCATGCTACAGATGTTAAAAGCAATTCAGGGGCACAAAGAGAAAGATTCTATCAACATACAAAACCGTAAGTAAACGTCAAGTTTCAACAATGAATCACTCTACCGATCAATCAACCTTTCTATACAATTGAATTTACAAATATCTTTTATGCACATGTGACAAAAAAAGCAGCCATCAATACGCATGGCCAACCACGAAGATCCATTGGAGTTCAAAAATAAAGACAAAGCACACATCAGAGACAAGATAATGCCTAAAAGGCTTAAAGGATTCCTTGATCTAGAAGAAGGAGAACAACTACAAGATTTCGACATAGTAAGCACATCTCATGTTACAGATAAGAAATACATCTCGGCACTACAATTCCATCTAACGATCAACAAATCATGACTAAATCTAAGAAGGATCCCTTATTTATTTATTTTGCATTTTGCAGTTCTTTCTACCAGTTTGCATAGGCGGGCCTGTTCGAGAAGGAGTTGTGGGCCACTACTTCGTTGTTACAATAAACATGAAAAAAGAGCGCTTTGAACTCCTTGACTCTTTACTAGATGAATATCAAGGCACAATGGATTACTTCAACACAGTAACAAGCAGAGTAAAGAGGATATGGAAGCAAGTAAGCAAATTGCTCTAGCTGTCACCAAGTAGTATTGACCATTTTGAAAAGGTCAAAATGCAGGTGCCACTTCAGGGAGGAACGTAAGCACTACAAATCTTTCTACTTTTCCTTACTCACTGTAACAATTAAATTATTAATGCAATCCATACAAAACATAGGAAGTTATGACAACTTCACCTAAACTGCCCAACCGTCTTTGGACAACGACAATAACCAATCATCCTTCTACCTGTAGACTCGACTGTGCGTTCTATATGTTCATGAACGCAAAGCACTAGACCGATGGTGGAGAAACAGTGTACCTAACAGAAGAACAAGTCCCGGAGTTGAGGGATAATTCTCTATCAAATAATCAGCCAATACAGAGATACAGCCGCACTGTCATTAATCAACTACACCAAAGGTTTCTCTTTCTGAAGACAACAAAGTAAAATTCTACTTATATAATTTTCAGAGACACACCAATAATTTTTTATTTTTTATTTTAACAGATATGTTGAACTTTGAGGTCGATATGGAAGACAGTGAAATGCAACGAATACATTGTGATATAATTAAAGAAGAGATTCCTCCAACTCCCGAGCACATTGGGATGAGCGCTCAAGAGATGCAAGTTATTGACATTAATGACACAAGCAACGATGAGGAGAAACAAGATTATCATGTGAGCAGAAAGGATACCACCAAAGCGTCTGAAGAAGCACTCACGGAAGAACAAGCCTAGACAGATGCTGGTTTACAGAGGGAACAACACGCGCAGCCAGACAATGATTTACAAAAGGAAGACGAACGGAAGGATCTACCGATAAAACCAGACAGACCACCCCCAGATAAAAAGACAAAACACATAACAGGCTCTCCTTTAGAAGGTGATAACAGGACAAAGAGCGTACCAACTAGCCAACAAGAGCTTTCCAAACAGAACAAGAACCCTATTGACGAAGATCGCAAACCAGGAACATCACCCGAGGTGAAACATGCACAAGAAGAAAAGAAGCAGAAAGAGAAGGATTTAACAGAAAAGATACTTGAACAGAGAAAACACGATACTGCAGTCTCAGTAGAACCGAGCATCAAAAACAACAACACACAAAAGGAATCACCAACACCTAGGCAGCCTAATGAGCAGGCGCAGTTAGGTCACGACAAGAAAAAGGCAAGGCATCTTGCAAGAGTACAGACAAGATCCCCCAAACCCTCAACGATTCAATCATCAGAGATTAGTTCAGCAAACATAATCTCAATTTAGAGGCCATTCGAGCGACCAAGCAAGGAACCTGGGAAAGTCAAGGTTGGATCACTTGTTCCAGGAGATTTCATTTACAGAGAAAAGGCCATACAACTCTATAGATATCTGATGAGCCGACAAGGACAGAGAGAATGCGCAGGGTAAGAAGATTCTCCTAGTTCCATGGAAACAATTACAGAGAGCTACATATTCTCTAACATCCAACTAACAATTCACTCACCTACTTCCAAACCCTCCTTGCAGACAAGTGCTATATAAATATAAAATCTCAAACAGAGAAGACTGCATTTCAGCAAAATCCTTCATGGAACAAGCACGAAAAGAAGAAACACAGATGGAGGGCTCCATGCTAAACGCGTTACTGGAGGAATGGAAAGAACAAGAACAATTCAAACCAGACGACAAAACTGTACTCCCTACAGGTTTCGCAAATGTATGCATACCTCACTCACAAAAACACCACTGCCATTACTACGATAGAATATTTAACTAAAACCACACACTCTCTTTCTTGAAGCTGGTGCTTGGTCTCAATTATGATAACAGAGAGCTATCAGAATTCAACGAGGATGAAGCACTAAAAGGATTTGAACTCCTCGTGGGCGGTAAAGACATCCTCCATTCGAAGATGGTAAGTTCAGTATTATTACTTAGCACATGACCTATTCTCTTTGAGCTTCGACGATAAAATGAAATTCAATTTTTACATCAACAATGATCTCCTCTCTCAACGTAGATAATGATACCTCATCACACAAACAACCACTACACGCTCTATGTACTGAACAAGTACAGAGATAGCATCGACATCCTTGACTCACTGAACTATGTAAACTACGCCAATTTGTCTTGGAGTCAACACCACGTGCATCGAGAAGAACTGGTACGCATTTTTTTGTACATTGATTTCCTCTTCTCCTCATGATAGTATGATACTCTTACTTTCCTCAATGCCGCACTCCAAACAACAAAACCATAATGCAATAACAGATGAGAAGGATGTCCGTCTTGATGAACAAGCACCACAGACTAAAACACAAGAATGAACCAGACCGGGAAAGGATAGCGTAAAGGCCTCACGGGGTCTGCACACCAAAGCAAGAAGGAACACAATGCGGTTTGCAAAATACTATAATGGGAAAGAACTGGTCAAGGACAGAGAGGATTTTCATGTAAGTTACCACTACATACACGTCAAATAACTTGATTTCTTTATTACCGTAATTGTTTTGTGAACAACACGTAACTATAAACCATACATTTTCACATGCCTGCAGCCCAGCAAGGTCGATGCCGAATGGAAACCGGAGTACGTATACACACTCATATTCGGTAAAACCAACCAAATAAAGGACCATCAACTTCCTGGAAAACTCAAAGATTACAAATCAGAGACTACAAACCTTTTTTCACCCATGAAAGGTAATATAACTATTTTCATGTTTTACCATCATTCAACATTACTAGAGCTTCAAATATTTCTTTTAGAAACAACAACCATAATTTTTTATCTGCTTTGACAGAGCGAGACGAAAAAACCAGCATCAATCAGAGAGCAGCAAGAAATACCCGCAACACCGGCATTCGTTTCTACACGTGGATAAGGCAAACGAGCTCTACAACATAGTCATGAGTGACACATGGCAGGATGAATTCAAAAGGTAACTTGGTTCCTTTTACACCTCAAATTAGTTAAAGTTAGGCAGCAATCACACAAATCAGAAAGGAAACTGGAAAGAACCTTAAATTCCTGTTTACCAGCTTACTTAGTTAATGACTTTCTCAACAAAAATTTCTTCTACTGCCTCGTCTCAGAAGCGTAAAAGTAGTATTCTCGAGAGATCAACCACAGAGCAAAATCACAACTCTTCGGATCAAAGCTAAAGGAAATATTTGGGCCTGCAAACAAGAAAAAACGTCAAGGAATGGAAAAGAAGGTGCTCGATGAGTTAGCAGAAGCATGGGAAAGCAGCAACCAAACTATACACAAAAGACATAGACTATTATTAGGCCCAAGCTTTGCAGAGGTAAATTTCAAAAAAAAAATCACAGTGATCATATAAACTCATCTTTTTCGAACTATTGTTTAATCTCATGGTACCGATCTATTTTTTCTAACTCGTTTTTATCATTTTGTATTTGTTGCCTGCAGCATTCTGGGTTTAAAGGATAAAATAAAATCTATGAAGGACTTCAGAGATGATTTCACACGAGAAAAGGATCTCCTGGTTCCTTTGTTCCTTAAGAAATGTCAATCAGAGAAGCTCAAAACAGCAAAAATGGTAATAGCGTTTTCCATACAACAAAATAAAAATAAGCATTTCAAACAGAATACTATATTCTAAACTCTCCTCTAACAATAAAACTTTTGTGCCACAGGTATTCATGCCATTTGAAAAGGAAGACCGATACACACTATTGGTGCTCGACAGATATAGAAGGAAGCTTCAAATCATCGAACCTGAAGAAACCTCTCTTGAAGAATTGAAGAAGCAAGAATACCTGAAAAATCAACGTGATCGACACATGCATGATGGCAAACTAATTAAGCTGATTGCTAACATGGAAAACAACGAAGCCATCAAAAAAAGGAGCATAACAAATACTGCAACCATAAAGACAAACTGGTAAGAATTGTAAATAACGCCATCTTTCAGTTTTACAAATTACACTACATGTCTCTTTGAAACAAAAAAAATGCAATTCCTGTGTTCCTGTGTTTAAAGAAGTATACGAAATATTACTGGGTGAAAAATTTGAAAAGGAAAAGACTAGATGGGATGTGGAATTTTTACAGGGCGTTCCAAAGGTAAACAAAGGTGAAACCCCGTTTGCTGTTCTAAGGTTCGCGCATCTCTTTGATGGCAACCACTTCGTCGAAGAGATAGATAATTTCGACGTAAGTTTTCACTTAAAACTCACAATAAATCTGCTGATATCATACAACTGCATGACCTAATACTGATGTGGTTTTTCTCCTTTTTTCACTGAACGTTTTATAGGATGGCACGGAACAATGGAAAGCACAACAACTGTGCAAGCTACTATTTAGCGATCAGAATATAATTGAACCCAGCGAAATGGGCGATGAGATTAGAAAGATCTACAACGACATCATGGAATAAAAAGTTGTTGATAAGCGAACGAGCCTAGCTCCATCGAAACATCAGAAGACGGTTTAACCGCACATCATACTGTAATAATGAAGCAACAGACTATTTTTATTGATGTAGTTCCTTGATTCTTCAGTAACCAAGCATTCGAACACAAGCCGGTGCCCATGCCCCAACTATCAATCCAGGCGGTTGATGACCATGCCCCATAAAGCCCCAAGTCCGTCCCTAGACATACGTGTGTCACGTCGACACGCCGTGACTCTACATACTACTCACGCATGACCGCCGGTGACTTCGATGTTTCACAAACATTCTCCCTTTCTGAAACCGTGAGCTGCCGAATGCCACCAACCTACAACATGAGTCTGGCGTGAGTACAAACATGACTCTCTAAATGAGTATTCAAACAAATGCATGTGGTGCTACCCACTCGCGCCGTTAGAGATCTCACACTTGTGCATCCACAATGGTGCCTTCCTACCTCAGTATTAGCAAGCAAGCCTCTCCGACCACACCACCATGCATCCAGAGGCTTAAGGGCCAGTGATGCCTCTCAAAGCCCCACGCCACTCCATGCTCGTGATGCCAGACACGCGTGACTCTCTAGAGGCTTCACAACCGTGACTCCCTAACTTCGTATTCAGAAGCATGCCTCTGCTATCACACTTTTGAACATCCACAGGATTGATAGTTGTTCGCAACAACAAAAACTCCACTTCCGTGCCTCTTGGGTCTTCACCTTCGTGCCTTCCGTAACTGCATCTACGTTCCTAACGTGTCACGCCCCGCGACTCTTACATGGTCACGGTACCACGCCCATGTCTCTTCACAAATGTCACAACGGTGCATCTCTAACCGAGCATTCCAACACATGCCTCTGAGGCCACACTATTGTGCACCCACAACGTTGATACCACAAGATCGAGAAGTCGCAATCCTGTGTCTTATGCACTGGATCCAGTGCCTCTCTCACATGACACTTGCCATGACTCTTACATGCCCCATGATGTCGCACAACCTTGACTCTGAACACAACCAAACCGTGACCCTGTAACTATGTATTCGGAGCTCAACTCTGCTACTCCGTCCACATGCCTCCGGCCCCTGTAGTAACACACGCCGGTGACTCTAGAGACCGCAAACCTGTGCCTCTCTAATTGCGTATTCCAACCCATACTACTCCTTCCACTCCTCAATAAGTCGCGCTTGTGTGCACAACTAAACTGTACTCAGCGCAAAAAGACTACTTTGCATTTTGTTGTTTTTAGAGTAAAAAGCAACATTACTACTTCAAAATCACATGATTGCTGAATAAACATAGTACTTAGCAAGCTAAATAACTTGCTCAATCACATAAACAAACTACAACTTGACATAAGGAAACTTGTTTAACCTGATACAGATGACATTAGAAACTGCTTCGTTCTAACAGAAGTAAACTACGAACCTAATACAATAGAAAGGACAAGCATAAACACAAGCAACTCCACGACCAGTTTTCTATGTTTTCGTCATCACTAGTATCCGTAGTAAGGATCGTCATAATTCTTCTCTGCCTCTTTTGCACCCTCCACACCTTCTCTGATGTTTTCAATTCTCTTCCACGACTCGTAGGTTGCGTACGCATCTATCGCTGCATACTCAATGACGTAATTTGGCAGTGGTTGATCCCCCACAGTTTATGGTCTTCAACCCTATCAATCTTATCCTTCATCTGTTTGTAGAATGGGTGGATCATGCTGCCTGCAACATCATCCAAAGAGTGGTACCTCTTTCTTCCCTTGAAAGGAACTCTCCATTTGCTCTGGATGTCGATGTACTTGTCGGGGTTGATCTCCAAACCAGAACTGCGCAGCATCTCTTTGTCACCTTCAATACGGAAGCCAGCAAAGGTGTAGAACCTGTCCTCCTTCAGGAACGGGCGCATGGTCTTGGGCCTGCAGGGGGGATGACACATTTAAGGTGTATCCATCAAGTATCGATCAAGTACATGCTTATATAGTACGTATAATTCATGGACGAAAAAATTTCAGAAACTGCTATGCAGAGTTCAGAAATAAAATACAAGCACAACATGTTATTTTTATTTTTGGTATTTACACTTGAATCAGTTACCTATGTACTTCTTAGCCACGTTAATACATCAATTCAAGAAACTGAACTACACTAGAACATGAAATATAGAAAATACACTAGAACAGAAAGTAAGCTAGAACATCAAGTTCAGAAAATAATCTCATACATCAAATCCATAAATTAATCTAGTGCATCAAATACATAAACTGATCTGGTGAGTCAAGTTCAAAATCTATTCTGCTGCATCTACTTCAGAAACTTCACTGATACATCAAGTCAATAAACCAATTTAATCAAATTTCCGGGTGAAAAGCTAATTAAACAGAAGCATGGAGAGGTTGAAACTGTAGGATGGTTCACCATTTCGTGTCACAGCCCTAGAGCTTGTTTGTAACCAGTGGTATTGCATCCATGCATCATGTTTAATTTCATGGAAATTTGAATTGGGGAATTGGAGAGCCTCAGGAATCATTTAAAATAAATGATCAACATTAAAAATTGCTTCAAATGTTTCCAAGGAAATGTTCCTTTCCAGCTTTGAAAATTATTGGCAAGAATAAAATTCAAACCAATAATTTTGGAGTGATCAAAACATTTTATCTTGGGCCTTTGAATTAATTCAATAACTATTTGCATTGGAAATATATTTTATATATACTTAATATATGTCCAATAATTACAGGACATTTTATGTGGTCTGGTACACATTAGTTCCAGCCACATAATTATCTTCAGGATTTTATAAAATGGTTTAGTATTTTACTAAACTAAAACAGAGGCAAACAAAATAGAAAATGTAATTAAATAGAAATAAAGAAAGAGAGAGAGAAGGATTACCTAGCCATTTACTCCGCAGCCCACCTACCAGCGTCCGATCCGCCCAACTTCCCCCCCCTCTCGCTCGCTGGCCGGTTGGTGGCCCAGCCCACCAACCGCCACGCCGCTGTCGCCTACCTCTGCCAAGATGGCGAGAGGAGGGACACTGGCGACCACGCCGAGCTCGCCACCTCCTCCCCGCCACTTTGCCTGGCTCCCCTCGACGCCGGAGACGCCACGCGCCTCCCAAACCCCCCTCGCTCCTCTTCCTCACTCGCTGTTCCCTCTCTTCCCCTGGCCCCTCTTCCCCGAGCTCACCGAACGGAGCTGCCGCCACCGACGAGCTCCAGCGCGGCCACCGCCACCCTCTCTCCTCCCCGACATGCCCACGAGCTCCGCCTCGACCTCCTCGCCCTCCTCACCGAGCCTCCCGACGCCGGAGCGCCCCGAGGCGCCGCCCCACCGTTTTCCCCTCTTCGGACCGCCGGTCGCCGTCGCCCGATTCGTCGGCTCCGGGCCGCCCCCGACCTCGCTGGCGTCCCATCGTCATCGCTGTGAGCCCCGCACCAACCTCCCTCTCCTCGATGTCGATTCCTTCCTCTAACCACGGGTTCCGCTGAGCCCGAGAGCTCATCGCCGCTGCCACGAGGTCGCCATGCTAGAGGCTCCCAGACGTCAGGGCCCGAAAGCACGCTTGCCCTCGGCGCGTTCCCGGGAACCCAGAGCACCTACCCACTCTTCCTCCCGTGCCCCAAAACGCCAAACCCGTAGTTACCCGAGCTCCGGCCGCCGCTGCACTGCTCGCCGTCGTTGTCTCCGGCCACCCCCGCACCTCCCGTTAGCCTCCCTGGGTGCGCATGGGCACGGGCTATTCCGGTGGTGCCTCGGGCGATCGATCCGTCGACTCCGGCGGGTTCCGAGTGAACTCCGCCGCGGGTTGAGGTCACCGCCGGCGAGATTCCGGCAAGTGCCGACGTGGCCACCTTGTTAGCACTAATTAACCCCCCCCTCTCTTTGACATGTGGGCCCCAGTGCCTGGATTAATTAATTTAAATTCTCTGTTAGATTAGTACTAATCTCAGGGGGCCCGCCTCAAAGATTGACTTTGCCACGCCATCGCTGACGGACCCACTAGTCAGCCTCATCCCTGCCTCTGCTATAATCGACGCAGGGTCCCACGCGTCAGGTTTGACCTGGACCTGGCGCCTTTGACCTGCTGACGTCACCCCGATGTCATCCTGACGCAATTAACCTTTTTTCTGGATTTGTTTATATTCAGGAAATTCCAGAAAATATTCTAACCTTCAATAAATCATAGGAATTCAACCGTAACTCGGATTGAAATAATTTATATATGAAAAATGATCAGAAAAATATGAAGAATCTGTTTATGCCATGATCATGCATGTTTGAACAAGTTAACCTCACTGAATAGGATGAATCATGATTAGGGAAATTTATGAAATAGCATTTGGAGTTGGAATTCAACCTTGTTTGAATTCCACTTCAACTAACTTGGATTATTATTGCATTAGGTGAATTCAGTTCCTTAACATGATCATGCATCATATATGTGCATTGCATTGATTGTGTTCTTTCTCAGTTGCCGGTGTTTGTTCCCTCTCGGTAGACGATGTACCGACAATGAGTTCGATGACACCGATGAAGAACTATTATCTTCAGAAGTGGCAGGCAAGCAAAACCCCCTTGTTCATTCCGATACAATCCCACTCTCTCGCTCCTGCTCTATTTTACTGCATTAGGACAACAGCGAATCATGTGTTACTTGCTGCGGTAGCTGAACCCCTTTATCCTCTGCATGACCTGTCATTCCACAAGAATTAGATGAAACCCACTAGCATGAGTAGGAGTTGTTTGAGCCATGTTGTGCCTACTCATTTATGCTTGTTGTCATGCACTGCCATCGCTTAGAGTTGAGTCAGTCCGATTCATCGGGAATGAATTGGAATGGTTGTGTGAACATGTCCTATTGTGTCTCGAGCTAAGTGTGTGAACACGATTTGGTAAAGGTAGCGGTGAGAGGCCATGTAGGAGTACATGGTGGGTTGTCTCATTGAAACCGGCCCTCGTGAACTGAGTTCTGTATTTGTGATCCATGAAGCAGTTACTACCACGCATTGGGATCCTTAATTGACCCTCTCGGCTTCTTAACCACCCTTGTTCCTGGTCCGGAGTTGCAAGTAGTTTCGTGTTTGTAGTATCTTTGGGGCCCACGCAACGCTGACCTTAGGGGTGGGTTGTGTTGCGGTAGGCACCGTGGATGTATCGAGTGCCCGTTTGGTATCTCTAAACCCTGCACACATCGTTCGGGCTGTATGGGAAACCTCGGCGGACTCCTGCGGATGGAACCCGAATAGGCGATAAACCTGGACTAGGGACTTGTGTGTTTAGGTAGGTCGTGGCCGACACCCACGTTGGGCTTCCGCTTGAAGGTTGCCGAGTACATGTCGTGTAAACGGCGGTAAGTGGTGAGAGCGTGTGTGAAGAAGTACACCCCGCAGGGTTTAATATGATCTATTCGAATAGCCGTGTCCACGGAGAAGGACTTCGGTTGCCTATATCAGTTCATAGACAAGTGAAAGTGGATACCCTAAAATGCGCAAGATAAGCGTGAGTGCTATGGATGGCGTTCTCAGAGGGAGACGGAGCGGGTCCATAGTGGTGTATTGATAAGGTGAATATGTGGACTCGTAGCGCCACCTCAAAGAGTTACTTGCAATCGTAGTTCAGGATAGCCACCGAGTCAAAGCTGGCTTGTCAGTCAAACTCCACCACCCCCTTTGATCTTGATGCATATGTAGTTAGTTCTCGATGTAAGTCTTGCTGAGTACAATTGTACTCACGTTTGCTTATTTTATGTTTTGCAGAGAGACGTCGGTCTCGCTTAGTAGTTCCACGTGGACTTCGACGTTTAGCTTGTTGCCTCATTTACGATCTTGTGCCTTCGGCAGATCTCGGTGGATAGTCGGCTTCTCAGCCTTTTTCATTTATAGTTGTCCGTACTCGGACATGATTAGCTTCCGCTTGTGCTTTGACTTGTATGTTTCGAGTGTTGGGTCATGAGACCCATGTTTGTAATATCTCGCTCTTGAGCCTAATGAATAATATCTGAGTCGAGAGTTATGTTGTGATGCCATGTTGTATCTACGCATATCAAGTATAATGTGTGTATGTTTGAAATGCTTGGTATGTGCGGGATCCGACAAACTAGTTGTTTATCCTTGGCAGCCTCTCATATGGGGAAATGTAGTCTCGTGCTTCTGAGCGATAGTAGTCCGCTACAGCCCGGTTCACCGAGTCCTCGCTTAGCCCAAAGACTACCGCTTGGACACTTGATCTGGCCGGCATGTGTTTCACTTCGTTCCTATGTCTGTCCTTCGGGAAATGTCACGCTGGTGTTATTCGAGTCCCGCTTAGCCTGCTACAGCCGGGATACCGGAGTCCTCATAGCCCAAAGTGCTACAGCCCGAATACATACGTTGGTGACCGACATGCTCGATGTGATTCATGTATGCCTGTCCCCATAGGTTAGCGCCGCTTTGGGTTCACGACTAGCCATGTCGGCCGGGTTCTTGTCATATGGATGCTAGCGACACTATCATATACGTGAGCCAAAAGACGCAAACGGTCCCGGCCATGGTAAGGCGACACGGTGGGAATACCGTCGTGAGGCCGCAAAGTGATATGATGTGTTACATGCTAGATCGGTGTGACTTAGGATCGGGTCCCGACAGCTGGTATCGTGAGCCCCGATCGCTCAGAGGATTACCAAGCCAAACTGGTCGGGTTGTGTCTAGAGATGCTTTAGTTATATAAGGGAATTGATTGTGGAAGGAACGTAAGGCTCTTTTTACTCCTTATACCTCATGGCCTTCTCGATCTCGAAAGTCATCCTCTTTTCTTCTACGGGTTTAAGAACTAGGCTTCTCATCTATCTATCGAGGATGACGTGTTACTAATCCATAGACCTTTAAGATTGTTGGTTTTAATCCCAGTTCAGTTCCTACTATTCTCGTATGATAACTGTTGATCTCGTAATCTTGTTATGATGTTGTTGAGTGGTTATGCCACCATTTCTGCAGGATGTCTCAAATCATTTTGAGCATTTACAGCCGTTATGATGTCCGAGTCATCCCAGGTCTCTAAATAGCTTGATGCATTTGCAAATCCTTTCCTTCCGTTTCCGATGTCCTTTTGGTCAGAATAAGCACACTAATTAGTATGTTGAGGTACTCCGCTGCCTCGGCATATATGTTGGAGCTATTATTATGAACCTAGGTGTTTTAGGGAGTCACCTAGCAATTTAGCAATGCTTTTGTATCCCTAGTGTGATGATTCTGGCCATCATTCTCGAAAGCATCCCGTGATGCCATTTAGTAGTAGGTATTCTACTCCTGGGTTCTTGAACCCGAGATTCACCCTACTTCATGTTGTTAGTATTTGCTAGTTCCTTTAGGATATTAGTAACCTTGCGATAGTCCTCAAGGTCCGTGGTATATCCTTCTTCCAAATACCATGAACCACTTATGGCGTAAGTTTGTTGAACCAAAAGATCACAACTAGAGTGCTCTTGAGGAGTTCTCCGTTCATAATTGTGACTCGCCAGTTCTACTTTTCTCGCATGGAATATCCGGAAGAAATGATGAGCTTCGATCGACATAATAATCTGTTCATCCACAACTCGAGAAGTTATATGTTCCTCTCGAGTTGCTCTCTTGATTGCATTGACCTTCATCTATCAATTGATAGCCAAGGGTATGTGTGCATTTGTGTTCATCGATGCATTTTGTCCTTGTGGTCCGTCAAGCCATTCCATTCCGGAATGACTAGGAGAAACAAACTCCAGTACCTCATCCATTTCTAGGACTAGGTCAAAGTAGTTGTATCCCGCAGATCAAAACGCCAATTCAGCTTTTGATTCTGTTCCACCTGGAGTGTTACCATCTTTATGTCAATAGTGTCATGAGGATTGCACTAACTCTCATGAATTTTTGACGTAGTGATACTTCTCACCATCATCATTCATTCCTCGGTCCCGTGTTGTTGTAACCGGAATGCCGACAAGTGAGTTGTGATGTGTGAAATTAATACTCCGAGCAACTCGTTGCTTGGTGGTAAATGGACAATATTCTCATTCTTAGCGTGTTGGTTATTAAACCATCATCCTAAGATTGATCGTGCTACCTAGTCCTTACTTCTGGTGCACTCTTCGATTGATGAGTTAGGATCTTGTCAAGTCCTCACTCCCTTAATCATATCATCTTGCCTTGAAAAGCAAGATTGTTCTCGAGCTTAGTAACATACCGGTGGTTCGTGACTTTCCAAATATCTTCTTGGAAGTGTTACCGGTTGTTTCCCGATCGTTATGTTGGGCTCGTGATCAAGTTGGTATTCTTCTAAACCACCCTTGTCCAAGAATCTGTGTTGGATACCCCTGAGCTAGTTGGTTAAGCTAGACAATAACTTGGAGAGATGGAAAATAAAAGCTTGCCTAACCTAGTTCGATCCAAAGGGATATTCTTGTGTAGTGTGTGTTGAAGAAGATGATATCTTCATCGATTGGTCCTCGTGATCAGTTGTTGGATCTATTGTCCTACCAATTCTTTGATTTGAGTATGGGCCATTGTCAAGTCAAATCAGAACCAACGATATTCGTAATGTTGTCTTACTCGTGGTTGATCCCTCGAGCATACACCATTATATCTTTTGGTCTGACCAATGCTATCACCGTGTTCACATGATGGTGGAAGTCCAGTGATATGGAAATTTCGATGAGTTGCTGTTGAGCCCATCAGTAGCATTTCGTCTCCCCCATGAGTCGTGTTGAACATCAACCTAGTGTTGGAAAGTTGTGTAAGCGTTTCTTCGTGTGAAGTTCATGAAGCTTATGCTTGGATGGTTGAAGAGACTTCCTCGAATTTATGTGTTTTAGGTGTAAGTTGCCGCCATGAATTTGAGAAAGGTTTGTCTTGCTTCCTCCGGAATCATTCCAGTCAGGTCATGCATGTGCGAAGTATTCTATGGTTTGATAGACTGATCATCTTCATTCCGTATGTATTCCTAGCACACCAAGCCACTGATTGATTTGTTCAAGGAAAGGAGTTCTTTCATAAGAGCTAATCATGACTTATTTTAAGACTTCGATATCCTCGATGATGTTTCCCCACCCGAACTTCGGTAGTGTTTTATTATAAGACTACCATGTGGTCATGCTTGTCTAGGACAACGTGTTCACATGTTTGTAGCAAAACCAGCTCATGTTTTGGAGCTTGCTATCGTAGTTCATATCCCGAGAATCTCGCAACGCCATCTCGTTAATTGTGTTGCAACCTTTCCTTTTTCAGACGTCTTGAGTCTGAAATATCCTAACACCAACCAGATCTGAATCTCAGCAGATATGACGGTTGGAACATTGAACAGCTTGCATTTCGTTCCCAGCTTGCACCGTCCTTGTGCCATTTCACTATAGACTGCCTTCTTAGTAATTCTTGTCCAGGATCGCCCTCAAAAGTGGACTTACCATGGGTCCCATCCATTTCGGTGATAAGCAAAAGTCATCCGTATGCGTTGTCTTCAACAAGGTAGTCCACATCATCCATTCTAGTCCGGTGTACCATTCCTTTGCACTCCGCCAAACGATCGTTCTAAATTTCCTTAGGCTGGTATGAAGAGTTTCAATGATCTTTGTATCAAAAGTAATTCTTTTTGCCACTTAAGGGAATAGCTCCTCGCGTCACCTCCCCTGGGGTGCCCCGTTATTGAATCATGGTAAATATTTCCTCGCCACCTTGACACCATCCACCATCTTTTTAAGCGTGGAATTGTTGCCACTAATCAAACCTCGTCGTTGTTCTTCCATCCCTCTCGATGTGTTTGGTGTCTCAACTCGAGATGTGTCACCGTCTCAGTCCGTGAGTCGATCATGTTTATTTGATCTTCGTGAAGATCGAATCATGTAGGGTTTCCCCCTTCTTTCTATTGTCGTGTCGAGTGAAGATCTCGAAAGCAAAGACGTCAAGACCAAGATGATGGAGTGAACCAACATCTTCGAGAGGGCAATTGGATCATGAAGATTGTGATAGTTTGTGACTTCCCTTTTCCTCTTACCTCACGTCTTGAATCTCGGGGCGAGATTCTTGTTTAGTGGGGGTGAGTTGTCACAGCCCTAGAGCTTGTTTGTAACCAGTGGTATTGCATCCATGCATCATGTTTAATTTCATGGAAATTTGAATTGGGGAATTGGAGAGCCTCAGGAATCATTTAAAATAAATGATCAACATTAAAAATTGCTTCAAATGTTTCCAAGGAAATGTTCCTTTCAGCTTTGAAAATTATTGGCAAGAATAAAATTCAAACCAATAATTTTGGAGTGACTGAAACATTTTATCTTGGGCCTTTGAATTAATTCAATAACTATTGCATTGGAAATATATTTTATATATACTTAATATATGTCCAATAATTACAGGACATTTTATGTGGTCTGGTACACATTAGTTCCAGCCACATAATTATCTTCAGGATTTTATAAAATGGTTTAGTATTTTACTAAACTAAAACAGAGGCAAACAAAATAGAAAACAGAATTAAATAGAAATAAAGAAAGAGAGAGAGAAGGATTACCTGGCCATTTACCTGCAGCCCACCTACCAGGCGTCCGATCCGGCCCAACTTCCGCCCCCCCCTCTCGCTCGCTGGCCCAGTTGGTGGCCCAGCCCACCAACCGCCACGCCGCTCGGCGCCTACCGCTGCCAAGATGGCAGAGGAGGGACACTGGCGACGCGCCGAGCTCGCCACCTCCTCCCCGCCGCTTTGCTGGCTCCCCTCGACGCCGGAGACGCCACGCGCCTCCCCAAACCCCCCCTCGCTCCTCTTCCTCACTCGCTGTTCCCTCTCTTCCCCCCTGGCCCTCTTCCCCCGAGCTCACCGAACGGAGCTGCCGCCACCGACGAGCTCCAGCGCGGCCACCGCCACCCTCTCTCCTCCCCGACATGCCCACGAGCTCCGCCTCGACCTCCTCGCCCTCCTCACCGAGCCTCCCGACGCCTTGGAGCGCCCGAGGCGCCGCCCCACCGTTTTCCCCTCTTGGGACCGCCCGGTCGCCCGATTCGTCGGCTCCGGGCCGCCCCCGACCTCGCCGAGCGTCCCATCGTCATCGCTGTGAGCCCCCGCACCGAACCTCCCTCTCCCTGATGTCGATTCCTTCCTCTAACCACGGGTTCCGCCGAGCCCGAGAGCTCATCGCCGCCGGCCACGAGGTCGCCGCGGCTAGAGGCTCGACGTCGCGGCCCGAAAGCACGCTGTCGTCTCTCGGCGTTCTCGGGAACCTGAGCACCTACCCACTCCTCCTCCCGTGCCCCAAAACGCCAAACCTAGTTAGTTACTCCGCCCGGCCGCCGACCTGCCGTCGTTGTCTCCGGCCACCCCCGCACCTCCCGTTAGCCTCCCTGGGTGCGCATGGGCACGGGCTATTCGCTGGTGCCCCTGGCGCATCGATCCGTCGACTCCGGCGGGTTCCGAGTGAACTCCGCCGCGGGTTGAGGTCACCGCCGGCGAGATTCCGGCAAGTGGCGACGTGGCCACCTTGTTAGCACTAATTAACCCCCCCCCCCCCTCTCTTTGACATGTGGGCCCCAGTGCCTGGATTAATTAATTTAAATTCTCTGTTAGATTAGTACTAATCTCAGGGGGCCCGCCTCTCAAAGCATTGACTTTGCCACGCCATCGCCGTTGACCGGACCCACTAGTCAGCCTCATCCGTCTCGCCCGTTACATCGACGCACGGGTCCCACGCGTCAGTTTGACCTGGACCTGGCGCCTTTGACCTGCCGACGTCACCCGATGTCATCCTCGACGCAATTAACCTTTTTTCTGGATTTGTTTATATTCAGGAAATTCCGTAAAATATTCTAACCTTCAATAAATCATAGGAATTCAACCGTAACTCGGATTGAAATAATTTATATATGAAAAATGATCAGAAAAATATGAAGAATCTGTTTATGCCATGATCATGCATGTTTGAACAAGTTAACCTCACTGAATAGGATGAATCATGATTAGGGAAATTTATGAAATAGCATTTGGAGTTGGAGTTCAACCTTGTTTGAATTCCACTTCAACTAACTTGGATTATTATTGCATTAGGTGAATTCAGTTCCTTAACATGATCATGCATCATATATGTGCATTGCATTGATTGTGTTCTTTCTCAGTTGCCGGTGTTTGTCCCCTCCCAGTAGACGACGTACCGACGATGAGTTCGATGACACCGATGAAGAACTATATTATCTTCAGAAGTGCCAGGCAAGCAAAACCCCCTTGTTCATTCCGATACAATCCCACTCTCTCGCTCCTGCTCTATTTTACTGCATTAGGACAACAGCGAATCATGTGTTACTTGGTCATGTAGCTGAACCCCTTTATCCTCTGCATGACCTGTCATTCCACGGTAATTAGATGAAACCCACTAGCATGAGTAGGAGTTGTTTGAGCCATGTTGTGCCTACTCATTTATGCTTGTTGTCATGCACTGCTACTGCTTAGAGTTGAGTCAGGTCCGATTCATCGGGAATGAATTGGAATGGTTGTGTGAACATGTCCTATTGTGTCTCGAGCTAAGTGTGTGAACACGATTTGGTAAAGGTAGCGGTGAGAGGCCATGTAGGAGTACATGGTGGGTTGTCTCATTGAAACCGTCCTCGAACTGAAGTTCTGTATTTGTGATCCATGAAACAGTTACTACCACGCATTGGGATCCTTAATTGACCCTCTCGGCTTCTTAACCACCCTTGTTCCTGGTCCGGAGTTGCAAGTAGTTTCTGGTGTTTGTAGTATCTTTGGGGCCGCATTTAACGCTGACCTTAGGGGTGGGTTGTGTTGCGGTAGGCACCGTGGGTCTGATGTACCGAGTGCCCGTTTGGTATCTCGAAACCCTGCACACATCGCTCGGGGCTGTATGGGAAACCTCGGCGGACTCCTGCGGATGGAACCCGAATAGGCGATAAACCCGGACTAGGGACTTGTGTGTCTAGGTAGGTCGTGGCCGACACCCACGTTGGGCTTCCGCTTGAAGGTTGCCGAGTACATGTCGTAAACGGCGGTAAGTGGTGAGAGCGTGTGTGAAGAAGTACACCCCGCAGGGTTTAATATGATCTATTCGAATAGCCGTGTCCACGGAGAAGGACTTCTGGGTTGCCTATATCGGTTCATAGACAAGTGAAAGTGGATACCCTAAAATGCGCAAGATAAGCGTGAGTGCTATGGATGGCGTTCTCGTGAGGGAGACGGGAGGCGGGTCCATAGTGGTGTATTGATATGGTGAATATGTGGACTCGTGTGCGCCACCTCAAAGAGTTACTTGCAAATGTAGTTCAGGATAGCCACCGAGTCAAAGCTGGCTTGTCAGCAACAAACTCCACCACCCCCTTTGATAATCGATGCATATGTAGTTAGTTACGATGTAAGTCTTGCTGAGTACAATTGTACTCACGTTTGCTTATTTTATGTTTTGCGAGAGAGACGCTACCTCGCTTAGTAGTTCCACGTGGACTTGACGTTTAGCTTGTTACCTCAGCTACGATCTTGTGCCTTGGGCAGATCTGGTGGATAGTCGGGCTTCTCAGCCTTTTTTCATTTATAGTTGTCTCGTACTCGAGACATGATTAGCTTCCGCTTGTGCTTTGACTTGTATGTTTCGAGTGTTGGGTCATGAGACCCATGTTTGTAATATCTCGCTCTTGAGCCTAATGAATAATATCCGAGTCAGAGAGTTATGTTGTGATGCCATGTTGTATCTACGCATATCAAGTATAATGTGTGTATGTTTGAAATGCTTGGTATGTGTGGGATCCGACAAACTAGTTGTTTATCCTTGGCAGCCTCTCATATGGGGAAATGTAGTCTCGTGCTTCTGAGCGATAGTAGTCCGCTACAGCCCGGTTCACCGGAGTCCTCGCTAGCCCAAAGCACTACCGCTTGGACACTTGATCTGGCGGCATGTGTTTCACTTCGTTCCTATATGTCTGTCCTTCGGGAAATGTCACGCGGTGTTATTCGGAGTCCTGCCTAGCCTGCTACAGCCCGGGATACCGGTGTCCTGTTAGCGCAGTGCTACAGCCCGAATACATACGTTGGTGACCGACATGCTCGATGTGATTCATGTATGCCTGTCCCCATAGGTTAAGCGCCGCTTTGGTTCACGACTAGCCATGTCGGCCCGGGTTCTTTGTCATATGGATGCTAGCGACACTATCATATACGTGAGCCAAAAGACGCAAACGGTCCCGGGCCATGGTAAGGCGACACCCGTGGGAATACCGTGCGTGAGGCCGCAAAGTGATATGATGTGTTACATGCTAGATCGGTGTGACTTAGGATCGGGGTCCTGACATTTCGTTGCCGCGGTGATGCGATATACCAAATAGAGTTCCTCCACGCATAACTATAGAACCGCTGCCCTCTGCGTAGGTTCGTCCTCCCTGGTATACTCGACATCTACGCCGATGTACCGAGGGTACAAGCCACAAACCCTCTTCAAGATCCTGCTGATCATCTTGTCGGCTTCCTCAGGATTGCTAGTGCATACGACATCCAGCATTTCCTTGCCGTGGATGTCAACCTCCTTGAGGTGCACTTTGTAGACGTGCTTCTGACCTGGGACCTGAACATCGTCGACCTCCGTGCTCTGGTCGGACGTCTCACCATGGGGACGCTTGGCAGATGGTTCCTCCGCCATTACGCTCCTCCAGCGATGGCCGCCTTGACAAAGAGATTGTGAGGAGATGTTACTTGAGATGGAACGGCAATAGTGTTTTCGGAATTGAGCGGCTATGGAAGTGCAATTACCCTTTTGTGCCAAGGTCTGGATCGTGGAGGAGGCGTCTGGACGCGGCCTCGTCGTGGTAGTGAGGGCGGAAGACATGCGCTCATCATTGCTGTGCGTCGAGGCAACCGCCGAGTGGCAGTACTCGCGGTTGCCGGGAAAAAGCAACCGTCAAATCGTCCGATTAAGCACGTAAAATATGTTATTGCTCGCACCTTTCCCGACACACGCCGCTACTACCAAATGACCAATGCTGCACATACTTCACACATGTGGACCCAAAACCGGTAATCTCTGAGTACTATTCGCACCGATGCCTCTACTACCAAACTTCCCGACGCATCACTCTCACGTGCCCGTGGCGACACACGCTCGTAACTCTAAAGACTTCACAACCATGACTCTCTGAGTAAGTCTCCAGATGCATGCCCCTGCCACCACACATTCGTGCCTCACAGAGTTGATACCAGTGCCTCTAAAATTCCAACGTCGGTGCCTATAGAGCCTGGTGTTTCATGCCTCACACGTCTATTAAGATGCTATAACGAACAAAAAAAAGCCAGGCGACATGAATCTTGATACTAAAATCAGACCATCGAAGATTACAGACGGTTCCATCATTTCCATCTCTCCCACCTCCACTACTCTCTTCCTTCCTCTCTTCCACAGGAAAATCTCGAAACATTCCACACTCACACAAGGTCTCCTCCTACGTTCAGTACACGGGCCCAAATTCCGAGTAGAGTTCCCCTCGCAAAACAAACGCCACCATGCTTTGCCAACCACCCTCCCACTACGAGATACACACCGTCAAACGGTGCACCCAACGACACAAAGTACCCACCCGACGACAATGAAGCAAGGACTTCAACACCGCCGGCGGAGATCACAACAAAATAAAAGGAACGGACATAATAGACCCATGGAAGCGAGAAGCCGAACACAAGCAATCGAATGTAAATAACAATCTATCCCATTGCATTCCATTTTCCAGGGACAACAACCCTAGCCACCACAAAAAGCCGAGTTTTGCACTATCCAAAATCAACTTGTCTAAAAAATTGAAGTACCGTACACACGACATTTAATAGAAACGCTACTACTCCCTGCTACAAAATTTTCACCACACGATATGTGCTTAAAAGCACTACACCTGCCACATCACTAACTATAATACCTCAAACAATTCAAATACTTCGAGCATACTGAGAGCTCAAACTTGGTAATTACACCAGATTTTCTCTACCCGTTGTCCCTTGATTGTAACTATTTTCAAGATAAGTGCCTCGTGTCCGTCACAACAGTGTTTTTACTTCACTTCCTCCTGTACCAGAATCCGTGCCTCCTATACATTCAAAGCTCTGCCTCATGTGCGTACATCCACGTGCCTCGCATGACACTTGCCGTGACTCCTACAGGGCCCGTCGTGCCACACCCACGTCACTTCACAATAGTGGTTCTCTAACCGATTAGTCGGACCCATGCCTCTGCCAACACACTTTTGTGCATCCATAGAGTGCACACCCGTGACTTGAGAAAACACATGTACGTGCCTGTTGTGGATTCACCTTTTCTGCCTTCCTTGACTGAACCAACGTACCTCACATGCCTAAAGAAACATGCGCCGTGACTCTTACATCGTCCCACTGCCACGCCCGCGTCACTCCCGAGACTTCACAGCCATGCCTCTTTAACCGAGCATTCTAACACATGCCTCTCCCAACGCACTCTTGTACTACATCCACGGGGTTGATACCCGTGCCTCGAGAAGCAGCATGTTCGTACCTGTGTTGGCTTCATTTCCGTGCCTCCTATGCTTACATCCACATGCCTGTAGAACCTGCACTTCCGTGCCTCGTGTGCCTGCATCCACATGCCTGAAGAGAGGCTCCACTTCAGCACTACCACGTGACTTTGCAAACGTGCTACCTTCATTTCTGTGCCTACACGTACATGCACCCACATGCCTCAGATGTTACTCGCCCAGACTCTTACGTGCCCCGTAATGCCACACCCACGTGACTTCACGAACGTAGTTCTGTAACCGAGTAGTCGGACCCATGCCTCTGCCACCACACGTTTGTGCATCCAGAGAGTGCACACCCGTGACTTGAGAAAACACACGACGTCTACCGCTTTTGGATTCACCTTTTCGCCTTCCGGTGCTCGAACCAACGTGCCTCACGTGCCTAACGAAACATGCGCTATGACTCTTACATGGTCCCACTACCACGCCCGCGTCGCTCCCGAGACTTCACAACCATGCCTCTTTAACCGAGCATTCTAACACATGCCTCTCCCAACGCACTCTTGTACTACATCCACAGGGTTGATACCCGTGCCTCGAGAAGCAGCATGTCCGTGCATGTGTTGGCTTCATTTTCGTGCGTCTGCTGCTTACATCCACGTGCCTCACACGACACTGGCCTCCTGTGCCAGCGTCAACGTGCCTGTAGAACCTGCACTTCAGTGCCTCGTGTGCCTGCATCCAAATGCCTGTAGAAAGGCTCCACTTCAGCACTACCACGTGACTTCACAAACGTGGTGCCTTCATTTCTGTGCCTACATGTACATGCACCCACGTGCCTCACGTGTCACTCGCCCAGACTCTTACGTGCCCCGTAATGCCACACCCACATGACTTCACGAACATGGTTCTGTAACCGAGTAGTCGGACCCATGCCTCTGCCGCCGTAGGTTTGTGCATCCAGAGAGTGCACACCTGTGACTTGAGAAAACACACGTACGTGCTTGTTTTGGATTCACCTTTTCTGCCTTCCGTGCCTGAACCAACGTGCCTAAGTAGCTCCCGAGACTTCATAACCATGCCTCTTTATCCGAGCATTCTAACACATGCCTCTCCCAACGCACTCTTGTACTACAACCACAGGGTTGATAACGGTGCCTCGAGAAGCAGCATGTCCGTGCCTGTGTTTGCTTCATTTCCGTGCTTCCACTGCTTACATCCATGTGCCACACATGACACTGGCCTCCTGTGCATGCGTCAACGTGCCTGTAGAACCTGCACTTCCGTGCCTCGTGTGCCTGCATCCACATGCCTGTAGAAAGGCTCCACTTCAGCACTACCACGTGATTTCGCAAACATGGTGCCTTCATTTCTGTACCTACACGTACATGCACCCACGTGCCTCACGTGTCACTCGCCCAGACTTTTACGTGCCCCGTAATGCCACACCCACATGACTTCACGAATGTGGTTCTGTAACCGAGTAGTCGGACCCATGCCTCTGCCGCCATACGTTTGTGCATCCAGAGAGTGCACACTCGTGACTTTAGAAAACACACGTACATGCCTGTTTTGGATTCACCTTTTCTGCCTTCCGTGCCTGAACCAACGTGCCTCACGTGCCTAACGAAACATGCGCCGTGACTCTTACATGGTCCCACTTCCACGCCCGCGTCGCTCCCGAGACTTCACAACCATGCCTCTTTAACCGAGCATTCTAGCACATGCCTCTCCCAACACACTCTTGTACTACATCCACAGGGTTGATACCCGTGCCTCGAGAAGCAGCATGTCCGTGCCTGTGTTGGCTTCATTTCCGTGCTTCTGCTGCTTACATCCACGCGCCTCACATGACACTGGCCTCCTGTGCCTGTAGAACTTGCACTTCAGTGCCTCGTATGCCCGCATCCACATGCCTGTAGAAAGGCTCCACTTCAGCACTACCACGTGACTTCACAAACGTAGTGCCTTAATTTCTGTGCCTACACGTACATGCACCCACGTGCCTCACGTGTCACTCACCCAGACTCTTACGTGCCCCGTAATGCCACACACACGTGACTTCATGAACGTGGTTCTATAACCGAGTAGTCGGACCCATGCCTCTGCCGCCACACGATTGTGCATCCATAGAGTGCACACCCGTGACTTGAGAAAACACACGTACGTGCCTTTTGTGGATTCACCTTTTCTGCCTTCCATGCCTGAACCAACGTTCCTTTGTCACTCCCGAGACTTCACAACCATGCCTCTTTAGCCGAGCATTCTAACACATGCCTCTCCCAACGCACTCTTGTACTACATCCACAGGGTTGATACCCGTGCCTCGAGAAGCAGCATGTCCGTGCCTATGTTGGCTTCAGTTCCGTGCATCCGCTGCTTACATAAACGCGTCTCACACGACACTGGCCTCCTGTGGCTACGTCAACGTGCCTGTAGAACCTGCACTTCAGTGCCTCATGTGCTTGCATCCAAATGCTTGTAGCAAGGCTCCACTTCAGCACTACCACGTGACTTCACAAACGTGGTGCCTTCATTTCTGTGCCTACACGTACATGCACCCACGTGCCTCACGTGTCACTCGCCCAGACTCTTACGTGCCCTGTAATGCCACACCCACGTGACTTCACGAACGTGGTTCTGTAACCGAGTAGTCGGACCCATGCCTCTGCCCCCACACGTTTGTGCATCTAGAGAGTGCACACCCGTGACTTGAGAAAACACATGTACGTGCATGTTGTCGATTCACTTTTTATGCTTTCCATGCCTGAACCAACCTGCCTCACATGCCTAACGAAACATGCGCCGTGACTCTTACATGGTCCCACTGCCACGCCCGCGTTGCTCCTGAAACTTCACAACCATGCCTCTTTAACCGAGCATTCTAACACATGCCTCTGCCACCGCACTCTTATACTACATCCACAGGGTTGATACCCGTGCCTCGAGAAGCAACATGTCCGTGCCTGTGTTAGATGCATTTTCGTGCCTCAGGTTCTTACATCCACGTGCCTCACGCGACACTGGCATGTCCCGTGGTTCTCTAACTGCATGTAGAACCCACACTTCGGTGCCTCCTGTGCTTCCCTCTGGAAGTGCCTATAGAACCCACACTTTCGTGCCTCCTGTGCCTGCATTCACGTGCCTGTAGAACCTGCACTTATGTGCCTCGTGTGCCTGCACCCACATGCCTGTAGAGAGGCTCCACTTCAGCACTAACAGTCTCAACACTAAAAAAAATACTGTAGCACACAAAAAACCCAAGCCAACATAACGAATCTTGATGCTTAAACGGACGGTTGAAGATTAGTGATGGTTCGATGGTTTCCATCTCTCCCTCCCTCTTCTACTAGCTTGCTTCCCCTTTCGCAAAGTAAATCTCGAAACCTTCATCACCCCTGCACGCTCTCCTCCTTCCTTCTGCACACAAACACAAACACGAAATCGAGTTCGCGTCACCGGACAACCGCCACCGCGTTCACCAACCACACTCAAATCCGACAGACAAACAGCCACACTCTGCCCGCGACAACACCAATAACCCCGCCGGCTGTGGCAACTGATGGCGAGGACTTCAAAAGTGGCGGCGGAAATCGCAACAAAAAAGGAGCAACGACACAATAATCCGATGGAAGCGAAGAACACCACACAAGTAATTGAAAGTAATTATCATTCTATCCCACTCCATTCCACCGGGTAGATCGTAGTGATTTTTCCACTTCCAAGAACAGCAACCCTAGCCACCGCTACCAAGGAGTTTTCTAATAACCTAAATCAATTTGCCTAACAAATTGAACTAGCACAGAGATGAGATTTAATAGAAATGCTACTGCTCTCCGCCCTGGGATTTTTGCCATACGATTTGTTCTCAAAGGTAAATAACCTGAAACATCAGTAACTAGAATACGTCAATAGATCCAAACCCCGCAAGCATCCTGAGAGGCCAAAACTGATAACCGTACGACATTTTCTACATCCCTTGTCCCGTGAATGTAACCGTTTTTCAAATTAAGTGCCTCTGGTGTGAAATGCCGTGAACAAAGAATAGGTGTACCCTGTGCTTCTAGGGTAAAACAACCCGTGCCTCTCTATCCATGCAATTTTTTTTTCACACCACGCAGTTTTTTTTCTTGTGACACTCGACTCTGCTTCTAACACCTGCCCATTTTTTATGCAGCAATGACAAATCCTCACGAAGAAGCTAAAACCCAGCAAAATACTGACGAAGACCCTACTGAAGAGCATGCAATCCAGCAAGCTCCTGTCAAAGGTTTGAGCAAAAAGTCTCCACTGTCCATTCACAAAAAACTACATTGAGATATTAATAACTTAACTCCTATCCTTGACTACAATAACTTAACTATGTCTACAAATAAAACTACTTGCCACTTTATATATATTTTTTTATAGAAAACATTAAAAATGTTCGCACACTATCCTATTTTTAATTCAAAAACAGTTTAACTTACCCAATAAATCTTGAACTATCATTGATGATATTCCTCCAATTATGAAATATCACCTGCAGAGTGCATTTTTGTCTCGTAAAATGCTTCACCCTAAATTCACTACCCCAGCTGCACTCATAACCATAATTAATATTTTCTTCCATCCTCGATTAGCTCAATCAGTAACAATAGTAATAACCTATCTTAACCCAAGAAAATAAAACTAAAAATCCCCTTTGGGAGTTTCACATTCCTTATGCATAATCATGGAAGATATATATTTTAAATGTGTATCAACTATTTTTGGACAAAAAGAACATCCTTTTTTGTTACCTGGTCATTTTACAGGACATGAAGACGGTGATATTCAAAGCACAGAAACAGGCAGCATGTCTCCTCATTCATCAGAAAAGGACACAG
Source organism: Aegilops bicornis (assembly GCA_021605145.1). Taxonomy (NCBI): domain Eukaryota; kingdom Viridiplantae; phylum Streptophyta; class Magnoliopsida; order Poales; family Poaceae; genus Aegilops; species Aegilops bicornis. The sequence goes on from CM038673.1 coordinate 122,184,358, forward strand.
AACAAAACATGAGGAACAAACCACCTGCGGAAGAAATGATAACTTACACCAGGCTCAACAAGAATAAACATCTAGCAACAAGAAAAAAAAAGAGGAAATCAGATACACGCACTGTTTTTACTCCTGGAGCAAAAAGGCAAAGCAGATGTCCTCATGAAAGGACTTAGCGTGGAGCCATTGCTACAGGTTAGCTTAAAGGGGTTAAAGTGGACAAGGGACGCAAGAGAGTTTTATACTAGTTCGGCCCCTTATGATGAAGGTAAAAGCCTACGTCTAGTTGTGATGGAATTGATGGGGTTTCCATGACCAGGGAGCAAATACGCTTTGCCTGAGTCTCGAGTTGTTGTCTGTCGTTACGAACCGCCACTGGTCGCCCCTTATATACATGGGTTGACGCCGTGATAGAGTAGTCCCGAGCCGGCTCATAAACGTGTCCGGCTCGGTCTCCGCTCTTTCTACCTTACAATGCAAGTTACATATCAATGCCAGTTTATAGCTACAGGCCTTAAACCGGTTCTGGGCCTTGGGCCTTTACTTAGCGTCATCGTCTGTCTTCATGGGCTTCAAGTTAATCCGGCCTCTCCTGGCCGGTTTACGCCCAATAGTAATATCCTCAACATTAGGTCCCAGAATGATTTGAACTGGTTCAGGTCAGTCCTCAAGAAAACTTCGTCTTCAATATTTTCACATAATTATGTAAGCCGCCATGACGTCATCTTCCCAAATCGTGGTAAACCATCGTGACGTCATCTGTTTATAAAAAACTGTGTATGAAACATGTTCATTAATGGATCTCCGACAATCGAGGCGACAACTGCGCTTTCCAAATTTCTGGCTCCTCGATTTTCGCGCCTAACACTTATCCCTTGCCTTTATAAATAAGGCAGAGGGGTAATTTTCACCTTTCCCCCTCGTGCCTCTTTGCGTCGTCGTCTTCCTTGCGCCGCTCAGCCTTTGATGCTCCGCCGCCACCGTCGACCGTCGCCTCTGCTTCGACTCTGGCCGCTGCATCACCCTAAACGCACCAGAAAACTGCGGCGCCTCTCCGCTTCTTCATCAGCACTGGTAAGCTCTCTGCTCTTTCTGCCATAGATCTGTTCTAGGGCTTCGGTGTTCGTCAGTGTTCTTCGGTGTTTGTCAGTGTCCATTGCTTGTATAATAGGGCTTTGATCCAGACCTTGATAGTTATCCTGTTCAATGATAACTGTAGCTCTTTTTTCCCATCTAATGCGCCTTGCTAAAATAGAAGATCCCATCTGAACCTTCATCCACTGTTTCGGCACCACTCCTTAGGTCTGAATATATTTTCCTTTTCTGATATGCCGCAGATCCAAAATTGAAATACCAACTTGTGAAATATGTTTTCCTTCACTTATACATCTGCAGTATTGACTCTTCAATGTTTAGACTAGGCGGTCTAACTATTTAGAAAAATGACAACCCGGTATATACCATTAGTCCCCTTGTTGAACCGCCAATGTACTTCAACTTATAACCTTCACTAGTGTACTGTTTCACTGTTAAACTCCGGTTTGTAAATAGCTGACTCCGGTTTAGCAATATACTTACATCTTTGTATCACTGTATAGCTTTCCAGTGTAAATCTTAAACCAAAAATCATTATATTGTAGATCTTCATTGCCATGGCCAAACAAGTGTATGAATGCAATTGGGTCCCTTCTCGAGTGACTGAAGAACAGTTGAACAACCTAGTCAAAATGGGCGCTTTAAGTAAGAAAGATGTCTTTCACTGGAGGGTCCCTGGCCCGGAATGTCCTCCTACTCCCAAAGACGGAGAAGTTGTTGTTTTTGCCGATCACCTAAGCCGGGGTTTCAACCCTCCCGGTTCAAAATTCTTCCGGATGTACCGCCAACTTTCAATCGCCCACAAGACATCGGCCCTAACTCTGTAACCAACATCTCGCCACTTTCAAGTGTTTTGTGAGGTTTACCTTCAAGAGGAACCTACAGAGAGCTATTCAGGAATTGCTTTCATCCGAACCGTCGCCTGTAGTTCAAAGATGGACCTAACACAGAACTGGGCGGGATGGCGATTCAGAAAAGAAAACAAGTCACCTTTCCTCACGCCAATCTCCATAGTCACCCCCAAGAGTGGAACCAGACCTGATTTTACTGCAAGGATACATCTCCAGCCGATGAAAACCCCTTGCCGGGTTACCGTCCTGAACGTCTGAGCAACACACACCCTTTTCCTCAAAGGCTGACTGCTAAAGAGAGAATCAAATATGCTCCTCAACTATCCAAGCTTAGGGCCTTTATGGAAAACGGGTTGACAGGAGTTGATTTTCCACGCTGCTGGATAAGCTGGAGCATTTTGCCCTTGAGCCAACGCCCCGGTTTGATGTGTGAGTACACAGGGGATTTGAAGGATGCTCAGCGGCACATTGATATTCAGCTGACTGATGATGAGGTCACTGAAGCTGTAAAAACGATGTTAAACGAAACAGTAGGTCAGTTCGTGCTCAAACCGCCTACTTCCTTTCTCAAGGCCATCAACAAACCGCCAGCTGTAAGAATCATACCATATGCTTTATCTGAAATTGCTTCTGTCCAAATACTCTATGAAAATGTGATAATTTGTTGACAGGGCGATGATCCATTTTGGAACAAGAAACCTCCGCAAGAGAAACCGGTGAAGCCAACCCGCCAAAAGACCAAAGCTTTGAAAAGACCTGCCAACCGGAAGAGAACCACTGCATCCTCCGATCCACCGGCTGATGATGATGTGGGTAACCCGGATTTTGAGGTAGAACTTGACTTACATGGTTCATTTTTCATACGCCTTATTGAAGATGATTATTGTCAGGACGAGCTGAAGTCAGTCACGCCGATGCTGTAGAGGTAATCGTTCTTTCCTCCGATTCAAACCCTATGCCTTCACTAAAAACCCGTCGAGCAAACCGGAAAGTTAAATTTTATCCTCCTCTTGCTTACTTGGATCCGAACTTTCTTGTGAAGACACAACAGCACGAGGCACGCCGCACAACCCGGCATAGCGGCCAGGTAGTTACCTCCGCCGGTTTACCAAACAGTCCGGTTCGGAAACGTCGATCAGAGGTCTCTTATTCCCTTGACACTTCATGCCCTAAAGCGGGCTGCTTTCGTCAACCTCTTAATCCGTCTGATTCAAATTATTAGGGCTCATTCATCCTCTGGCGAGTCGTCAGCCACCAAACTTCCACCCCTCAAGACGTTTATTGGGTAAGTTATGCGCTTGCTTTATCCTTGATATGTGTTTTATACGCTATACTGACCTTCATATTTTACTTTTTCAGTGCTAAGCCCAGACCAAGCAAGAAGGCTCGGTTGAACACCCTAGTTGATGAAGATGTGGCTGCTAATCCGGAGAAGATTCCAGATCCTGAAGAGGCCAATACTGATGATATGTTGAATGACGCACCGCCTCAAGATCAGGACTTCGTTATTGAGCAGGCAGAAGTTGACATCACAGGCCATGCTGACGAGCCGACCAGTCCTATCCGAACTGACAAACCGGCAAGTCCAGCCAAGGATACTGACAAACTGGCCACTCCAGTATGAGCTGCCAAGGAGAAGGATGATGATGTTATGATTACTGGCATTGGCTATACGGATCCAGGGAATCCTGTCGCTTTGTCGAAGCATACTGCCAAAGAAGAATTTTCTGCAATTGGCAAAGGCAAATGGAATGCCGATCCGTCCACCTACGCCCATCTGAACACTCAAGACCTTCATTCCGGCTATCTGAACCGTCTGTACACCAACCGTGACTATGAAGCCGGCCTGGTCAATATGATGAAGAAAAATTTTGAGGTAACTTCCTATATGCTTCTCTTCTTGTATTGGTTTTTAGCTTATCAACTCCAATAGCCCCCAAGTGACGGTTTAAGATACTAATTTAAACCGGGACTTTAGTAAGTACTCAATGTGAGCCATAATGCATCTTATCTTCACTGAAGTAGCCCCCAAGGGCCGGTTTAACTTTATAAAGATGAACCGGGACTTTGTAAAAGAAACTCCCATGTCAAGATTTTTGAGCAAACATCCATTAGCCCCGAAGTGCCAAGTTGAATACTTGTATTATGCTTGGGACTTCTATAGAAAATGTATGATGAAGAGCAAATATGCATTAGCCCCCAAGTACCGAGTTGAATACTAGGATTATGCTTGGTACTTCAAATATGTACTGTCGCCTCATTATATAATTGTCTCTATGCAGGCTGAGTTGAGCAAGAAAGAAAGCCAAACCACTGACCTGCAGGAGAACCTTAAATCGCAACAAGCTGAAACCTCCAAGGCGAAGGAAGAGTTGATCAGCACTTTGGGCGCTATGGAGAAACTTAAAGCAAGCTTCAACAAAGAGTGGGCGGATTGGGAGATTGAGAAATCCGCTTTGGTGGAACGGGCTGAAAAAGCAGAAGCCGCTCTTAAACCGGTGGTTGATGAGCTGACCAACATGAAGCGGCAGGTGCATGCCATGACCGTCGCTATATTCGGTAAGCTCTTTGACTTACGCTTTCCATATATCCATGCAAATATTGTGCCTGTTTACTAACCCTTGTGATGATGCAGGAACTCGTATTAGCCACTTGGGATGTGATGTTCAGAAGAAATTGAAAGCAGCATATACTTTGATAGAGGAGCTGTATACCGGCGCACAGAGAATCATCTACACTGCTTCACACAATAACCCTCCTCCCACCTTGATCAAGGATATTTTACAAAGGTTATCTATGCTTCCTGGCCGGGTTGACGAGCTAAAAAATTCTGCTGCTAGAACGGGCGCTTTGGCCGCACTGACCTGGGAAAAAGCATGGGTTCCTGACTTTGATCCAGTTGAAGCAGCCCAAGATTATCCCAGCTTGAAGGAAGACGGAACAGAACTTGCCGAAGATGATCTTCGGATGATAAACCGGGAAGTGCGCCCATTGGCTTGTCAACTACTTGAAGAAGCAGACCTGTCGTACTATCAAGCCAGCTATGATGACAAGAACCAACGGATTGCTGCACCAATTCCAGAAGCTCAGAATCTTATCCCGCCAATCCGTAAGCACACTTATGCCCCTGACATTGAACCGCTCTACGCCGATAAGTGATGAAGCTGTATTCCAAGCTTTAATCGGGATTGACTGGCAACTGTTGATTTCAGCCACCGCGTAGGGAAGAAGAAGTTGAACCGGCAAGAAGATGATCCGCGAACCGTCAAAGCCAGCCGGTGACTAATCTCGAACCGGAGGCCGGTTTAGCCTGTTACATGTTGCGACATGTATTTTGAGAAAACAATGATCCTGTTGGGCACTGGAAAGCCTTGTAATAGGCTTAGTTAAAATATTTGTTCTGATATGCCTTCGCGCATATTTATCTGCAATTGATACTGGCTTGATTCATCATACATAAGATATGATCTACATATTCATTTGTCCAAGTTGTTTCTACAGACAAGAGTCTTAAAGCGCCCTGGCGGTTTACTGCTGCGCGGGTCATGATACCCATATATATATATAACCGAAGATGATAACTTAGGTTGTGACATATAACCAAAATGGAAATATATAATACCTGCAACCTTTATGCATGATGTTGGCTGGCCAACCTTGTAGCGGGGCTTATAACCCAAATCTTTTAGGAGAAAACCACTCCTGTTGATATAAGGCCGGTTTATAATGTAAACCGTTCCGGGTTATGATAAACACCGGTTTACTCCATAATAAAATTTTAATTGAAAATCAGACCGGGAAAATAGTCTCCGGACTATGATTTGATCGTGTACCGTCAATTTGTATCGATAAATGACCGGGTTGTTTAACACCGGTCTAAAAAGCAACAAAAAAATCTTTGTCAAAAAAGAGAACAGAACTCAAACAAAGGCAAATTAAAACCATTGTAGGCGAGGCTTTGAGACGATCAAGAGGTGTGACCATGGTTCGGACACAACCAAGCCCCCAAGAGGCGTAGCAATGGTTCGGGTTCGACCAGGCCCCCAAATGATGCTGTGGCATTACGCCGATCAAGAGGTAGAGCTATGGTTCGGGTTCGACCAAGCCCCCAAGTGATACTGTGGCATTGCACCGATCAAGAGGTGTAGCTATGGTTCGGATACGACCAAGCCCCCAAGTGATAATGTGGCATTGCGCAGATCAAGAGGTGTAGCTATGGTTCGGATACGACCAAGCCCCCAAATGATGTTGCGCATTGCGCCGATCAAGAGGTGTAGCTATGGTTCGGATACGACCAAGCCCCCAAGTGATGCTATGGCATTGCGCCTATCAAAAGGTGTAGCTATGGTTCAGATACAACCAAGCCCCCAAGTGATATATATAAAGCCTTTCAGAAGCTAAACCAAGGGGTAAACCGGACGCCGCTTTAGAAATAGAAGCTCCATGTAACCACACATGATGTAAGAAAACAACAGAAGCCCCGCTTTAGCTGAGGTTCCGGTTTTTTATATTGATCATAATATATACATAGTCATAATATGTACATAAGCAGAGCCTATAGCTCAAGTATATTAAGGCCGAAGATGAGCAATATTCCACGGCCGGTTGGTCTCCTCCTCCGATTTACGTAAGTCCTTGCGCTCTCAAACATCGATTAGGTAGTATGACCCGTTGTATAAATTCTTGCTGACCACAAAAGGTCCTTCCCAATGTGGGGATAACTTGTGCATATCCGTCTGATCCTGGATGAGCCGAAGCACCAAATCTCCTTCTTGAAAGGTTCTGGTTCTAACCCGGCGGCTATGATAGCGACGCAGATCTTGCTGATAAATCGCTGAACAGGCGGCCGCTATGTCACGCTCCTCATCTAACAGGTCGAGAGCTTCTTGTCGTGCCTTCTCGTTGTCAGCTTCAACATATGCCGCTACACGAGGTGAGTCATGACGGATGTTACTAGGAAGAACTGCCTCCGCTCCATAAACCATGAAGAACGGCGTGTATCCTATCGATCTATTGGGTGTGGTGTTGATTCTCCATAACACTAAAGGTAGCTCCTCAACCCAACAACCCGGCGTCCACTGCAAGGGAACCATAAGCCGGGGTTTGATGCCTCTCAAAATTTCTTGATTGGCCCTCTCCGCTTGACCATTGGACTGTGGGTGAGCCACTGACGATACGTCCAGCCGGATGTGCTCACGTTGACAAAACTCCTTCATGGCACCCTTTGATAGATTGGTACCATTGTCAGTGATAATGCTATGTGGAAAGCCAAACCGAAAAATCACCTTTTTGATGAACTGAACCGCCGTGGCCGCGTCACACTTGCTAACTGGTTCTGCCTCCACCCACATTGTGAACTTGTCAACCGCCACCAAAAGGTGGGTCTTCTTGTCCTTGGATCTCTTGAAAGGCCCGACCATATCCAGCCTACAAGTCGCAAACGACCAAGTAATTGGAATCATCCTCAATTCTTGAGACGGTACATGAGCGCGCCTTGAGAACTTCTGACAGCCATCACATCGTCTGGCCAAGTCCTCGGCATAAGCATGAGCTGCCAACCAATAAAAACTGTGACGAAACGCTTTGGCCACCAAAGATTTTGAACCGACGTGGTGACCACAGTCTCCTTCATGGATCTCACGCAAAATTTCACAGCCTTCTTCAGGAGACACACAACGCTGAAACGCCCCTGTCACACTGCAATGTTGCAGCTCTCCATTGATAATAGTCATAGACTTGGACTGCTGTATTATCTGCCTGGCCAATGTTTCATCCTCTGGTAACTCGCCCCGGTTCATATATGTGAGAAGGAACCGTCCAATCCAGGATAACATGAAGAGTCGCCACCAATTGACCTTCCGGATCAGGAATAGCCAAATCCTCTTCACCAGGGAGTTTGACGGACGGATTATGCAGAACACCCAAGAAGATATTAGGAGGAACCGGTTTACGTTGAGAACCCAGGCGGCTTAAAGCGACCGCTGCTTCGTTCTTCCGCCGGTCCACATGATCCACCTGATAACCTTTAAAGTGACCTGCAACAATGTCCACCTCACGACGATATGCTGCCATGAGTGGGTCCTTGGAATCCCAAGTGCCAGACACCTGTTGAGCCACCAGGTCCGAGTCACCGAAGCACTTAACTCGGCTTAGGTTCATCTCCTTAGCCATCCGAAGACCATGGAGTAAAGCTTCATACTCAGCTGCATTGTTAGTGCAAGGGAACATTAAACAGAGGATAACAAAACTTATCACCTCGTGGGGAAGTTAATACGACTCCAGCCCCCGAGCCCTCCAATTGCCTGGACCCATCAAAGTGAATAGTTCAATAAGTGTGATCCGGCTTCTCTTCAGGCGCTTGTAGTTCTGTCTAGTCGTTGATGAAATCCACAAGTGCTTGAGATTTGATCACTGTTCGGGGTATATACGTCAACCAGTGAGGCCTGAGCTCTATGGCCCACTTGGCAATCCCGCTAGTTGCTTCCCTGTTCTAGATTATATCTCCCAAAGGAGCAGAGCTGACCACTGTGATGGGATGACCTTGGAAATACTGCTTGAGCTTCCGGCTTGCCATGAAAACCCCATATACCAGCTTCTGCCAGTGTGGGTACCTCTGCTTGGATTCAATAAGTACCTCGCTGATATAATAAAACGGATGCTGAACCGGATACTCCTTTCCTGCCTCCTTGTGCTCCACCATAATAGCCACACTGACAACCCGAGCATTAGCTACCACATATAGCAACAATGGCTCCGTGTCAACCGGGGTAGCAAGAACCAGCGGGTTAGCTAGCTGCCGCTTTAAATCCTCAAACGCTTCATTCGCGGGCGCCACCTGCACGGGTTATCTGCTTTTCTTCAAAGATCGAGATACAAAGGAATGGCCTTCTCGCCAAGGCGGCTGATAAACCGGCTCAACGCGGAAATCCGGCCTGCCAAGCGTTGAACGTCATTGATACATTTCGGTTTAGCCAAGGAGGTGATGGCCTTGATCTTTTACGGATTAGCCTCAATGCCCCTGTTAGACACCAGAAAGCCCAAGAGCTTGCCTGCCGGTACACCAAAAACACACTTAGCCGGATTAAGCCTCATCTTGTAAACCCGCAGGTTATCAAAGGTTTCCTTTAAGTCATCAATCAACGTCTCCTTCTTCCTTGACTTGACCACAATATCATCCACATAGGCATGAACATTATGGCCGATTTGTGTATGAAGACAATTCTGCACACACCGTTAATAAGTCGCCTGGGCACTCTTGAGCCCAAAGGGCATGGACACATAGCAGAAGGCTCCAAAGGGGGTTATGAAGGCTGTCTTCTCCTGGTCCTTAACTGCCATCTTGATCTGATGATAACCGGAATATGCATCCAAAAAACTCAAACGCTCGCAACCTGCCGTAGCATCAATAATTTGATCAATACGGGGAAGGGCAAAAGGATCTCGGACAAGCTTTGTTGAGATCTGTGTAATCCACACATCCGCCAAGTGCCGTTCTTCTTAAGGACCAGCACCGGATTAGCCAACCACTCAGGATGGAAGACTTCAACGATAAAACCGGCCGCCAAGAGTCTGGCCACTTCTTCTCCAATAGCCTTGCGTCTTTCTTCATTGAACCGGCGGAGAAACTGCTTGACCGGTTTATACTTAGGATCGACATTAAGAGTGTGCTCAGCGAGTTCTCTCGGTACACCTGGCATGTCAGAAGACTTCCACGCAAAGATGTCCCGATTCACACGGATGAACTCGATGAGCGCGCTTTCCTATTTCAGATCCAAGTTAGCGCTGATGCTAACTGCTTGGACGAATCGCCAGGTACGAAGTCAACAAGCTTAGTCTCATTAGCCGATTTAAACTTCAGCACCGGATCATGCTCTATAGTTGGCTTCTTCAATGAAGTCATATCTGCCGGATCAACGTTATCTTTGTAAAACTTTAACTCTTCTGTGGCACAAACCGACTCAGCGTAAGCCGCATCACCTTCTTCACACTCCAGAGCAATCTTGCGGCTCCCATGGACGGTTATAGTTACCTTGTGACCCGGCATCTTAAGCTTAAGATAGACATAGCAAGGCCGTGCCATAAATTTAGCATAAGCCGGCCGTCCAAACAGGGCGTGATATGGATTTCTGATTTTCACCATTTCAAAGGTCAAAGTTTCTGATCTCGAGTCATGCTCGTCCCCAAAAGCCACCTCCAGAGCTATCTTACCAACAGGATACGCTGATTTACCAGGCACCACACCATGGAACACCATATTGGACGGTTTAAGATTTTATCTGTTAACCCCATGCGACGGGAAGTTTCATAATACAGGATATTGATACTGCTCCCTCCGTCCATGAGTACCTTTGTGAACTTATAACCTCCTACCTGAGGTGCCACCACCAATTCCAGATGACCCGGATTGTCAACCCGGGGTGGATGATCTTCTCTGCTCCACACAATCGGCTGCTCAGACCAGCGTAGGTAACGGGGCACCGCCGGTTCAACGGAGCTTACTACCCTCTTATGAAGCTTCTGGTCAGACTTGTCCAAGCTAGTGGTGAAGACATGATATTGCCCACTATTCAACTTCTTCGGATTGCTATGGTAACCCGACTGCTGCTGTTGCTGCTGATTACCCTGATTATTGTAGCCACCTTGGTTGCCCTGATTACCTTGATTGTTATGTCCGCCCTGATTACCATGGAAGCCTGAACCGGAATTTCCTCCACCATAACCCGGCCCATGAGAACCAGGGCCTGAGCCGCCACCGGGTCCGTGATCATACTCGAAAGCATTAGAATTTTTTGAATTCTTGCATGATGTAGCAGTCCTTCCAGAGGTGTGTGGTCGGCATCTTCTTCGTCCCATGTTTCGGGCAGGGCCGGTTCAATAGGTAAGATAGGCGGTCCGGGTTAGGGCTAGGTGCTCCACCGCGCTGGGGAGGTTTACCCTTGCACCGTTGGCCCTTTTCCTGTGCACTGGTATTGGCCACAAAGTCCATGATGTGATCCGCTTTACGTTTGCCGCCGTTTCCATGACCCGCCAGGTTGTGGTGCTACCCTTTGGCGTTGCCGCTCTTCTTTCCCTTCCCTGTCTTATCATCATCAGACTCGAGATCCTTGGTACTATCAGAGTCATCATACTTTACTAAAGCGGCCATGAGGGTTCCCATGTCATTGCAATGGCGTTTCAGCCATCCCAACTTCAACTTCAGAGGTTTAAACCGACAATTGCCTTCCAAGGTCAGAACTGCAGTATCCGCATTGATGCGGTCTGATGAATGCAAAATTTCCGAAACCCGGTGCACCCATTTGTTTGTTGACTCTCCTTCCTTCTGGACACAGGCAGCTAAGTCCACAATCGACATAGGCTGCTTACATGTATCCTTGAAATTCTGGATAAACTGGGTTCTTAACTCGGCCCATGACCTGATAGAATTCGCTGGTAAACTCTTTAGCCAAGTACGGGCCGTCTCTTCCAACATCATGGTAAAATAATTTGCACATGCCGCATCATCCACGTCCAGCATCTCCATGGCCATCTCATAACTTTCAACCCATGTCTCAGGGGATAAATCGGCAGTGTAATTCGGCACCTTGCACGGGCCTTTGAAATCCTTGGGCAGGTGCACGTTGCGCAACGCTGGTACGAGACACGGCACCCCCAAGGAACTAGAGGTGACTCCTGGCTCTACTGATGTGGTTGGACGAACCGGAGCAAGCTGACGGGCTTCATGCTGCGCCGCTAACTCTGCCTCCCTGCGAGCTCGAGCCCGGTCCACCGCCTCCTGAGCATCACCAGTGCCCCCTGCCGGGTTGTGGCCATGGGGTGGTTCGCGGTTCCGCTCATTGCTTGACACGGCCGGTTCATCCATACGCCTGCTGTAACTCCGGCTTGGACGGGGGGTGTAATGAATCCGATCACGACTGTATGTATAAGCCTCCTGTTGCACCAAGGCTGTTCGAAGAAGCTCGTTAACCCGACGCGTCCCGACCGCCCCCGGAGAATCGCCTTCAATTGGGATAGCCTCCAGCCGTGAAGTGGAAGCAACAAGATTGTCCATCGGAGTAGAGTAATGACCCGGTGCCGTTGGGACAGGCTGCGTCAAAATGTTGTTCTAACGAGGCGGATCCATCAAACGGGGCTGAATCGGCGCCCCCGCTCCAGGTGCCTCCGCCCGGTTTGCTACCGGCGGGTTACTGGTCCCCGCACCTGGGGTGTTAAAGAGGTTCCTAGCATCATAGACCGGAGGCAGGCGAGACTGGTGCCTTCTCTTTAGGACTTCGTGTGATGCATTCTGATCCAGCATAAGCCCGTAAGCCTGCGCATCCAAAGCGGCCCGCTCCTTGGCCATCCTGGTATCCTCAGCTGCCAAATCGGCCTTGGCCTGAGTAATCTGACCCTTTACTTTCGCTATTTCCGCATTGTGCGCATCCTGATCCGCCGGGTTAGCCTCCTCCATCAGTGTTGCCAACGCATCAAATAGATCAGATAAAACCTGAGACGGCGGCCGCACAGGGCCTCCTGTCCCGGCTGCTGTCGCCACTACTGATCCGGAGATCATTGCTGCTGCTGTCGAAGAGTGGAGCGCCAGCTGTGTACCGGCCATGAAGATTCCAACCCGGTTTGGCAGATCAGAGGGGTCCGGAATACTGTCGCCATCGGAACAGCCTCCAATCCGACCATCTTGTAGCTGATTCAACGACTCGGTCTCTCCGGTTGATGACTCGTCACCGGAATAGACGACGGTCTCACCACCAGATTTTGATCTGTCCTCATATTCCCCTCCATGGATGACTCCCATGAAGGCACGCTTTATGGCAGGCTTGACCCGGGCAGATCGCGCACGCTGAGCTGTTTCGACGAGGTCGGTGGAGATGTCCGGCTCATGGCCCGGCTCACCGATCTTTCAAATGAAAACGTGTATGCCACCAAAGGGGACCCGGTACCCGTACTCGATTGAGCCGGCCTCGGGGCCCCACCCTGTATCGTCGATGTAGAGCTTGCCGCGACGACTTTTGGTCATCCGGCCCACAACGTAACCCTTGAGTCCTTCGAAGCTGCCCTCCAAGAAATTGAAACCATCGTGCGATAGCCCCACGGTGGGCGCCAACTGTCGTGGTTTTGTCACGGCAGATGTCCTCATGAAAGCACTTAGTCGTGGAGCCATCGCTACGGGTTAGCTTAAAGGGGTTAAAGCGGACAAGGGTCGCAAGAGAGTTTTATACTAGTTTGCCCCCTTACGATGAAGGTAAAAGCCTATGTCTAGTTGTGATGGAATTGATGGGGTTTCGATGACCAGGGAGCAAATACGATTTGCCTGAGTCTCGAGTTGTTGTCTATCGTTCTGAACCACCGCCGGGTCGTCCCCTTATATACATGGGTTGACGCCCGTCGGGTTGCAGAGTCCCGAGCCGGCTCATAAACGTGTCCGGCCCGGTCTCCGCTCTTTCTATCTTACAATGCAAGTTACATATCAATGCCGGTTTATAGCTACTTGCCTTAAACCGGTTCTGGGCCTTGGGCCTTTACTTAGCGTCATCGTCTGTCTTCATGGGCTTCAAGTTAATCCGGCCTCTCCTGGCCGGTTTACACCCAATAGTAATATCCCCAACATCATCGACACTAGTACCTTGCAGCATCAGCCATTACCTCTAATGGTACTCCCGCCAACAGCACCAACCGCCACTATTAAGCAAAGGTTCAGATACCAACAACAAAGGTTCAGATACCAATGTTGATAATGATGACAGGGAACATGATGCAGATTTCATTCCTATAGACGGCGATGATGCCGAAGAGCATGACAACGACGCAGAACATGACGACGATGTAAAAACACACTTATGTACTAATTTTGAATACCACTATTAAGCACTCAGGATCTAACGTTCCTTTCTAACGAAACTCTTTCTTTTTGTCTTCTAAAACAAAACAAATTAGGATAGAAGGACAGAAAGAGGAGAAAGACAAGCGGAAAAGAATTGGCAGCACCAACAATTGACGAAGAACAGCAAGAAACAGACAAAGAGAAATGCCAAATCAAGGCAGGGGCAGCATTCGCTCATGTCAAGAAAGCATGGAATTTACTTAAAGACCGTCACAAGCAAGATATTAGGACGGCAGGATTTGGCAGCATAGAGAACTGTAAAATAACGGGCTCCATCTGCAGACCACTTGCAGCACACATCTACGACAACCTGGACACAGAAACCATGACAATAACCTTCGGTGATGGTACCGAAGACAAGAAACTCAAGATTACCAAGGAAGCTATACACAAGGTGTTTGGATACCCAAATGGCACGGAAAAGTCAGCACCAAGGCCAGCGAAGAGCCCAACTTCAATGGAAAAACTGATGTTAGACCTTGGCTTCAAAAATACAAATTTTAGGCCAAAAGAACTGTTCACGGAGCTAAATAAATTGGTGGAACTAGATGACGAACAGTCAAACAGGAAATCAGTTAAAATATTTTTCCTTATTTTTTTCCACAACGTTGTCTGCGGGTCAAGCGCTGCTATCTTCGACCGACAAGCTATAATGGTAGAGGACATGGACTATCCAGAGATGGCAAAGATGGATTTCTGCGAGGTAATCGTCGAATGTATAAAGGAAGGAGCCAAGATATGACAGAAACACATAAATTTTCCTCGGGAAGAAAAGAACAAAAAGCATGTCAATGGTTTGGCACAGGGGCCAGTAATCATGTACCTCGACTCCCTGCTGCTGCCAACCGACACAAAAGAAATGCGGAAGATTGCAAAGACAATGGACAAGACCTCATTACCACGAGAAAACCATCTTAAAGAGAGTGACCTAGCGAAAATAGCTAGAGCAGACATGAAAAGGGACGGAAAAGCACGACCAGATGACTATGAATTTGGCAAAATACAGGTATAGCTATATTGTACATAAATCAGTCCTTCCCTTTTTGAAAACAGTTTCCATTATAATCAACTACATTCCACCAAAATGATGCAGACATGGAAAGGAACGGCAGAGAGGATCTTCTATGCCAACACAGCATCAACTTCGTCTTCAATTCGCAAGATAGCGGGAGAACATCGCAAACAACAGCAACACCAGAACACAACCAAACTGCTACCACCTCCACCCAAACGCCGACGTGAACCACGCGCGGCACCAGTGGAAGCAGGGAACCAAACAAAAGCATCAGCACAGGAGCAGAAGAAAGATTCCAAAAGATAAACAAATTGTTGGAAAAAGTACTCCATGAATCAGAACAGATACCCGCTGAGGGAGTCCTGGACTAGGGGGTGTCCGGATGGCCGAACTATCATCTTTGGCCGGACTCCAAGACTATGAAGATACAAGATTGAAGACTTCGTCCCATGTCCGGATGGGACTTTCCTTGGCGTGGAAGGCAAGCTTGGCGATACGGATATGTAGATCTCCTACCATTGTAACCGACTCTGTAACCCTAACTATCCGGTGTCTATATAAACCAGAGGGTTTTAGTCCGTAGGGACTAACAACAATCATACCATAGGCTAGCTTCTAGGGTTTAGCCTCTCCGATCTCGTGGTAGATCTACTCTTGTACTACCCATATCATCAATATTAATCAAGCGGAGTAGGGTATTACCTCCATCGAGAGGGCCCGAACACAGGTAAAAACATCGTGTCCCTTGTCTCCTGTTACCATCTGCCTAGACGCACAGTTCGGGACCCCCTACCCGAGATCCGCCAGTTTTGACACCGACATTGGTGCTTTCATTGAGAGTTCCTATGTGTCGTCACCTATAGGCCCGATGGCTCCTTCGATCATCAACAACGACGCGGTCCAGGGTGAGACTTTCCTCCCCGGACAGATCTTCGTATTCGGTGGCTTTGCACTGCGGGCCAATTCGGTTGGCCACCTGGAGCAGATCGAAAGCTACGCCCCTGGCCATCAGGTCAAATTTGGAAGCTTGAACTATACGGCCGATATCCGCGAAGACTTGATCTTCAACGGATCCGAGCCACAGCCAAGCGCGCCGCACTGTCTCGATGGGCACGATCTAGCTCTGCCGCCGAACAGTGTCCTGGAGGCTGCACCAGTGCCCGCTCCGACCCTTAATCCGGAGCTGGATTCCCCGATCAAGGACGAGTGGTTAGACACCGCCTCGGGGGCTACGATCTCAACGGCGATTGAGCCGAACTCTATCCCTGTCCTTTGCGAAGACCGTGACTCCAGGGTGCCGGACTCCTCTCTGGACTCCGAACCCTCCGCGCCCCTTCCAATTGAATCCGATTGGGCGTCGGTCATGGAGTTCATTGCCGCGGACATCTTTCAGCACTCGTCCTTTGGCGACATCCTGAATTCACTAGAGTCTCTCTCTTTATCCGGAGAGCCCTGGCCGGACTACGGTCAGGAAGGCTGGGATGCGGACGACGAAGAAATTCAACGCCCACCCACCACCCACTTTATAGCCACTGTCGATGATTTAACCGACATGCTCGACTTCGACCAAGACATCGACGGTATGGATGACGATGCCGGAGATTTACCAAGACCCAAATACCATGTGGCAATTTGGAAGGCCACCTCGTCATACGACATATACATGGTGGACATCCCAAAAGAAGGGAACAGCGATGGAACAGCGGAGGATGACCCCTCCAAGAAACAGCCCAAGCGCCGACGTCAGCGGCGCCGCTCTAAATCCCGCCACAGCAAAAACGGTGATTCTGGCACGGAGATAATAACACTCCGGACAGTGCCGAAGACAACCCCCTCTAGCAGGACTCAGCGCAGGAGGAGGGAGAAGCAAGTCCGCGCAACAAAGGCGCGTAAAGAGAGGTAGAGGACGATAATTATGCGCCTCCCTCCGAAGATGAGGCAAGCCTCAATGACGCATTTAATTTGTCGTGGCCCGAGGATCCCGCCAACAGGAGCGTTTCAAATGCAGGCTTATGGCCACGGCAAGCAGCCTCAAGAAAAGCAGCAACAGCTTAGAGCTGACCAAGACCTGCTAGGTGACAGATGGATCAAGTCCTTGTAGTCAAGAGTATGAACTCGAACGCCCCTCCAAAAGCTACCCCAAACGCAGGCCGTTGCCTCGATCAGAGGAGGAAGCACCCAAGTCACCAACAGACGACATGGCAGATCGCCACCCTGCGGGGCGGCTGCAGAAGCCTTTCGGCCCTCCGCTCAAGCCACACCCCGACGCTGCTCAAAAAGTACCAAGGCATGGGAAAACGCGCCGGACTTGCGAGATATATTGGAGGATAAGGCAAAACATACAAGATCGATCTACGGATCGCGTGGGCGCCCCACGACACGTGATGATAACCGTCACGCCGGATACAGCAAATCCGGTCGGGCCAAACACAGTAGATAAAGCTCATATGAGCTACGTTGTGATATAGCCCAATACAGAGGCGCCGCACACCCACTATGCTTCACAGATGAAGTAATGGATCATCAAATCCCCGAGGGCTTCAAACTCGTAAACATCGAATCATATGATGGTACCACAGATCCTGCGGTCTGGATCGAGGACTATCTCCTCCATATCCACATGGCCCGCGGTGATGATCTACACGCCATCAAATACCTCCCCCTCAAGCTTAAAGGACCAGCTCGGCATTGGCTTAACAGCTTGCCAAAGAATCAATTGGTTGTTGGGAGGACCCGAAGCCGCATTCCTTGATAACTTCCGGCACATATGTGCGACCACCGACGCCGATGACCTTAGCCATATAATTCAGCAGCCAGAAGAATCGGCCAGACAATTCTGGACATGGTTCCTAACAAAGAAAAATCAAATCGTTGACTGTCCGGATGAAGAGGCCCTTGCAGCCTTCAAACATAACATCCACGACGAGTGGCTTGGCCGGCACCTAGGACATGAAAAGCCGAAATCCATGGCAGCCCTCAAAACACTCATGACCCGCTTTTGTGCAGGAGAGGATTTCTGGCTAGCTCGTAGTAACAACTTGACCAAAAACCCTGGTAGTTTGGATACCAAGGACAGCAATGGCAGGTCGCGTCACAACAAGAACAAGCGCCGCATAAACGGCGACAATGATGAAGATACGGCAGTCAATGCCGGATTCAGAGGCTCTAAACCCGGTCAGCGGAAGAAGCCATTCAAAAGAAATACCCAGGGCCCGTCCAACTTGGACCGAATACTCGATCGCTTGTGCCAAATACATGGCACCCCCGAAAAACTAGCCAATCATACCAACAGGGATTGTTGGGTGTTCAAGCAAGCAGGCAAGCTAAGTGCCGAAATCAATGACAAGGGGCTGCATAGCGATTATAAGGAAGAGCCCCGGCCGCCGAACAATAGAGGACAGAAGGGTTTCCCCCCACAAGTGCGGACGGTGAACATGATATACGCGATGGAGCCAGTCGCCCCGAAGTTCAACCCATGGTCCTCCTGCCCGATCACCTTTGATCGAAGGGACCACCCCACTAGCATCCGTCACGGCGGTTTTTCCGCATTGGTTCTTGACCCAATTATTGACGGATTTCACCTCACTAGAGTCCTGATGGATGGCGGCAGCAGCCTGAACCTGCTTTACCAGGATACAGTGTGCAAAATGGGGATAGACCCCTCAAGGATTAAACCTACAAATACGACCTTTAAAGGCGTCATACCGAGTGTACATGCCAATTGTACGGGCTCAGTTACACTCGAAGTGGTCTTCGGATTCCCGGATAACTTCCGAAGCGAAGAGTTAATCTTCGACATAGTCCCGTTCCGCAGTGGCTATCACGCACTGCTCGGACGAACCACATTTGCAAAGTTCAATGCGGTGCCGCACTACGCATACCTCAAGCTCAAGATGCTAGGCCCTCGACGAGTAATCACGGTCAATGGAAACACCGAACGCTCTCTCCGAACGTAGGAGCACACGGTGGCCCTCACGGTGGAGGTGCAAAGCAGCCTCTCACAGCAGTCCTCGAGTCCGGCCACTAAACATCCGGACACTGCCAAGCGCGCCCGGAGTAACCTACAAAAAGACCACCTGGCACGATTCAAGCACGCGTAGCAATCCGGTCCCAACCCCAGCCCTCGCGAAATTGCGAAGCCAGTACTACGCGTACATAATTACGCTCTGGAGATACCATGGGCATAAGGGGAGGGGCACGACCACGGCACACCCAGAATGCGGCTCAACCGCACCAGGGGCTCCCAATTGTGTCATTCTTTTTCTTTTTTCTTCTTACTTTCAGGACCCTGTTCTCCAGAAGACCTGTCGGGCATTCGCGCCGAATAAACGATGCAACAGCCAGGGAAGCAGAAATTTGCGTTGAGTGTCCAGGTGGTCTTTACTACGAGCATTATACCTGTTTTACATACCATCCAGACTTACCCTCGGAGGGGACATGTTAAATAGTCCCATCCCTTGCTTATCACACAATTTGTATCATTACGCTTTTATTTGCGCTTTCTTTTAATAACCAATATATAGCTCTTGCCTATTATTGCCTTTTTTACCTATATATATGTTCATTTCATGACATGTTGCACCCGTACACTTTGGTACGGCCAATACACCAGGGGCTTAAGTACCCCAAAAATTATGGTGTGATAAGTCCGAACACTTTCACAAGTGCGGCACCCCGAACTTATAACATTATATGAATCGGCTCCAAATCATGTCTTGGGTCAATAGTTGGGTTTGCTCGGCTCCCGTGTTTTGGTACCTTACGTTCCGTTGTATCGGCTAAGGTAGCACTGGGAGAGCCACTGCGATTGTGCCCCGGTTGAGCTGGGTTGAGCACCTCAGTGGAGAAAGCTAAAACCGACCGTCATGATAGGGCGAGAGCCGGTCGCTGTTCGAAAGGTTTTTTCGGGTCCCTAAAGACTTATGCCGCTTAGAGCAAGGAACCGGAATTGTCCGGCCAAGGCGTGGGTAGCGCCCCGAACACAGTCTTCCGAATACTAGGGGCTTCGCCGAAATTTAAAATTATAGAATTCTATGGCTAAGTGAGAGAGTTCAAGCATTATAAGTCCGGTTGCCTTGTTCGTTGCGTTGAGCGCCTCCCTCGATGGACCCAAGAATGGGAACAAGATCGCTCAAGTTTATCCCGAAAACCCCAGCACGCGTGGCATGGGGGCTGAAGCCAATGACTTGCCATCTCTCAAATTTGATAAACGGCCACACAGAAGGTAATATTTTAAATTAACAAGCGTTGCTTAGCGCATATGAACAAGTTTTCAGCGTACAGGATAACAAATGCGAGTCTATTCAAAAATTACATCTTTGGAGCACTCATCCGCTATACGGCGGGCACCCTTCAGGAGGCCCTCATAGTACATTTCGGGCGTGCGATGCTCCTTGCCCTTCGGTGGCCCATCCGTCACAAGCTTCTCCGCACCTAGCTTGTCCCAGTGCACTTTAGCACGGGCAAGGGCCCGACGGGCACCTTCAATGCAGACGGAGCGCTTGATGACTTCAATCCATGGACAAAGGCCCACCACCGCCCTGACTAAGCCGAAGTAGCTCCGAGGCATGGCTTCCAATGGCCACAACCGAACTATGAGGCCCTTCATGGCCTGTTCGGCGACCTTGTGGAGCTCGACCAGCTGCTTTAGCTGGTCGCTCAGGGGCACCGGACGTTCGGCCTCAGCATACTGAGACCAGAACACCTTCTCCGTCGAGCTCCCCTCGGCACGGTAGAACGCGGCAGCATCAGACACACTACGGGGCAGATATGCGAATGCTCCTGGAGAGCTCCGAATCCGGGTATGTAATAGGTAATTCACTTTCACATGCTTGCTTTGCATAAAGAATGCCTTACCCGCCGCTATCTTCTTTAATGATTCAATTTCTTGGAGGGCTTTTTGGGCCTCGGCCTTAGCAGCTTTGGCACTCTCAAGAACCGACGCAAGCTCGGACTCTCGGGTCTTCGAGTCACACTCCAAACCCTCGTGTTTTTTCACGAGAGCCTAGAGCTCTTGCCGTACCTCCGCCAGCTGCGCCTCCCCCTTCTCTCGCTCGGTGCGCTCCGCGGCCGCTTTGTTTTCGGCACGGACACCGCTTCCTTCAGGGTCGCCACCTCGTTCGTGGCCCCTGCAGTACCCATGTTATCCTGTTATTTTTTGCAACCGAAACCTTTCTATAAGGTATTTCTTTAATAAGGTATTGCTTACCTTCCTTGTCCTCTAGCTGCTTCTTGGCAAGGCTGAGCTCGTTCTCGGACCGCTCGAGGCTCTGCTTCAATGCATTGACCTCCGCAGTCAAGGTCGGGCAGAGGTTAGCACAAGAACCTGCATTCCCATATTGACATACTTATGTTAGACTCCTGCGTATATCTTTTTAGATCCTTAGTCCGGCTTTTCTTTCCGAACACCGAACTAAGCATCAGGGGCTACTGTCTATGCGGTAATATTTTTACATATTCTAAACTTACCTCAAAGCCTGTTAGAGGGATGGTACAGGCTTCGGTCAACCCGCTCTTGGCGGACTGAACTGTCCGGATCACCGCACTCATAACAGTGCGGTGCTCCTCCTCGATGGAGGCGCTGTTAAGCGCCTCCTGTAAGATATCCGGTGCCTCCAGTTGGAAGGAGGACACCGGCGGCTTACCCTTATTACGAAGGGACCGCTTGCCGGACTCCGGAACCGCTGAAGGTTCCGGCATGGAGTCCGGACGAGGGGCGGGCTTAGAGCCCCTGGGGGTCTCGCCCCCACGTGCCTGGAGTCCGGGAGGTTGCCTTGCGGCGCCTCCTGCGCCACCTCCTCTTGACCAGGCCCCCCTTGGGGCCCTACCTCGGCGTCGTCCGCAGCGTGAGGTGAGGAGGCGGCCGGAAGTGAAGTACTCTCCATTTCCGATGAACCCAGGGACCCGCTCGTCGAAGCGGCGAGCTCGCCCTTGGGCGGGCTGCATGATTGTTCAGCATTAGAGAACACTATGCAATGATAAAAAAAGCCATGGGTATCCGGACACTTACGATCTCGCTAGGGGCTTGGCCCTTATTGGCCACTCCTCCTCGTCGTTGTCGACGTTGCTGGAGAAGTCCGGAGGAAGGGTCCTTCCCTTCTTAGACCCTCCGGCCTCCCCAGTTGGGGTGGCCTTCCTTTTCCTCTCCTCCCCCACTGGGGGAGAGGCTTCTTCTTCCTCCTCCTCGTTCTCAGGAGAAGATTCTGTTTCAGAATCTGACAGCATCTGGCGTCGGGAGCTCCTTTGAGTTCCCGTGGCCTCCTTCTTGGCCTTCTTCTCCGGCACCACATGGGGTACCGGAGCCAGCAGCCCCGTCAATCGGGCGTCCGCTGGGTCTTCCGGCAAAGGAGCGGGACAGTTAATCTATCCGGACGCCTTCGCCAGTCTGCCAAAGATTAGGAGTTTTAGATCCCACATAGAGTCAATCTATGAAAAAAGAGTCCCGTAAAGGGTAAAATAACTTACCTCGCCGGCTTGACGCTGTGAGTTGTATCCGCGATCTTCAGTAGCGGATGAGGGAGCCTCGGCGCCCTTGAACAGCACCTTCCAGGCATCTTTGTACGTAGTGTAGAAGAGCCTTTTTAGAGTTGAGTGTTGTGCCGGATCGAACTCCCACAATTTGAAGGCCCGTTGTTGGCATGGGAGAATCCGGCGGATGAGCATCACCTGGATTACGTTGACAAGCCTAAGATTCTTGTCCACCAGGTTTCAGACGCATGTTTGGAGTCCGGATAGCTCGTCCGAATTCCCCCACGTCAGGCCTGTCTCTTTCCATGATGAGAGCCGTGTGGGGAAGCCAGATCTGGACTCGGGGGCTGCCGCCCATTTGGGGTCGCGCGGCTCGGTGATATAGAACCACCCCGATTGCCACCCCTTTATTGTCTCTACGAAGGAGCCCTCGAGCCATAGGACTTTGGCCATCTTGCCAACCATGGCGCCTCCGCACTCCGCTCGACGGCCGCCCACTACCTTCGCCTGACATTGAAGATCTTCGCCATAAGCCAAAGTGGGGCTGGATGCAGAGGAAAGCCTCGCATTACCACGATGAACGCCGAGATGTTGAGGATGAAATTCGGGGCCAGATCATGGAAGTCCAGGCCGTAGTAGAACATGAGCCCCCGGAAAAATGGGTGAAGTGGAAAACCTAGTCCGCGGAGGAAGTGGGGGAGAAACACCACCCTCTCATGGGGCCTGGGGTTGGGATGAGCTGCCCCTCGTCGGGTAGCCGACACGCGATGTCACCAGACAAGTATCCGGCCTCCCGCAGTATTGTGATGTGCCCGTCCGTGACGGAGGAGGCCATCCACCTGCCTCCCGCTCCGGACATAGTTGGAGAAGGTTGAGGTGGGGTGTGCGGACTTAGTATTTGGAGCTTTCAGTCTTGTGAAATGGATGAGCAAAGGAGGAAGAAGGCGAGGTGAAAGAGGTGGATCCTTATCCCCTTATATGGACGGACGAAGCTATGCGTCCCCCGCCAGCCTGGTAAAACTCGCTTATCTCCCAAGCGCCATAATCAAGGGCGCGGATGGGTTACCCACGTCCGTATTGATGATAATCCTGGAATAAGGGGGCACGATCTATGCTTTGATAAGGGGGCGTGTGATGTCACGCCGCGTAATACGTCAGCAGATCTGTGCAAAAGTTATTCTCTCTACGGTAGTATGTGGAACTTGTTTTGCAGAGCCGGACACTATCCTGGTGTTCAAAACCTTCTATGAAGAATTCGGAGGAGGAACCCGCCTTGCAATGCCGAAGACAATATGCGCGCCGGACTCGTCGTCATTGAAGCCTGGTTCGTGGGCTATCGAGGGAGTCTGGACTAGGGGGTGTCCAGATGGCCGAACTATCATCTTTGGCCGGACTCCAAGACTATGAAGATACAAGATTGAAGACTTCGTCCCGTGTCCGGATGGGACTTTCCTTGGCGTGGAAGGCAAGCTTGGAGATACGGATATGTAGATCTCCTACCATTGTAACCGACTTTGTGTAACCCTAACCTATCCGGTGTCTATATAAACCGGAGGTTTTAGTCCGTGGGGATCTAACAACAATCATACCATAGGCTAGCTTCTAGGGTTTAGCCTCTACGATCTCGTGGTAGCTCTACTCTTGTACTACCCATATCATCAATATTAATCAAGCAGAGTAGGGTATTACCTCCATCGAGAGGGCCCGAACCTGGGTAAAAACATCGTGTCCCTTGTCTCCTGTTACCATCCGCCTAGACGCACAGTTCGGGACCCCCTACCCGAGATCCGCCGGTTTTGACACCGACACCCGCAGTAACCACCAGGGTTGAAAAACAACGCAACGAAAAGGAAAAGATTTTGGATGAAAAAAACAAGAACCTAGTCGTGCAACAAACAATTGCCCTGATGGATTCATTTGAACAACTCAGACAATTTCAGGACATAGTTTGCACAAGGTACCTGACAGACAACGCGACCTTGTAGACACTAGAGCAAGCAGATCCAGCAGCCTCAAGTAGACTAGCCGATGCCAACCGCATGAATGAAATCGTAGCCACAACAGAACCGAGAGAAAGGAGTAAAAAAGAAAGAAGAAGAAGACGAAGAGAGGAAGAGAAGAACAAAATCAAGGGACATAGGCATTGACAAGAACAAGATAAAGTGGCAAAAACAGGTAAGTAAATTCTAATGCATGGTGCCATACGCACCCTAAAGCAAACCCCTATTTTCATACCTAAACTAAAAAGAACTGCCTCAATGCTTTCAGGAACGTACCAATAGCACGCCAGGCCAAGATGAACTCCGACAGCAGGATGGTGTCAACAACCCCAAAAACACGAGTGAACGCAACAAACAAAGCAATCTCACAACAGACAATGCTACAACAACAACTACCCCAACACAAGCACAAGATACGATCGCCGTCAGAACCTGTGAAGAGGTTAGTATGAACATCCATTTTTCCTTTCAAAACCGGATAGAGTTATAAGTGAACTGACAAACCTCCAATAAAATATAGGCTCAGCTGAAGAACAATCAAGTTAGCAGGCCTGCCAACCAAATGCAAGAGCCTAACCCATAATCAACTGTTAGCATAACAAACGACAAAGAAGAAGAGAACAACGAAGAGGAGGTAAACTTCCATAGCCCACTATTACCCACACCAAAAACTCATAAATGGCAGGAAAGAAAGTGAACCGCAAATTCATATTGTTTGATCTCCAGGTATCACAAGCACTGCAAGACCAAGAGACAACCCGTGTTGAAATTGAACCCCATAGTGAACCTCAAACAGAGGAAGGCGTCACAGAACAGGAACTTTGTGTACAAATGATTTCCAGCGCCACAACATTGCAGATCACCATCACGAGTACAAAGGAGAAAGCGCAAGACATCCCAGCAGACGAGAAACAAGAGACTGTTATACCTGACAAAGAAACAGTAGATGCCGGCACAAATAACCCAGTCATCAACACGGAGGTAAAAATTCAACAACAACAACCACTTCTCAAAATATTTTTATGATGTCTGAACTACCTAGTACACCCCGCCACATCAATACAAAGATTATAAGGGATGTCTCACCCTTTTCTTTGAACAAATGCAGGAAACAGATGAGTATGCTGATCTTGAAGATCAAGAACTTCAAACGAAAATATCTAAAGAGGTGAGGTTACAAAACTCAGAAACAAATGAAGTTCAACCTATAATTTCAATTTTTATTGAACAGGAAGAGGAAGCAAGCAAAAGCACTGGCATAGACATTCAACAAGAAAAACTAGAGGACAACACGAGACAAGGAGAAGCCGTAGTACAAGCGAGACTGTCTGCAACTCCAAAGATAGAGGTCTTGTAAAAAAATTATAACTAAACAGTCAGAAATGCACCCATTTCTTAAATATTTTTTGTGTTGGTGCAGACACAAGAAGCTCAAGAAACCATCAACAATCAAGACCATCAAACACAACCAGAGGAGCCCAATGAAGAACCCAAACATGTTCTTCAAACGATAGACAATAATGCCACTGAAGACCAAGCCACAAAAAATTCACTCACCAAACAACAGGTACCAGAGACAGTGGCAGCGTCAACAACTGAAAAGGTAAACTTACGAAACCTGCAACGATGAAATTATAAATTTGCAGCATGCACAATCAAATAAACTACAACCTACCACATTTGTATGCACTCCAATGGACTCTCACTTTGCCGCCTCTATGTTTGAACAGCTGCAAGAAAAAAACAAGGTCAGTGACGGTGAACAGTAAAATAAAGAGCAAGAGAAGGACCCAAAACCACCACTGAACGAAGAATCAGTAGTAACAACAACAAATGCAGAGGTGAAAACACATAAAACCTCTTCATGAACTTATAGTTCAAAAACACGCATTTGACATTTCACTACTTTCTGCATAGCAGAGAGAGGAGACCAATGAAGAAAGGGAACATGTTCTCCAAAAGGCAGCCATCAACGTAACAGAAGACCAAGCCCAAAAATATTCACTCACCGAAAAACACGCAACAGAGACGACAACAGCAACAACAAATGAAAAGGTAAAGTTACATACGTGTCGGCGTTCTGGGAACGGGGGTCCCCAGACTTCCCTGTCTGCGGCCTGCGGCGTGGATCAAGTGGGGACCCAGTGCTGCCCAGCTTCATCAGCTCAAGCTCAAGACCCTTGCGAGGGGCCAAGCCTCGCGGGGCGGACGACAGGAAGCTTCCTCAGGAGCAGCCTCATGAGGCAGGCTCGTGCACAGGAAGAAGACCATGGCTCGTCCCTTGCGCTAGGCTGGGGCGAGGAGACACCAGAAGCTGAGCTCTTTCAGGAACCCCAAGAGGGCCTCGACGACCGCGCCGGTGGCAGAAACTATTTGGTAACACTAATTCCTCAGGAGCAAGCTTACGCTAACTGAGGGAGTCCTGGACTAGGGGGTGTCCGGATAGCCGAACTATCATCTTGGGCCGGACTCCTAGACTATGAAGATACAAGATTGAAGACTTCGTCCCATGTCCGGATGGGACTTTCCTTGGCGTGGAAGGCAAGATTGGCGATACAGATATGTAGTTCTCCTACCATTGTAACTGACTCTGTGTAACCCTAACCCTATTCGGTGTCTATATAAACCGAAGGGTTTTAGTCCTTAGGACGAACAACAATCATACCATAGGCTAGCTTCTAGGGTTTAGCCTCTCTGATCTCGTGGTAGATCTACTCTTGTATTACCCATATCATCAATATTAATCAAGCAGGAGTAGGGTATTACCTACATCGAGAGGGCCCGAACTCGGGTAAAAACATCGTGTCCCTTGTCTCCTGTTACCATCCGCTTAGACGCATGATTCGGGACCCCCTACCCGAGATCCGCCGGTTTTGACACCGACATTGGTGCTTTCATTGAGAGTTCCTCCGTATCGTCACCTATAGGCCCGATGGCTCCTTCAATCATCAAGAACGACGCAGTCCGTGGTGAGACTTTTCTCCCGGACAGATCTTCGTATTCAGCGGCTTTGCTGCGGGCCAATTCACTAGGCCATCTGGAGCAGATCGAAAGCTACGCCCGCCATCGTGTCAGATTTGGAAGCTTGAACTATATGGCCGATGTCGCGGAGACTTGATCTTGAAGGATTCGAGCAACAAATGAAGCGAGCCGCCTTTGTCTCGATGGGTACGATCTAGCTCTGCCACCGAACAATGCCCTGGAGGCCGCACCAGTGCCCGCTCCGAACCTTAATCCGGAGCCGGTTTTGCCGATCGAGGAAGGTTGGTTGGACACCGCCTCGGGGGCTGAAATCTCTACGACGATTGAGCCGAACACCGTCCATGTCCTTTGCAAAGCTCGTGACTCCCATGTGCCGGACTCCTTTCTGGACTCCGAACCTCCCGCGCCCCTGCCAGTCGAATCCGACTGGGCGCCGGTTATGGAGTTCACCGCCGTGGACATCTTTCAGCACTCGCCCTTTGGTGATATCCTGAACTCATTAAAGTCTCCCTCTTTGTCAGGGGAGCCCTGGCCGAACTACGGTCAGGAAGGTTGGGATTCGGACGACGAAGAAATTCGACGCCCACCCACCACCCACTTTGTAGCCACTGTCGATGACTTAACAGACATGCTCGACTTCAACTCCGAGGACATCGACGATATGGACGACGACGCCGGAGACGACCAAGAACCAGTGCCCACAGGGCACTGGATGGCCACCTCAACTTACGATATATACATGGTGGACACACCTAAGGGAA
Organism: Aegilops bicornis; assembly: GCA_021605145.1. Lineage (NCBI taxonomy): Eukaryota > Viridiplantae > Streptophyta > Magnoliopsida > Poales > Poaceae > Aegilops > Aegilops bicornis. The sequence continues at coordinate 122,212,395 of CM038673.1, forward strand.
GCGATAACGAGGAACGACGAGACGCTGCGAAAGAAAATTCCCTCGGGAAGCAGTCAAAGCGGCGGCGTAAGCGCCGCTCAAAACCCCACCTCGACAAAGTTAGCGCCCACACAGACCCAGCCATAGAGCAGGGTAGGCCGGCCGACGACGAACATGCCATTGAGCAACCATCCGAACAGGCCAACTTGGACAAACAACCCGTCCCCGACAAGAACAACAGTCCAGACGATCTCACGCCGGACACGTCATTGGATCAGAAGAACCTCCACAAAGAGCTCCTCGCTACTGCGCGTATCTTGAAAAAGCAGAAATAGAGGCTCAGAACAGCGGAAGACGCACTCAGAATGAGATGGAGTAAATTACTCAACACTGCAGACAAATATGGCGACAGCCGCCAAGCAAAGAGCTACCCAAAGCGCAAACTACTACCCAAATTCGATGAGGAGGCCGTAGAGCCCCCACTATCAAAAAACAAAGAGGCCGCCGGGTCGGATAGATGACCAAACGGCAAACGTAGAGCGGCAAGCGGCGCCGCACACAAGACGGCACGCGAACCGCATAAGGATTCACACCAAAAGGATGGTCCAGTTAGATATATCTACGGGACAAGGAAACAAGTTCTGGCAAGCAATACAACACGTCAAATATCCGAAAATCACGGCACACCCAAATACAGGGGCGCTGCGCACCCTCTATGTTTCACTGATGAGGTGCTGGATCATGAATTTCCAGCGGGGTTCAAGCCCGTAAACATAGAAGCATACGACGGAACGACAGGCCCTGGAGTCTGGATTGAGGATTATATCCTCCACATACACATGGCCAGAGGAGATGATCTCCACGCCATAAAATACCTACCCCTCAAGCTCAAAGGGCCAGCCCGGCATTGGCTTAAAAGCCTCCCGGAAAACACCATTGGTAGTTGGGAAGAGCTTGAGGATGCTTTTCGGGTCAATTTCAGTGGGAACCTATGTCCGACCTCTCGACGCAGACGATCTAAGTCGCATAACCCAACAGCCCGGAGAGTCAGCTCGAAAATTCGAACAGGTTCCTCACCAAAAGAACCAAATAGTCGATTGTCCAGGACGCCAAGCCTTAGCAGCTTTTAAACACAACGTCATGGCGAGGAATGGTTTCGCCAGACACCTTGGCCAGGAAAAGCCAAGAACAATGGCCACACCGACAAGCCTCATGACCCGCTTTTGCGCGGGAGAGGATAGCTGGCTAGCAAGATGCGATACCAGCGACCCAAGTACATCCAAGTCGAGGACGGAATGGGAAACCACGACGCAGCAAGGACCAGCGCCGGATTAAGGGAACGGTCCAAAGAGCGCGGCAAATAACGCCGGATTCAAAAGCTCACGGCAGAACAATAAAAACTGCCCCTTAAGGAAAATAGCGATGAGCTATCCAACTTTAAAAAATCTTGGACAAGATATGCCAAATCCACAAGACTCGGGAAGCACGCAAACCATACCCACAGAGATTGTTGGGTCTTCAAGCAGTCCGGCAGACTCAACGCCAAACACAAGGGGCTCGACACACCAAGTGAGGATGATGACGAGCACCACAAGCAGAGCCCCGGAAAACAAAAGAATTTCCCACAAGAGGTCAAAACAGTAAACTTACTTCAAGTAACAAAAGGGGAAGGCAGAGCGGCACCCATTGAATTACGCGCCGCACAATCTACCCCAGCGGAGTCCCAACACCGGTTGTCAAAACCAAATTACCTTCGACCATCAGGACTACTCCAAAAGTATCCGGAACGCTGGATGTACTGCCTTGATACTAGAACCTATAATCGACGGTCTTCAATTTACGCAAGTCCTAATGGACAGCGGCCGTGATTTAAACCTGCTATGTTAGGACACAATCCGCAACATGGGGATAAACCCAAACAGGATTAGCCATAGCAACACTTCCTTTCAAGGAATAATGCCAGGCACATATGCCCATTGTACGGGCTCCCTACTATTGGAAGTTATGTTCGGCTCACCCGACAACTTCCGTCGGGAAAGTTGGTCTTCCACATCGCCCGCTTAAAAGTAGCCATCAAGCACTACCGGACGTGAAGCTTTCGCCCGCTTTTAACGCAATACCGCATTATGCATCTCTTAAACTTAAAATGCCCGGTCCACGAAGCATCATTTCATTAAAGGAAGCTGCGCGTGTCCCTCAAGGAAAGAATGTGAGACTGCCTTAACAGCCTCACACTAATACGGCCTTGCTGGCCAAAAGCGTCTAAAGCAGGTCGTTCAGACCCCGGACACGGTTAGGCGAGTCCGGCATAAATAAACATGATGCTTACTAGCCGCGTACCCCCCCCCCCTTACAAGGGGCTCCACGCATGTACAACAAGAGACAATAAAGCTCAATTTTACTCATTTTTGAATCATACTCTATTTTATTTCCAATTACATTTTAGCGCGATATTTTTCAAACTAAGTTCCTCTCTTTTACAGATGAACGCCGTGCTATACCCGTCCAGGATACGGCACAACAGAGACACAGGCGCAGACGTGCAGTAGGGACCCGTTGCAAGGATTCTTTTCAGATTAAGACCCAGCGTAAACCTTTTTCACTGTCTCTTGTTCTTACTCATCCCCCGGTCTCTTATTATAACCGAGGAGGAGGCTGGCGTTTTGGCATCGGCCGCGTCAGAAGTTTGCACGTACCTGGACACTAGGGGCTTGTTACCAAGGGAATTGTTCATCCCGCTTTATAAAAGACCGAATACCTTAGGGAGTGTTCGGCGTCTCGAGTTAGGCCTTATATGCATCAACTCCGAATCATGTCTTTGGTCAAATGTTGGGTTTGCCCGGCTCCTGTGTTTTGCTGCCTTACGTTCCTGTTCTATCGGCTAACGCGGCACCGGAGAACTCTCGCGATTGTGCCTCGGTTCGCCGGGCGAGCACCTTAGTAGAGAAAGCCAAATCGACTGTCATGATATAGCGAGAGACTGGTCAACCACTCGATGACTCACCGGAATGTTTAGAATTCCTCCGCATGAACGAAGGACCGTTTTCCGGTCAGGCACATACGCACCCCGAATTCGGGAGAGTGCGGTACCCACAGGGGCTATATAGTAGCCCCACCATCGAACTCCTATGGCTAAGTGAAAGTGATAAAGCATTATAGTCCGGTTGCCTAGTTTGCTACGCTACCACCTCCTTTATAGGACCAAGACGTTGGATTAAGTGTGAAAGTGCGACTTCTTTGCAAACACCCCCGCACTATGTGCGTGGGGGCTGAAGCCGAAGACTGCCATCTTTCAGGTTATATACATATATGCATCAACGGCCGCACAGGAGGTAGTTTGCTACTTGAAGGCACAAGTATAAAAAGCTCTTACATTAAATTGAAATGTTGTTTCATAAAATTATACATGTCATTCAAACATGACATCCTTCGAGCACCACGTCGCTATTAAACGAGCGCCTGGAAGAACTTCCTCAAAATAGCGCTCGACTGGTACTCGGCTGCCATCCGAATCTGGGGACGCAATATCGGTGGCCTTCATCTCAGCCCAGTATGCCTTGACACGGGCAAGAGCCATCTGCGCCCTCTCAATACACGCCGACCGCTTCATTGCGTCGATACGCGGTACCGCACCAAGGAACTACTGCACTAAGCCAAAATAACTCTTCGGCTGGGGTCCGCCCGGCCACAAATGAGTCATGACATGCTTCATGGCAAGTCCGGATAATCGATTCAGCTCGGCCCATTCGGCCAACCGATCGGTCAACGGAAGAGGACGCTCCGGACTATGGAATTGCAACCAAAATAGCTCTTCCCTTATGTGCCCCTTCTGGTCTCGGAAGTGCTCAATCGCGTCCGCATCGCTCGCCGCTAAGTCCAGATAAGCATCCTCCGAACTCCACAGCTTGCCCAACTGAGCATACTTCGGATCCATATATTTCCTCGGCAGCAGAAATGGTTTTCCAGCCGCAATATCCCCGGCCTGACTCAGCTCCTCCTTGGCAGCTCTCATAGCGGAACGGGCATCCTTGGATTCGGTGATGGCCTTTTTCAGGTCCTCTTGTTCCTCTTGACGTTCTTTTTCAAGAACCTCGCAGCGGTCGGTAGTATTCTTCAGTTTCAGGGCCAAATCGACCATTTCCTCTTTGCTTGGCGATGTGCAGCCTGCTCGGCTTTCAGCTCTTCCGCCTTTAAAGCGGTCGCATTACTCTTCGGGCTTGCTCTTTAGCTCGGGCAAGTTCTGCCCATGACCTCTCCATGTTAGCGGCACCGTCGCATCAAAGCATACAACTAGTAAGGCATGGGCGTCAAGCTCCCTTACTAGGTGTCCGCGAGAAGTCGCATACCTTGTGACTCGTCAAACCGCTTATTGACCAAAGGCGATGTCCACATCCGCCTCGTCAAGTTGCCGCTTTAGTTCGGCAAATTCATCGATCCGGCTAGCCATCGGACGCCCGCCACCTACATAGGAACGGCGACATATTAGTATCGAGATTATGATCCTCGGCATGTCGGTTGTGCCAGACAAAGATACCGAGTCTCAGGGGCTACTATCTATACATGGCGCATTCTATATGCATAACTTTCAGAAGGTACATCATTTTTTTCGTACCTCAAACCCCGTCACTAAACTTCTGGCGGCTTCATGCAATCCGCTCTCAGCAGATGCAATTCTTTCAATTACAGTAGCCATTAGCGCATGGTGATCTTCTGAGATATACGCTCGCCCGAGCAGGTCCTTCAGCTCCTCCGACCGCACGCCAGTTGGCGCCGGACCGTCTGGCCCCGCCGGACTCGGGGAAACTCTCCGTGACGACACTTCGGGGTCGCCCGCCTCGCACGAAGGCGCGATAGGTGGAGGCGTTTCGCTCTCTATCATCTCTGGATGAAGATACCCCGAAGACGAGCTCTGCTGAGAAGGGGTGAGATCCGAACTACAAGGTACAATTTCGGTTATCTTCAGAAATAAATACAGGGATGTTCTTTATTCACAGGACCCCTTCTTTTTACTTACGGCTCGCTGGAGGGCTGATCCCCTTGGGGAAATAGTGCGGCTGGGGTACTTCCCGGCACCGGACTTTTTGACGAAGACTTCTTTCCCCGTTTTGAGGCTTTGGCTTCCGGGTCTTCGGAAGCGGTCCCCTTCTCCCTTGGAGGGAAGGATCCTCGATCCCCTCTTCCTTGAAAGCTGCCCTTGGGAGGCAGTTGCTTCCTCGCCCCCCTTCGCCTTCTTTAAAAGGTGCGGCCTTCAACATCTTGGTCAGCATGGGATCCGGCGTGGTCTCTGGGAGGGGAGCCGGACACCTTATCAACTTTGCCTTGGCTATCCACTCCTGTTCAAGAAACGGCTCCCTTAAAGGGCATATATATGATAAATGGATGAACAGCCTACCCAGTTACTGGGTTACTTACTTGAGTATCTGGGTGATTGCAGCTTAGACCTGCGTCCTCGGTCAAGTCCGGACACTTCTCTAGTGATCCGAAGAACAGTTTGTACATCTCCTTGGGCGTCGCGCCCATAAAATGTTGGAGAGCTCGTGGTCCCTCCGGATTAAATTCCCACAGACGGAGGGGGCGACGTTGCAGGTGGCAAAAGGGCGAATCAGCATAACTGCGCCGCCACGACCAGATTGATCTCTCTTTCTTGGAGGTCTCGAACACGGCCCTCGCAATGAGGAACGTCCTTGGGCGGCCCCAGTCGAGCCCCAGTTGACCAATGATGCCACCATTGTGGTGGACTGGCCCGGAAGGCGGGTGGCGCCACCCATTTGGTGCCCAGGAGCGGTGATATAAAACCACTCCTGCTACACAAACCAAGCTCCTCTTGAAAAGAGTCCTCGGGCCACGGAGCATCAAAGACACTTGCTTATGACCGCCTCCGCACTCTGCTTGTTGCCCCTCGATCATCTTCGGCTCCACCTTGAACGTCTTGAGCCACAATCCAAAGTGAGGGGTAATATGGAGGAAGGCTTCACATACGACAATGAATTACGAGATATGGAGGATGGACTCCGGATTCAAGTCATGGAAATCCAGCCCATAATAAAACATGAGCCCCCGCATAAAGGGATCCGTCGGGAAGCCTAAACCCCGAAGGAAGTGAGACACGAACACCACGCTCTCGCCGGGCTCGGGAGTGGGAATGACCTGCCCTGGAGCAGGCAGCCTATGCGAAATCTCGCCGGTTAGATACCTGGCGTCTCGCAGCTTTAGCACATCTTCTTCTGTGATGGAAGAAGACATCCATCGGCCGAGTTGGTCGGAGCGGACATCATCGAAGGTCCAAGCGCCTAAATCTGAAGCTTTGGGTGTTAGAACTCGAGCGAGGCGAATTCGATGGAGGGTGGAAAAAAGAAGAGGGCCTTGGTCTCATTATAAAGAGGTTGAATATCAAGAGCCCTCTCCGTGGTTGATTGGGACTCGCCTTCGATAGAGGAGGCGTGCCAACGGGCACGGTTGGGTTACCCACGTCCGTATTGATGAGAATCCCGGAATAAGGGGGCATGATCTTCGCTTTGATAAGACGTGCCAAGGAAGCTGCGTCGCTAAACGATCCGTATAAAGGCCTAGCCGTGGTGTGATGCCACGCCGCGGAATACGTCAGCAGATCTGTGCAAAAGTTATTCTCTCTACGGTGGTATGTGGAACTTGTTTTGCAGAGCCGGACACTATCCTAGTGTTCAACATCTTCTATGAAGTATTCGGAGGAGGAACCCTCTTTGCAATGCCGAAGACAATATGTGCGCCGGACTCGTCGTCATTGAAGCCTGGTTCAGGGGCTACTGAGGGAGTCCTAGACTAGGGGTGTCCGGATAGTCAACTATCATCTTTGGCCAGACTCCTAGACTATGAAGATACAAGATTGAAGACTTCGTCCCGTGTCCGGATGGGACTTTCCTTGGCGTGAAAGGCAAGCTTGGCGATACGGATATGTAGATCTCCTACCATTGTAACCGACTATGTGTAACCCTAACCCTATTCGGTGTCTAACCGAAGGGTTTTAGTCCTTAGGACGAACAACAATCATACCATAGGCTAGCTTCTAGGGTTTAGCCTCTCTAATCTCGTGGTAGATCTACTCTTGTACTACCCATATCATCAATATTAATCAAGCAGGAGTAGGGTATTACCTCCATCGAGAGGGCCCGAACCTGGGTATAAACATCGTGTCCCTTGTCTCCTGTTACCATCCGCCTAGACGCACAGTGCGGGACCCCCTACCCGAGATCCGGCGGTTTTGACACCGACACTAACCATGGATCATAGGAGGTACAGGTTGCCACAGAAGATGGCTGCCCCAACGCTGCAGCCTCTTACCCCTCGGGAGGAGGGCACAGGGGGCTGCAGGAGAGGGGCCAAGATCCGGGTTCGTCCCCGCGGCGCTCGGCGCAAGGTGTTCTCAGGAGGTAGGCCCTCTGCCGGGGAGGTGCCTCAGGGCCTGCCCCCGGCAGAGGACACGTGGTCGCTTGAGGAAATCATTGGCGATCGCTTCTACCCCATTAGCGTCGTCCATGGTCTCCGGCCGCCGTCAATGGTGGTAGAGTGTGGTGCAAGGCGGGGCCTTCGTCTAGCAATATGAAGCAAGGCCGGTACCTGTGAAGAAGGCCCAGTGCGTGTGAAGCTCGCCACCTGTGACACTCTCACATAATAATGAGTGGGGCTGTACACGCCCCGGAGTCTCCGGAGAGCCGCCCTCGGGCCTCGGGGGCTCCCACCCACGCCCAGTGGCAGCACTTAGCTCCGCGCCGGTGAGAAGACGTCGAAGACTAGACTAGGTGCCGGACGCAACTTTTTGCTTTTTGCCTTTTCCTCTGTTGACGAGTTTCTTCGATTTAAATTTAAGTTGGATTTAAGCTTGGAGATTTGCATGTGTCTGGGGAAGGGGCGTTTAGTCTCGTTCGAGCAATATCTCGTGTTCTGGTTTCGGCTTTGCATCCAAAGTTAGCGTCAGCTGCCTCCCCTCGTGAGCCCCTCGCGAGCCGGGCCAGGCCGAGCACGTCTGCAATCCGGACCGCTGTCGCCGCACCCTCTCCAGAGGTTCTCATCGCAGGATCAATGGGTTCACCCAGAAGACATTCGAGGCGCTGCGGCCCCCACAGGCCTGCTCGGGACTCGTCAGGGTCAAAAGGTAAATAAGTCGGCTGACCCATCACTGGGCCAGTAGCTAAGCTCGCACGCAGCGTCATGCTTACCAGGGTACTGATTGCAAACCTTTACATGAGGGGCTTCCCCTCCCAAAATGCTCTTACAATCTTGAGCGCCGAGCCCGAACCTTCTTCATGCAGGGTAAACAGCGGTGACGTGCGATCAGTCGGACATGTCACTCGCCGCGTCTTCTGGGGCACCTCCAGAGGCGCCGCTGGCATCACTGACATCATCACCACCACCGCCAACACCTCCGTCAGCACCAGGCTCGTCCACAACGCCGCCTTCATCGGCGGCCACGATCACGCTGTCATCATCAGATGCGAAGGCCCTGACGAGGGCGTCCACGTTGTCCTCCACCCATTGCGCCAGATCGCCCCGGATGGCTATGGGCACAGGTGCGATGGCGGCGTCAAAATCGAAGTGGGGGTCCCTGTCCTGTAGATAACTGAAGACACGGGAGAAGGAACACCCGAGCAAGGCTCGGCTCCTCTCCTCGACAAGCCAACATGACCTCTCAAAGCGGTTCTCCAGGAGCGTCACCACGTCAGTGAAATATTGGAGGCTGCCGGCATAGTTGGTCTCATGCGGCTCCTTGGCGGCGGCCTCACAAATGTTGCCCAGGGCCGTGTTAGCCCATTCCCTGAGCGTTCGGAGCATGGGGCGTGCTCGTGCTCCAGAACCCGCCGCTAACGTATCTCGTCCTCATTCCGCCGTGCGATGGCCTCGGCACCATCAACCCTCTGTTGGAGAAGAAGCAGCTCGGTGCGGGAAGAGGCCAGCTCCGCTTGTGCTGCGCCGAGGGCGGCTGCGGAGGAGTCCGCACCCCGCATCACTTCAGCCAGTTTGGCCCTGAGGGTCGTGGTCCTACCCTCAGCTTCGGCCCTGATCAACTCCAACCTCACTTCATGTTGGCGCTCGAGACCTGAACGAGCTTCCGCCACGCGGCGGTCGACCTCTTCTTGGACTTGGGCTTCGCGCGCGGCGACGTCATGCTCCGCCTGAGCCACCAGGCGCTCCCTCGTTTCCAACTGCTCAAGGTCAAGGTTGCGCTCGGCGGCCTCCAGCGTCAGCGCCGCCTCGCGTTTCTGGAGCTCCGCCTGGTCGACAGATGCCCCCTTCAGCGACACAAGGGCCGCCTGGCGCAGTTCCATTTGCTGCTCCAGAGAGTTGCTCTAGGCTTGGAGCTCCCACGCGCGCTCCTCCGCATCCTTGGACCGTCGGTCTGCTTCCCGGGCCTCCTCGACGGCTTGGGAGCAGGCCTCTCGCGAGGCCACCAGCGACGCTTCAGCCTTCGCGTTGTCAAGGTCACGCTGGTGACGCAGCAAGGCGGCATTTTTTCACTTGGCGCTCTCCTCGGAGAGGCGCAAGCCCTCGGCCTCAAGGCGCGCATCCTCGCTAGCAAGCTCCACCCCGATCCGGCTCACCGCGTCCGCCGCCCCCTGGAGGAACTCCTGAAGAAGGGCGCGGCGTTCGCGAGCACGCCAGAGCACGTCTTCCGCGTCGCCCTCTGCCCCTGGCGTATGCGGAGGGCCCGGAGGCGGCATGCCCCCTCCGCATAGGGCTGGGGGCTGGCGCCCCAGCAATCGACGGACGGACCTCGCCAGGAGCCCGGCCTGGCGCCGGTCCGTCCCCAGAAGAGGAGCTCAAGACTGACTTCAGCCAATCACCGTCCACGATCAAGGAAAGAGTACGGGGCAAGCAGGCTATGCCCCAGGAGAACTCGTGAAGGGAGGAAAGCAGGCGCACGGGCTCGAGGTGCCCGGTGAGACGGGCCACGTCTCCGACCGGCCGAGTGGAAGGGGCGCTGCCCGAGCTCGGCGCGCCAAGGGTCAGCAGCAAGGACAAATCTTGGGGGGATGGCTCCTTGGCCGTCTCCCCGAATTCGGCAGGAAGGGCCCTGAAAGGCCGCGTCACCGCTGTAACAAAGTAAAAAAGGAGCCAAGAGGGAAGAGTACTTACTCGCCCATGGCGGCGACTTCCTGGCTTCAACAAAGGCAAGGGCGATCGTCACCACCCAAGGCCTCCTTCCTCTTGCGGAGGGCCTCGAAGTCTACGCGGAACCGGCCTAAGTGCTCGGTGCAGGGGTCGGTCGGCGGCATGGAAGAGGCGTCAAGGTGATCAGCACCAAGGGGACCGGCCTGGGAGACGCCACCAGGCGCCGCCTCATGAGGAGCGGCCAGGACCTCGGGAGCCCCAACCTGGGGAGCCGTAGGCCGCAACTCCTCATCTGCTACTGCTCCAGGATGGGCTTCGGGAGATGCCACCTTTGGGGTTCCGCGCGGCATCAACATCTCAACGTCATCCCCTTCAGCTCCCGGCGGTTCTCGTCTCCCCGATCTACCGCTTGAGACAGAGCCGCTTCGGGCGACCGAAAGAGCAATCACAACGACTGGATTCTCACGGGGCCCCATGAGGCCAGCCGGGCGCATCCCCCACTCATCAAAGCTGGGCATCTGCCTCACGAAATCGGCCCTGCCCGAGCAAAGATACAAGAGGGTCACCAGTTAGGACCCTGAGCACCGTCCGCAGTGCTTCAGGCGCCAGGTCCTCTTCGTGAAGCCACATGCGGTCTTTGTGCCCCGCAAAGTCCCACATCTGGCGAGAGTGGCACTGGAGAGGAGCAATGCGACATTGGAGGAACTCCTTCACCACCTTGGGCGCCACACGCCGCAGCGCCTCAAACTCGAAGCGGGCGCTTAAACGGCGGCGAGCCGGGGCTCATGAAGCGTCTCATGATCCCAGCCTGGGTTGGGAACAGCAGGCAAGTTTGGGTGCGAGAGCAGGGGGCTAGGCACCCCAACATCCACATACAGCCACCGCTCTCTGAACCTGGCCTCAGGGAGAGGAAGGCCGAAATCGATCCCCGAAGCAGCCGTCTCTGGCACGGCAAGGAAGCTCGCACACCCCCGAGCATCGAGTGGGGTCGCTCAGGCGCAAACAGAAGAAGTGGCGCAACAGGGCAACGGAAGGAGGAATGCCCACCATTGCCTCACAAATAAAAGCGAAGACAGCCAGGAGGGTAATGGACTCAGGCCCGAGGTGCATCATGTGGATCTGATAATGGGAGAGCACCGCATTAAAGAAAGCAGAAAAGGGGGGAACCAGACCCGCCCACAGGGCATCAGCGAAGAACCGGACCTCCGTGACGACCCTATCAAAGGAGGCATGGGACGTAGGCCAGACCGTGGTCCTGCCGCACTCATTGAAGATGGTGGAAAGAGCAGAACAGACCTTGTTCAAGGCTTCGGGGTTGAGTATGATTGACCGATCGACGACGGGGGCCGCCACCGGAGGCGAACAGGATGAAGGCGCGGGCTTCTTCCCCTTTTCCTTCTTCGTTGGCGCCATGGCAATGGGAAGGGGGGAGAGTTCGAATTGGATCGAAGCCGGAGGTTGGAGCCTGAGGAAGAAGGAAGGGCAGGAAGCATGCAGGCGGCGAAAGGGGAATGGCTGTGTGCAACCATGGGTCCGCCTAGCCGGGCGTGTAATGAGGCATCATGGGGAAGCAGAGACGCCCCCGTCCAATCAATCACCATGCGGCGCCCAAGGCCGCAGGCTATTGGGGCCCGCGGCGCTTCGCACTTGCCCCTTCGCTTCTCTGCTAAGCCAAGTCCGGGCGCGCCTTGGGCCCGGGGGCTACTGTCAGCATTCTGGGAACGGGGGTCCCCAGACTTGCCTGCCTGCGGCCTGCGGCGTGGCTCAAGTGGGGGCCCAGCGCGGCCCAGCTTCATCAGCTCAAGCTCAAGACCCTCGCGGGGCGGACGACAGGAAGCTTCCTCAGGAGCAGCCTCATCAGGCAGGCTCGCGAGGAGGCGGAGAGATCAAGGCAAGGGCACCTCGTGAGGAGCCCGTGATGCAAGCCATGACGATCGAGACCAGGCGAGCGCCGGCCTGCGTAGTGTCCTTGTTTCCCCTTTGGTGCAAAGGGGACAAGCACAGTCCAAGGCATCAGGCAAAGGTTACCGTTTCGGTGCAACAAGACCAAGACTAGCAGAACGACATGATGGAGGTCATCGTGGAGCCTGTGACGGTGTCATCGCTGTAACCTTTGGCAGCCGAAGACCAACTTTAGTCAGGATAAGTGTACCAGATGTTCCGCTTCAAAATGGCCAATTGTTGGCGCCCATCCCGCTCATTATTTGGGAAGAGGCCCGGGGCCTCCCTCTATAAATAGGACTAGCCGCCACAGTAGGAGGGGGGGGGGGAATCGAGATCACGCATAGACAAGAGAGAGGCGACTGAACTCACCCAAGCAGTTCATCGCACAGCTCAAGAACAGCCCTCGTGAGGCTGTTCTCCCTTTGTACTATTCATCATCAGCCCCTGAGGCAATCCACCACACCACACACTGGAGTAGGGTATTACACCACAATGGTGGCCTGAACCAGTATAAACCTCGTGTCCCTTGTGTGTTCTTCTTTCTAGCCTAGGTCCTTTGCAAGATTTCAAGACGTGAGCTGGTAGGGGAAAGATATCCATGCGCACCCCAGAGTTCGAACCTCAAGGGTCTGCCGGAACCCGAAATCCGACAATACGTTGGTCCTATCAAAGTATAAAATAGCTATGTGGAACCTCAAATGCACTGCCACTTAGCCACCTATGTGTTTCAAAAGCAACAAGACAAAAACGACGGCAGCGGCGATGAACTACAAAAGAAAGAAGAAGAAGATGCCCAAAAACCTCCACTCAACGAAGAACAATCACAACATTCAGCAGCAATGATTGAGGAGGTAAAGTTACATAAGATGATTCTACGAAAATATAAAGTAGTTCCATGAGAACTAAAATGCACTCAAACTTAGCGACCTTTATGATTGAACAGCTGCAAGACAAAAACCATGACAGTGGCGATGAACACCAAAACAAAGAACAGGAGGATACCTGAAAAACTACACTCGACGAAGAACGGGTGGAACAGTCAGAATCACCAACGACAGCTCAACAGGTGAAGTTGCACAAAATATTTCCACAAAATTACACGACTTAATCACAATCATAATAGCTCAAACAACGCACCAAACGCTTCGCTGTTTTCCCATAACAACTGCTATAATTGAAATAAAGTAGCAAGTTAAATTATTTCAATGCTTTTTCAATGATAACGCAGAAACATGAAGAAGGAGACCACGGAGATACAAGCAATGAAGCAGACACACACATTGTTCCAAAGAAAGAAGCAGAAACCATCAAAGAAAACCATACACCATCGTATGATGCCAATTCCCCTGGCAGAGGGGTCAGTGCCAACCAGGTCGAGACTCAAAAACAAGACGGAAAAGACCACCAACAAGACACGACGGTTGACAAGGAAAAACATGATGCTAAGAAAGACACAGATGACTCAAATGAGGATGCAGAAAAAACTGAACAAAAGGGTACAATGCAAAAAGAAGAACACAACATGCCGCAAGAAGCAGAAGGAGAACAAGAAAGGAACAACACTGGACATGACATATCTTCTAGCATCAAAGCAGGCAAGACAATATATACTTAATTGCTATCTTGTGATCTTGTGACTTGGAATTATTTATATTAAATTCAAAATCATCGCAGGCACAATGGAGAAAGGGGACAAAGATAGTGATTCCCTCAACAAAGCCATCGAAGACATGTACAACGTTGTATGCAAGCCAAGGACACAGAGAGAAATGTAAGTTCATGCAACTAGCACAAAACACATTATTACACACGATCATTTTGACTGTATCATGTGTAAACTAAAACATTTTTCTAAATATACTTTGCAGGGATGAGCTTTTCATTACAACGGACAAGTTTGATGTCAATCTAGGCCATATCGCCAAAAGCTTCAAGGTCGGTAAATCAGTACGCACCGAAGCAATCGAGCCCATGCTAACAATCTTGAGAAAACAACTAAATGGTACATGGAGAAAGATTCTGTCGTTAAGCAACACTGTAAGTAAAGATCACGGCAAAAGAATCATATTTAAGACAATATATATGACTTTATAAATAGATAAACTTCCCCTATAACTGAACTGACAAATTCCCTTTCTGTATCTATGACAAAACAAGAAGCACTCGATAAAGGAAGCCGACGACGAAGATCCAATGTGCTACAGAAATAATGATCAAGAACACATTAGAAAAAATTACTACCTACCAGGCTTACATCATTTTTCAACATGCAAGAAAGATGAAAAACTGCAAGATTATAACATGGTAAGCAGATCAACTTGCGTATATGTTATGAAAAGTTATCTTTTTATTTTATGTTTCTAAATATAAGAAGGTTTCCAAATATTTTATTTTTATTTTTTGTTTTGCGGTTCCATCTACCATGTTCGTTGCGCGGGTTTGAGCAAGACGAAAATACAAGTCATTACTTCACCATTACAATTAACATGCAAAAACAGCGCTTTGAACTCCTTGACTCTTCAACTGCATATCTAGGCACAATAGAATTCTTTAACAATGTAACCAGCAAATCAATGAAAATATCGAAGCACGTAAGCACAGAGCTACAGCTTTGACAAAAAAACATGGACCATTTCAAAAGGGTCAAACTGCAGGTGCCACTTCAAGGAGAAGACACGTAAGCACTTCCAACATTTCACTTCTTTCTTTTTTTCAATGAAAGATTCACTACTACAATTACTAAAATAATCATGTTCTTTCGTCTTTTCAATGCAACAATTACCACTACCATTGCTCCAACACTTCTCTTCTTTCCGTTTGTTGAATGCAACAATCTTACTAGTGCCATTCCTCTACATGCAGAATGGACTGCACATTCTATATGTACATGAACCTGAAGCACTACTCCAATGATGGAACAGCAGCAACCTTAGAGCCAAAACAAGTACCAGATTTGAGGAAAAAAAATCTATATCAACTAATCAGTCAACACAAAGGGAATACCAAACTGTCATTAATCAAGTGTACAACAGGTTAGTCTTTTCAGAAACTAATCCTTACAATTTTTTCACACTAGAAGAAGTAATATTCTTTTTTTAATTATTATTATTTGATTCTAACAGATATGCTGAAGTATGAAGTCGATATGGGAGACAAAAGAAATGCAATGTAATCAATGTTGCGTGACAGAAGAGTTTCCACCAAATCCCGAGCGAAAAGAACATATTATGCATGCATAAACCATAAAAGAGCATGAAGTTATTGATATATCCAAGTAAACACAAAGAGGTTATGGATGTCGTAAACGCCGTCGCCCAAGAATCTTGCACAGACCACGAACAAAAGGATCCACCAGTAGAACCAGATCAACCACCACCAGACGACAAGATACCACACCATGCTGAAGAGCAAACGGAGGAGCAAAATATCAACAGCAATACCCTGAGCTCAGAGCAACTTGAACAAACAGGAGCTGATTTAAAAGAGGATGGCACAAGCAACGACGTGCCAAATACACAAGAACAGGTTTCCGAGCAGAAGAAACGACCTGTTCTTGTTCAAGAAGAAACATGCTCGACAAGCAATCAGCAAGGCACCTCCAGCACCATCTCTCTAGAGTTCCTAAAACCCAAAACAATGGAAAAGCACAATGAAGTTGATGAATTTGTTTCAAGCCTTAACCCGCTCCAACTAGAGGAATACAACGAGCATGTAAAGATGGGTGTTGAATTCGATGTAATCAAAACATGGCTGAATGACCATGAAAGCTATGAATTCAACAAAGATCCCACACCGTATCTGACAATTTTGCAGCAAGAATCAGGAGAACATTCAATGCCTCAATCATCTGAGAATAGCTCAGACAAGAAAATCTCGGTCAATAAGAGACCGGTAAAGCCTTCAAGAAGGTTGCATGGAAAAATTTCTAATTTTGTCCTAGGAGATTTGAAATTTATGGACAAAGCCAGAGCACTTCATGAATACCTATTCAACAAAGAAGGACAGGACGAATGCGGAGAGTAAGTACTTTCTCTTGCCACACCATAAAAACAAAGAAATGTTGCCCCTTTTAAAACCAACCTAACCAATGTATAAACTTTTCTGCTTGCAGTCTAAACGTATATATTAGCTCAAAGCGACCCGATTGGATTACAGGAAAACAAATAATTGAACAGCTACAGAAAGGAGATGATGGACAAATGGAGGGATCCATCGCAAACGCATTGTTCGAAGAACGGACAGTGCAGCAACAATACAACACAACCGATAAAGCCATACTTCCCGTAGTATTTGCAAACGTATGAAGTCCAATTTGACAAAAACACTTGCATCATTTCAGTGATTACAAAGACTGAACTAAAAAGCAGAAAACTTTTTGGTCGCAGATCGTCCTCGGTGTTAAAATTGGAGGAAAAGGAGGACTAGCAGAATTCAATGAGGACGAAGCATTGAAACAGTTTGGACCACTTGTAACAGGGAAGGAAATTTTAAAGAAAAAGCTGGTAAGTTAATAGAAATATGCAAACATAATTCATTTTTCCTACAGATTGCACATTTACATGTCATTTAATTCTCCTGACAACAATGAACTTTAACTCACTCTGTCTCCAAACACCGTAGCTTATGATACCTCACAACACAGCTAAACACTACATTAATCAGACGTGCTCAACAAGTACACGAGCACCATCGACATACTTGACTCATCAATTACAGACGAAGACGGAAAAAATACATGGAAAACACACCATAAGGATCACCCAGAACTGGTACGTCAATTCAACCTTGTTTTCTAATTGGTTTTACAGTTCCTGCATTCCCTTGTTTAATGCCAAAACCCAACAATAACACCAAACCGTAATCAAAGATTAAAAGGATGCACACACTCATGAAGAAGCATTACGGCGAAATGGAGCTACGAGCCAACGACGAACCGAACTGGTCGAGGATAGCAGAAACACCTAACAGAGTTTGCGTGCCAAAACAGCAGGGTACCCAATGCGAACACTTCATGGTTCAATTTGCAAAATACTGGAATCGCATTGATCTCATAAAAGATGATGAGGATTTTGATGTAAGTGAATAGTATGAGAGCAACAATTTTATTTTTTACAAGCAGCACTACTTGAATACTTCAATTATATCATGAAAGAAAAATAAAAGAATATCCAATGACCTCCATGCAGCAAAGCAAGGTAGATGCCGAGTGGAAACCAGAGTTCGTTTTTACAGCCATATTTGGTGAAACCAACTAAGTAAACTGCGAGGAACTACCTGGAAGAATCAAAGAATTCAAACCAGAAACTTCAAAGTTATTTTCCACCAACAAAGGTAAGAAAATCATTTCTAATTATCTTTTTTTGTAATAACCTACGGTTCACAAGAGCTTACATATTGCATATCTGCTTCCGCTGACAGAAATAGATGAAACTAAAAGGGACAAAAGACGAAGCACCAGTCCATACCCAAAACATTCTCATTGCTTCCAACACACAACAGAGGCGTCCTACCTCTTCCATCTAGTCATGAGCGACAACTGGAAGGAAGAATACAAAAAGTGAGTTGTTTTCTATTGCACCTCAAAAATAGTTGGAGAGAGGCCAAAAATAATGTAAAAATTGGTTTCTCACTGACCGTGACCTCCAAAATTATTTAATCTCCCTGTCGCAGCAAAACTATATTTAGGTGCATCCACACGGACAGTGAAAGCACGCAACTTACTGGATCCCAACTGAAGGCAGTATTTGGTCCAAGACCAAACATGCATTTAACATACCACATCATATGGAAAAGAGGGTCCTCGATGGCATAGCAGAAATCTAGGAAAGCAGACAAGATTCAAAACAGAGTGACAGAGTAATATTAGGCCCAAACTTTGCAGAGGTAAACTTTTAAAAAGCAAAATCTTGTCTATATTGCAACACCTACTCTTTTTATATTGTTACACTACTCTTTTTTCTAACAGTTTTTTTCATCGTAATTATTGTTTGCAGCATATATTGGATTTACAAGAACACAAAACTACTATTAAATAATTAAAAAATGAATTGCAAAAAAGAAAGGATCAGCTCGTTCCCATGTATCTCAAGGAAAATCAACGGAAAAAGCTCTCAACAGCAAACATGGTAACAACCCTTTCCTCCTTGACAAAATCTCAAAATATGCGTTCTATTAAATTACTTTATATTAAACTGTCATCTAAGCAACAAGTATTTTGTACGCAGATATTCGTTCCAATGGAGAAGCATGACCGCTATGTACTATATGTGCTGGACAAATACAAACACAAAGTTCACATTATTGATCCTCGAGAAACGACTCAAGAGGAATTTGAGAAAGAAATGATAGACGTAGATAAATTGGATCCAAAAGAAGCAAGTCGAGTTCTTCAGGAAAATGAAGATGCTGAAAAAGAAAGAGAGAGACAGTTTTAGGAATAGCATGTTCATAAGTCGGCAATCGTAAGCATTTATACATATTATTTTTCAGTTTTACAAGTTGCAATATTAAAACAATTAATTACAAAATGCAATATTCCCAGGTACCTAGGTTTAAAGAAGTCTTCAACACCATACTAGGACAAACAATGAATGCCAAGGGTACAAGATGGCACATTCATACCGTGCAAGGTGTTCCACTGGTAGAAAAGGGAGAATCAACATTTGCTGTTTTAAAGCTTGCATTCCTCTACAATGGTGAAAAGTTTGTCGAAGACCTGGAAGATTTGATAGTAAGTTTATATAGATTTACTTATAAAGAACTTATATGCACAAACTCTAATAATATACTTCCCTTCTCGGCAAAATTTCACAGGATGAGGTGGAAGACTGGAGGGCAGAGGCAATGTACATTCTCTTAAGTAGCGAGATGAATCAAGTCAAGGCTAGTGAAATGGGTGATGAGATTAGCAAGATCTTGAGCAAAAATGAAGACTAAAACTTTTGATTTAGCCCGCGAGGCTAATTCTATCTAGACGTGACAAAAAAGTTTATCAATAACTCACATTTCTATGTAATGTAGTTAGAAATTGCGTGTTCATGTTGAAAAGATAACTATTTCGACAACAGTGCCTCTTACATCATCAGAGAGTGCCAGTAAACTATAAACAACAATGCCTCTTCTTATTTGTACGACAGAAGTGACTCGCAAAATGAACCCTTATGCATGACTGTGGAAACCACCCTCCCGTGCCTCCAGAGGCGACATGGCCTTGTGCCACCAAACCCTAGGTCACCATGCCTCCGGGAAATATCCACACACACATACCCTTACGCGTGACTTTGGAAACCACCCTCCCGTGCCTCCAGAGGTGACATGGCCTTGTGCCACCAAAGCCTGGGTCACCATGCATCCAGGCAATATCCACACACAAATACCAAGAACGCCTCAACCGTGGCTAGCTCCTACACACACGTGACTTCACATGCTTCAAACCCGTGCCTCTGGAGGCAACATACCAATGACTTCACATGCTTCAAACCCGTGCCTCCGGAGGCAACATACCAATGCCTTTGTACTATACACACATGTGAATGCACGCACAAGCCTAGCTCGTAAGCAGACGTGACTGCACATGATTCAAACCTGTGCCTTTCGAAACAAAGCAGCTTTGCCTTTTGCACAATCTGCTATATAAAAATTAAACAAGCAGGTTCCCTCGTGCCGGAGGCGCCGTGTCACACCACGATGTACAACGCGCCACACGAACCAGCACGCCGCACGACCAACACACACTTTGACCTATGCCCCCCCTTCAAGATGTTTATGAAAATTGAACGAGCCGGAGGTTCCCTCGCGCCAGAGGCGCCGTGTCACACCACGGCGTACAACGCACACATGAACCAGCGCACCGCATGACCAACACACACTTCGACCTACGCCCCCTTCAAGATGTTTATGAAAATTAAACGAGCCGAAGGCGAGCCGGAGGTGCTTTTCTTCAATTTAGTAAAGTTATTATACACCCGTGCCTCTCCTAGTGTTCAATTGTGCCTATAAAGAAGTCACACGATTGAATGATTCTGGAGACTGCTGTTTTACATTAAAAAGTTGCTTTTTTCTTTACTTGAAAGGTGACATTTGATAGTGTTGGTAGTCCCCGCCCGTAACTACCCCATAAATCTCCATTACCCGAAAATATAATGGGAACAAAAAGGGAAACGGGAAAGGGAAACAGGGAACCAACCGCGCGAGCTGGTATTCTTTTGTGTTTTCACGCGGAAAGGGAAAACGGAAAATTCTGGTAGTTTGAGGGTCAAAATGCAAAACGCACCAAACCACAAACCCGAAAGGGAAAATCGGGAACCAATCGTGCAACTGGTTTTCCCTTGCGGGAGCACTCCACGCGCGACACTTGTCACATGCGGAGTGCTCCCGAACCGCTCGTTACGAGCGCTCCGAAGGAGCGCTCGTTAACTAGTTGCTCCCTAGAATAAGTGTTACTCCACAATTATTAAATGGGAACTTGATCACTCTAAACAGACTACGTACTCTCTTTGTCCCAAAATTTTTATTTTAGATTTGTCTAGATATGGATATATCTAACACTAAAGCATAATTAGATATATCCATATTTAGACAAATCTAAGACGATAATTTTGAAACGGTGGGAGTATTATTTTGGCAGGAGCTTTAAATGAGATCGGACGTTTGGCTCTCGGGCACCATGGAGGCCTTTAAAAAAAATCAAAATTCAAACATTTCAATTTCAAAAAATCTGAAAAAAATTGTGCAAGTAAATAAGGATGTTATGTGTATGTGTGTAAATTTTTAGGATGAAATACGTTGAAATGCGACCTGTACAAAAAAGATAAATTCATGGCCTGGGAAGATGAATAGTATCATGTCTTAAAAAGCCTCAGATTTGTCTTTTTTGCACAGAGCTCTTGTTTCAACGTACTTTGTCCTCAAAATTTACACACATGTGTGTTATGCCTCCATATATATCTGTAATTTTTGAGAATTTTTTGAAACGTAGAAAATATGAAATTTGATGAATTTTGATTTTTTTTAAACCGAGCTCCATGGAGCTCGGCCTCCAAAGGCAATATTTGGCAATAAATAGATTACTAAGAGCAAGTATAATAAGATGACATAGGCGAGCTGTATAACTTTAAATAATATATTTTTACTGAGTTGGATGAGAGAGAAGAGGAGATGAAAGAGAAGCCGGTTGTAGCACGGGCTCCAAAAATCCATGCAAGAGTTGCTTAAAAATCTATGTGAGAGTGTATAATGGGCCATGTGATAAAAAAATACTCCCTCTGTTTCTATATACAATTCATTGTAGAGATTCCAATATAGGCTATATACAGAGCAAAATGAGTGAATCTACACTCTAAAATTTGTCTATATAAATCCTTATGTAGTCTATACTAAAATCTCTAAAAAGACTTATATTTACAAATGGAGGGAGTGGTACTAATTATACTGGCTATAACTGCATGACAACATGTTATAGCCATCAATCCGCTATATTATTAATCATGGTATAATAGAGAGAGTGGTACTAATTATAGCTAACTTAATGTAACTACCCAAGATAAACTAAGAGTATCTCCAACCACACTTGCCTAGTTTAATCCATATGTCCAAGGACACGTTCGGACGTATCCTTAAATAGAAGTGGGTCGATCCCATTTGTTCGTCCGGATAAACGCAATCCCATGTTTGAAACCTTAAATCAACAAAAAAACATGCACGTGGATCATTCGACCAATATAGTACACAAAAAATCAGCACAAGCGAAAATAATCCACAACAAATCTTCTTTATTGCCCACGTTGATATCCTTCTCTTGGTTGATGAACCACTTCTTGCAATGGTCATGCATGAGACTGGTGTCGGCCAACATGCTCCTCGCTAGCCTCACATTCTCTTTATCAAGCTCAATTGTCTCAAATGTCTTCTCCTTCTCAATTTCCATTTTATGTCCTTTGTCCATTTTCTTCATGTCTACCATCTACCTCTCAATCATCATCCTAAGTCACACCCTCTCCCGGTCGAAATCCATCCTCTCCTTTTTCCACATACAAGAATAGCTTGTACCTCTCCTCCATTTTCTTCACCCTCTTTGTTGGAAAAGATGTCTGTCCATGTGGGCGAGACTTTGCTCGTCCGTCGTCATGCGTGGTCCTACCTTTTTCCTGCTTCTTCCCCCTCAAGGGCCTACTCCTATTTGGCTCGATTTCATGTATGTCCTCCACCTTGGTCATTGTCGTCATCCAATCCAATAGATTGGTGAGGGCTTGTGCCACTGTTGTTCTTATTATTCTTCTTCTTCTTGACCAATTTGTTGAAATATTAAATGAGGGTTGACCACTTGGGTTTCCCATTGAACACCATCCAACAATGGGATAAAGTGAATGGTTCTTCTTGTTTTGATGGTACAAAGTGGCGGTCAACCCCATCATGCAAGCAGAAATCAAACGTCAACATAAATACATGAAGTGATGGAAATATGCCCTGGAGGCAACAATAAAATGTTTATTATTCATGCTAGAATTGTATTGATCGGAAACTTAAATACATGTGTGAATACAAAAACAATGACCGTGTCCCTAGTGAGCCTCTACTAGACTAGCTCATTGATCAAAGATGGTTAAGGTTTCCTAACCATAGACATGTGTTGTCATTTGATAACGGGATCACATCATTAGGAGAATGATGTGATGGACAAGACCCATCCGTTAGCTTAGCATATGATCGTTCAGTTTATTGCTACTACTTTCTTAATGTCAAATACATGTTCCTTCGACCATGAGATCATGCAACTCCCGGATAACGGAGGAATACCTTGTGTGCTATCAAACGTCACAACGTAACTGGGTGATCATAAAGATGCTCTACAGGTATCTCTGATGACCCACAAGTATATGGGATCAATCGTAGTCCTTTCGATAAGTAAGAGTGTCGAACCCAACGAGGAGCAGAAGGAAATGAAATGTGGTTTTCAGCAAGGTATTCTCTGCAAGCACTGAAATTATAAGTAATGAGTAGTTTGATAGCAAGATAATTTGTAACGGGCAAGTAACGGTAATAGTAACAAAAGTGCAGCAAGGTAGCCCAATCCCTTTGAGGCAAAAGACAGGCCAAAACATTCCCTTATGATAAGCAAGCGTTCTTGAGGGTACACAGGAATTTTGTCAAGTCACTTTCATCATGTTGGTTTGATTTGTGTTCGCTACTTATGTGGGTGGACTGGTGCTTAGGTGTTGTTCTTATGTGAACAAACCTCATACTTATGATTAACCCTCTCGCAAGCATATGCAACTACGATAAAAGTATTAAGAATAAATTCTAACCATTGCATTAAACATTTGGATCCAAATCAGTCCCTTACGGAATATCGCATAAACTAGGGTTCAAGCTTCTGTCACTCTCGCAACCCATCATCTAATAACTACTCCACAAATGATAATCATGCCCAAGATCAGAGGGGTATTAAATAGCATATTGGATCTGAACATATAATATTCCACCAAATAAACCATACAGTAATCAACTACAAGACGTAATGAACACTACTAGTTACCCACAAGTACTGTCGGGGATATACCCCATGAGGAATATTTTCCTTACAAGGAAGCAAGACTCGGACTTCTATCCGGCTTGTAATAGAAGATAGACCATTCCTAATCCTTGTAGGACTCCACATGTAACCTGCGCCTCCAAATTATATAAGGAGGGACATGGCACCCCTAGAGGACAAGTTTCACAAGTTAGGGTTAGACAGACAAGTATATGGCTCTCGGGATAGAGCACCCTTGGAATCGTGAGCACCATGATCAATATGAATGAAGTAGGATGTAGGCTTTTACCTCCACCATGAGGGGCCAAAACTGGGTAAAACCTCGCGTTTCTCGTCCCACTCAACCCCTCTCAAGCTACCACATAGATGCGTTGGCCTCACGGCTAAGTCCTCACACTAAGGACATCTGCCGTGACAATTCCACGACAGTTGGCGCCCACCGTGGGGCCTGCGCATGATGGTGTTGAGTTCTTGGAGGGATCTTTCCTAGGGTGTCGAGAAGCTCGCGATTTGTCAATGTGTGGAAGAGCCGGCAATTTCATTGTTTGTGATCGGAGTTGTGGTTAGCTTTGAAGCTGGCAGTACAAGGATCAAAGAGAAATTAGGGTTGAAGACATGCGCGAGATCAATTGGCGCAAGAATCAAGTCACTAAGGCCGACAAGAATAAAAGAAAAAAAATTGTGGCGTAACGTGCGCCTGGCGAGCGCTCAAATCGCCGAGCTGAGATTGCCAAAAATTTCCGCTGCAATATCAAATTTGAACGGCGGACGCATGCCAAAAATTTCCGCTGCAATATCAAATCTGAACGGCGGGCGCATCCAACTGCTACTGCATCTCCCCTAGCCCAAGTGCAACGCAGATGATCGAGTCCCGAGGTTGCGAGAGGTTCAATCTGCCAAGGTACTACGTTTGTGTTGTTGCTCTACACGTCATTACAAAAGGAAATCAGCAATCCATGGCTGGCAGTGTCTCATGCAAGGACGTAAGCACATGCGCTGTTTTAAAAGAGAAAAATAAAAAATAAAAAAGAAAGGGGGTTATCCAGGGGCCACGACCCAGAGACGAAGAGGGCAGCGACCCGGACTCCTCCGCGGTCTATGCCCCGCCTCCGCCCAGACTCCAAGCTGTCTGCTGCTTCTGCCCGGAGCCGTCGGCGCGCCTCCGCCTTGATGGCCCCGTCTAAAGCCGCCGTAACGGTCTGCGGTCGAGCCGCCTTCACCTGCGACCTGGCTCGTTGACCCACCGCGCCTCCGCTGTCACCGGTTCACGTCTCCAAACCACCGGCCGTTGCGGCCAAGCCGCCTCAAGTCATCATCTCATTTTCGTCGCCGAGCTGCATGGCTGCGCTGAGCCACCCGTCTCGTCCGCCCTGTTGAGCCGCGCGGTGCCTCGAGCCTCCGCCGTTGTTTTACCCTTGCGGAGAGCCGCCCCGCGCTGACCGGCCTTGAGCCGCCACTGCTAGCAGCCGCGCCGACCGGCCTTGAGCTGTCGCTGCTGCCTCGCGCTACCGCCCGCAAGGCGCCCGTCGTCTGGCAAGTGCCCCTCGGTCGTCGCTGCCGCCTTCCCCGCCCCTGCCTTCATGGTCCTCCACCCATGCGTCGTTGTATTCACCGAGCCGCTGCTCCTGCCGCTGCATGTTGAGCCGGCGCCACCGGTGTGGTCAAAGGCCGCACCCCACGCCGCCGCCTGCCCCTGCTCCCGCGGTCTTCGCAAGCCGTTACGGCCAAATTGACCTTGCTCTGCCTCACCAGTGGCCCACCTGTGCCGCGCCTCACTCCTCCTCAGAGAAACAAGCTACAAGATTCATGGTTTGAGCTAAAACACACCCAAAAAAGGGGGCTGAGGGCTGCCCCGATCTTGCACTGCCGTTGCCGCGAGCTCGCCTGGACGGTGCCTCTCCGCTGAAGCGGTCGCCAAGGATCAGACATCAATTATAGTCATCTGGTATTAATTGAGCAAAGCAAATTCAGTCATGGAATGGAACTCAAGTTGACAAGGACGCCCAAGTTCGATGTACTGCTCAATGGGCATGATTTATTTAAAAACTGGATGGTTGTGTGGTTATTTGTTGGGACATGAAGAACATAATTTGGTCAAGTTTTTGTGCAGTCACTTTATCCGAAAGATACATCACGTGATACCCAACCTATCTATTTTCATCTATATGTAGTAATTTGTCTGTGAACAGTTACTCTTCCTTGCGATGTTTGTTGATGCAGGACAATTATTCACTACAAGAGTGATGGACGTGCCAAGGATATATAGCTCGCCCCATCATTACTATGTGCTAGCATTTGACCATGCCATGATGCTCAATGAATATATGTGCAAAGCTGCAGCTTCTGTGACTCAGTCTGCATCAACACGACGCGGCTAACTCGCCCGTCCGCGCGGCTTACCGCGCCTGCGATTGACTCGTCCATCCGTCCCGGCTTACAACACAGTGGCCGACTCGTCTGTCTGTGCCACCTCTGATGTTGTGATCGTCTTTACCGTCCATCTATCGCGGTCTGGTCTACATCAACACACCGGGCCGCACCTGTTTGCATGAGCTATTTAATAAACATACGCAAGTCGCTGCTCCTACTGCCCTGTCTATTCCAACAAATCTGGAGCAAATTATCATATATTAGCAGCCTCCGCCTCCACTGCAGTTTGGTTAACTTCAACAGCCAGTTGGGACGAACCATTGGCCGAGTTACTGACACAGCTCATACGGGATCATTTATGACCCGTGGATTCACATTGCGTTATCAACGCCGAGGATATACAATGAGTATTGCGAGGGTCATCAACTTGCCACCTTGCTTCCAGCTTCAGCATATTATAGCGTTCTGCTGTTCAATTACATACCGGTTTATATCACGGTCAAGTATGAAGCATCTCAAGCCAACTCCTCGAGTCATCTTGAGACTCGGGGGCTACGATGACATGACTTAACAAATCTTGCCAGATTCAAGAACCCCGAGTCATTGGAGGGAAAAATAACTCGGCCCGGAGGCTACTGCCTTATTGGCAAAAATTTAAAGGACGTCAGAAAATATCCGGCTCAAAAAGAAGAACTCCGGTTTAAAATCCGGCTCAAGGGAAATCTGTTTTCTCACAAAGCTTTGAAGCTCTCAATATCCAGGTTGAAATTCTGGTTCAAAAAGAATTCATCTCTCACAAGTTCGAGTTCTCAGAAAAATTAAAGGTTGCCAAAGAGAACTTGCTGCCATGATGCGTGGTACAAACATGGGTATCCCGCCTTATTGGCTTTTCATACTATTGATCACTTGGGGGCTTCCTGCTTATTGAGCATAGCTATGACTACCCTCTTGATCCGGCTTGTAAGCCATGATTGCAAAATACTTGGGGGCTTCCTGCTCATTGAGCATAGCTATGATTACACTATTGATCCGGCTTGTACGCCTGGAATGAAATATTACTTGGGGACTCTTTGTTCAATGGACAAGAGTTTTTATGACCCTTGTAATATTCTTGGAAGCCAGGTGTATTCACCTAAAAACCCGGGTTATCCTGCCTTTTAAGACTGCCACTCCACCTAGATTGACTGGAATGAATCGCCGTACTTTTGACAGCCAATCTTATATAGACCCTGAACTTGTCAAAGTTAAAACGATGATTGGTCATGTGAGGCCCGACATATAAGGTTGCGTGAAGGTTTAACTCAGCGGCCCTTTGAAAGCACTTGACTTGAAGGTTTGGCAGCCTATGAAAGCCTTATTTTTCCTTTTAATTTCTTTTTTGATTTGAATATTTTTGAGATTTATCTTTGGTGCCATGTTAAATACATGGTGGAAAACCGATGAGGGCCATGTTGCCTTATGGTTTATATATTAATCTATTCGGCATTTGTTAACCCGGCCTGGCTTTGGACTTTAGGTCGCCAGTATATGATGATTTTTTGTGCTTTAAGCTCTGGCTCTAAGCTTTGGGATGTTACCCCTTGCTGCATATAGCATGATAAGTCGTCAGTATGAATAAATTGAACAGGGCGTTGTGCTCTAAGTCTTTGGGCTATTACCCTTACTGCATATGGCACTGTAAGCCAGCAGTATGAACTGATTTCACATGCCATGTAGCCTTGATTATATGACTCATCATTGAGCATCTTTGGGTTTGATAACCCGCCCTGATAGCAGACTTTATGTCGCCAGGATATTTTGCTTTAAGCAAGCAAAATAATGATATTTCATGACTCCGGGTTGATACTGGCCTCGGCTTGTAATTTTCAAGGCATCACTGAAACACCCCTGATTCAATCGTACACTAACCATGCAAGCAATTGTGTACGATCAAGATCAGGGACTCACGGGAATATATCACAACACAACTCTAAAACATAAATAAGTCATACAAGCATCATAATACAAGCCAGGGGCCTCGAGGGCTCGAATACAAGTGCTTGATCATAGACGAGTCAGCGGAAGCAACAATATCTGAGTACAGACATAAGTTAATCAAGTTTGCCTTAAGAAGGCTAGCACAAACTGGGATACAGATCGAAAGAGGCGCAGGCCTCCTTCCTGGGATCCTCCTAAACTACTCTTGGTCGTCGTCAGCGGGTTGCACGTAGTAGTAGGCACCTCCGGGGTAGTAGTCGTCATCGACGGTGGCGTCTGGCTCCTGGGCTCCATCGGCTGGTTGCAGCAATCGGGTAAAGAAAGGGGAAAAGGGGGGAACAAGGCAACCGTAAGTACTCATCCAAAGTACTCGCAAGCAAGGAGCTACACTACATATGCATGGATATATGTGTAAAGGGCCATATCAGTGGACTGAACTGCAGAATGCCAGAATAACAGGGGGATAGCTAATCCTATCAAAGACTACGCTTCTGGCAGCCTCCGCCTTGCAGCATCTAGCAGAGAGTAGTCTGAAGTCCTCCAAGTAGCATCGCATAGCATAATCCTACCCGGCGATCCCCTCCTCAATGCCCTGTTAGAGAACGACCACCGGGTTGTATCTGGCACTTGGAACGGTGTGTTTTATTAAGTATCCAGTTCTAGTTGTCATAAGCTCAAGGTACAACTCCAAGTCGTCCTGTTACCGAAGATCACGACTATTCGAATAGATTAACTTCCCTTGCTGTGGGTGCACCACATAACCCAACACGCTTGATCCCATTTGGCCGGACACACTTTTCTCGGGTCATTCCGGTACCGTGGAATATCAACACGTCGCAGCCCCACCTAGGCCAACAGAGAGGTCAAGACACCGGTCTAAACCTAAGCGCACAGGGTCTGGGCCCATCGCCTTAGCACACCAAGACGTTGTATGCGGCCGGAAGCAGACCTAGCCTAGCGGCGTTCGATCCAATCCGGCGTGCGCCGCTCGACACGTCCACGAAGGTTTCGGCTGATACCACGACGTCGAGTGCCCATAACTTTCCCACGTAGTTGGTTAGTGCGTATAAACCAAATGGCCAGACTCAGATCAAATACCAAGATCTCGTTAAACGTGTTAAGTATCCGCGAACGCCGACCAGGGCCAGGTCCACCTCTCTCCTAGGTGGTCTCAACCTGCCCTGCCGCTCCGCCACAAAGTAACGAATGGGGGCCGGGAACCCAGGCCCACCTCTACCGGGATGGAGCCTGTCCTTTCAGCCCCCATCTCCTAACAAGATATCAAGGTAATGTAATAGTGTAAAGTATATAGTATATGCCCGTGATCACCTCAAGTGATCACAGCCTAGTAGTATAGCATGGCAGACGGACAAGAGTGTAGGGCCAGCGATGGAACACTAGCATCCTATACTAAGCAAGAGGATAGCAGGTAAAGGTAACAAAAGTAGTAGCAAGGACAAAGCTATGCAAAGAAGATAGGATTAACTGAAAGCAGTAACATGCTACACTACTCTAATGCAAGCAGTATAGAGAAGAATAGGCGATATCTGGTGATCAAGGTGGGGGCTTGCCTAGTTGCTCTGGCAAGAGAGAGGGGTCGTCAACTCCGTAGTCGTACTGGGTAGCAGCGGCGTCGGTCTCGGTGTCTAGCGGAAGAAGAGGGGGAAGAAACAATGAATACAATGCAAACAAATGCATGACGATGCATGACAAAGCAAAGCGTGATGCTAGGCGTGCCCTAACGCGGTATGAGGTGATACCGGTGAAGGGGGGAAACGTCCGGGAATGTATCCCCGGTGTTTCGCACTTTCGGGCAGAGGAGCCGGAGGGGAAAAGTTGCGAGTTTGATATATTAGAGGTGTGTGGCGGACGAACGGGCTGCGTATCCGAGTTCGTCTCGTCGTTCTGAGCAACTTTCATGTACAAAGTTTTTCCATCTGAGCTACGGTTTATTTTATATTCATTTTTAAAGATTTAAATCAATTTATAAATTATTATTATTATTAATTTAATCCGAAAATGGCATTACTGCATCAGCATGACATCATCAGTCAACAGAGGTGTTGACTGGGTCAAGCTGACGTGTGGGTCCCACTAATCATTGACTTAGTTAACTAAATAGGATTAGTTAATTTAATTAAAGTGATTAGGTTAACTAGTTAATTAGGCTAATCCAATCAGGATTAATTAAGTTAATTAATTAATTAATTAATATGTATTTTATTATTAGTTATTTTTTTAAACCTCTCTTTTTTATTAAACGTTCTGGGGGCTAGGCCCCACATGTCATTGGCCCTAGGGGGCCTAGCGGGTCGGGCGCTGGCGAAAACAGGGCGGAGCCCCGGGGTGGCAGTGGCCTCGGCCACCAGGGGGCTTGCACGCGTGGGCGCACAGAGGCCGGTCGGCGTCCACAGCCAGGAGCTCCGGCGGCGGTGGTGGGCAAGGCTAGCCGGAGCGGGCGTGGCCTCACGCTACCCGGCGGAGGAGGACGCGTGCGTGGGCTACCGCGTCGGCACGGTAGGCAGGGGCGCAGTTAGGCAACGGTGGGGCGCCGGTGGGGAGTGGGCCAGGCGTGACCTGTGCGGCGGTATGCGCGTGGCAGGGGGCGGGAGCGCCATGAGCGGGCGAGGGCGTGTGCATACGGGGGCGCGGAGGATCGCGACGAGGCGCATGGGCCGAGCGCGGTCGACGCGCGGTGGACAACGCCGGTGACGAAGAAAAAGGGGAGAGAGGGAGGGAGGCCGGAGCCTCACCGCGGGGCGTAGGGTACGAGGCAGCGCTGCTCGGGGTGGGGGACGGGGACGGTCGCGTTGACGGAGACGACGGCGACGATGGAGTCCGGCGAGGAGTCGAGGAGGAGGACGAAGATGAGGCGAGCGGCGACGGCGCGACGTCGAGGATTGGGGCGCCGCGGGGGGAAACGGAAGGCGGGCCGGCGTGGTGGCTCCGGCGACGGAAGGCCTTCGGGCGGCGGCACGGCGTCGATGGGGGTTCGGGCGACGGGGTTAGGCCCGATCCAGTTCTGGATCGGAGGGGGGATGGGAGCGAGAGGGGGAGTGGGGGTGCTTCGCGGGGGAGTGGGGGTTCAATCTAGGGTTTGGTGGGGAGTGGGGGGGATAAGGTGAGTGGGTGGGCGGTTGGGCCTGGCCGGTTGGGCCTTTGCCCAGTTGGGCTCGCAACTGGGCCACGGTTCGCCCAGTGGTTTGTGTTGTTGTTTTTGTTTAGTTTCTCTCTTGCTTTATTTTATATTTCTGCTTACTGTTTCATTTTAGTTTCCTTTTGAATTTGGTTTTATGAAATACACCACTGGTTCCTAATTTAGTTTTAATAAGTATGCCACTGCCCTATAAGTTTTTGGCAATAAAACAAACAGTTTAACATTTTATCAAATTGAAAAGGGGTAGGTAGTTAAATGTTTTGCTGCTCTTTTAAATAATTTAGTGCACTTAATCCTTTTATAAAATTTTGGTTTCTCCACAATAATTACCTATGCATTATTTGGCAACACCCCAACATTTTAGTTTTAATATTTGAAAATATTTTATTGTTTGCTTGATTTTGAATTTGAATTCGAACCGGTTTCGAACTAACGCGAGATTAGCAATAATAATCGAGGTGACGTGGCATCATTAACGTGGGATGACTGTAGCCTAATTACCTGGGCGTCACAATCACCATGGTATTAATCTACATGTATGTCTTTCAATAATGGTATGAGTATTTTGGGTTTGGTAAACCGCCCTGGCTTTGGACGTTAAGTCACCAGCATATGGAATTATGCACTTATAAATCTTTTGGATTGACACCCTCACTGGATGTGGCGATGTAAGCCGGCAATTTGAGCCAATTTTCCAGGTATGCTTTTAAATTGTTGGATGAATATGTGAGGTCTGATAACCCGCCCTGGCTTTCAACTTTAAGTTGCCAGTATGTTTAGGCTTGAATGGCCTTAATGCTAGTATTTTCCATAATTGCATAAGACCATATTATGTTTGGGTTGTTACCCGCCCTGGCTTTTGATGTTAAGTCACCAGGGCATATGTTGTTTAAACTCTGTGCAGGATTTGCAGAAGTATGACTTACATAAATGATTAAGTTCAAGCCCATCATCAAAAATTGAATTGGTGTTTGATACATCTCCAACGTATCTATAATTTTTGATTGTTCCATGCTATTATATATTCTATTTTGAATGTTTAATGGGCTTATTCATACACTTTTATATTATTTTTGGGACTAATCTATTAACCGGAGGCCCAGCCCAAATTGCTGTTTTTTTGCCTATTTCAGAGTTTCGTAGAAAAAGAATATCAAACGGAGTCCAAACGGAATGAAACCTTCAGGAACGTGATTTTCGGAACAAACGTGATCCAGAGGTCTTGGAGTCTACGTCAAGCAATCAACAAGGAGAGCATGAGGCAGGGGCGCGCCACCCCCCCCCCCCCAGGCGCGCCCTCCACCCTCGTGGGGCCCATGTTGCTCCACCGACGTACTTCTTCCTCCTATATATACCTACGTACCCCCAAACCATCAGAGGCATCCACGAAAACCTAATTCCACCACCGCAACCTTCTGTACCCATGAGATCCCATCTTGGGGCCTTTTCCGGCGTCTTGCCGGAGGGGGCATTGATCACGGAGGGCTTCTACATCAACACCATAGCCTCTCCGATGATGTGTGAGTAGTTTACCTCAGACCTTCAGGTCCATAGTTATTAGCTAGATGGCATCTTCTCTCCCTTTGGATCTCAATACAAAGTTCTCCACGATTCTCATGGAGATCTATTCGATGTAATCTTCTTTTGCGGTATGTTTGTCGGGACCGATGAATTGTGGTTTATGATCAAGATTATCTATGGACAATATTTGAATCTTCTCTCAATTCTTTTATGTATGATTGGTTATCTTTGCAAGTCCCTTCGAATTATCAGTTTGGTTTGGCCTACTAGATTGATCTTTCTTGCAATCGGAGAAGTGCTTAGCTTTGGGTTCAATCTTGTGGTGTCCTTTCCCAGTGACAACAGGGGCAGCAAGGCACGTATTGTATTGTTGCCATAGAGGATAACTAGATGGGTTTATATCATATTGCATGAGTTTATCCCTCTACGTCATGTCATCATACTTAAAGCATTACTCTGTTCTTCTGAACTTAATACTCTAGATGCATGCTGGATAGCGGTCGATGTGTGGAGTAATAGTAGTAGATGCAGGTAGGAGTCGGTCTACTTGTCACGGACGTGATGCCTATATACATGATCATGACTAGATATTCTCATAACTATGCTCAGTTCTATCAATTGCTGGACAGTAATTTGTTCACCCCCTGTAATACTTATGCTCTTGAGAGAAGCCACTAGTGAAACCTATAGCCCCCGGGTCTATTCTCCATCATATTAATCTTCCAACACCTAGCTATTTCAGTTGCCTTTTATTTTACTTTGCATCTTTATTTCTCTTTATCATAAAAATACCAAAAATATTATCTTATCATATCTATCAAATCTCACTCTCGTAAGTGACCATGAAGGGATTGACAACCCCTTTATCACGTTGGTTGCCACGTTTTTATTTGTTTTGTGTAGGTGCGAGGGACTCGAGCATAGCCTCCTACTGGATTGATACCTTGGTTCTGAAAAACTGAGCGAAATACTTACGCTACTTTACTGCATCACCCTTTCCTCTTCAAGGGAAAAACCAACGCAGTGCTCAAGAGGTATCAAGAAGGATATCTGGCGCCATTGCCGGGGAGTCTACGCAAAAGTCAACATACCAAGTACCCATCACAAACTATTATCCCTCGCATTACATTATTTGCCATTTGCCTCTCGTTTTCCTCTCCCCCACTTCACCCTTGCCGTTTTATTCTCCCTCTCTTTTCCGTTCGCCTCTTTCTCGCTCGCTTATTGTTTGCTCGTGTGTTGGATTGCTTGCTTGTCACGATGGCTCAAGATAATACTAAATTATGTGGCTTTACCGATACCAACAACAATGATTTCGTTAGCACTCCGATTGCTCCTCTTACCGATACTGAATCTTGTGAAATTAATACTACTTTGTTGAATCTTGTCATGAAATATCAATTCGCCGGCCTTCCTAGTGAATATGCCGCTACCCATCTAAATAGCTTCGTTGATTTGTGTGATATGCAAAAGAAGAAAGATGTGGACATTGATATTGTTAAATTGAAGCTATTTCCTTTTTCGCTTAGAGATCATGCTAAAGCTTGGTTTTCGTCTTTGCCTAAAAATAGTATTGATTCATGGAATAAATGCAAAGATGCTTTTATCTCTAAGTATTTTCCTCCCGCTAAAATCATCTATCTTAGAAACGATATCATGAATTTTAAGCAACTTGATCATGAACATGTTGCACAAGCTTGGGAGAGGATGAAATTAATGATATGTAATTGCCCTACACATGGTTTGAATCTTTGGATGATTATACAAAAAAAATATGTCGGATTGAATTTTGCTTCTAGAAACCTTTTAGATCCAGCCGCGGGAGGCACTTTTATGGAAATCACTTTAGGAGAAGCTACCAAACTCCTAGATAATATTATGGTTAATTATTCTCAATGGCATACTGAAAGATCTACTAGTAAAAAGGTACATGCAATAGAAGAAATTAATGTTTTGAGTGGAAAGATGGATGAGCTTATAAAATTATTTTCTAATAAGAGTGTCTCTTCTGATCCTAATGTTATGCCCTTGTCTACCTTGATTGAGAATAATAATGAATCTATGCATGTGAATTTTGTTGCTAGGAATAATTTTGGTAACAACGCTTATAGAGGAAACTTTAATCCTAGACCGTATCCTAGTAATGCCTCTAATAATTATGGTAATTCCTACAACAATTCTTATGGAAATTTTAATAAGTTGCCCTCTGATTTTGAAACTAGTGTTAAAGAATTTATGAATTCGCCAAAAAATTAATGCTTTGCTTGAAGAAAAATTGCCTAAGATTCATGAATTGGCTAGGAAAGTGGATAGAATTTCTCTTGATGTTGATTCTTTGAAACTTAGATCTATTCCACCTAAGCATGATATTAATGAGTCTCACAAAGCCATGAGAATTTCCATTGACGAGTGTAAAGAAAGAACCGCTAGGATGCGTGCTAAAAAAGATTGCTTTGTGAAAGCGTGTTCTTTTAATTTTTATGAGAATAGAGATGAAGATCTAAAAGTTATTAATGAGTCCCCTATTAAATATTTGTTTTGCAATATGAATCTTAATAATGGGACGGGAGATGATCCACCTTTACCTAGAAGGCGTTCAAAAAATTCGAAGTTTTTAGATCTTGACTAAAAAATTGATAAAAGTGGGATTGAAGAGGTTAAAACTTTAGATAGCAATGAACCCACTATTTTGGATTTTAAGGAATTTAATTATGATAATTTCTCTTTGATAGATTGTATTTCCTTGTTGCAATCCATGCTAAATTCTCCACATGCTTATATTCAAAATAAAGCTTTTACTAAATATATCGTTGATGCTTTGATGCAATCTTATGAAGAAAAACTTGAGTTGGAAGTTTCTATCCCTAGAAAACTTTATGATGAGTGGGAACCTACTATTAAAATTAAAATTAAAGATCATAAATGCTATGCTTTGTGTGATTTGGGTGCTAGTCTTTCCACGATTCCAAAAACTTTGTGTGATTTGTTAGGTTTCCATGAATTTGATGATTGCTCTTTAAACTTACACCTTGCGGATTCCACTATCAAGAAACCTATGGGAAGAATTAATGATGTTCTTATTGTTGCAAATAGGAATTATGTGCCCGTAGATTTTTTTGTTCTTGATATAGATTGCAATCCTTCATGTCCTATTATTCATGGTAGACCTTTCCTTAGAACGATTGGTGCAATTATTGATATGAAGGAAGGGAATATTAGATTCCAATTTCCGTTAAGGAAAGGCATGGAACACTTCCCTAGAAAGAAAATAAAATTACCTTATGAATCTATTTTGAGAGCCACCTATGGATTGCCTACCAAAGATGGCAATACCTAGATCTATCCGTGTTTTTATGCCTAGCTAGGGGCGTTAAACGATAGCGCTTGTTGGGAGGCAACCCAATTTTATTTTTAGTTTTTTTTCTTTTTGCTTCTGTTTAGGAATAAATCTTTGATCTAGCCTCTGGTTAGATTTGTTTTTATGTTTTAATTAGTGTTTGTGCCAAGTTAAACCTATGGGATCTTCTTGGATGACTGTTATTTGATCTTGCTGAAAATTCCAGAAACTTTCTGTTCACGAAAACAATTGTTACAAATTACCAGAACGTGATATAATATTTATTCCAATTGTATCAGATAGATAAAAAATTTATTTAGGTCATCCTATTTTGGCTGAATTTTTAGAGTTCCAGAAGTTTGCGTTAGTTACATATTACTACAGACTTTTCTGTTTTTGACAGATTCTGTTTTTTGTGTGTGTTGTTTGCTTATTTTGATGAATCTATGGCTAGTAAAACAGTTTATAAATCATAGAGAAGTTGGAATACAGTAGGTTTAACACCAATATAAATAAAGAATGAGTTCAATACAGTACCTTGAAGTGGTGTTTTGTTTTCTTTCGCTAATGGAGCTCACGAGATTTTCTGTTAAGTTTTGTGTTGTGAAGTTTTCAAGTTTTGGGTAAAGATTTGATGGAGTATGGAACGAGGAGTGGCAAGAGCCTAAGCTTGGGGATGCCCATGGCACCCCAAGATAATCTAAGGATACCAAAAATCCAAAGCTTGGGGATGCGCCGGAAGGCATCCCCTCTTTCGTCCTCATCCATCAGTAAATTTACTTGGAGCTATATTTTTTTTCACCGCATGATATGTGTTTTGCTTGGAGCGGCTTGTATGATTTGAGTCCTTATTTGTTAGTTTGACACAATCATCCTTGCTGTACACACCTTTTGAGAGAGACACACATGATTCAGAATTTGTTAGAATACTCTATGTGCTTCACTTATATTCTTTGAGAAATATAGTTTTGCTCTAATGCTTCACTTATATCTTTTAGAGCACGGCGGTGGTTATATTTTATAGAAATTGCTGAACTCTCATGCTTCACTTATATTATTTTGAGAGTCTTAAACAACATGGTAATTTGCTTTAATTGTGAAATTAATCTTCTATATTGAGTTCATTAAATATCATGAGAAGTTAGATACTTGATAAGTGTTTTGAGATATAAAGGTGGTAATATTAGAGTGTGCTAGTTGAGTAATTGTGAAATACTCTTGTTAAAGTTGGCAAGTCTCGTAGCATGCACATATAGTAAAAGTTGTGTAACAATTTTGACACATAGTTGTTCTTTTATTGCTTTCCTTATGAGTGGCGGTCGGGGACGAGCGATGGTCTTTCCCTACCAATCTATCCCTCTAGGGGCATGCGTAGTAGTACTTTTCTTCGAGGGCTAATAAAATTTTGCAACAAGTATATGAGTTCTTTATGACTAATGTGAGTCCATGGATTATACGCGCTCTCAACCTTCCACAATTTTCTAGCCTCTACGGTACCGCACATTGCCCTTTCTCACATTGAGAGTTGGTGCAAACCTCGCCGGTACATCCAAACCCCATGATACGATACGCTCTATCACACATAAACCTCCTTATATCTTCCTCAAAACAGCCACCATACCTACATATTATGGCATTTCCATAGCCATTCCGAGATATATTGCCATGCAACTTTCGACCATTCCGTTTATTATGACACGCTTCATCATTGTCATATTGCTTTGCATGATCATGTAGTTGACATCGTATTTCGTGGCAAAGCCACTATTCATGATTTTTCATACATGTCACTCTTGATTCATCGCATATCCTAGTACACCGCCGGAGGAATTCATATAGAGTCATATCTTATTCTAAGTATTGAGTTGTAATTGTTGAGTTGTAAGTAATAAAAGTGTGATGATCATCATTATTAGAGCATTGTCCCATGTGAGGAAAGGATGATGGAGACTATGATTCCCCCACAAGTCGGGATGAGATTCCGGACTAAAAAATAGAGGCCAAAGAAAAAAAGGGAGAAGGCCCAAACAAAAAAAAGAGAAAAAGAGAGAAGGGACAATGCTACTATCCTTTTCCACACTTGTTCTTCAAAGTAGCACCATGATTTGTATGATAGAGAGTCTCCTATGTTGTCACTTTCATATACTTGTGGGAATTTTTCATTATAGAACTTGGCTTTTATATTCCAATGATGGGCTTCCTCAAAATTCCCTAGGTCTTCGTGAGCAAGCAAGTTGGATGCACACCCACTTAGTTTCTTTTGTTGAGCTTTCACATATTTATAGCTCTAGTGCATCCGCTGCATGGCAATCCCTACTCCTCTCATTGACATCAATCGATGGGCATCTCCATAGCCTATTGATTAGCCGCGTCAATGTGAGACTTTCTACCTTTTTGTCTTCTCTCATAACCCCCATCATTGTAACACCCCAAAAATTTTAACCTTGTTTTGTTAATTAAAATCTTGCCGGGAAATTTAACTTTCCTTTTTCTTGGTTTTTCTTGCTTTCAAAACCATTCTTTTCTTGGTTATCTTGGAGTTGTTCCCTAAGATGAAAACCTTTCACTTATGATATTGGACTTGTTTACCCTCTCAAGAAAATCTTTTCTTTTATCAGAAGAATTAATTATATAATATTCTTCCCGATCTTTATTTTCTTGAAAAATGGTTTCCCATAGTTTTATGGTCCCATTTGTACTACAACCCTTTTATAATTTCATTCAAAAATCCCACCAAAATTTGGAGATGTCATATGGAGTATTTGAGCCACTTTTGTGCAAAAATATCTTATGCCCGTTGAATATTTTGAGCTCTACACCATATTTTCAAATCTGGTCCAGAGAGCATTTTTACACTATAACCTATTCAAATATTTCTTTAAAACTTGTACCAATATTATGGGTTATCAGTAGGAGCATAGTTTTCAACTTTATGCAATAACCTAGTGATGTCCTTTGCAATAACTGAGTGAATCATCCTCTTTTCCACTCTGGTCCAACTTGAGGTTTTGTACAGCAACCACCTTTTTAGTTGCTCCTTGATCCATGATTCCTTTTCCTACTGGTAGTCCTCC
Organism: Aegilops bicornis; assembly: GCA_021605145.1. NCBI lineage: Eukaryota > Viridiplantae > Streptophyta > Magnoliopsida > Poales > Poaceae > Aegilops > Aegilops bicornis. The sequence goes on from CM038673.1 coordinate 122,251,367, forward strand.
TTGCCAACCCTTAAGTCCAGGAGAGTGGACCCATTGGATGATTCTTAGTGCTTGCAATAATGCCATTTGCTTTCTGTCCAGAATTGAAGTTTTGCAAAACTTGCACTAGCAAGTTTGTGCTTTGGACAAACTAACCTTACCACCCTCTCTTTCATCTAAAGAGACCCCACTCTGAAAGTTTTGGCCACTCCAAAAAAATGCCTAAGTGCCCTTGGCATTTTGTCAAACACCTTATGGGCATGATCTGTTTTGACATGAGTTCTTGTTTACACTGTGAACCTAATCCCCTGACCAGACCAGCATGTCCAATGGTTTTTCCTTAGACCATAACCCCACCCTGCTAACTTTCTTGTGGTTTGGAGCCCCCTAACATGCCATAGCATTTCATCCAAAGACGTCCCTGCGTGCGGTCGGGCGCCGAGCAGAGCATCGCCAGACATTGCACGTGCCGCGCCCGAGCCTACGCATCGCACCCCTGGTTTGCCACCACCCTGCGGAGCCACGCCACTCACTAACCTTCTCCCCGCATCACGCCAAGCAGCCCCTGGTGCCCTACAAAGACCGCCGTCAGAGTTCTTTGGCGGGCGCCGCGTCAGCGTCTCGGCGAGGTCGGTGCCGCCCAAACCGCCAGCGCTCGCCACCTGCCTCCTGGAACAGCGCGAGCTCATCCACAAGCTTGTCCTATAGCACACGTCGCTGCCACGTCGCCCAAGCTACAGAAAGACGGTTGCCGGCGACCTTATCTGCGGCCGCCGCTAAACCGCCTTGACTCGCCTATTTAAGGAAGCCCCGAGCCCGTCCCTGAGCAGTGCAACCTCAGGCCACCCCAATGGCGCTTCCCTAGCTCGCAATCGACCCGGGGAGGTCTCCGTCCCCATCTCCGGCAACCGCAGCCGCCGCTACTGCCTCGGCCATTTCGGCGCCACCAGGGCCTCCACCACCCCACTCACTTCACCAGGAACTTCCCCTCCCTCTCATGAGTCCATCCCCCTATTCAATCTTGATCGGGACTCGCCGGGGGCAGGAATTCACTTTGCCCGACGGCCACCGTCCGCCGCAAAGCTCGCCACCGGCAGCTCCGTCCACCCCTGAGGCCAAAACGACCACCGGAGTGACCGCCTTGGCCCCCTGAGTCATGGTGATCTCGGTTCCTTAACGATGCCGTTGTCACGGGCGAAGCCGCCGGAGTTCCGCCTCTCGGGCAGAGGAAGAAGAGGGAGGCGGACTAGTCAAACCTGACTAGTGGGCCACCTGGACCCACTGCTGCTGACTTCGCGCCGTCCCACGCTGGATAAGTGGAAGCGTACTTCCTGAATACGCTTTCGACGTGTACGTGTTTATTCGAACCGTTTTCTTTTCTGTCTTATTTTAAATAACAGATTTTGATCAAAACTTTGAATGGCTGCAACTTTTTAAATACAACTCCAAATGAGTTGATTCTTTTTCCTACCTCTCTCAAATTTGACCTAGTTTATTTTAAGATTTATTTGAAAAAAATTTAGACAACTTTTTTGTGCTGTTTTTAAAGTATGTGTTGTTTGAATATTTTTGAAAATAGGATTTTGGAGGAGAGGAGAAAACTTTAAAAAGTTGTGGAGTGCACCCTGCCTTTCCACATATTAAAGGCAAGCATTCTGAACCCTGGCATAATGTTTTGCATGCATGGTTTGACACGATCATGGCACCACCTCAATAAGTAGAACTCGTTATTTTATGTGGTGATATGATCATTTGCATGAATGCTTATTGGAAATTTCCTTGCTGTTGGAAATAGACATGCTTGTGATAATGATCGTCCTCGTATGCCTTTCGTGCCTACCGGAAGGAAAAATGGGAAAGCCTCTGTCTTGGGTAGACCCGAGCTTGTCCCCAGTTCCTCGTCGAGACGAGTGTGTCCGGCATGGCATGAGGGGTATGATGAGGGGTGATTCTATATGTTGGATGATATATATTCGTTATGCTAATCATGCAGGGAATACTTAAACCTCCTGAGTCAACTATAGATCGAGTCTTGTTCCAGTAACCCCCATACTTGATTCATACTACCACTTGTCCCTGCCATACGTGGGGTACGGTTCAGTAAGTCGTTAACCCCTTTCGAGCACACACCGTACAGAGAGGCCATGGTGGAAGATACCGGTTGTAGCTGGTAGGCAGGCCACCTGGTCCGGGGGCATGGGTGTTTCCAGTTGAGACCGAGAGGGGAGTCCACCCCTTAGAGCGCGCGATATAAATTTGATCCCATGCTACGCGAGGTTGTAGCCTCCCCACTTAGATTTTGCTTAACAAGTGTCGTGGGTGATTCCAGACACCGGTAAGTTAAGTCGGTGTGTGCAAGTTAGGTGTGTTTTCAACAAAAGGTCAGAGACGGAATTAGTCCCGAAGGACTAAAGGAATCCGTTGCTCGTGGGTAAAGAGTACACCCTCTGCAGAGATTAAACCTATTCGAATAGCCGTGTCCTTGGTGAAGGATTTCATTCTGGGATGGTCAGGTGTTGGTCTTAGTGTCAGTCTTCGGAGGAGAGATTGTTAAAACAGAACTGGATCGCATATTGAGACTTGTAATGATTATGAATATTATTTTATTATGGACTAACCCGTCATATTATCTGAATTATCGAATATCCCTGGGATGGTTCTACCTCCTGGATATTCACGGTGATTATTTATAAGCCCTTTATGTGGTGTTGCTAAGACGCCCGACTGTGGCGTTGCTTGTTATTTATTTCATTTATAAGCCCTTTATGTGGTTTCGCTGAGAAGCCCGACTGTGGCATTGCTTGTTATTTATTTCATTTATAAGCCCTTTATGTGGTGTCGCTAAGACGCCCGACTGTGGCATTGCTTGTTATGTATTTCATTTGTAAGCCCTTTATGTGGTGTCGCTAAGACGCCCGACTATGGCATTGCTTGTTATTTATTTCATTTATTAGACCCTTTATGTGGTGTCGCTGAGACGCCCGACTGTGGCATTGCTTGTTATTTATTTCATTTATAAGCCCTTTATGTGATGTCGCTAAGACGCCCGACTGTGGCATTGCTTGTTATTTGTTTCATTTATAAGCCCTTTATGTGGTGTCGCTAAGACGCCCGACTATGGCATTGCTTGTTATTTATTTTATTTATAAGCCCTTTATGTGGTGTCGCTGAGACGCCCGACTGTGGCATGCTTGATATTTGTTTACCTTATAAGCCCTTTATGTGGTGTCGCTCAGACGCCCGACTGAGGCATGCTTGTTATTTACCATCAATTCGAGACGTTGCTTCAGACATCCGAATGGTGCATTTTATTCATGCTCCGTCATTACATATTCATTGCACATTTTAATAATCTGCTTGCATGCATCAGAGATTTTATTTTATGACTGACGATGTGATCATAGAGTGTTTCAATACATGTTTGTCACTTATATTATACCTGTGTTCATAATGTTTGCGAGTACATTCAAAGTTCTCACTGGCTTGTCCCTGGCTATTGTCTTGGCCAGATTTCTTACGTGGAGAGGAGTGTTGCGATGACAGCCCCGGAACCTAAGCAATGGTGATAGCAGCCTCGCGAAGATAGGAGTTATCCTGGTCAGCTGTTCCTGTGGGAAATGGAGTCCCATACACACTGATGATCCACAACCCGCTTCCGCCATCAACCACTAGAAACCATTTGTTGTACTCACAGACCAGAATAGTCTTGTACCACATAATTTGTATTTTTCCTTGGAATTTCTGTATCAAGTTGGTGCCTCTTCAGCTAACAGTAATCCTGGGGCTGATGAGCACGACGGCCATTTTCTGGAATTTATTACCCGGAAAACCGGTCGCCACAATCATTATACCTTACTCCACCCATAGTGCTATATCCATGGCATGCGCTCATGTATTGCGTAAGAGTTGAAAAGGCTGAAGCGCATTAAAAGTATGAACCAATTGCTCGGCTTGTCATCGGGGTTATGCATGATGAGAATGTGTGACAATATTGAAACATAGCCTAACTATATGATTTTGTAGGGATAAGATTTCTTTGGCTATGTTATTTTGATAAGACATAATTGCTTGGTTAGCATGTTTGAAGTATTATTGTTTTTATGTCAACATTAAACTTTTATCTTGAATCTTTCGGACCTAAATATTCATGCCACAATAAAAAGGATTAGATTAAGAAGTATGCCAAGAAGCATTCCACATCAAAAATTCTGTTTTTATCATTTACCTACTCGAGGACGAGCATGAATTAAGCTTGGGGATGCTTGATACGTCTCCAACATATCTATAATTTTTTATTGTTCAATGCTATTATATATTCTGTAAAGGATGTTTAATGGGCTTATTTATACACTTTTATATTATTTTTCGGACTAACCTATTAACCGGAGGCCCAGCCCAAATTGCTGTTTTTTGCCTATTTCAGAGTTCCGCAAAAAAAGAATATCAAACTGAGTCCAAACGGAATGAAATCTTCAGGAATGTGATTTTCGGAACAAACGTGATCCAGAGGACTTGGAGTCTACATCAAGCAATCAACAAGGAGAGCACGAGGCAGGGGGCGCGCCTACCCCCCAGGCGCGCCCTCCACCCTCGTGGGACCCATGTTGCTCCACCGACGTACTTCTTCCTCCTATATATACCTACGTACACCCAAACCATCAGAGGCATCCACGAAAACCTAATTCCACCGCCGCAACCTTCTGTACCCGTGAGATCCCATCTTGGGGGCTTTTCTGGCATCCTGCCGTAGGGGCAATGATCATGGAGGGCTTCTACATCAACACCATAGCTTCTCCGATGATGTGTGAGTAGTTTACCTCAGACCTCCGGGTCCATAGTTATTAGCTAGATGGCTTCTTCTCTCCCTTTGGATCTCAATACAAAGTTCTCCATGATTCTCGTGGAGATCTATTCGATGTAATCTTCTTTTGCGGTGTGTTTGTCGGGACCGATGAATTGTGGGTTTATGATCAAGATTATCTATGAACAATATTTGAACCTTCTCTTAATTCTTTTATGTATGATTGGTTATCTTTGCAAGTCTCTTCTAATTATCAGTTTGGTTTGGCCTACTAGATTGATCTTTCTTGCAATGGGAGAAGTGCTTAGCTTCAGGTTCAATCTTGCGGTGTCCTTTCAGGATGTTAGGGCAGCAAGGCACGTATTGTATTGTTGCCATCGAGGACAACAAGATGGGGTTTATATCATATTGCATGAGTTTATCCCTCTACATCATGTCATCATACTCAAAGCATTGCTCTGTTCTTCTGAACTTAATACTCTATATGCATGCTGGATAGCGGTCAATGTGTGGAGTAATAGTAGTAGATGCATGCACGAGTTGGTCTACTTGTCACGGACGTGATGCCTATATACATGATCATACCTAGATATTCTCATAACTATGCTCAGTTCTATCAATTGCTCGACAGTAATTTGGTCACCCACCGTAATACTTATGCTCTTGAGAGAAGCCACTAGTGAAACCTATGGCCCCCGGGTCTATTCTCCATCATATTAATCTTCCAACACTTAGCTATTTCTATTGCCTTTTATTTTACTTTGCAGTGTTTCAAAAGGGTTATCAATTATTGATTTTCACAAATTCTATAAGCCGCCGGGTTACAAAAATCCCGGATTACAATGGATGTGCATTAAGTCGCCATCGGCAAAGAGCCACTGAGTATTTAAACTCCGGATTTACTTGTCAACCGATAAGGTATTCAAATCTTTAATAGCCAAACTTGGCTGGATTATCGTGATGATATTGAATGATTGAGGTTTTCATACTGGATTATATTATACAAATCTTGAACAACCAACATGGCCGGATTTTTTTATGGCTATCAATAACCAGTATTATGATTAAAGTTTTCAAAGTCGCTTCAGCGCAATGGCTATTGTTTTATCAATGGATATGATTTATCCAATAATGGAAGGAATAGTCCCGAGTCGCTGCAGGCTTACGACCTGTCACTTGGGATCTACATTATTCAAGTTAAGATTACATCAAATATGCAAGTCCCATGTCACTTCCAGCATGCACCCTGACACTTGGGGGCTAGTGCAAAGTCATTTTTTGCTCACCTTATTGAAGACCCGACCCGTCAAATTGTGACGAGCCGGCCCTTGGGGTCTACTAATTGATCCTGTCAAAGGTAACCCGAAACTTGGGAGCTGCATCACTTGGTGTTATTAATTATTGCTCAAATCTACATGATCATATCTACAAAGTCCCTGCTCATTATTTCATAATGACCCAGCCCTTGGGGGCTACACTTGTTGAAGTTTTTATGAGCATAAGGCAATTACAAGTCCCACGCAACTACAAGCATGACAACCCGACACTTGGGGGCTACATACGGGGAATATTCAATTTTGATTTTGACTAGTGATTGAGATGAACAAACTGGATTTCTTCAAGGTTGCAACATTTATATTGAAGCAAGTCTTAAGCTGTTACTACGCTCTCTTCTTAAGACTTGGGGGCTACAAGTGATATGCATACAAGGGAGGTATGCTTTCAAGCTTGATGTTATCAACAATTATGACCCGGTGCCATCAATATTTATAAACCGGAAATTTTGGCAATGATAAACCGGCAAGTTCTACATCTTCAAGCCGGCTGAAAATCAGATGAGTATTTCAAGAACAATATTTTTATTAAGCATTGGAAGCTGAGTTAAATGGATTATTCTTTACAATATTTTTCTGCAACAAGAAAATGTCAACAAATTGACTATGAAGCTGGTCTATTTCCTGGAATTTTCAGAAGAAGTGCCCGGATTTTTTGCATTGGCAAAGCTTGAACATATCTGCTAAAGAAGATTTGCTATGAGTTCATGGGCACGTATCAAGAAGGAAATGACAAGGACTTAAGGATGATCAGGTGCCAGTTTAGAAAAACTTAACTCGGAGTGCAACCTGTCAAATATTTCTTGTGTTTATTTTGCAGGATGAGTTTAACATGGATAAATCCAAATTAAACTGGGGGCTAATGTCTGGGATATACCCCGCGGTGTAACCCGGCCGGATGTATGACTAGGCCGGACTTGGCGACTCATTGGTGACCCGGCAGGGCGGGTTAGAAGAGCGACAAGACCCGGTGGCCCAGAAGGCGGCTCATGGAAGGCCGGCTCATATTATGGTGGGCCGGCTTAAGAAGAAAGGCATGAGGAATATTTTCCTTACAAGGAAGAAAGACCCGAACTTGTATCCGGCTTCTAATAGAAGATACACTAGTCCTAATCCTAGTAGGACTCCACATGTAACTCGCCCCTCCAACTTATATAAGGAGGGACAGGGCACCCCAAGAGGGACAAGTTTCACAAGTTAGGGTTAGACAGACAAGTCTATGGCTCTCGAGATAGATCACCCTTGTAATCGTGACCACCATGATCAATATCAATGAAGCATGATGTAGGATTTTACTTCCATCGTGAGGGGCCGAACCTTGGTCCCACTCAACCCCTCTCAAGCAACCGCATAGATGCGTTGGCCTCATGACTAAGTCCTCACACTAAGGACATCTACCGTGACAATTCCACGACAAGTACCATTCTATAGTTCTGGTACAAAGATTGAACACAAGAGATGAACTAGGGTTTGAGAGGAGATGGTGTTGTTGAAGACGTTGATGGAGATTGCCCTCGCCAATATGGGAGATTTGTTGGTGATGATGAGGATGATGATTTCCCCCTCCGGGAGGGAAGTTCCCCCGGCGGAATCGCTCCACCGGAGGGCAGAATTAGCATGTGATCTTTTTCATTTATTTCCTTTCTTTTTATTAAAACATGAAAGTAAAGAAAAGTAAAACTCAAAGTAAACTTTACTATATATCTCGCACACATTCACAAGGATAGATCACTAAGCAAACTCTCAAAAAGAAAGGGTCGAACTAAACTTTTATTCGTCTAAAGCAAAAGATAATGGATCGAACTAAGATAAGTAAAGGCAAAAGATAGTGGAGATGATACGATACCTGGGCACCTTCCCCAAGCTTGGCACAAGCCAAGGGGAGTTCCCATACCCGATACTCAATTTTCTTTGGTGATGAAGAAGAAGGAGGTGGTGATGAATTAGTAACGATCTTGTCCTTCATGATTAAGAGATTTTCCAATCTACGGAAGACGCTCCGGAGGGCGATGATGTGCTCGTGCAATAGAATATTTTCACTGGTGAGATATTTATTTTGCACACGAACCATTTCGATGATCCGAAAGGCTTCAATCTCGATGGGGGTGAGATGATCATAGTAAGTTTTAAGGATATCTTCTTCTTCTTCCTTGGCTGGCAAGGCATGCTCAACCACCGGTGCTTGATCCCCGGTAGCCTCTTTGCTCTTGTCCCCTTTGATGGCTTCTACGTTCTCTTCTCTCTTCAGCTTGATCTTCATCAACCAGGCATCTTCTTCCTCGTTGTTTGAGGGGGAAGAAGACATGATGCCTGGCTTAACAGATCTAACCGAAAACAGCAAGAAAAGAAAACAAGAGATTTCTCCGTGATACGGAGGTCAATGGGTTTGGGGGATATATAAAGATTTTTTTATCTTGGGAAAGAAGCAAACGGAAGAAAAATGGAGTCTGGAAGTGACCCGATGTGGGCACAACCCACCTGGGCGCGCCTGGCTGCCAGGCGCGCCCTGGTGACATGTGCCCACCAGGGTCACCTTCCTGGTAGTTTCTTATTTTCCTAATTTTTTAAATATTCCAAAACTGACAAAAAATATTTTTGCTGATTTTTTGGAGTCTGTTTACTTACCGTATCACGTACCTCCTCTTTTTAACGATTCTGGATTGTTCCGGAAGGTTTTGCTTTATGTGTTCTTCTGGTGTCATAGTTTGGATAATATTGCTTTCGACATTAATGGGCGTACCTGAGATATAATGTTTTATTCTTTGTCCATTGACGACCTTCGGGTTAGTACCTTAGGCATTATTTATTTTGATGGCAACCGATCGATAAACCTCCTCGATAACATAGGATCCTTCCCATTTGGAGAGGAGCTTTCCTACAAAGAACCTGAAATGAGAGTTGTACAAAAGAACATATTCTCCGACTTTGAACTCACGCTTTTGGATTCTTTTATCATGCCATATTTTTACCTTTTTTTTAAATAACTTGGCATTTTCATAAGCTTGGGTTCTCCATTCATCAAGTGAGCTAATATCAAATAACCTCTTTTCACTGGCAAGTTTGAAATCATAGTTGAGTTCTTTAATTGCCCAATAATCTTTATATTCTCAAGAGGCAAATGAAAAGCTTTTCCATAAACCATTTTATAAGGAGACATACCCATTGGATTTTTATAAGCTGTTCTATAAGCACAAAGTGCATCATCTAATTTCTTAGACCAATTCCTCCAGGACCTATTGACAGTCTTTTATAAAATTAATTTTATTTCTGTATTGCTAAGTTCAACTTGACCACTAGACTGAGGATGATAAGGTGATGCAATTCTATGGTTAACATCATACTTAGCAAGCATTTTGCAGAAAGCACCATGAATAAAATGTAAACCACAATCAGTCATGAAATATCTAGGGACTCCAAACCTTGGGAAAATAACTTCCTTAAGCATTTTAATAGAGGTGTTTTGATCAGCACTACTAGTTGGAATAGCTTCTACCCACTTAGTAACATAATCAACAGCAACCAAAATATGTGTATACCCATTAGAGGAAGGAATATGTCCCATGTAATCAAATCCCCAAACATCAAATGGTTCAACATCAAGAGAATAATTCATAGGCATTTCCTGACGCTTACCAATATTACCAATTCTTTGACATTCATCACAAGATAAAACAAACTTACGGGCATCCTTGAAGAGAGTAGGCCAATACAAACAGATTGCAATACCTTGTGAGTAGCTCTATCTCCCGCATGGTGCCCTCCATAAGCTTCGGAGTGACATTTCCGTAGGATTTGTCCCTGTTCATGCTCAGGTACACAACATCTAATAATACCATCTACTCCTTTATAAAGATGTGGGTCATCCCAGAAGTAATGTCTTAAATCATACAAGAACTTATTCTTTTGTTGGTATGTGAAGCTAGGTGGTATACATTTAGCAACAATGTAATTAGCATAGTCAGCATACTAAGGAGTGTTATGAGAAACATTTTTTTGCAGCTAATTGCTCATCAGGAAAACTATCATTAATAGGTTGTGCGTCATCAAGAATATTTTCAAGCCTAGACAAGTTATCAGCCACGGGATTCTCAACTCCCTTTCTACCAATAATATGTAAATCAAATTCTTGCAGCAAGAGAACCCACCTAATGAGTCTAGGTTTAGCATCTTTCTTTTCCATAAGATATTTTATAGCAGCATGACCAGTGTGAACAATTACTTTAGAATCAACAATGTAAGATCTAAATTTATCACAAGCAAACACCACTGCTAAGAATTCTTTTTCAGTAGTAGCATAATTTCGTTGAGCACTGTCTAGAGTTTTACTAGCATAATGAATAACGTTTAATTTCTTATCAACTATTTGTCCTAGAACAACACCAACGACATAGTCACTAGCATCACACATAATTTCAAAAGGCAAGTTCAAATCAGGTGGTTGAACAATAGGTGCGGAAATCTAGGCTTTCTTAAGTGTTTCAAAGGCTTCTACGCAATCATCATAAAAAACAAATGGAACATCCTTTTGTAAAAGATTTGTAAGAGGCCTAGAAATTTTAGAGAAGTCTTTAATAAACCTCCTATAGAAACCAGCATGACTAAGGAAACTACGAATACCTTTGATATTTTTAGGACATGGCATTTTCTCATTTGCATCAACTTTAGCTTTATCCACCTCAATACCCCGTTCAGAAATTTTATGTCCACAGACAATACCTTCGTTAACCATAAAGTGGCACTTCTCCAAATTCAAGACAAGATTAGTTTGCTCGCATCTCTGCAAAACTCGATAAAGGTTGCTTAAGAAATCATCAAAAGAAGTTCCGTAAACGGAAAAATCATCCATGAAAACCTCAACAATCTTTTCACAAAAATCAGAGAATATAGCAGTCATACATCTTTGAAAGGTAGTAGGTGCATTGCATAAACCAAAAGGAATACGTCTATAAGCATAGGTTCCAAAAGGACAAGTAAAGGTGGTTTTCTCTTGATCAGGTTGTGAGACATGTATTTGTGAAAAACCAGAATATCCATCAGAGGAAACAAAAATGTGTGTGCTTTGACAATCTTTCTAGCATTTGATCAATAAAAGGCAGAGGGTAATGATTTTTATAGTAGCTTTGTTTAATTTTCTAAAATCAATTACCATTTTGTAGCTAGTGACAATTCTTTGTGGAATAAGTTCTTTATTGTAATTAGGAACAACAGTAATACCTCCCTTCTTAGGGACACAATGAACATGACTTACCTATCAACTATCAACTATAGGATAAATTATACTTGCTTCCAGAAGCTTCAGTATTTCAGTTCTTACCACTTCTTTCATTTTAGGATTTAGCATCAGGTTCCATATTAATTTTGTGGTGACAGAGAGTGGAACTAATGCCCTTTAAATCGTCAAGAGTATACCCAATAGCAGCTTGGTGCTTCTTCAGAACCTTTAATAATCTTTCTTCTTCATGTTCTGAAAGGTTAACACTAACAATAACATGATATGTCTTTTCTCATCAAGATAAGCATATTTCAAAGTGTTTGGCAATTGTTTTAATTCAAACATAGGATCACCTTTAGGTGTAGGAGGTCCTCCTAGAGTTTCAATATGCAAATTGTGTTTAAGCAGAGGGCATTGTTCAAAGAAAATCTTATCTATTTCATTTCTTTCATGCATATGTATATCATTTTCATGGTCTAGCAAATATTATTCTAGTGGATCAGTAGGAGGCGCAGCAATAGAAGCAAGACCAATTATTTCATCCTTACTAGGCAATTCTTTCTTATGATGGTTTATACTAAACTTAGAAAAATTAAACTCATGAGGCTCATCACCAAAACTTACACTGACAGTTTGTTTCTCACAATCTATTTTAGCATTAATGGTGTTCAAGAAAGCTCTACCAAAGATAATGGGACAAAAGTCATCTTTTGGGGAAACAAGACAAGAAAATCAGTAGGGTATTTTATTTTCCCACACAAAACTTAAACATCTCTAACAATCCCAAGTGGTGTGATGGTGTCTCTATTAGCAAGCTTAATAGTAACAACTATGTCTTCTATTTCAGCGGGTGCTATATCATTCATACTTTCTTGATAGAAAGTAAAAGGAATAGCACTCACGCTAGCACCTATGTCACATAAATCATGATAGGGAGTTCGGCCTCCATCCATTCGGCGACGAAGTCGGCCAATACTTGGGATTTAATGGCTCGGCGTGGTTTGTATGTTATGTCGAATGGCAGGAGCTCAATGGCCCACTTGGCAATCCGGCCCGTAGCGTCGCGGTTGTTTATTATGTCACTGAGTGGTACTTTGGAAGCCACCATTATCGAGCACTCTTGGAAGTACTGTCGTAGCTTCTGGGATGCCATGAAGACCGCACATGCTATCTTTTGGTAATGAGGGTATCGGGATTTGCATGGTGTGAGGACAGTGAATACGTAGTATACCGGTTTCTAGAGTGGGAATTTTTTTTCTGTCCTCCTCTCGCTCAACGACGAGCACCGCGCTCACTACCTGGTGTGTTGCAGAGATATATAATAACATCGGTTTGCCGACGTTTGGCGCGGCTAGGATTGGGTTGCTTGCTAAAAGAGCCTTTATTTCTTCCAGTTCAGCCATTGCCGCATCCGTCCACTCGAAGTGGTCGGTGCGTCGGAGAAGGCGATAAAATGGCAATGCTTTTTCTCCTAGTCTGGAGATAAAGCGGCTCAAAGCTGCCACGCATCCGGCTAGTTTGTGGACCTGTTTAAGGTCTGTTGGTGTAGCCAATTGTGACAAAGCTCGGATTTTGGCTAGATTTGCCTCAATTCGCCTATTGGAAACGATGAAGCCCAGCAGTTTTCCAGCGGGAACGCGAAAAACACACTTTTCCGGATTGAGCTTGATGTCATATGTGCGGAGGTTGTTGAATGTGAGACGCAGGTTGTCTATTAATTACTCGACGTGCCTAGTCTTGATGACGATGTCATCCACATATGCCTCAACTGTCTTGCCGATTTGTTTCTGCAGGCATGTTTGAATCATGCGTTGGTAAGTGGCGCCGGCATTTTTGAACCCGAAGGGCATAGTGTTGAAGCATAAAGGCCCGTATGGGGTAATGAATGCCGTTGCGGCTTGATCGGACTCCTTCATTTTGATTTGATGGTATCCAGAGTATGCGTCGAGGAAAGACAGTGAGTCGTGTCCTGCAGTAGCATCAATAATCTGATCGATGCAGGGAGGGGGAAGGGATCCTTAGGGCAGGCCTTGTTGAGGTCTTTGAAATCTACGCACATGCGCCTGGATTTGTCCTTCTTTGGCACCATCACCAGGTTTGCTAGCCAGTCCGGGTGTTTTATTTCTCTAATGAATCTGGCCTCGATGAACTTGGCTAGCTCCTCCCCCATAATTTGTCGTTTGGGTTCGGAAAAGCGCCGCAGTGTTTGCTTGACCGGCTTATATCCCTTCAATATATTGAGGTTGTGTTTGGCCAACCTGCGTGGGATTCCTGGCATATTAGAAGGGTGCCAGGAGAATATGTCCCAGTTCTCATGCAGGAACGCTCGTAGTGCGGCGTCAACCATTGGGTCCAGCTGTGCCCCGATGGAAGCTGTCTTCTTAGGGTCCGTCGGGTGGACTTCAAATTTGACTATTTCATCTGCTGGTTTGAAAGAGGTGGATTTGGGCCTCTTATCAAGGATTACGTCGTCCCTATCCACCATGGAGCATAGTGCGGTTAATTCTTCGGCCGCGAGGGCCTCGAACAGTGCCTCGAGGGCCAGGGATGCGGTTTTATTTTTGGCGCGGAGGGCTATGTTCGGATCACTGGCGAGAGTGATAATACCGTTGGGCCCGGGCATCTTGAGCTTCATATACCCGTAATGAGTTATGGCTTGAAAGCGTGTGAATGCATCTCGCCCCAATAGAGCGTGATATCCACTGTTGGAAGGGGCCACTTGGAAGGTTATCTCTCGGACCGATAGTTCTCTGGTGTGCCACATACCACGTCAAGTGTAATTTTCCCCGCGCATCGCGCCTCCCCGCTGGGAATGATTCCTCGGAAGGTCGTATTACTTTGCTCGATGCGGCTCCTGTCTATTTCCATTTTATTGAGTGTGTCCTCGTAGATGAGGTTTCGCCAACTGCCGCCGTCCATGAGCACTTTAGTGAGCCGAAAGCCATCCACAATTGGATTGAGGACCAAGGCGGCTGGTGCCCGGACTGACCAGAATTTTGGTTCGTCACAGGCATTGAAAGTTAAGGCCTTGTCATTCCAGGGGTTTATTGCTGCGACTTGACAGACTTCGGCGAGGTCACGGAGTGCCCTCTTGCGCCGATATTTTGAAGAGAAAGTCCCGAAGACCGTCAATACTCTGAGGTCGTCGTCATCCTGGGGGTGTTGCTCTGAGGTGTCTTTGGTGAGGATATCCTCGCCGCTCTTGGCCACTTGCCGGAGTATCCAACATGCTCTAAGGTTGTGGGTTGGTACGGTATCCGATGTCGTGTGTATTTTGCATGGCCTATCGAGCCATCCCTCCAGAACGGTTCCGCATGCCATAGTAGGCTTAGTTTTCTTCACTATGGCGTCGGGTGCCCGCGAGGGTGCATCCTTTTTGTTCGCCAGGTGTCGGGGAGGCTGATCTGACCCACGAACACCTATGGGACCGGCGGACCGAGCCCCTTTCGGTTCGGCGGGGGCGGAGGTCGCACGAAGAGCAGATCGAGGCGAAGCACACGAGCAGTTTACCCAGCTTCGGAGCTCTCCGGAGAGATAACACTCCTACTGCTGCATGTCTGAGTGTATTGAGTTCTTGCTCAGGAGCGCTGAGTGCTACAGTACACACAAGCTGCTAACGAGACTGAGCGTGAGTGTCGAGCCCCTCTCTACGTTGCGCATGGGCCTCCTTTTATATGCTAAAGGGGTCTCCGACAGGTGGCAACGTAGACAAGGGTAAAAATGGAAAATGAGTGGTTGGTACAGCTACTTGTACAAAGGTATCATACCTAACCCTAACGGCAGGGGACAAAGGCATTAAATGCCCGTCACGCCGCCCTAATAAAGGCAGAAAGGGACCGCTGTGGGCGCCACCGCTTGCCGATGGCAATCTTGTCGACACCGCTTGCCACCGCTCACCGCTCAAGACGGGTTTTGCCACGCTGCTACCGGATAGGTCCCAGGGCGACACGTTAGTGGATGTGCTGGAGCGCAGGTACAGAGTGGTGGTCTGCCGCGGGAAGCGCCTTGCCGCGGTTGTTTTCTTGTCGCATCCGGAAGCTTGTCGCTCACCGGGCCCTCCTGGCAAGCTCCTCTTGCCGGGGCCTTGTCTCCTAGGTGCCTTGGGTGGCCTTCCCGGCAAGCTCCTCTTGCCGGGGCCTTGTCTCCTTGGCTTGAATACTTTGTTCTTGAATGGCTCCAAAGGAACCACGGAGGACCTTGGCGGTCACCCAGTAAGCCTTG
The DNA here is from genome assembly GCA_021605145.1 of Aegilops bicornis. Taxonomy (NCBI): domain Eukaryota; kingdom Viridiplantae; phylum Streptophyta; class Magnoliopsida; order Poales; family Poaceae; genus Aegilops; species Aegilops bicornis. Next base: position 122,266,914 of record CM038673.1, read on the forward strand.
CCGCGGAGGGCTGCAACTGCCCGCGGCACAAGTTCGGGATACTAGGGTACCCTACTCTAGTACACCGACAGGAGCCTCCGGCCTGGGCCACACACGGTGCCGAAGCGCTGTTGGCCAGGCCCAAAACAGGCACGGCACGCACGACGCTCTGGGTCACACCGTAACTCACCCCGGACCCACCACGCCCTCCACGAACGGCACGCGTCGAATGCGGCGTCGTGTGAGAGATCGTGGGCGAGATCGTGGGTGGTTTCTCTATTCGGGAAAATGGAACGTCCGCCCCCTCCCTCTTTATAAGCAGGGGAAACAGGGGCAGTTCCCCCATCTCGCCAGTTGCTGTCCAATCTAAAAACCCGCTTCCCCTTCTTCCCAAGGTCAAGAGAGAGAAGCGCTCACTTCATCGCCACCAGCCAAAGATCGCCAACGCCGTCGATCTCCCTCACCACCTCCGCCATGGCTCCGAAAGCCGACAAGGCGAAGGCCGTGAAGTCGGCCGAGGCGCAGCGGCTTGCGGCGCTGCGGAAGGAGTGGGCAATCTTTCCCCCCCAGCTCGCCGCGAGGGAGCTGAGGGAGCACTACTACCTCTTCTGGTCGACGGAGACGCGAGCGCATCCGCGCACGAAGGTACTCCCAGCAGCTGCTTTGGAACTGGCTCCGAATGGGTACCCTTTCTTGGCTGTTCTTCTCTGCAGGCTCTGCCCGCCTTTCTCTGAATTTTTCTGCGATATCATGAACACCTACGGGTTCCGCCTCCTTGACTTCACCCCCAATGCTGTTCTGACCATGGCAGTTTTCGCACATCTCTGCGAAAACTTTGTCGGAGTCCATCCAAACGTAGCCCTTTTCCGCCACTTCTTTATGCCCTGAAGTTGAGAGAGGGAGCCTCTTGCCGCGGAATCGCTTGGATCTCAAGGATTGGCAAGAAGGAAGCTTATCTAGAGGGAGAGCTCCGCAGCAAGTGGGAGGAGTGGAGGGCAGATTGGTGCTTTGGATTGTCGAGGAGAACCCGCGGCCATTTACCGCCAGCCAAAACCCCAATAGTGCGCGGCAACGATTGGAGCAACGTGGCACCGGAAGATGCTAGACTGAAGATTGCTGTCACCCGGATCCTGCGCCTCAGGCTTGCCGGGCTCACTGTAGGCACCGTTGGCGCAGACTTTCTTCGCCAGACGCTTCTGCAGGAGAGAGGACGAGACCCGCCTGGGAGTTCCGTAATGCGGCGGATATCGCGAGGCTGCGCCCGCCTAAATTTCAACTTCCTGTCTTGAATCGGACGCGATGCTCTTTGGGGCTGTTCAAGCCCGATCCTGATCATCCCGAAATGTTCAGGTTGCCGAAGGGTGTCGCTCATTGTGCAACAATACCTCGCCGACCGCATCCGTGCAATGATGCCGCCAGCGACTCGCATGGAATCGCTCCAACCTTGGCAAGAGCCTGCAGATGACGCCGCAAGTGTTCTTTGACAGCCTAGTAGAAGTGCCGGTCCGCCTGGCGAACAAAAGAGCCTAACCCGCGACACCACCGATGATGAGATGCAGCGACGCCACCAGCCGGAAGAAGCGGCAGCAGGCCGCCATGGGCGAAGTTCGGATTCACCGTGGAGGAGGCAGAGGCAGCAGAGGCGGCAAGCCTTGTCGAGCGAAGGAGTTTGCCGGGCGAGGAGGAGCTTGCTGCCTGAAATCGAGTCGAAGCGAGCGCCGAGGGCGCCTCCTCCCCACCTTCAAACAGCTTGCCGCGAGCGGAGCCCCCAGCCACCAAGAAGGCGTCTCCGCAAGGCGGAGACGAAGCGGGCGGGCAGACGGGCTAACACCAGAAGGCCGCATGACGCGCCCAACGCTGCAAGCACTATTGCCGCTGAGCACCTCACGCCAAGCGGCAATCTGAGCGGGCCCTCGCAGACCACCGCTTCTGCTCCCGCCAAGCGGCCAAGGGAACCTACTCCTCCGCCTCGTCGCACTGGAGGCGAGCCAGAATTTGATCTCTCCGCGCTCAGCTCCGACGAGGAAGAAGAAGTGTAAGATTCTTTGCTGTACTTGTAGTTCTTTGATTTGTTGCTTTGTCTTGTATCTGATTTGCTTCACTCTGAACCCATTCCTTTTCAGGACGCTGGCCCAGAGAGCGTCGAAGAGAGCCAAGGCCCCGGTGATTGTCATCGAGGACGAACCCACCGCGACAGCAGGAGGCGCGTCCGAGACCACCTTGCCGGACGCGACAACTCTTCCTCAAAGCAGCCCCAGCGTAAGTATATGGCTTACTTCCTGTTAAGGCGCGCATGGGTGCTCTTTCTTTGCTGATATTCGACTTCGACGGTGTAGGAGCAGAGCAGCCTTACAGCAAAGGCCTCAAGCCGCCTCCTAACATGCCTTCTGCTTTGACTACACCGCCAAGGGATGATTCCCCGGCAAGGGAGCGTTCTCCGGCAAGAGAGACTTCTCCGGCAAGGGGCAGTTCTCCGGCAAGCGACAGCTCTTCGGCAAGGGACAGCTCTCCGGCAATGGACAGCACCAGCGATCCCCTGGTGGCGAAGACCATGACTGCAGACCCTAGCGCAGGTAATCCTCTTGCTTGAAAACTTTCCTCGTGTTCTTCTTCTTCTGATTTCCTTTTTGAATATTTGCTTGACTTTTCTTCATTTTTCGGTCGTCAGATCCATCCGCCACAGAGCCAATGGAGACCGATGCCGCCGGCGAGGAGGACGCGCGCGGCAATACTGACGACGCCGCTGCCATCGGAGAAGGAGCTGGCGCCGACGAGCCCGCCAGCGAAGAGGCCGCCAAAGCTGCCGCCGCAGAAGCTGGCGAGGGGTCCGGCGATTGCACAGACGGCCCTGAGGCCGCAGGAGCGCCAGGCGCTACGCCGACCGCCAATCCCTCCGCCGCTGCGGCAGCTGCCGGGTTCAAGGGCCCCAGCCCGGCGCCTATTTGAAGGTCGGGCGATGGTGTCTTCATCAAGCTCCCATGGGCGCCGAGCTCCGTGGCGCCGTCAAGGAGAAACTTTTGATGAAGAGCTGCTCGCCTCGCTGGATCGACGCCGGTCGACGCACCAAACAGCAGAAGCCAAGGGCGAGTTCGAGGAGGAGCAGCTGCCGCGAAGCCGCTTGCCGCTTACCGCGCCCGATAAGCCAAGCTGGAATCCCGGAAGCGCTTGTCGCGAAGGCGGGAGAAGACATCGAGAAGCTGCTGGAGGAGCTCCGGGGCCTCAACCAGGAAGCTCTCCGGTCCTTGGCAGAGAAGCGGGAGCAACTCGCCGAGGAGCGCAAATCCTTCCTCCTCGAGAAGGCCGAAGCTGAGGAGCAACAGCGGCTTGCCGCCGAGAAGCTATCTGCGCAGGAAGGCGAGTTGGCGCAGAGGAAGGTTTGTCTTGACAGCCATGAGGAGGATCTAGCCACGCGCGAGCAAACATTTGGCGGGGCTCTCAAGGAAGCAAAGGATGCTGCCGCAATGCCGAGGCCACCAAGAAGGAGCCGGAGACGAAGGTGATGCAGCCGGAGGCCAATCTCAAGGAGAGCGGCGAGGAGCTTGCTGCACTCAAGCATGAGCGCGAGAAGGACGCTTACACTCTTGGCGAGCTGCAGGGCTGCCTCGCCGAGAGGAGCAAGGAGCTCAGCGCCGCCAAGGATTCCAACGCAGATCTTGAGTTGAAGCCGACCACCTTGACTCAAAATGGACGGCGCCAAGGAGCAGGAGGTGGCCTTGAAGGAGAAGATCAAGGCCGACGAGGCGGCTGGCTGGCGAAGTGCCGCCGCCTAGAATACCTTTAGGGAGAATGTGGAGCATCGGACCGAGGGTCTCGTGGATGTTGCCGCAGCCATCGGCTGTGAGCCAGTACTGGGATGGTGGATCTTGGATATTCCTCCGATGAGCACCTCCGACCCAGCGCCAAGCTCAGCTTGTTCTTCAAGGGCGGTGACGGCCCTCCAAATGACTCCGGAAGAAATCCAAAGCGGCTGGCCGAGGAGTCGCGCCAGATCTGGCGCTGGAGCTCTTCAAAAGGTGCCGATGAAGGTGGCCTTCCGCAACCCAGCCTCAACCTCACCAACGCCCTCAAGTCCCTGCCGCCGGATGTCGACATGGAAGCGCCAAGACCCTTGTCGCACCCATCGTGGGATGTGGTGAGCGGGATCAAGAGGGTTGAGGGCGATCGCGAGATTAGGCCGCCCGCTTTCTCTTTTTCTTGCCGCTTTGGTCATGTTATGAGAACAATCTATTAGAGATGCATAAGCTATCTTGTAATATAATCTATTTCGGTGGCAATTGCTATGTTATTTCCTTTACTTGGTTCCTTCCTTTGTATGTTTTTGCCCCACGCTTTTAGGGAACTTGTCAACAAGAGCACTGGGTCATGAGCTGAGTGCGGACGTCAAGCAGCCTTCTTGGCGGTTCCGCTACCGACAAGAAACCTTGTCGCACCTAGTCGCAGCTCACTTAAGTTGTTGAGCGGACTCGAAACAAAGTAAGGGCACAACTAGCTACGAGTTGGTTCCTCCGCCAAGACAGGTTTTCCATACAAAGTACGGTCGTTCGAGGAAGATAACTTAAAAAATTTAAAACTGATTGCTCAAACTTTAGCAACTTAGCTTTTCTGTCGTTTGCTTCCCGGTAAGGCTAGACTTCCTTGAGCGACGCTTGGTCCACACCATTATCTTCTCCTTGGCCCCCGACAAACTTGTGGGCGAGGGAACCTTCCTTTCTTTGAGAAAGAGAAAGAAGAGAAAATAAAGATATGGAGCCTTATGGCTCGTTATTGCTTACCGGGGTAGGTGCTGCACAAAGTGTCGATAACGCATGCAAAATAGAAGTAGAAAGCATGAAATTGACAAGATGTGCGAAGCACATTAGCTTTACTTATGCATCGGGTCTGCGCCTGCTTTGTACAAAGTATTACATGCAACATCGGCAAGACTTGTACAAAAGGTGGTTGCCGGAACGGGTTCCGGCAACCACGCCCTACGGGTAAAACTTACGAAGATGCTCAATGTTCCAGGAGTTGCTCACCGAAATGCCATCTTCGGTCTCAAGGCGGACAGCGCAAGGCCTAGTGACTCGTTTCACCCGGTAAGGGCCTTCCCACTTCGGCGTCAACTTGTTGGAATTCTTGGCGGACTGAACGCGCCGAAGAACAAGGTCGCCTTCCTCGAGACTTCGGCATTAACTTTGCGGCTATGGTAGCGGCGTAAAAGCTTTGCGGTATCGAGCAGCTCGACAAAGAGCCTCAAGACGATCTCTCCTCAAGGAGCAGCGTCATGTTGTCGCAGCTGCTCTTGCTCAAGCTCATCATAAGCGAGCACTCGAGGTGATCCGTGATACGAAGTTACGTGGGGAGAATTGTCTCGCCCATAGACTAGAGCGAAAGGTCTCTGGCCAGTGGCTCGATTTGGCATCGTCCTGATCGACCAAAGAACCACCAGCAGCTCCTCAATCCAGTTCTTTCCGCACTTGTGCAGCCTGTTGAAAGTTCTGGTCTTGATCCCGCGCAGCACTTCAGCATTCGCCCTCTCCGCTTGACCGTTACGTCTCGGATGAGCAATCGAAGCGAAGCAGACCTTGGCGCCAAGATCTTGGACGTACTGCATGAAGGTGCAGCTCGTGAATTGCGTGCCGTTGTCGGTGATGATCCTGTTAGGGATTCCGAAAGGCAAACAATCGACCTAAAGAACTTGACTGCTGACTGAGCTGTCACCTTCCTCACTGCTTCCACTTCCGGCCACTTTGTGAACTTGTCGATTGCAACGTACAAGTACTCAAAGCCCCCGACAGCTCGGGGAAAGGGGCCGAGGATGTCGAGCTCCTGCACCGAAAATGGCCAGGATAAAGGGATCGTCTGGAGAGCTTGAGCTAGCTGGTGTATCTGCTTGGAATGGAACCGCACGCTTCACACTTGGTTACTTGTGCGATTGCATCCCGGAGGGCTGTCGGCCAAAAAGAAACCTTTGCCGGAACGCTTTGCCAAGCAAGTGCTTTCCGCGCCAATGTGGTGACCACATATGCCTCCATGTATCTCTCGCCAACAGATTTTGTCCGTCTTCCGGTGAATACACTTCAATTTCACACCGTTGAGTCTTCTTACATACGGTGTGTTGTCGACAAACTGGTACATACTTGACCGCCGGGCTACTCTTTCCGCTTCTTCTTGCTCTTCGGAAGTTCTCCTGTCTCAAGGAAATGGACAATCTGCTTTGCCCATCGGAGCTTGCGGATCGACAACAAGGACTAAAGGCACATCTGCTGCTGCGGGAACATCGACTTCCATCGCGAGAACTCGCGGCTCAGCCGGAGCTTGACGTTCCCCGGCAAGCTTGCCGGAGCAAAACTTGTCGGGAGCGTCTGCTTCAACGAAACAAACCCTAGGGCTTGTCGGAGCAGACTGCTCCTCAGCACTATTGGTGTTGATCTTGGGGACCTTCTTGGCAGCGGCTCCGGGGAGCTCCGCCGGAAAATAGTCACCAGAAATTAACTTCATCTTCTTGCTCTGTCCGATTGATGGCGTTCATGACGGTTGAGTCAGCTTGAGCACAAAGGTCCTGGTTCCATTGTGTAACTTAAGTGCGGCGCACTTCGACAGGCCATCAGCAATATCGTTATGAGCTCTTGGAATATGTTCCATTTGTAGGCCGTCAAAGTGCTCTTCTAGCTTTCTCACTTCATCAACATAAGCTTCCATCAATGGACTCTGATAACTCTTGTTCATTTGGCGGATGACAAGCTGTGAGTCACCCCTGACAATGAGCTTCTTGATCCCAAGGTCTACTGCGATCCTGAGACCGGCAAGCAAACCTTCATACGCTGCAGTATTGTTTGTTGCTTGCTCCTTGGGAAAGTGCATCTGGACTACGTACTTGAGGTGCTCTCCGGTGGGTGCAATAAGTAGCACGCCGCACCGGCGCCTTGCAGCGAGAAGGCACCATCAAAGTACATCAGCCACTCTTTGCTTGCTTCCTTGACGGGGATGCTCGGTTCTGGAATTTCTTCATCTTGTGTTGGCGTCCATTCTGCTATGAACTCCGCCAATGCTCTGCTTTGGATAGTTGAAGTGCTCTCAAACTTGAGACCAAAGCTTGACAGTTCCAGTGCCCACTCGACAATCCTGCCTGTTGCTTCTGGATTTTGCAGTATCCTCTTCAGCGGACAACGAGTGACGATCGTGGATCTCATGTGCCCGGAAGTAATGGCGCAGCTTTCTCGAGGCCATGAGGAGGCCGAAGCAATTTCTGCACACGTAGTACCTTGACCTAGCCCCTGCAGAAGGGCCCGACAAAGTAAACCGGGCGCTGCACCATTCTTTTCTACATCTTCTCATGCGCTCTGCCAAGAGATCCGTCCTTGCCGGGACCAGAGCTTGCCGGTGAAGCCCCTGCCGTCGCTGGATGCATCTACCATGATTGCTAGCTCATCATCCGCCTCCTCTCCGCTACTAACGCAGCACTAACCACTTGACTGGTTTTACGCTATATATAGCAACAACTTCTCTTGTGGCTTAGGTGCGACAAGTGTTGGAGTGGAGGACAGTATCTCTTCAAGTCTCCGCAGCGCAGCCTCCGCTTCTGGAGTCCATTTCATCGGACCTGCCTTTTTCAAAATTTTGAAAAATGGCGAGGCCTTCAACAGAACCTAGAGATAAACTCGCTTTGAGAGCAGCTACATAACCGGCAAGTCTTCGTACATCCTTGACGCGCTTTGGTGCTTCAATCTGCTCAATGGCCTTGATCTTGTCGGGATTGGCTTCAATTCCTCACGAGACACGAAGAACCCGAGAAGCTTGCCGGAAGGGACTCCAAACACACACTTCTCAGGGTTGAGCTTGAGGTTGATCTTGCGCAGATTTGCAAAGGTTTCGTCTAAATATTGAATCAGAGTCGCCTTGTCCTTGCTTTTGACCACTATGTCATCCATGTAGGCTTCCACATTTCTGTGCATTTGCGGCTCAAAAGCGTCATGGACTACTCTTATAAATCTTGAACCATCATTGTTTAATCCGAAAGGCATCCATACGAAACAGTATGTGCCACATGGGGTGATGAATGCGGTCTTCTCCTCATACTCTTCTGCCATGAAGATCTGATGATATCCTGAATATGCATCCAAAAATGAAAGCAAATCACATCCGGCCGTGGAGTCAACAATCTGGTCGATGCGCGGCAAGGGAAATGGGTCTTTGGGACAAGCTTTATTGACATCGGTAAAGTCGATACAAAGCCTCCATTTCGCTTTGCCTTATGCGATACAACTACAGGATTGGCCAACAACGTAGGATGGAGCACTCCTCTGACAAGGCCTGCCGCTTCCAATTTCTTGATTTCTTCTGCGGTGAATTCTTGGCGCTCCACCGCTTCCGACTTTCGCTGACGGGCCGCGCATGAGGACAAACGGCAAGATGGTGCTCAATTACTCTCCTGGGAACACCGGGGATGTCAGACGGTTGCCACGCAAACACGTCGACGTTTGCCCGCAGGAAAGCAACGACCGCGCCTTCCTATTTAGGGTCGAGAGTGGCACTGATGGTGAAGGTACCACTAGTGCCGTCCTCCTTGGCGGACACCTTCTTGGTCTCTGGTGGAGCTGCCATCGTCTTCTTACACTTGCCAATGGAGCTCGATGGTGCGTCCTCGATGGTAGCGCAGCACTCCGAAGAGGTGCGCTTGCCGGAGTGGGCATCAGAGCTCTTGCCGGACTTGGTCTTCTTCTTCGCCCCGGGAGCTTTAGTGGCAAGTGGCTTGCAATCTGCTGCAGCTGCTGCTTCCTGGTAGATCTTGTCGGCGCAGATAAGAGCATCCTGCTTGTCGCCAGGGACAGAGATGACACTTATCGGGCCTGGCATCTTCAGCATGTTGTATGCATTGTGAGAGGCTGCCATGAATTTGGCGAGTGTTGGGCGGCCAAGTATCCCATTGTAAGGCAATGGAAAGTCAACAACGCCAAAAGTGACCCTCTCGATCCTGAAGTTCAACTTCGCTGCCAAATGTCACCAACAACGTGATCTTTCCCTTCGCTTGCTCCTTCCCAGATTGATTCCTTGGAATGTGCGGTCTCTTCGAGCTCGCCATTAGGGATCTGGAGTTTCGGAGCACCGCGGAGGAGATCGAGTTCAAACCGGCCCGCCGTCAACTAGCATCTTAGTGACCTTGAGGTTGCGGATAGTTGGTGAAACCAACATTGGCAAGCACCGACCGCAGATTACGCTGATCAGGGTGGTCCTCAATATCAAAGATGATAGGCGTCTTTGGACCATTTCGGAGGCTTGCGTGACTCGACGGATGGTTACGCGCATTGACTTCCCGCATCCACTGCTTGAGCTGGCGGTGTGAAGTATGCAGAGAAGCACCGCCGTCAACGCACAAGATCTCTGTGGCTTTCTGGAACTCCTGCTCATCGGTCTCGTCATCATCCGTGTCTTCATCATCATCGCTGCCGTCTTCATCCTTGTCGCCGCCGCGGGGAGGTCTGTCTCCTTGCCGCTGCTTGGCCTTGCCGCGGCGTCCTCCTCGGCCGGGGCGTTTCTTGCCAGCTCCTCCAGCACCTTCCTGGGCCTTCTCCTTGTCGCGTCGCTCGTATTCAGCCTTTTGCTGCTCAACAAGCTGCTCGACCTTCTTGCAGCTCTGGAGGTCATGGCCCTTGGTGCGGTGGATCTTGCAAGATCAGCTTCTTGGAGTCGTCCTGCTTGTCGGCGACCGCCAGAGCCTGGCAGTTGGTGCCAGCAGCAACCTCCTTGCCGGAGCTACCAGCCTTGGCTTTCTTGGCGCCACCTCCGTTGCCGGACTGCTCAACAACTAGCACATCTTTGCCTTTCTTCTTCCTGTTGTTCCGCCGCCGGTTTTTCCTTGCCGGAGCAGTCTCTTCACTATCAGATCCTCCCCGCTTCAAGATTCTCTCCGGAGTCTCCTCCCTTCCTCAAAGACGCTGCGACACTTGTCGGCCAGGGCATATAGCTCACCGACGTCTCTAATCTTGCCCATCGCCATCTCCTCCGCATCTCGCGGTTTCGCACGCTCGATGGAACGCTACCGATTATGCAGTGGTGGACATCTGGGATGTTGTCTTTGACGCGGCTGAATCTCTGAATGTATTTGCGTTAGGGCTCTCTTTCCTTCGGGCGAAAGCAGATGAAGGTCGCTTTCTTTGCCATGGGGCTTGTGGCGCTGTAAAGGCGCCGACAAACTGATGGCATAGATCTGCCCAAGAGGATATGGAGTTGTCCGGCAAGTGCATGAGCCAGGATCGACATTGGGCTTGAGCACCGCCGGGAAATAGTTGGTCAGATCTTGTCGTCTCGCCCCGTAAGCTTGCACCACGATGGTGTAGATATCTTGAGGAACTCCGACGGATGCGTCTTGCCGTCGTGCATTTCTCCGCACGTCTGGCTTGAAATTCTTCTTCTGGGCCATTTGGACTTGCCGCAGCTCACGAAAGTGAACGCAGGGCAACCTATCACAGACGTCTGACAAGTCGCCTGGTTCCCCTGGCGCATGCATGTCGACAGAGGGCCCGGCACGCTGGTCGGATTGACGACGCGCTTCTCTTGGGCGCTCGATGCGGGTTGGAGCGTCTTCTTGCTGTCGTTCATGAAGAACTTGGCGCTGATCGCGACGAGCTCGTGGATCTGATGATGTGGTGGAGTCGCTGTCGAGGTGGATCCGGCGAGTCGACGATCTTGGCCTTCGGGGCGGAGAGTGCATGGTGGTTGAACCCCCACCGGTTTCGTCGCCACCGGCTCGTGCTTGGCGGTCCTGCCGCGGCAGCGATGCACTCGGCTGCCGCGGAGCGTCGCCGTTGGCAATGCCGATGAGACTCTGAATGGTGGCCCTCCATTCATCGACCTTGTCGGCTGTTGGAGGGTAATCCAGGAGCAGTTGAGCTCTCGCCAAAGCTTCTGCTGGAGTGCTGGGTGGCAGTGGCGAACGGCGCGAGGAGCGGGATATGCTCGGACTTCTTACTATGTTAGAAGGAGCAGTATCCCGTCCAGGGACCGCGTGTTTCGCTTCGCGCCAAAGCATGTTGGCGAGCATGCTGGTCTTGAGCATCCCGAGATCCACCAGCTCGATCTTGGTCCAACGAGCGTATGGCGTTGTGAATACCATGACGCTGTCGGTCCCGCGCCTCCTGAGATGGGCGCGGTGCATGTACGGACGCCGAGGTCTGCGCAGCCTTGTCCTTGGACTTGGCAGCACCGTGGGCTCCCCCGTCGACGTCCATTCTTCCGCCGGCGTCTACCCCACCACCCGTTTGCTCCGGTGGTGGTGGGTTCGACACGGACGGAAGATCTGCCGCCGAAGCCTTCTTCTTCGGTGGCATGTCGATGAATATGATGAAGATCTAGCTCGTGTGGACGCCGGATCAGGTTCACACAATCTCGACGCCCCCTGCCTGGCGCGCCAAAGATGTCGGGGAGGCTGATCTGACCCACGAACACCTATGGGACCGGCGGACCAGCCACTTTCGATTCGGTGGGGGGCAGAGGTCGCACGAAGAGCAGATCAAGGCGAAGCACACGAGCGTTTTACCTAGCTTCGGAGCACTCTGGAGAGATAACACTCCTACTGCTGCATGTCTGAGTGTATTGAGTTCTTGCTCAGGAGCGCTGAGTGCTACAAAGACACACAAGCTGCTAACGAGGCGGCGTGAGTGTCGAGCCCCTCTCTACGCTATGCATGGGCCTCCTTTTATATGCTAAAGGGTCTCCGACAGGTGGCAACGTAGACAAGGGTAAAAATGGAAAAGGAGTGGTTGGTACAGCTACTTGTACAGTGTATCATACCTAACCACGATGGCAGGGGACAAAGGCATTAAATGCCCGCTCACGCCGCCTCTAATAAAGGCAGAAAGGGACCGTCTGGGCGCCACCGCTTGCCGGATGGCAATCTTGTCAAGACCGCTTGCCACAGCGCTCCGTCAAGACGACCTCTTGCCACGCTGCGCTGGAAAAGTCCTGTATGGCGACACGTTAGTGGATGTCTTGGAGCGCAGTCTGCAGTGGTGGTCTGCCATGGCAAGCGCCTTTTGCCGCGTTGTTTTCTTGTCGCATCCGGAAGCTTGTCGCTCACCGGGCCCTCCTGGCAAGCTCCTCTTGCCGGGGCCTTGTCTCCTAGGTGCCTTGGGTGGCCTTCCCGGCAAGCTCCTCTTGCCGGGGCCTTGTCTCCTTGGCTTGAATACTTTGTTCTTGAATGGCTCCAAAGGAACCACGGAGGACCTTGGCGGTCACCCGGTAAGCCTTGCCGCGGAGGGCTGCAACTGCCCGTGCACAAGTTCGGGATACTAGGGTACCCCTACTCTAGTACACCGACACCAGGGGGGCTGAGTGGAGACCGGTGGTTCCCAGCGAGCTGTCTGAGTTTTCCAGGCACTTTCCATTGCGAAGTACTTCTGTACTATGGTTGCCAGGTCAGGGAAGTGTAATACGCGATGGCGGTTGATGGCGTTGAGGATTCCTTCGTCCGTGCAATTATTGCAGAATACTGAAATCGCGTCCTCGTCGCGGCAATCTTTAATCTTGTCTTTGACAAGGAGGAATCTGGCCCAAAAGTGATGGACTGTTACCTGAGACTGTTGTCATACGTACATGAGGTCGCATATATCCGGAGGGCCAGAATTTCTTGGCGAATATTGCATGTTGTGGGTGGGTGGCTTTAAATCCGATCCTTGACCCAATTTGGAGTCCAGAGTTTGAAGAACTTCCGAGCTTATTAGTTCGGGCTCTAGGACGTTAAATGATTTTCCAGGCTCGACGCCGGATTCTAGTTTCGGGGGACCGAGACTGTCATCCCGCAGACAGGTATCCGGCTCTCGAGCTCGGAAATCCAAACACAAATCGTCTTCAACATAGGGGAAGAGTTGTTGTTTTGCTCCTCTACGACCGCTATCTGATGGGTTATCAGCGGAGATTTGATTTCTCTCTGATCGGGTTTAAGCCCAATCTGATCATAGTCCAGAAGCGACCCCCATGGCGCGATGGCGCGATCCAGGAGTTCGTTTAAAGAAGACAACTCCGCCGGATCCATCCGTTTGGAGTATTCGGAGTCAACACGGAGACGATTTTTGATGACCTGAGAAGTCATCATCGGCTTGACAGCCGAGCGGGCGGTCATGGTAAAGCCGCCCGGCCGGAGTGTTTGGCCTGAGGCCAGGGATCTTCCAGAGGTGATACTGTCCTTAATAACAAGGCGAGCCATCAATCCTGTCTTCGACGTCACAGCAGAAATCTCAATGAAAGCACCAACGTCGGTGTCAAAACCGTCGGATCTCGGGTAAGGGGTCCCGAACTATGCGTCTAAGGTCAATGGTAACAGGAGACGGGGGCACGATGTTTACCCAGGTTCGGGCCCTCTCGATGGAGGTAATACCCTACTTCCTGCTTGATTGATCTTGATGAATATGAGGATTACAAGAGTTGATCTACCACGAGATTGTAATGGCTAAACCATAGATGTCTAGCCTGTATGATTGTGAGTGCCTCTACAGACTAAACCCTCTGGTTTATATGGACACCGGAGGGGCCTAGGATTGTATAGAGTCGGTTTACAGAGAAAGGAATCTTCATATCTGAATGCCAGGCTTGCCTTCCACGCGAAGGAGAGTCCCATCCGGACACGGGAGTGTCGTCTTCTGTCTTGTATCTTCACGGCCCATCAGTCTGGCCCACGTCACATAGACCGGACGCCCGAGGACCCCTTAATCCAGGACTCCCTCAGCGAGTTACACCAATGTAGTGTCACAGGTGTGTTTCAGCGTTGTGTTTCTCCAGAAGAGGGCCGTGAGATTTTAAAGGAAATCCATGAAGGTGATTGTGGTCATCACGCCGGCTCCAAATCTCTTGTGGCTAAAGCTTTCCATCATGGATTTTATTGGTTGACGGCTCTTGCTGATGCAGAGGATCTCGTTAGTAAGTGTGATTGGCTGTCAGAAATTCTCTCGACGGGCTCACGTGCCGGCTCAAGAATTGAGGATGATTCCAATTACTTGGCCGTTTGCAGTCTGGGGCTCAATATGGTTTGACCCTTCAAGAGGTCGAAGGATAAGAAGACCCACCTCTTGGTGGCGGTTGACAAATTTACCAAGTGGGTTGAGGCAGAGCCGGTGCAAGTGTACGTGATGCGGCAACGGTGGTTCAATTCATAAAGAAAGTAATCTTCCATTTTGGTTACCCTCATAGTATCATAACTAATAATGGCACTAATCTGTCTAAGGGTGCTATGAGAGAGTTCTGTGAACGGGAGCATATTCATCTTGATGTCTCAGAAGTGGCTCACCCACAGTCCAATGGTCAAGCTGAGAGGGCCAATCAGGAAATCTTGAGAGGTATAAAGCCTCGGCTTATGGTTCCATTGCAGAGAACACTAGGTTGTTGGGTCGAGGAGTTACCTTTAGTGATTTGGAGTATCAACACCACTCTCAATAGGTCATCAGGCTATACGCCTTTCTTCATGCTCTATGGGGCAGAGGCGGTTCTTCCAAGCGATATCCGTCATGACTCACCTCGTGTGGTGGCTTACGTTGAAGTTGCTAATGAGATAGCACGTCAAGATGCACTTGATGTGTTGGATGAGGAGCGTGACCTTGCGGCGGCTCGTTCAGCGATCTATCAGCAAGATCTGCGTTGTTATCATAGCCGCGGAGTCAAAACCCAAACCTTTCAAGAAGGCGACTTGGTGCTCCAGTTAATCCAAGATCAAACAGATATGCATAAGTTGTCCCCACCTTGGGAAGGACCTTTTGTAGTCAGCAAGAACTTGAACAACGGGTCATACTACCTCCTTGATATACGAGAACACAAGGACTCGCGTAAGTCGGAGGAGGACACCCGCCGGCCCTGGAACATCGCTCATCTTCGGCCTTATTACACTTGAGCGAGCGGCTCTTGTCATTGTACATACTTTTATCAATGTATATATTATGATCAATATAATAAAGCCGGCATCCCTGATAATTCAGGGCTTATGTCATTTCATTTCTAAGCATCTAAGTCTTTATTATTTGTTCATAAGGTCATTTGGGGGCTTCCAACCCACCGGGTTTAGCTTTCATACCCTCTCGACCAGGCATGGACGCCAAATCCCTAGTTATCCTGCCTGTTTGCATGATGCTACTCCACCAGGCACTGCAAAAAAAGTACACTTCCGTGATGATACGTGTTTGTCATAGTAGGTCACATTTTCTGTCATGCATGTACATCCATGACGATTTTATGACAGAATCAAGATAGTCATACTTGTGCTATCGTAGAAGTGTTCCATGACATTACCAAAATTATCATCACGGAAGTGTCCACTTCCATGATTATAAATCACGCGTCACAGAAGTGCTTTCGTCAAGGGTGACTGACACGTGGCATCCACCATAACGGCGGGTCGCCGTTAAGCTACCGGGTCCAATTTTGGATCTGATAACATGTTAACAGATCGGACCAATGGGAACTTTCCACGTGTAAAATTCTCATTGGCCAGAGGAAACACGTGTTGGCTCACCGTTGGGACAATTGTCATCCACTCATTGGACAGGAGGCGCCTATGATACGTCGACACGTGGCACGACCCAACAGAGGCCCATTCCAGTAAAAAGGCCGGCCCGTTTGACTTGGTCAAAAGGTAACGGGCCGGCCCACGGAAAGCCTGTTAACGGTCTGTTCGTATATAGCCCGTTTACGGCCCGCTAACTCCCGACCCGTTATGACCTATCAGAATTAAGCCCAGTAGCTTCATCTGGGCCGTCCAATATGATACCAGCCCGTTGTTAGCCCATGGCGTCTTTCGGCCCATAGGAGGCCCTTTTTAACTCTGTGCCAATTAATGGCCCGAGATGAAACTGGCCCATAATGAACAGTGTATCGCTTTATACCCATTAACGGCCCATTATTCTCGTAACTGCTTCAAATTTCCGAGTTAAATTTCGGCCTTCTAAGGGCCCATTTATTCTTGGGCTCATTTCTAGAATTCGGTTAGTTACGGTCTCTTAGTGGCATGTTCCGTTTGTGGGTCAAATTCAGCCTGTGGTTACATTCGGCCCGTTTGTGGCTCGTTAACCCGTTGGGCTGTTTTCATAGCGTTATCAAATACGGCCTATTAGCGGCCCGTTATGGTCCACGAATAGTACGGCCCATGTTTGGCAAAATGACTATACGTCCTGTAGAAGGCCCATGGATCCTACGACCCATAGAAGGACAATGTATCCTATGGCCCACAGAAGGCCCATGGATCATATGGCCCGTAGAAGGCCTATGGATCCTATGGCCCGTAGAAGGCCCATGGATCCTCCGGGCCGTAGAAGGCCTATGGATCCTATGGCCCATAGAAGGCCCATGGATCCTACAGGCCATAGAAGGCCCATGGATCCTATGGCCCGCAGGAGGCCCATGGTTACAACAGTACGTGTGTTGCCATGGTTATTGTGGCCTAGTTACAAAACAATAGGTTATTGTGGCCACTAGAAAAACGCGGAAAAAGAACTGCAGTGACTACAAGCAAACAACTAAACAAGACAATAAGGAAATAAATAAGCAAGCAACTAACACTAGGCTATTATGGCTATTACACATATTACATCCACTGGGCATCAAAGTTCGCCACCAGTGCAAATATAGGGAACAAAGTAGCATATTACATACACTGGCCGTCTAAATTGGCCACTAGTGCAAATAAACGCGGCAGCAAAACAAGTCCATAACTGAACAACTTCAGAAGAGCTCAAGAAATGTTATCCTGGGTATCCACCATGATGGCAATAAGCTTAGCAAGCTTATTAGCTTTTTCTTGTTTGGCGCTAAAATCCTCCAACGCTTGTTGTTGCACCAGAAAGTATGCATCTGAATGCTCTAGGGACTTCCGCAGTCCTTCCGCTTCTAGTCGCAGCACAGCTGATCAATGTCTTTCAGCTTGTAGTTGAGACTCAAGAAACCGAACTGATTTAGACAGTGAGTTTGAATAGCTTGTGCCAGCGGTAGTGGCCAGTAACTCGAACACCAAACCAAGACAAGGCTTTGGGGTTGTCTCACTGTCTTCAATATAGTTTTCCTTAGCTGTTAGCTTTGTTGGAGACCAACAAGGATGTCTCACTATCCTGAACCGTATATGCATTACTTCCTTTACTATTGCTTAATAAGGCACTCTTCCCCAATATTCTGTCAGCATTCTAAAAGAAGAAACAAGTAGACACATAACAGGTTAAGCATTTACTAGTATATGAAACTCATTTCGGTGAACCAGTTCATTTGTAAGGTGGACAAGATTAAACTACCAACTCTTCTATTGCCAAGTAGTACATTATAAAAGCATCAAACAAACATATATCTATGTCCTATGGTCACTACATTGTCTGGCCAACCAAAATAGAGACACGTTTCAAATCATATCAGTTCAAGAGAAAGCAGCACTGAAAGAATACAAAGCGTGGGAAACTACACGGCACAACAAGATTTCAGATGGGTACCACGGGTCTACATATACAACAACACTATTGGCTCTGTTGTGATGCTAGTAATGTGCATGATATGAGAAGTCAACTGTATACACAATTGAAATTGAAATCGACAGAGTTTAAGCACAACTGTATAAGAGCAACCTGTTAAAGAAACATGCGTAAACATACCTGTGGTTCCATTGGAGTTTTGATTGGATCCTTCAATTTAAAAATAAGTTTGTATGAGTAAATACAGTGATACAAGAGCAAAGCAGTATGCACGATATCAATGGAATCTTAAATGAGAACAGTTGTTCTTCAGGTTTAAGCACTTGTTCTACATGAACAGAGTATAGTAAGACGCAAGCATATAGTACTTAAAAAAAATGAGCTCATAGACCTTACCACGTTCTTTGTTCAGGACCAATACAGAACAAGGAGTTCCCAGTCATCGTCCAGTAAATGTGTCTCGCGAGAACATAAGGGTTTGTTGAGTTTCTTTGCCAGTGAAGTACATTTTCTTCAGGTAATTCCGATACTGCCACCAAGCATTCTTGAAGATAGTAGAGGTATTAGCACAGGTTACCTCATCCTGGGTTTCCAAATCGGTCCTTCTCTATAGAGAAAAATGGGAAAATTTGTTGTATTATAACCATCATGGAGGTAGAATGTATGGGACAAAGCAAAGTAATTGCATGAATAACATTACTTACACATAACTCCTGGACAAACACCTGCAACTGGCATTTTCCTTCATCTTTAGTATAATATTTCCATGATGGGAAGATACGCACACATGACTTAACAACATCAAATGCGATAGATGGTAAACTACGAATGGCTGGTTGTGCTTCCTCCATAGGAATAGGTGTACTAACTGGTGGAGTTGGGGTTCGCCATGGTAGTACTAGCGCTTTGGGCACTTGAGCTACCTAACTAACTGCTCTTGCTTGGGAGCTCTGTGATGGAGATGGTGTTGTGTCAACAGGAACTGGGTTACTATCTGCTGGGGTTGGGGTTAGATTGGGTGAAGCTGGTTCTCTGTCCATCATAGTAGGGGTACAATCTGCGAGAGTCTGGGTTATGTGTGGTAGGGTTGGTTCTCGTGCATGTACAACCGGGGTGCTATATCCACCAAGAGGTATCATCGATTTATTTGAAGACCGTGTTTTTACTCCGCTAGATACTGCCATCACCCGCTCCAATTCAAATGGCTCATAAACAGGAAACATAGTTGAATTTACACACATTGTATGAGAGACAGATGCAATAGATAGTGTGGAAAAAAGAGGGCATGAAATAGTTGACATCTATATGGTTTAACTAAAACAGATAGCCATATATATGATGTCTATCTAAACTGGATAGCATAGCATAACATAATTCAAAGATATGATGACTAACTAAACATGATTGCATGGCATAATTCACATACATGTTATCTAAGTAATGAGGATCGCATGATTTAATTCACATATGTGATTTATATGCTAAGCAGAGGGCATTCGCATATATGATGTCTGAACTAAGAACATGGTGTTGAATATTGTGTATATGATGTCTAAAATATGCAATGCAAGACACCATATGCATGATATGAGCAGTATAACCGTGTCAAGTTAGAGCATACACCTCGGTGGGGGAATATGACTGGTCATCTGTCTCTGAATCCATCTCTGAGTAGCTATTGGGACAAAGCAAGGGATCTGCTTCGACAGGTAGCACTGTCTGCTCTGAAGGCCTTATTTTCACTCCAGATTTTTCCATCACCCACTCAAATGGCTGATTCACAGGAAGAGTAGTTTAATGTACAAACATTGTCAACAAATGGAAATGTAATGAAGAAAAGTATGGGAAAGATATCATTCAAATATGTGATGCCTGGTTAAACAGGATGGCATCGCACATTTCACATATATTATGGCAGGCTAAAAGACGTGAGACTGCATAATTCCCATATATAATATAGAAACTAAATAGGTGGCATTACAGAACATGTCTAAACTAAGCAGATGACATATATCATGTCAAAAGTAGACATTGCAAGACAACATATGCATGATATGACTAACATCATCATGCCAAGTTAGAGCAAACACCTTGGGGGTAAATAGGAGTGGTCAGCTGCGTCTGAATCCACGTCAGAATAGTTATCTTCCTTTGGATTACAATCTGGAGAGGGGGGAGGGTTTGCCATTGAATCCACCATGGAGCGATGTGTGCATGACATTGTATTGCCGCACAAAACTCTTCTCTTTTTCTCTACATGTTCAAAGATGATCAGTGTACAATATCTGACATGCATACAAAAAAATATAGTGAGATTATGTAAGGAGAGCATGCAGAAATCTAGAGTGATGGCCAGTGGATGGATCCAAAAATAATGATAGCAGGCTGATGATTACTTTAATTTAATAAAAACACAGATGACGATTGCTTTACTATTTGTTTCCCACCCAAGATGAACAACATAGGCATACCCTAGGTGAACCAGATATTAGACAGAGATACTATTCATTGCTGCCTCGATATGTGCCTCACATTTAGTTTAGAACTCAAGTGGGATTCTAATAACATCTCCAATAAATGATGTAAAATACATTACCAAAAAGTGATAGATGTAAAATTTACATCACCAAAAAACACCTGACTACAACAGATGAGGTAAAAACTGTTGACTCTGAACTTAACTGTCAAAACTGAAATTTACTGTGGAATTTGAATGTTACTGTCGAAACTGAACGCAATGGTAGCAGAGAGGCACTTCACATGTAGTTTAATTAGGGCGTGCAGTTCATCTTCAACCTGCACCCCCCTGAGCTGCCAGCCACCACCGGCCAAACTGCCGGCCCCGGTAGCCCGCGGCCGACGGCGCTCTCGCGCCGCCTCGCCACCCCAAAACCACTCCCCACCGCCGGTACGCCGCCGCCCCGGCAAGCCCTCTAGCCCCCCCTCCCCCGCACCGAGCTTTTTCTTTGGCGATCCCCACGCCACCGCCCTACCACCGTCCCCCCCACCACCGGTGACCACCGCCCCCACCCTGAACACTAAGATAGATAGTGGGGTACCTCTCTGGCAAGCCCCCCCCTGAAAATTGACTGACCCAAAAGTCGATTCTGTCAACTAAAGTGTAGCTAAATCGGACTAGAGTAGCGGCACGAGCGAGGGGGAGAGCAGCAGCAGCAGAACGAGCAAGAGCCGGAGCAGCAGCAGCAGTGCGAGCAAGCAAGCAAGAGCTCGAGCAGCAGCAGCGTGAGCAAGCGAGCGAGAGCTGGAGCAGCAGCAGCAGATCTGGCTGGTATGGACACCGCCGCTGAAGGGGCCTCGCACTGGGGGAGAGCCACCGTGGAGATGTCGCCCATGGCGCCGGCTTCAAGGTAGCCGCGCCATGGGGGTGCTGGATGGAGCACCGTCGGCCCCGGAAGGTTGAGTTAAGGAGAAGGTGTGATGCGATGAGTGTACAACCTCTTTGGTGGCGCCGAGTAGGCCTCGGCTTTGTCCGAGGAGTCGGTGAGGATGTTGCGGTTCCGGTGGAGCTGGTTAAGGCGGCGCTGTGGGGATGGATCAGCTATGATAGACAAGGCGATCGTTGGAGCAGCTCCTTGGAGGTGGAGGACGGGGCGGCTGAACCGGTGGGACGAGGAGATGGACGACAGATCCTCATCCGGGGAGGTGGATCAGGTACGTCAAGCTGTTGCAGTGGACAACGTCGTCGGGGAAGAGGCTCCGGCTGGGCAGCAGTGAGGTGGCGATCGAAGGAGGGTGGGGTTTTGCGGCTGGAGTAGAGAGGTTATGGAGGCCTGGGATTTCAAATGGTGAAAAGGAGGCGATGGGAGGGGGAACCATGACTTAGGTACGCGCTTGTCCAAAATGTAGGGTGTGTTATGAAAGTACCCGTACCGATTTGAACATAGCGGCCCTTTCATCTCAGGGTTAGAAGGGGGTTTTCGTGTGTGGGATTTCGCAGCTAGAGGGAGTTTTCGTGCACATTGTAATTTTGGGATAGCAAGGCGCAAGTTGTGAAGGCCAGTTTTGGGAGCACGATATCTGAATTTTCGGGATATAACAAGGCACGGGTTGAATTTTAGGGACAAGCCTAACGTGTAATATTGTACATGTACATGCCAAATCAATTTGCACTTCACTCAACGAAAAAATGAACAAAATAAAACTATTCACACCACACAAAGAGAGAGTCTTGTCCCATTTTACTATACAAATGCTATTCAAAGTTATGTATCCATGTTATGTCCAATTAAATTTTTTCGCTGGCTGTATAATGCATGTAACCTACTCATACCAACATTTTAGTGCATTCCAAATGTCTATACTACCACTGAAATTTGAACTAAATTTGAATTCATTTCCCTATTTGAAAAAGAATCTACAATCATGATTGTTGCCAACTTCAACCATTATTCCTGTATTACCTTAACAACACACCACATGATTACTATAGAGATAGATATGAACTATGTGTACTATATGAACTCGAATTCAATTTTTTGAATACACTTGATGTTGACTTTAAATAATAGTACATTCGATGTACTAACTACATATTCATAATCTAAACCATGTTCCATACATACACCGTGTTTATCACACAAAGTATACTGCCCCTCCCCCTATATTATCACAAGTATTTAGGCCTGATCTGCAAAAGCCACACATTGGCCCAAATTATAATCAATGTTGTACATTATGATATCTTCTTCAAGTATCTGTATCCACTTTTTTATAATGGATTATGATCTATGTTCGTCTTTAACACCTTCACGATCCTCTTCCATTTGTAGCCAGCTAGTGCTAATTTTCTACCGTGCACGCACACGCCCGCCCCCCTCTCACCCTCCCTCAACGTCCCCTCGATCGCGCACGTTTGTTATTTCTCTTTAGGTCGTTCACCCGCGCTGTGTGTAGTCCCCCCGACTCCTTCTTTCCGGCACACACAGGTCGATATACCTCTCTAGTCAAGTGTGCCTACCACAAACACAAACTTCCCCTCTTATCTTCTCACCGTCCATGCACTACAAAAAAGACACATCCGTGACATTTTGGGCCGAACGAATTTTTTTCTGTCATACATATGACACTTCTATGACGATAATTGTGACAAAACCCGGTATCATCATAGATGTGGTGGGCTCCTACTTCTATGACAAAAAATCATGACAGAAAATGGGCTTTTTTTCCTGGGCGGGCTGGAGACGCAGCTGCATGACATTCTTTGGGCCGTCCATGACGGAAAAACCCGTGGTAGAAGCGAGGGCGAGGAAAATTTTGGGGAGTTGCCGGTTACGGTGGGAGGTTGGGGGCCGAGCAATGCGTGTTTCTCTCATACACGTACGCGCGTGTGTGCTAGGCGTTAGCTCTAACTGAACCCGAGCGAGGCGTTGGGCCCTAACTGAACCCGAGCGATTGCACTGCAGGCTACGCGTTACTGAACCCGAGCGATCGATCGATGCCTGTTAACTGAACCCGATCGAGCGATTCCTTTGCTACTGCTGCTAACTGAAGCCGATCGATGTTGCCTCTGGGATGAACAGTGAGCGTTGCGGGGGGGTTGGATGAGCGATGGCGGTGGCGTTGCCTCTGGATGAACAGGACCCGTGGTGTCTTTGGAGGGCTGGATGAACAGTAGACGATGGAGGGGTGCCCGTGGAGGGGTGGTTGAACAGGACCCCGTGGTGTGGAGGGCTGGATGAACAGTAGCCGGTGGAGTAGCGCACGGTGGAGGCTGGATGAACAAGAGCCCGTGGAGGCTGGAGGAGGTCGACGGTAGCCCGTGGAGGTTGGAGGAGGTCGACGGTGGAGATGAACAGTATCCCGTGGAGTCCCGTTTTTCGGTAGGCCACACCCCTCCCGATGAATAGGACCCCTGTTTCGACCGTAGGAGGTCCGTTTCATCCGTTTTGCGGTACGCCACACCCCTCCCGATCAATTGGACCCCCGTTTCGACCGTAGGAGGTCCGTTTCCTCTGTTTTGCGGTACGCCACACCCCTCCCAATCAACAGGACCCCGTTTTGACCGTAGGAGGTCCGTTTCCTCCGTTTTGCGGTACGCCACACCCCTCCCGGTCAACATGACACCGTTCCGAACGTAGGAGGTCTGTTTCCTCTGTTGTGCGGTAAGCCAGGCCTCGTTTCCATCGGTTGTTCCGTCCAAGCCCTCCCAATGAACACGACCCCATTCCGTTCCGACCCAGCCGGTTGGGTCCCACGCGTTCCGTTGCCTCCCGATGAACACGACGCATTCCGTTGCCTCCCCATGGACACGACGACGACGCTGTTTCTCCGTTCCGACCCAGCCATGTACACGAGCCCTGGCCGTACGTACACATACGTGGCCGTATTTTCTTTCTTGCACCCTGGCCGCTGTACGTACGTGTACATGCTATGTGCGTGCCTCTACTACGACACGTGCGCGCCTCTACATCGACCAGTATGTACGTACACGTTCGTGACCAGAATGACAACGCTACGTACGGTTCGACTAGGTGGGTCTCGACTGTCACGCACTTCCTTGCGTGTGAAGATGTAGCTGGTGGGTCCCAGCAGTTAGGGGGCGAATCATTTTTTTGCCCGGACGCACTTCCTTGCGTGCAAAGATGTAGCTGGTGGGTCCCAGGTGGGGGCGACTTCGGTTTTGCTCGGGACGCACTTCCTTGCGTGCGAAGGTGTAGCTGGTGGGTCCCGGCGATCGGGAAATGTTTTTTTCGCGGAATACGGTGGCCCGTCCGGTGGGTCCCCGCTGTCAGGTGGAGGAATAATTATTTTTCGCGTAATAAGGAGACACTTCCTTGCTGCGGCCGTGGACCTAGCTGTCAGCCTCTCCACGTGCAGTCCACGTCCGATGCAAGTAATTCCTTGACCCTGTTGACCACACCGCGCCGAGAGCTCCAGGGCGGTGGACGGCAGCGAGGCCTGGGAAGGGGACGACGGGGAGATGGGGAAGACGCATCAGTGGAAGCCCTCGCGGAGAGGAGTACGAGGGTTCACTGGTTCGGCGGCGGTGTGAGGCTGTCATCATTGCAGGGCCTGGCCAGCAGTGGGAATAGTAGGGGGCGGTGAGGCCTCCGCGGCAGCACATTCGGCCACGGGAGGCAGGAGCATGCGGCACGACCGGCACTACTTTGGGCAGCTAGAGCAAGAAGACCAGAGGTTGAAGAAGCACTACGGTTGTTGGATGGACATCATACGGTCACTGGAGCTAGAATCGTTTATATTGACTAAGTTGACAAAGCCCTCTGTTCCCGTCAACTTAGTAGGCCCACAAGTCAGCCTCCCACCAAGGTGGGTCCCAGCTAGCAGGGGGTATTCATTTTTTTGTGCGTAATAAGGAGGCACTTCCGGTGGGTCCGAGCTGACTGCAGGGGGGACATTTTTTCGCGAAATACGGTGGCCCGTCGGGTGGGTCCCAGCAGTCAGGGGCAAACGTTTTTTTCGTGAAATACTGGTGGCCCGTCCGGTGTGTCCCTACTGTCAGGTGGAGGAATAATTATTTTCCGCGTAATAAGGAGGCACTTCCTTGTGGCTGCCGTGGACCCAGCTGTCAGCCTCTCCACGTACAGTATTCTTCCAATGGAATTCGGTCGTTAACCACATTGACCATGCCGCGCCAAGAGCACCACGGCGGTGGACGACGGCGAGGCCTAGGAAGGGGACCATGCGGATCCGGGGAAGACGCGGCAGTGGATGACCACGCGGAGAGGAGTACGAGGGTTCACTGGTTCGGCTCTTGCCGCCGCCACTTGAGAATAACAGGGGGTGTGGGTGAGTGGAGTGGAGGGATGGCCTGGCCAGCGGTGGGAGTAGTATGGAGGCGGTGAGGCCTCCGCGGCAACACAACCGGCCACAGGACGCAGGAGCAGGCGGCATGACCGGCGCTGCTTTGGGCGGCTAGAGCAAGAAGACCAGAGGTTGAAGAAGCACTACGGCCGTTGGATGGACATCGTACGGTCAGTCGAGCTAGAATCGTGCATATTGACTAAGTTGACAAAGCCCTTCGTCCCCGTCAACTTAGTAGGCCCACTATACTGGGTCCCAGCTAGCAGGGGGGTATTCTTTTTTTGGCGTAATAAGGAGGCACTTCCTTGCGTGCAAAGATATAGCTGGTGGGTCCGAGATGTCAGCGGCGGTAACGTTTTTTTCGCGATATACAGAGACCCTTTTGGTGGGTCCCAGATGTCAGGTGGAGGAATCATTATTTTGCGCGTAATAAGGAGGCATTTCCTTGCGTGCGGCCGTGGACCCAGCTGTCAGCCTCTCCACGTACAGTCCACTTCAGATGCATGTCGGTCGTTGACCACGTTGACCACGCCATGCCGAGAGCACCAGGGCGGTGGACGACGGCGAGGCCTAGGAAGGGAACGACACGGAGGCAGGGAAGACTCGGCAGTTGTTTCCCACGCGGAGGGGCATACGACTGTACAAGGGTTACTGGTTTGTCTGTCGTCGCCTGAGAATAACAGCAGGTGTGGGACTGTGGGTGAGTAGAGGGATGGCTAGGCTAGCGATGGAAGTACGGTGGGGTGGTGAGGCCTGCGCGGCAGCACAGCCGGCCGCGGGGAGGAGGGAGCAGGCTGTCCCGCCGGCGCTTGTTTGAGCGGCTGGAGCAGGAAGAGCAGAGATTGAAGAAGCACGACGGCCATTTGATGGACATCCAACAGTCACTGCTTGTGCGTCAACCTTTTTTTAGGAAAGCCTCAAACTGTGGAAAACAGCATACAGCCCATCTGCCATTATTTCTAATTATTTACAGCTCATTTGCTAATTCTTAAGGTTTTTTCTGGAGCCCATATTCTTTTTGTTAGCATTACAACCCATATTGTGGCCACGGTTAAAAAATTATACGAAATTTTGCATATGTCGGTGCGGTCTGAACTGTTTTTAATACTAAAATTTTGAGGCACATTCAGACTGATTTTAAAAATAAATGTATATCCATATAAAATCCAATAAATTGTCCATTCATAAAAATCAATGCAATTTAAAATCTCGAAATGAAAAAAAGATATTTGAAACTAATTGCCAGTTTGATGTGTTTTAAAAATGTACAACCCATTTCTCATTACTGATAGGCCATTTTCTCGGCCAGCCGAATGAAGCTCTCCTCATCTTGAAAGATTTGCAGCCCAACAGGCCTGATAAAGTGACTTACTTGACAAATAAAAAAAACTGGGCTAGCCATTTTCAGAAAGAAAAAAAACTACTGGGCTGGTCTGTGGTAAACATAAAAGAAAAGGCTGTCTAGACAGGCCAGAGTGTTCCGCACAGCCCAGTTGACACCCTGCGTCTCAAAAACAAATTAGACAAATGCCACTCCAATTATGGCGATTCATAAAAATGCCACTGCAATTTCCAAACTTTGAAAAATGCCACTGCAGTTTGCAAACTTTGAAAAACGCCACTCGGACTTGAAAAATGCCACTAGAAATGGCATGAAATGGCATTTTCAAAGTTTGGAAATTGAAGTAGCATTTCTCGGAGGCATTTATCAAATTAACCCAAAACAAAAATAACTGAGCGAGCTCTTTGGGTCCTGGTGTCAGCCGCTCGTTGTAATTCTCTCGTTTATTGACTACGTTGACAATGGCATGGGACCCAGATGCCACAAATCCACTAGGAGGAGCCATTTTTATTGGCTTGAAATAAGGAGGCGATTGCTATGCGTCGCCATGACCTTAGCAGTACTGTTGTCATCCTCTCCACGTACAATCATCTCCCGATTGTATGCGCATCAACTTGCTAGGCCCACAAGTCAGCCTCTAAACCCGTGGAGGACAAATACAACCCATTTAAAAAAATAACAGCCCATTCCATATGTTCAAACGGAAAGTTCAACATTCAGAGCAAAGTAACAGGACTGATCCACATATAGAGTACTGAACTTCCACATTGACAACCATCATAGCCAAGTTAACTATCTACTCCCACTAATACTCTAGTAGCGTACAAGTACTAACTTACTCTTAGCTAACTAGACGATGCCGACCGCCATCTGTGGTACACGCTAAACGCCGGCACCGGCGTCCTGCGCCTCGCCTCGGACTTGCCAGAGGTGTGATAGGGCGCGTTGCTCACACGCGTTGGCCCTTTCCATGCCGGCGTGGTCCACCGAAGCTTCGGCTTCCGGCGAAACCCACTTGACGAGCTGGTAGTAAAAATCAGCGTCATGACAGCTGCGCGTGCCCGACAGCCTCCGTGGCTATTTGCGGGCGCCCGGCCTCCATGTAGTCGGCCCTGTTGCGGGCGCTCTGCTCGTGACTCAGAGCGTCGGTATGCTGCTGCTCCATGTCCCGCTGGCGGCGCAAATCGGCGATACGCTGCTCCTCCGCTAGGCGGTCGCGCTCCAACAACTCATGATCCTCCGCCATGCGGTCGCGCTCCAACAACTCCTCGATCTACGCATTGCCATCTAAAGACAGATAGAATGCCTCCTCCCTCTGTCTGCCTTCCGGTGAAAAACCGAACACTAGTTCCGGTGGTGACCGCCTCCGGCGTCGCCTACCGCGGACGGGCGGGGGCATGGCGGACATGGCGAGCGACGTCGGGCCGGTGGGGGCCTATGAGGATATGGCAAGTTGGGTCACGGTGGCACTGGAGAAGGCCGGGAAACAGTACTTATAGGGGGAAGGTAGCACGACGGTCATCGAAATTCAATGCATAATGGGTTAGCGCGCCAGCTTGCCGTGGAAAACTAGGGAAACTGAAATTATGACTGTGCCGTCCCGTCCCGTCTGGGTTGCACGCCGGCATGGCGGTCAAACGAGTGCACTCGAATCATCTCCCTCCTTGTCAATAATGATTCCATGGATTTAAAAAGCCCGCAACAATTAAAGCGTATTTTTTCGCATCAGTTAGCTGCCTTAATTACGGCCGGCTGCATGCGAGCACTCGAGAATCGCCGCAGGCACGTCTGTGAAGATGCAACGAGTCGCAGCTGAGGGCACACATGCAGCCACTTAAATCGCTGGAATTAATTAGGCTTAAACTTCTGCATGCCGCTAATTATTGCCATGCCTTGGTCTTGCTGCTTTGCTCACGGAACTAATAAACCCGGATAGAGGGAGTACCTTGGTTGGTGAGAGGTTTGAATTAAGCCCTGGAAACCGGAAAGGAGGTACTAGTACGTGCGTGATCCGCTATTTATTCGTGTAGGATCGAGTAGGTCGTTTCTTGAATTGAGCCTTGCAAACCGGACAGGAGGTAGTATGCGTCGTGATCCACTATTTATCCGTGTAGGATCGATAGTGTAGCTTGTTAGTTTCCTCAGAGGTAGGCATTTTTATCCGTGTAGGATCGATAGTGTAGCTTGTCAGTTTCTTCAGAGGTAGGCATTTTTATGCAAAAAACTGCCTTGCGTCGCAAATAAAACTACCAGGAGCGCATTTGTAGGCTAGCTAGTGATCGATCAGTAACTTTTAAACACTGAGTAAACAGAAATAAGTAACTGTTAATGCATCTCAATGATTCACAGATCATATACAAATATGTAGCTCCAAAAGCAAAGATCAACCACTTCAGATCTTGCGTCGCAACTAAAACTAACTAGTACGATTCCCATACATAAGATCAACATGTTAATGCATCTCAATGATTCACAGATCATATACAAATATGTAGCTCAAAAAGCAAAGATCTAGAAAAAACAACTGTTCTTCCTACTACCATGGATGCTTCTCTTGGCCAACATTCAGTACAGACTGGAAGAAAAATATGTTTGTGAAATCTACAATTCCTCTTGCAAACGAAAGTGGATTTACCAACAGCTGGAACCATGAGAATGAACCACACATGATGGAGGAACATCCACTGCAATATGATTTGGTCTTCTCTCGATCACACCATGAGACTATTTTCGGAATACAAACTTTAACTTAGGCAAAATGATTCCTATTGTATAATCAGACCAAAGCAATTAAGCACCTAGTGTTGGCCAATAAATAGTACAGTACTACTTTTTTGCAGTCCATTAAGTGACTATCCAATCTTTGTGTCTATTTTCAAATGGCACTGCATGTGGTGACTATACTATTCTCTTGTGCAGTTCAACCAAAATAGCAATGGGCGGACATCTCTGTCTGCACAAATATCAAGTAGCTAGTAAACATATACCACACCATGTTCGCAGTGATGGAAGAGGTGAAATTGACACAAGCGAAATAGAGCATCCAATCATTGAATCCTGTCCTGCACCTCCAATGTAGGTCCACCCTGCCAATAAATTCACATGCAAACCACTAGTTTTACTATCTAATGACAGTACAAAAAGAGTAGCAAGATAGTAGCAAACCATGTACCTTCGTAATGAACAGCTCATAGTTCACCAATTGGATATAAAGGTTTGAAAAAAAAACATGCTCCTAATGTTGAACCAGTTATACTTTTTGTGCAGTTCCACTAAAATCGAGCATCCCTGTTTGCATAGATATTGGAAGTGTGATTACTATAAAAGTGCCACTAGTTGAAGCATAGACTCACAAATATAAGCATTCCAATTTCTTAATGGGAAAAGGTAGCAAGACTGTTTCTAACCGCCTATTTGAAGGAATAAATGTCGGTGTACAAAAAGAGGGGTACACCTTTTAACTGTGCACGGGCAGTCTGAGCCACAGGCGCCGCCACGCTAAAGCAAGGCAAGGAAGGTAAGCAAGGTAAAGCCGAAGCCCGAAAGGAGCAGAACGACGCCAAGACCAAGACCACAAAGAGCAAAGGGGACGAAGCAGACTCCCCCGGCAAGATCCTTGCCGGGGGGCGGTTTTAGCAAACCCGGCAAGGCCCTTGCCGGGGCGGCTCGCCCCACGCCCACGGAGCGGATCACCTTTGAGTCCACTGCCCCCCCATGGGGCAAAGGATTCGGGAGGCATCCCCGTGGTGGCATGCAGATCTTTGTGAAGACATTCAAAGATCAGATACATACTATCAAAGATGACGACCCTTGGCGGGATCCTGGCCAAGGAGGACCACGAGGCCCCCGGCAAGAGCCTTGCCGGGGATGACAGCAGGCGCCGCGGCAAGACCCTTGCCGGGACTGCGGCAAGGCCCCTGCCAAGGACACCCGTAGGGCCACCATCGCGCCCGCGCCAATCGAGCCTCCACCATGCAGCTGCCGACCCAACCAGTTGGGCAGGCACCTACGTGGCGGCAAGCGAACCTTCATGGAGACCCACCACGGCGCCACCTCAGCTGCCTGCCTGCCTACATGGCACCACAGGCACCGCTGGCCAGGGCGCGTGTCAACGCGAAAGGAAGCGGCGGCGGACGAGACTGGGCTCTCCCCCGTCCCCGGTAAAGCAAGGACACCTAAGCAAGACGCATTTATGGCGCCTTGTCATGTAATGCGAGGGATAGACTCGTATGACTGTACCCTGTCCACCTCCTGTGCGCCACTGTGGCAACCCCTTTCCCTATAAAAGGAGGCCCAAGGCGACCAGGAGGGGGATTCGGCTTTTTGGAGCTCCTCACGCCCCATAGCTAGCTCAAGAACGCAAATAAGCTAACCACCAAAGCAGGAGTAGGGTTTTACGCACCTCGCGGCCCGAACCTGGATAAAGAACCCGTGTGCTATCTGTTTCATCTGCTCTTCTCACGACCCCGCGCCCCGCAACCGTAGTAGGGATTCTTGTGATCCCGTAGGTGTCGTCTCCGCACCGACATCTTTGGAGATCCAAGGGGACGTACCCGGAGACGGCACCTCCGGGCTGGATTCGAGGGGAGAAATAGTGGCAAAAGAGTGCCGTGTTGGGCTGCACTCCGGCGAAGCCTTCGCAGAGATGCGCGAAGAGAGCCAAGCATGCCACCGCGTTCGGAGTGAAATCCAAAAGGCTAAAGCCGAAGGTGTGCATGATGTCGCAGAAGAAATCGGAAAAAGAGGGGCATAACCCGTAAGAAAGGTAATCGACGAAAAAGGGATACCGGTTTGGGGCCGGATCGGCGCAGGCGGCAGGATTGATGCGTGTCGCCGGGTGCCCCGAATTCTCTCCCCCCGTCTTCACTCCCCATAAGGGCTTGAAGGAGGTCAGGAGATCTTGAACACCAATCGACGAGGGGATGAAGAAGGCAGACTTCGTCCGGTCCCCCGACAGCGCGCTCTTCGGCGGCTCCACGGTCCCGGAGCTCTTAGCCACCCCCTTGCCCTTGGCGGATTTGGGCGCCATGGCGGCCACGAAGTCTAGAGGAGCAAGGAAGGAGGGCGGCGAAACAGCGACGGCGGGCGACGGCGAAAGCTTACAAGGGAAGGAAGAGAGAAAAGGGCGGCTCTGAGATTGGAAAAGGTACGAGGGAAGAGGTGAAAGTGAGCAGCGTGCCTGCGGTTATTCCTTCTTATGGGGGAAAACACGGGCCGCCTCCTTTCACATTAACTGCGACGTGACGCATGCGTGCAGAGCTCAGCCCCACGCATGCCCCCCACGTCACGCACGCCTCCCCACGCCGAGCCATGCGCGGGAGGCATGAGAAGCACAACGCGCGAAAAGACTTACCGCGGTAAAAACCACCCTGCCTGCCCGCGCACCGTCTTTGGGCCTAGCCCAACGACGCGATTGCGCTTACGTGTGGCCCAGGCCCGGGGGCTCCTGTCAGTGTACAAAAAGAGGGGTACACCTTTTAACAGTGCACGGGCAGTCTGAGCTACAGGCGCCGCCACGCTAAAGCAAGGCAAGGAAGGTAAGCCAAGATAAAGCCGAAGCCCGAAAGGAGCAGAACGAAGCCAAGACGAAGACCACAAAGAGCAAAGGGGACGAAGCAGACTCCACCGGCAAGATCCTTGCCGAGGGCGGTTTTGGCAAACCCGGCAAGGCCCTTGCTGGGGCGGCTCACCCCACGCCCACGGAGCGTATCACCTTTGAGTCCACTGCCCCCCCCCCATGGGGTAAAGGATTCGGGAGGCATCCCCGTGGTGGCATGTAGATCTTTGTGAAGACATTTAAAGATCAGATACATACTATCAAAGATGACGACCCTTGGCGGGATCCTGGCCAAGGAGGACCACGAGGCCCCCGGCAAGAGCCTTGCCGGGGATGACAGCAGGCGCCGCGGCAAGACCCTTGCCGGGACTGCGGCAAGGCCCCTGCCAAGGACACCCGTAGGGCCACCATCGCGCCCGTGCCAATCGAGCCTCCACCATGCAGCTGCCGACCCAACCAGTTGGGCAGGCACCTGCGTGGCGGCAAGCGAACCTTCGTGGAGACCCACCATGGCGCCACCTCAGCTGCCTGCCTGCCTACATGGCACCATAGGAACCGCTAGCCAGGGCGCGTGTCAACGCGAAAGGAAGCGGCGGCGGATGAGACTGGGCTCTCCCCCATCCCCGGTAAAGCAAGGACACCTAAGCAAGACGCATTTATGGCGCCTTGCCATGTAATGTGAGGGATAAACTCGTATGACTGTACCCTGTCCACCTCCTGTGCGCCACTGTGGCAACCCCTTTCCCTATAAAAGGAGGCCCAAGGCGACCAGGAGGGGGATTCAGCTTTTTGGAGCTCCTCACGCCCCATAGCTAGCTCAAGAACGTAAATAAGCTAACCACCAAAGCAGGAGTAGGGTTTTACGCACCTCGCGGCCTGAACCTTGATAAAGAACTCGTGTGCTATCTGTTTGATCTGCTCTTCTCACGACCCTGCGCCCCGCAACCGTAGTAGGGATTCTTGTGATCCCATAGGTGTCGTCTCTGCACCGACAATAAATAAAGCAACAGCGGCTGATGTCAGGAAGGCATACATAGTTTTTTTTGAAAAACTAAGCCATTCCTGACCTTTCCTCTTCTTTTAAGCAAATTTTGTGCAGTTCTACTAAAATAAAATGCCATCACCTCCATGACAATTCAGTGACACTGTACAAAAGGAAATGACTTAACATTACATCATGATGTCAGATATGTAGTCGACAGGCATTAGAGACAAACATGCAGACCTCCTTCGATAACATAATGAACATTAATTTTAACAAAGGTGTGACTAGCTTTACCGGGATAATTTGAGTGAACTCTACACTCTCTGTTCCTTAATATAAGACGTTTTTGCAGTTCAATTTAAAGTACCCAAATGTCTAGTATTTAGAAAAACAGGTAGTAGTTTTCTTGAGCACATATCTGGGAAAGCTTGCCACACTTTATTTATGTCCATACGCTAATGCAACACCATTCGAATAATACAAATCTAAAATAATCCAGTGGCTAGTGCAACAGTAGAGTAGTTAGTTTATTACAGGGTACAGTACAATGGTTTTACTGAACAGATTTCAATAAACTCTAGCACTAGAAGGTTTCTATAAGAATTAACAATACAAAATGTAAAGGTAACAAGTTTCAGCATTGGTATACTAGTTGTGCATGAGCATTAAACCAAATACAAAAGTCTGAAGGTAACTAGCATTATTAACTAATGATGATATAAAAATTGCAAACCATTTACCTCCAAGGTAAATATCATTTCGAACTTGGGGGGGGGGGGACCTTAAAAATTGCTATCCCAATCTTGATAATCGATCAAACATAAAAACTTGATCGAACTGAATCAAGAGAACAACCGAAGGAGGAGGTGCCCACTCTTGACCTTTCCTCTTATCTTCATAATTGTCTGTGCAGTTTAACCAAAATAAAATGACATCAGCGCCTTGGCATTTTGGTGACACTGTACAAAAAATTAAGTTATCTCATGAAAGTGAGGTATGTAATCTATAAGCATTAACAGTGCAAAAATCTGAAGGTAGTGACAAGTTTCATCATTGGTATACTGGCTGTGCAACAACATTAGAATGCCTTAGCTGGAAAATCTTTAATACATCCACAATCAATAGCTAACCCTGAAATAATCCGTGACATTAAATGGCATTGCTTAAATTTATCGGTGGCATTAGACTGAGAGCGGCATTAGTTAAATGTGGCATCACTTTAGCAGTAGCATTGCTTGACTTGACTGCTGGCGTTATACTAACAGAAAAATAAGTAGCGATAAGAGAATAGGAGGCCCATTCGGACAGTGGGCGCACCAGTATGATGTACCTCCACGGATGCAGAGTGGTGAGGGAGGTATGGTTGCCCAGAGCAACAAATATCCAGGCAGCATATGTGGATTACGTCCCCTTTTTGTTCTCTTTAGCCACCTTTTTCCTATGTGAGGACAACAAACCGATCGACCTGGTCATTCTCTATTGCGTTGTCATGCCTTCCTACCATTCTTCAACCAAGAGACACGAGACTCATTCCTTAGCTACTGATTTTCCCCTTTTCAACCTAGATGCGGGTTCGATGCCTACTCTCTTGGACAGTCTGATCTCCTTCCTTTCCTTATTCAACCCAGGACATGGATTAGTCCGCATGAAGTAGGGTTTCCTTTAATAGTGCAAATTATAGTTTTTAAATGCTGGCATTGGCGTGAGAAAGCAGAGGATAGCAAATTGGTAAGATGGTGGAGTGGAAAAAGATCCACATGCAACGACGTGGCAGATGGGGCAATAGAACAAGGGTATGGTTCGAAAAGAGGTAGCATACCCGAGGGTCGGCGGGAAGTGGCTTTGCTCGTGGTCGTCGTCCTCCGCACACACTACAACAACGAGCTTGGGGACGGAGGCCATCCCGCGCGGGCGCTAGGTCTGAGAGGACGGCCTTGTCGTCAGTGCGTGACCTCTCTCGCCGACGACGAGTGCGTCAACGCTGCACGTCCTTTTCTTCCCCGGCGGATCTGTGACCACCGGTGAGGAGGGAGAGAGGCTGTCTTTTTTAGATCTGGAGAGAGGGTGGTAGTGTGAGAAGCAAGTGGGCAGCCCTTGGAAAGAAAGCGGCAAGCTCCGGCCTATATATCTTTTTATACTACTAATCTTTGGAGGTGGACTAGTGGTAGAGTAGTTTATATTTTCTCTGCGTCTGATGCAGCTTAGTCGTGCTTCAAAACTGAACAGGCACGCCATTAAAAAATAAAGGTCGATAACTAATGCGGCACCTCGGGCCAACGCGGCTAGATCGCATTTTGCACGAGAAATTACACACCATGTTTCGTTGACATGTGGCCCCGTTCCAACATATCAGTGAGACGACGGCGAGTAGTAGGAGTTTTTCCGAACGGCCGTGTAGGCCGGGGCGCCTCTTCGTGAACCATGGCAAACTGGCAACCGTCCACTGACTCTTCACCTTTCCCTCTCGATTTGGAACTGCTGTCGCACGCTCTTCCTCTCCCTCCTCCATTTTCCTTCAGCCCTTCACCCTTTCTTCTTCCATTGTTCGATCGTCTTCTCCATGGAGGGAACAGGCCGGAAACGACCCTGTTATTCTTGCCCCGATCTGAAAGTTGACGTGGTGGAGGAACTCATTGATCGGTGCGACGTCATCACCTCGGCTAGCATGGCAGGTTCGTTCAAGCCCATTCTCGACTCAACTAATAACATCATTACAAGGAACCCAAGAGTCAAAGAGCGGTTTGATCTCCCTATCTTCTTCGCCGTGACCACGATGATCGGCGCGCCGTCATGACGGAGGCCTCGCATACAATGCAAGTTGATGCCGCTTGATAATGATCATTATGATGTTAAGATGCCATCGCTTGAGGGCAAGGCTTGGGCAGGTGCAAATGGAGATCGGGTTGTTTACATTGGGTCCAACTGCGAGTGGGAACTTGTGAATGTGTACACTCATGACCGGGTTCCACTTCCAAAAATCTCAGCAGACTGCCCAGAGGTTGAGCACACCGGTATTGTACGCACGTTTAAATACAACCATGATGACTGTCTTCTATGGAAGATAGCAATTTGTAGAGTTCCCAACCGCTCTTGGAATTACAACAACTATGAAGTTGTTGCTATCTTCGATAAGCTTGTTGCCGTCCTTTGTGGTTTGACTCGATGGATATTGCTCAAAAATCAGTTTCTGTACATGAATGAGTACTGTGATGCAATTCAATACGAGGGCCTTGTGTTTGCTGCCACCACTCGTGGCACTATTTTTTCATGGCATCCTCATAGTTTCGGTAAGTTTGTCTTCCACCGTAATTATAATTGTTTCATCCACATGCATGCGGGTTAGCAAGTTTCCCTTTACTAATTAACCTTCTTCTTGTGTTTCCAAGGTCCTGTGAACATTCCACCACCTATACTTGAAAATTTTTATAACCAAGGGGGAGATGATGATGGTGATGATCACGAGCATGAGGACGAGCAGCGCCCATATACTCTTTGGCACCTGGCAACTAATTCTGATGGATCACCTCTTCTTGTGTGTATACAGCCCACTGATGATGTTACTGCTAAGGAAGCAGGTGTAGTCTCCCATGGTCGCACTCTCCGGACCTATTCCAACACCCGTTGCATGGTATTCAGGATGGATACTAGTGTGCTAGCGCCAACTCCTTCTCCCTGGTACAGAATTGATAGTCTTGGAGAAAACTCGCTCTTCCTTGGAAAAAACTATCCAATGATGGTGAAAGGCGATCCAACTGTTATTGACACAACGTTACTACCATTTATGAGAAGCAATTGTGTCTATACCTCGAATATTTGGGTGGTTCCCTACCACGAATCGATATAGTAGGCCGCTCGCCTGGATGATCGATCTGCATTGGTCTCCAGATCGACAATAGATGGCCCGTCCCAGAGAATCACTTATGGTTCAAAGCAAGCGTTTCCAACGCCGAGGAATGGTTGAGTTGAAGTTCATTTCATTGCTTGTTATTTGTTGTGTGGTAAAAACTTTAGTATTTATAATGTATCCTTGTTGTCGATGTGGGTTGATGACCTGTTGTATGTAATAAAATGATATGCCTGTGATAAACTTACTAAATTTATGAATGGCTTTCGAGTCGCTTCTCTGAGTGAGTGGTGCGACGAGGCAAAAAAATATTTTCCAAATACATAATTGTAGGTGCATTGCAATAGGTTATCGGATGAGGCCAATCAACAATAGTAGTACACTATTTGTACTAGCTTCACATGCTTCGCGCGTTGGGCGGGTGTTTTTACTGTAGCCATATGTTAATGTGTTCGCTGTATGTAACCAGCACCTCGAATCCTCGATACTATATAGTAGGAGTAAGTAGTAGGAGTAGTGGGGTGGCATGGGCCAGAACAAGCATTCACGTCCAGGAGTACGGCACACGCAACCAGCACGACTTCCATATGACACCATATTATTTCTTGGAGTCCATGCTAGAGCAATCTCTTCAACCTCGTTGTTTCTCTAACTTCAGCCATCGCGCGGCGGGCGAAGTGGGAGTTTGCCGATAGTCGGTTTCCTTAACTGCGGTCCCACTTGTAAGGCCAACTCCAACGCACGACCCCAAACGGACCTCCGTTTTGCACGAACTCCAACGATAATTTTGACTAGAAAAGCAAGACCAAAGAAAACAAGAACCACAAGAATACATTTTACTACTCCTGTAAGTTGGATTAGTGCCTTCTCGATGCATCCATTGTTGATCTGCGGAGGCTCGATCTTGCGTGCTTCTTTCTTCTTCGAGTGTAAGGAAGTAGACGTTGCTTCCTCGCATCTAGTCTCATGTCTAGCCTCTATTCTAGTAGGAGTATCAACAAGCGCACTAATCTCTTCTCTAGCCTCTGTGCTAGCTAAAAGTGATAGAACATCTATTAAATTGCGCTCTATCAATATATGGATATACTCTTCTTCGCAATACAAAAACTTGCATCCATTCTACTCCCTCCGTTGCACAATACATGCCTTCTATTTGTCAAAATATATATGTATCTAGACATGTTTTAGTATATAGGTACATCCATTTTTGGACAAATGGAAGTCAAGTATTTTGGAATGGAGGGAGTACACAATAAAAAATTTAAGTTAGCAAAACTAGTCTAATCCGAGAGCACAACCGAAGATTTGGTCGGGTTCTTCCTCCTTTTACCGACACGTGGGACATCCAGCATCCAGATCATGTCATGAAAGAAAATAGAGTGGTAGTTGAAGCCACGAGATGTGCATCTTGGGTTAAACTGTAAATAGAATCTTACTAATCTTGATTAACTCCAAAAGCGGCCACCGAAGATCTTTATTGGATTTGTTTTTCAACACCAGCACGTCGAGGTGAAAGATGTGCAGGTTCAGTGGGTCCTCTTGCGTTTTCACTGACACGTGGGGCCGCATGTGAGCAAACAGATGATGGGCCCCGCGCGTCCTCTGGCTGGCTGAAAAGAGAGATAGAGGAGGGCTGAGCATGGACTGCAGGAAATTTGTTCTATGTACCTCGATATAGGCTCGATATAGTGGGGTGGCATGGGCCATAACTAGCATTCACGTCTAGCAGAACGGCACACGCCGCCCACACGAGTCCCATCCGACACCAATTTTCTTGGAGTCCGTGCTACAACCATCTCTTCTCCCTCCTGTTTTCTCAGCCCTCACGCGGTGGGCGGGGTGGGGGTTTGCCGATATTTGGTTTGCTCAACTGCAGTCCCACTTGTAAGTGAAAATGCAACACTGCACGCATTCCCGCTTGAGCGGCGTGCCGGACCAACCGTGTGGGGGTGCGACGCGAACGCGGCAGGCTTTTCCTTTTGAACTCGTAACTTGTAAAATTTGGTTCTGCTCCATGGCGCGACCGATAGATAGAAAATAACAATTTTGCCTAGAGTAATGAGAAGTTTGGTTCTGGCGCCGTTCATGCATGGAGTACGTACGAAAATTATGAAGTTGATGCGAAAGGTAAGATAATTACTGTAGTATCATATACTACTACATGGATTTGACGGAAAGATAAAAATACATACGGATCCATCAATGACATCATCACACCCTAGTGCGCCGGGTCACGAACCGACGTGTGAGGAGCAGCGGCATTGGCGGTGAGCTCAACGTGCTTCTGAACAGTGTCGTCTAAGGTTACCCTGCAGTCCAAGAAGGCCAGTGTCCTATCGTCCTCCTCTTGCATGTAGTAGTCCTTGTGGATGATTTGTGCGTAGAAGTGGGTTATTATGTCGATGGTGTCTTGCGGCGCCAGGCGCTGCGTGGCGAGCGCGACCTCGAGGTGGACATTCTCCGGCGCGACGGTGGGCAGTCGCAGGGCCACTAGTGTGTCGAAAAGGTTGTCACCATAGTGGCCGTTGAGGGCGGCGGGCATCGCAGAGCCTAGGCGCGTCGGCTGGAGGCTTACGTCAAAGTCGTCCGCGAGCTTCTTGATGACGGTGAACTTGTCGAGGAAACCGACGAGGACCTCGTCGAACAAGGAGACGAAGCTCTCGTCCAAGCGGCCCCTCGCCGTGCTGGCCTCAATCAATACTACCTGGAGACGTTCCTCGGTGGACCATCTGGCACAGCCGGCTGATGCTCGCGCTCATTGCCTCCATGGGTCTAGCTTAGCTTCTAGTCAACTGATCTTGCGATTCGAGTGATCACTCTTGCCCTTGGTTAGCGTGCGTAGGTGCGTACGATTTCATACTACTCCTCGGCCCTCTAATGCACCTGCCTTTGGCTGTATGATAGGTGGGCCAGCCACCCCCTGGGCCCACGTGTCATTCACCCAAAGGCAGTTGCTGTAAGTCAATGAAGCTGCGTCCCCCTCCGTGCCGGTGCAGTATAGTCATCTCACCGGACCTCTAGTTGGGGCCAAACGAGAGAAGTTTCATGTTTACTGGTTTATTGGTCCCCTTTGCATTTTGCGCCAAGTTTTGAACTTTGATCTAACTAATAAAATGTTAATGCATGTAAACAAAAATGTTGTGTAAGTCACCTTACGAAAACCAAATAATCCCAAAACACTTAGGCACGGTGCATTAACTCCCTCCTTGTTTCTTATTTCGTGACATATCAACCAATGAGAGTTGTGGGCCGTGCATGCTTTCAATGACTTGAGACTACCAAACATGACATGCAGTGTTTAGTTCATTGCATGTAATCCTATTAGTACTCTAGTTAGCAAAAAACATTAAGTTCTCTCGCCGATAGGAATAAAACACCATGTATTTATTTACAGAGGGAGTAGTACTAGATATTGCTAGTCAAATACTAAAATCCAGATGGACGTGGTAGTACTCCTAAATCCAGACGGTGGTGCTACTAGTACTAGTAGTAGTATTACTAATGTAGTAGTAGGAGTACTAGCATTGTACTACCCGTTGGTCAAATTATTACGTGCTGCTCCTCACAGTGAAGTGACAAGACCTTGCGTCGGAGATGACACCTGAGTATAGGCGCCGTGTTCGGCATACCATAGTCAGCCTCACCATCTGCAGTCACTATCATAATAGTTGTAGAGCTAGCCTGCTTACAACTAGCCATGTTCGACATAATTTACCGTGCATAGATGCCCATGCATTGCACGGAACACCAAGATTGGGGGTGAACGGCTCCGGCAGCGGCCATCGCGCCAAATTTTTCCACGGCCTTGGAACAAGTGCTGATTGTGAGAGACGAGGAGTTGTTTGTAAATAGGGAACATGTGCGGCCATCTTTTTGCAAAAATGGAGAAGCTTGGTTTGTATGCGTCAGATCTAGATCCAATGGCTATTGGTGAAAGATGGGAGGCACAACATCATCACCAACTCAGGACCTGTTTGATTCGCAGGATTTTGAAAACGCAGGAATAGGACACGGCAATATTACAAGTTTCAAACTGATAGTACAAATGTTAGGAGTAATGCTGCACCTACTGTCGGTGTCAAAACCGGCGGATCAAGGGTAGGGGGTCCCGAACTGTGCGTCTAGGCGGATAGTAACAGGATACAAGGGACACGATGTTTTTACCCAGGTTCGGGCCCTCTCGATGGAGGTAATACCCTACTCCTGCTTGATTAATATTGATGATATGGGTAGTACAAGAGCAGATCTACCACGAGATCAGAGGCTAAACCCTAGAAGCTAGCCTATGGTATGATTGTTGTTCGTCCTCACGAACTAAAACCCTCCGGTTTATATAGACACGGAGAGGGCTAGGGTTACACAGAGTCAGTTACAATGGGAGGAGATCTACATATCCGTATCGCCAAGCTTGCCTTCCACGCCAAGGAAAGTCCCATCCGGACACGGGACGAAGTCTTCAATCTTGTATCTTCATAGTCCAGGAGTCCGGCCAAAGGTCATAGTCCGGCCATCCAGACACCCCCTAATCCAGGACTCCCTCAGTAGCCCCTGAACCAGGCTTCAATGACGACGAGTCCGGCGCGCAGATTGTCTTCGGCATTGCAAGGCGGGTTCCTCCTCCGAATACTTCATAGAAGATTTTGAACACAAGGATAGTGTCCGGCTCTGCAAAATAAGTTCCACATACCACCGTAGAGAGAATAATATTTACACAAATCCAATCTGGCGGCGTATTCCACAAAGATGACATCACACCACTGCCAAGCCTTTATTCATTTTTATTGTCCCACCTCAGCGCACCTAGCGAGGCGGTTTCCTTGGCACGTCTTGTCGAAGCAGAGATCATGTCCCCTTATTCCGGGATTCTCATCAATACGGGCGTGGGTAACCCAACCGTGCCATTAATTCTGGTAGCTTGGGAGATAAGCAAGTTTTACCAGGTGGGTGGGGACGTGCAGTCTCGTCCGCCCATATAAGGGGATAAGGATCCACCTTTTTCATCTACGCCATGTTCCTCCTTTGCTTATCCATTTTCGTGCACTCGAGCTCCAGCGCCCAAGTCCGCACATCCCACCTCAACCTTCTCCAGCCATGTCCGGAGCGGGAGGCAAGTGGATGGTCTCCTGCGTCATGGAGGGACACATGAAGAAGCTGAGGGAAACCGGATACTTGTCCAATGACGTCACACACCGGCTCCCAGATAAGGGGCAGCTCATCCCCACCCCCAGGCCCCATGAGAGGGTGGTGTTCCTCACCCATTTCCTCCGGGGACTAGGTTTCCCACTCCACCCATTTGTCCGGGGGCTCATGTTCTACTACGGCCTGGATTTCCACGATCTGGCCCCGAACTTCATCCTCAACATCTCGGCGTTCATCGTCGTGTGCAAGGCCTTCCTCTGCATCCAGCCCCACTTCCGCTTATGGCTGAAGACCTTCAATATCAAGCCGAAGATAGTGGGCAGCCGCCAAGCGGAGTGTGGAGGTGCCATGGTGGGCAAGATGCCCAACATCCTATGGCTCGAGGGCTCCTTCGTAGAGACCATAAAGGGGTGGCAATCGGGGTGGTTCTACATCACCGAGCCACGTGACCCTGAATGGGCAGCGGCCCCCGAATTCCGATCTGGCATCCCCACGCGTCTCACTTCCTGGAAAGAGAAGGGCCTGTCGTGGGGTAATTCGGAAGAGCTGACCGAACTCCAAACCTGCGTCCAAAACCTGGTGAGCAAGAAGCTCAAACTCGTCAACGTAGTACAGGTCATGCTCATCCGTCGGATCCTCCCATGCCAACAATGTGCATTCAACTTGTGGCAGATTAATCCGGCACAGCACCGAACCCTGAGCGGGCTCTTCGACACTACATACAAAGATGCCTGGAAGGTGCTGTTCAAGGGCGCCGAGGCTCCCGCATCTGCTACCGAGGATCGCGGATTCAGCGCGCAGCATCAAGCCAACACGGTAAGCTGTTTTACCCTTTACGGGATACTTGTTTTTCATAGTTTGACCCTATGTGGGATCTAAACTCCCTTACCTTTGACAGGATTGGCAGAAGACGTCCGGGCAGATCAACTGGCCGGCTCCCTTGCCCGAAGACCCAGCGGACGCCCGCTTGATGGGGCTGCTGGTTCCGGCACCTTACGTGCTGTCGGAGAAGAAGGCCAAGAAGAAGGCCACGGGAACTCGAAAGAGTTCCCGGCGCCTGGTGGTGTCGGACTCATCGTCCGATGACTCCAAGGCGGACTCCTCCCACGAAAACGAGGAGGAGGAAAGA
This sequence comes from Aegilops bicornis, assembly GCA_021605145.1. NCBI lineage: Eukaryota > Viridiplantae > Streptophyta > Magnoliopsida > Poales > Poaceae > Aegilops > Aegilops bicornis. The sequence goes on from CM038673.1 coordinate 122,310,079, forward strand.
GAGGTCTCTCCCCTAGCGGGGGGAGAGAAGAAAAGGAAGGCCGCCCCAACTGCGGGGGACGGAGGGTCCAAGAAGGGAAGGACCCTTCCTCCAGACTACTCCACCAACACCAACTACAGCGACGAGGAGTGGCCATCCAGGGCCAAGCCCCTGGCAAGATCGTAAGTATCCGGATACTAGAATAACTCATGGCGTTCCTTTGTTGCACAATGTCTTATGACGTCGAATATAATCATGCAGTCCGCCCGGAGCCCAGGTCCGCGTGTCGTCGAGCGGCTCCTTAGGCTCGTCGGATGTGAATAGCACTTCACTTCCGGCCGCCTCCTCCCCTCGCGCTGCGGATGATGCCGAGGTGGAGTCCCAAAAGGGCCCAATCCAGGAAGAGGTTGTCCTGGACGCGCCGCAAGGCGACCTCCCGGACTCCAGGCGCAAAGGGGACAAAACCCCCAAGGGCTCCAAGTCCAACCCTGGGCCGGACACCGCACCGGAACCTTCAGCGGTTCCGTAGTCCGGCAGGCGGCCCCCTAGTAAGAAGGGCAAGCCTACGATGCCGGTGACCTCCGTCCAACTAGAGGCACTGATAATCTCTTGGAGGTGCTTGCAGGCGCCTCCATCGACGAGGAGCACCGCACTATTATGAGTGCGGTGATCCAGAAGGTTCGGTCCGCCAAGAGCGGGCTGACTGAAGCCTATGCCAGCCTTCTAACAGGCTTTGAGGTATGTATTTAAGATATGTAAAAATAGTACCGCATAGACAGTAGCCCTCGCCTCGGCCCTTGAGAGCGCCAAATCTGCCAAGGCCGAAGCCCAAAAAGCCCTCCAGGAAATTGAGGCGATTAAGAAGATAGCGGCGGGTAAGGCATTCGTTATGCAAAGCAAGCATGTGAAAGTGAATTACTTCTTACTTACCCGAGTCCGGAGCTCTCCAGGAGCATTCGCAGATCTTCCCTGCAGTGTGCCCGATGCTGTCGCATTCTATCGAGCCGAGGAGGGGAGCTCAACGGAAAAGGTGTTCTGGTCTCACTATGCTGAGGCCGGACACCCGGTGCCCTTGAGCGACCAGCTGAAGCAACTGGTCGAGCTCCATAAGGTGGCCGAACAGGCCATGAAGGGCCTTATAGTCCGGCTATGGCCTGGGGAGGTCATGCCTGGGAGCTACTTTGGGCTGGTGAGGCGGCTGTCGGACGATTTTCCACGGCTTGAAGTCATCAAGCCCTTCGTATGCATCGAAGGCGCCCGTAGGGCCCTTGCCCATGTTAAAGTGCACTGGGGCAAGATGGATGCCGAGAAGCTGGTGACAGATGGGCCACCGCAGGGCAAGGAGCATCGCAAGCCCGAGATGTATTATGAGGGCGTCCTGAAGGGTGCCCACCTTGTGGCAGGTGAATGTTCCAAGGATGTAATTTTTGAGTAAACTCGCTCGTGTTATCCTGTGCGCTGAAAACTTGTTCATATGCGCTAAGCAATTCTTTTTGGATTTAAAATATTACCTTATGTGCGGCAGTTTATTAAATCTGAGAGATGGCGAGTCATTGGCTTCTGCCCCCATGCCATGAGTGCTGGGGTGTTTGGGATAAACCTGGGCGCTCTTGTTCCCATTCTTGGGTCGTTCGAGGGAGGCGCTCAGCACAACGAACAAGGCAATCAGACTATAATGCTTTATCACTCTCACTTAGCCATAGAATTCTATAATTTTAAATTTCGGCGAAGCCCCTAGTATTCGGAAGCCCGAGTTCGGGGCGCTATCCACGCCTGGGCCGGACAAAGTCGGCTCCTCGCTATAAGCGGCATAAGTCTTTAAGGACTCGAAACCTCTCGAACAGCGACAAGCTCTCGCCCTATCATGACGGTCAGTTTTAGCTTTCTCTACTGAGGTGCTTAACCGAGCTCAACCGGGGCACAATCGCAGTAGTTCTCCTAGCGCTACGTTCGCTGATATAACGGAACGTAAGGTACCAAAACATAGGAGCCGGGCAAACCCAACTATTGACCCAAGACATGATTCAGAGCTGATGCATATAATGCTATAAGTTCGGGGTGCCGCACTCGTGAGAGTGTTCTGACTTCTCACACCATATTCTGGGGTACTTAAGCCCCTTGTGTATTGGCCGTACCAAAGTGTACGGTTGCATAATGTCATAAATGAACATATTTACATAAAAAAGTAATGCAATAATAGACAAAGGCTATGTATTGTTTATTCGAAAAGGCTGCGGTAAAAGCAGAACGATAAAAATAGTGCGATAAGCAAGAGATGGGACTATTTGACATGTCCCCCTCTAGGGGCGAGCTGCGGGATGGTATGTAAGATAGGTATTTAGCTCGTTATAGAGACCACCTTGACATTCGACGTAGCTTTCTGCCTCCCTGGCTGTTGCATCGTGTGTTCGGCGATTGTACTGCCGGACAGGCCCTCCGGAGAGTGGAGCCCTGAAAGTAAGAAAAAAAAGAATGACAAAACCGGGAGCCTCTAGTGCGGTTGAGCCGCATTTTCGGCATGCCGTGGTCGTGCCCCTCCCCCTATGCCCATGGTATTTCTAGAGCGTAATTATGTACACGTAGTACTGGTTTCGCAATTTCGCGAGGGCTCGAGTTGGGGCCGCATTGCTACGCGTGCTCGGAACATGCCAGGCGGTCTTGTTGTAGTTTACTCCGGGCGCGCTTGACGGTGTCCGGACGTTTAATAGCCGGACTGGAGAATTGCCTTGAGAGGCTACTTTGCACTTCCGCCGCGATGGCCGCCGTATGCTCCTCAGCTTGGAGAGAGCGTTCGGTGTTTCCATTGACCGTAATGACTCCTCGATGGCCTGGCATCTTGAGCTTGAGGTATGCGTAGTGCGGCACCGCATTGAACTTTGCAAATGCGGTTCATCCGAGCGATCGCGTGATAGCCCGCATGAACGGGACTATGTCGAAGATTAACTACTCGCTTCGGAAATTATCCGGGGATCCGAAGACCACCTCAAGTGTAATTGAGCCTGTACAGTTGGCCTCTACACCTGGTATGACGCCTTTAAAGGTCGTCTTTGTGGGTTTAATCCTTGAGGGATCTATGCCCATTTTTCACACTGTATCCTGATAAAGCAGGTTCAGGCTGCTGCCGCCGTCCATAAGGACTCTAGAGAGGTGAAATCCGTCAATTATTGGGTCTAGAACCAATGCGGCGAATCCGCCGTGGCGGATGCTACTGGGGTGGTCCCTTTGATCAAAAGTGATCGGGCAGGAGGACCACGGGTTGAACTTTGGGGCAACTGGCTCCAACGCATATACGTCCCTGAGTGCACGCTTCCGCTCCCTTTTAGGGATGTGGGTTGCGTATATCATGTTCACCGTCCGCACTTGTGGGGGGAAGCCCTTATGTCCCCTATTGTTCGGCGGCCGGGGCTCCTCCTCGTCATCGCTATGCAGCCCCTTGTCTATGTTTTTGGCACTTATCTTGCCTGCCTGCTTTAACACCCAACAATCCCTGTTGCTTTGATTGGATGGTTTTTCGGGGGTGCCATGTATCTGGCACGAGCGATCGAGTATTCGGTCCAAACTGGACGGGCCCGGAGTATTTCTTTTAAATGGATTTTTCCGCTGACCGGGTTTAGAGCCTCTGAATCCGGCATTAACTCTCGTATCCTCCGCATTGTCGCCGTAAATGCGGCGCTTGTGCTTGTTGCGACACGACCTGCCATCGCTGTCCTTGGTATCCAAATTACCAGGGCTCTTGGTCATGTTATTACTACGAGCTAGCCAGCTGTCTTCTCCCGCGCAAAAGCGAGTCATGAGTGTTGTGAGGGCTGCCATGGATTTCGGCTTTTCCTGTGCTAGGTGCCGGGCAAGCCACTCCTCACGGATGTTATGTTTGAAGGCTGCGAGGGCCTCTGCATCCGGAGAGTCGACTATTTGATTTTTCTTGGTTAGGAACCGTGTCCAGAATTGTCTGGCCCATTCCTCTAGCTGCTGAATTATGTGGCTTAGGTCATCGACGTTTGGTGGTCGCACATAGGTGCCCTGGAAATTGTCGAGGAATGCGGCTTCCAGGTCCTCCCAACAACCAATTGACTCTGCTGGCAAGCTGTTAAGCCAATGCCGAACTAGTCCTTTAAGCTTGAGTGGGAGGTATTTGATGGCATGTAGATCATCACCATGGGCCATGTGGATATGAAGGAGATAATCCTCGATCCATACTGCATGATCTGTTGTGCCATCGTATGATTCGATGTTTACAGGTTTGAAACCCTCGGGGATTTGATGATCCATTACTTCATCTGTGAAGCATAGTGGGTGTGCGGCGCCTCTGTACTAGGCTATATCACGACGTAGCTCAAATGAGCTTTGTCTACTGTGTTCGGCCCGGCCGGAATTGCCATATCCGGCATGACAGTTATCGTCACGTGTCGTGGGGCGCCCATGCTATCCATAGATCGATCTTGTTTGCCTTGCCTTGTCCTCCAATATATCTCGCAGGTCTGGCACATTTCCCCGTGCCTTGGTATTTTTGGAGCAACGCCGGGGTGCGGCTTGAGTGGAGGGCCGAGAGGCCTCTCTGTCGCGGCCACGAGGTGGCCGGTCGGCCGCGTCGTGCGCTGGTGATGTAGGTTTAGGTGCTTCCTCCTCTAATCGGGGTAGTAGCCTGGGCTTTGGGTAGCTCTTGGAGGGGCGCTCGAGTTCGTACTCTTCGGCCGCAAGAACTTCAGTCCATCTGTTGGCTAGCAAGTCTTGGTCAGCTCTAAGCTGTTGCTGTTTTTTATTGAGGCTGCTCGCCGTGGCCATAAGCCTGCGTTTGAAACGCTCTTGTTCGACAGGATCCTCAGGCACGACAAATTTGTCGTCGTCGAGGCGTGCCTCGTCTTCGGAGGGGGGCATGTAATTATCGTCCTCTACCTCTCTGTCTGCCGCTCTCTCATGAGGGCTTGCTTCTCCATCCTCCTGTGCTGAATCCTCTTTGGAGGGGTTGTCTTGACCTTTGTCCGGGGTGTTATTATCTCCCGTGCTGGAATCGCCGTTTATGCTTTGGCGGGATTTAGAGCGGCGCCGCTGACGCCCGCGCTTAGGCTGCTTCTTGGAGGGGTCATCCTCCGTTGTTCCATCGACATTCCCTTCTTTTGGGGTGTCCACCATGTATATGTCGTATGACGAGGTGGCCTTCGATTGCCACATGGCGCTGGTTCTTGGTCGTCTCCTGCATCGGTGTCCATACCGTCGATGTCTTCGGAATCGAATCGAGCATGTCGGTTAAATCATCGACAGTGGCTACGAAGTGGTTGGTGGGTGGGCTTTGAATTTCTTCGTCGTCCGCATCCCAACCTTGCTGACCATAGTCAGGCCAGGGCTCTCCTGATAAAGAGAGAGACTTTAGCAAATTCAGGATGTCGCCGAAGGGCGAGTGCTGAAAGATGTCCGCGGCGGCAACTCCATGATCGGCGCCCAATTGGATTCGATTGGCAGGGGCACGGAAGGTTCGCAGTCCGGAGAGGAGTCCGGCACCTTGGAGTCACGAGCTTCGCAAAGGACAAGGCTGGTGTTCGGCTCGATCACCGTAGAGATTGCAGCCCCCGAGGCGGTGTCCAGCCACTCGTCCTTGATTGGCGCAGTCGGATCCGAGCTAAGGGTCAGAGCGGACAGATGCGGCCTCCGAGGGCCTTTGACCGGGCGCAGAGCTAGATCATGCCCATCATGACAGTGTGGCGTGCTTGGCTGTGGCACGAACCCATCAAAGATCAAGTCTCCATGGACGTCAGCCGTGTAGTTCAAACTTCCAAATCTGACCTGATGGCCAGGGGCGTAGCTTTCGATCTGCTGCAGATGGCCAAGCGAATTGGCCCGCAGTGCAAAGCCGCCGAATACGAAGATCTGTCCGGGGAGAAAAGTTTCACCCTGGACCGCATCATTGTTGATGATCGGAGGAGCCATCAGGCCTAAAGATGACGACACAGAGGAACTCTCAATGAAAGCACCAATGTCAGTGTCAAAACCGGCGGATCTCGGGTAGGGGGTCCCGAATGGCGTCGAAGGCGGATGGTAACAGGAGACAAGGGACACGATGTTTTTACCCAGGTTCGGACCCTCTCGATGGAGGTAAAACCCTACTCCTGCTTGATTAATGTTGATTATATGGGTAGTACAAGAGTAGATCTACAACGAGATCAGAGAGGCTAAACCCTAGAAGCTAGCCTATGGTATGATTGTTGTTCGTCCAACGGACTAAAACCCTCCGGTTTATATAGACACCGGAGAGGGCTAGGGTTACATAGAGTCGGTTACAATGGGAGGAGATCTACATATCCGTATTGCTAAGCTTGCCTTCCACGCCAAGGAAAGTCCCATCCGGACACGGGACGAAGTCTTCAATCTTGTATCTTCATAGTCCAGGAGTCCGGCCATCCGGACACCCCCTACCAGGACTCCCTCACCTACGAAGAGGGAATTACTAGGAAGTTTACGTCGGAACTTTTGTTACTTTAGGTGGATGCAGCATTATTGTACAAACTAAAATCCACCGCCCTGACAAGTCACTAATGGGAAAATAAGTTTTCGAGTCTCTGGCTGCTTGATGTTTCAAAAACAAATTCAGCTTCTGCGGAGACTTTGTCATTTAGGCTTAGACGCTTGCGGTGATCAAAGACGCCATTCATTGTTGCGCCAGAGAACGCCAAACCTCATTACCTTGAGCACACTTGCTTCCAGAACAAAGAACCTGGCCAATTTAATCTCAGATGTGCTGCCTCGGTAGTCGATCAAATCAATTTCTGTAAGATGGAGATCAAGGCATTCGATGAGATTGTTATAGTGCAACACATTTTTCACTTTTGGGTCTTTTTATCTGCAAAAGAAGAGAACGTATTAGAGCAGCTAGCTGCATAAGATTGTCGTGTCATCAAGAGGTACCAATATCATTCGCTCATACGATAGGGTTGGTTGGCTAGTGATATTTTTTCACTCTCTCTCTCTCTCTATCTCTCTCTCTCTTTCTGTTTCCTCTCATTTAACTAGGAGCACGTAAAGAGCTTGGGCATTTGTTGCCTTCCACTATGTGGCCGATGCCATATTTCGCAAAAGTATGCCACATAATACGCATCGATGTCAAATCAAAAGATTTTGGCACCGCTCTCGAGATGTGAGAGAGTTGGCACCGCTGTGCACACAGACCCACATGTATAAACAAATCAATCAAACCAACTACACCAGCCTCTCACTCTCCCAAACAAGTGGTTTTTTATTGCCTCAGACCTCTCTCTCTCCCATGCAGTGTTTTTTCATTGCGTGAGTTAATTTGGCACCGGAGCAAAGTAGGTGATCCAGATTGGGGCACCAGGTGAGCAATGGAGGGGCATCGATGCCAAATGCATCACAAGTGAATTTGGCGCATGTTTTGGCCTACATAGCCCACTTTTGTACTCCCTCCATCCCAAAATTCTTGTCTTAAATTTGTCTAAGTATGGATGTATCTAGTTACATTTTAGTGTTAGGTACATCCGTATCTAAACAAATGTAAGACAAGAATTTTGGGATGGAGGGAATACTACTCAGATTTAGTATAAAATTTTGACCATAGATTTACCTAAGAAAATGCCGATGCATGCCACTAAAAATTACACCATTTGAAATTATGTTCAAATACGAATCCAACGATATAGTACTTAGTGACATGCATTAACATTTTTTCAGTTAAATCTATGGTCAAATTTTGATACTACAAAATTGGAAGAGTAAACCAGGACGGAGGTAGTAGTTGCTCTTAGAGTAACCATAGAGTTACTGGAGTAGTCTAAGTTACTTTCCACTATGACTAGCCTAGGCTACTATAGTAGTACATCATAAAAACGATGCAGGTGATCACGTGAGAAAAAAATACTAAAAACATTTCTTTCGGTGTAGTGCGTAGATGCAGTTTTGAACACTGCACTTGTCATCGTAATTAGGGAAAATTAGGAAAACATTGAGCTACTTGTGATTACCGTTTACTTATAGGAAAGAAGTTTCACCTCGATGAGTAGCTTCTCTGTGCACGGAAAGCATGTAAGGAATCCAACAACTTGATCCAGATTGGGGCCGATAGATTTTAGTGCTAAGATCTTCACTGTGCGCATGGATTTGGGTCAAGCTTGTGGGAATCATTTTACGGAAGGCGATCGTAAATACATCAAGAAGAAATTTAAAAATTTGAATTTCAAGAAGACGGAGAAGAAGATGAGTGTTGTACCTGAACGATTACGGATCCAATAAAGAGTTCGGAGAATTTGGCAGACGAGTACACCAACGCTGTCAATTTCGGCGCGTCAATGATCCTGATTTTTGTTGGACCTTCTAGATCCGATACAAGCAATCTCTCAAGGAAAGGCGCATTTTTAATGACCATAATGTGAACAGCTGGAGTGATCTCTTCCCAATTGATGTCTTGTTGCGGGGCCAGCAAGACACATAAATCCACCGGAGATTCGTCGAGGCGATGTGAAGGCTAATGAACCCGTAGATCTGCTCAAGACGAAGGTACTCGAGCACAGTACAGCTGCGGAGCAGGTGCTCCATAGCCTTCTTAGAGATGACAATGTCAAAGAGGTCGAGCTTCTTGAGTTCAGGGAGAAGAAGCGCGGGCGCGGCATTAATCTGGGGAAGATAGCAGGAGCTGAAGCTGGCGCGGCGCAATGTTGGCGTGAGGCGGAGCGCGGAAGGCAGCAGAGAGCGACATCGTCCAGCTTCAAAGCTGAGCTCCTCGAGCTGATCTAGGGCGGGGGATAAGAACCACTCGTCGAACTTGGGTTGTACCTTGCAGTTGGTACTGAACATGCGGATGTCAAGGCGTCTGGCTGGCCCAGGGTGCGATGAAAGGATCTTGGAGACCGCGGCCATGCGTTTGCAATCCCCGTCGCAGAGGCAGCTGCCGACGGTGAGGTTGAGGGGGACGCAGTGCCAGAGGGGGCGCCACTGCCGGGAGAGCAGGGTGGTCTGCACGGCAGATTTGGTGGGGAGGAGGCCGATGATGACGAGCAGCATGTCGAGGCTGCTGATGAAGTCCAGGCTCGCCGGATGCGGTTTTGGCTCGAGCCGCCTCTGCTTGTTGGCTGCCTCGCCGTCCATCTCAACCCGCGGCGACGCTGGTGTACACGTGTGTTGGTGTGTGTTGTGTGTTGGGTGTGTGCGAGTGCGTCCTTCTGTGCATGCCAGTGGTGAATTGTGCTTGAAAAGAGTCGTCCTTGTAGAAGAAGTTTGTCCTCAATCGCGCCTCAATTTTCTAGCGCGGGGTGCTACCCAGTGGTTTCAACTTTGTTTACTTCACCACGTGTCGGATGGGCCTCTAGTTTACTTATTTTCACCTAACGCCACATGGGCCAAAGACACGAAGATACAGAACACGAGCTGACAAGGTAGCATGTGGATTGGTTGACCGGTCAAGTAAACAATATACGGAGCTACACGCTGACACTGTGAGCGTATAATCCGTCGGTATAGAGATTTCGAGTGAGAGGGGAGGCCCATGAGAGATAGCAGAGAGAGAAAGAGCTACTCCCTCCGTTCGATAATGTAGTTCCAACATTTTTTTAAGTCAAACTTTTGAAACTTTGACCAAGTTTATAAAGAAATTACTTATATCTACAATACCAAAGATAAATGATAGTATGAAGTAAGTACATGTTGTGATGAATCTAATGATCGTTCCATATGTAAATGTTTTTCTCCACATATACCTGGTCAAACTTTTCTGAGGTTTGACTTTTCAAGACATCCATATGCTTATGGACGTGACAGAGTCCCTAACTAGAGAGAGAGAGAGAGAGAGAGAGAGAGAGAGAGAGAGAGTGTGTGTGCGTGTGTGAAAGAGACATGGACAACACACGATAAAAGTAGAGAAAAAGCGTGCGTGTCTTATGCAAACATATCACACATGCATCTTCGACAATGGAGGCAAGGTGAGGAGATAGTGTGTGGTTGTTTGGAACTGGGAGAGCAAGACCCCTAGCCCGTGGCCAAGAGGGGTCTGACAAACAAGGGAGAGAGGTCAAGAGAGACGTACGGAGAAACTGTAGACATGGGGAGGAGAGAGTGTATGTTTGCCATAGAGAGATTCCCTGGAGATCGTGATGGAATTATATGGGTGGGAGGTCGAGTGACAAGGTGTGTGCGCGATAGAAGATGCCCCGAGAGATATCGAGATAGACGCATGGATGGAAGGAGACAATACGTGTGTTCCTGATGGCTAGTAAGAGATAATCATACTTAGGAGGGGGGGAGTGCTTGCGCCTATGGCCCTGTTTGGATACTCTAACTCAGTTAGAGGTTAGAGTTAGATTCTAACCCTGAACTAACCCTGAACTAACTCTAAGTAAAGAGGTGTTTGGATGGCAGGGTTAGATGGAGCGTGGATACGGCAAGGCACCTACATGGGCGGTGCGAGAGGGAGGGAGGGAGAGGACGAGAAGCTTCGAGGAAGTGGGGAGGGATCTGCTGCAGGGAGAGCGAGACAAAAAAGTGTTTATTAGTGGTCCCGAGAAGAACTAACCCAAATAAGCACCTCTTGGATGGGTTAGTTTTTTTTGGATGGGTTAGATGCATCTAACCCAAACTAACCCTCTTGTTTCGATCTTTTTGGGTTAGTTGACTCCAAACTAATCCAAACTAACTCTAACCCATGGATCCAAACAGAGCCTATGATGGAGTGAGGGATTATGGTACTTAGGGGGGTGCGTGTCACATGGAGAGAGAACAAGGGCGGAGAGTGTTGGATGGGTCTATATGTATAGCGCGAGCGAGACATGTGTATTTGTGAACCAGGGAGATAAAAGGCAAGTTTGTCTTGCGTCCTGAGCATCTTTTGCCTAGCCTGGGGTTGTGGCTGGATTTCATGCACGCTTGTTTGGTTGCTACCCTGTGAAAAAGAAAGCCCGCTTGGCCTGCGTTCCCTTGCACTTTAATTAGCCTGGCTGAACTCCAGACACTGCAAGTATCCTGGCCCAGGCGACCGATTTCAACGCTTTGGCCGTGCTCGGTCGTCTTGACCACGAGGCTAACAACAACATGGATGGATATTAACATTACATAATTGATGCATGGATTGATTGATGGGACGTTGATGCTTCGCCTGGCCCAGGCATGAACCAAACGCTTCAGCACCACACAAGTCTGGCCAGGCAGAAATATTATACATTTCACGTCCACACCAGGAAGTACCGGCCATCAAGGCGTGAGGGTCAGGTCATGAACCAAACTGACCAATAAAGTTTGAGAGAGATTGAGGAGCCCCGATAAGGCTGAGTGGTGCGTCAGATAGCTGAGAGGGGGAAAGAGATATTCCATCCGCTCGATAATGCAATGCATGTAATTTTTTAGAAGTCAAACTTTGGAAACTTTGATCAGGTTTACGCAAATGTTATTTATATCTACAATACCAAAGATACATCATACAAAACTACATCTCATGGTGAATCTAATGGTATATGTTTGCCGTACTAGATGTAATTCTTTTTCTCCACGTTACATGGTCAAACTTTGTGATGTTTGACTTTTCAATAAATCTATATGCTATGGACCGAGGAGAGTGCGTCGGTCGAGACAGATCAAGTGCGTGTGAAGGAGAATGAGTAAGTATGCAAAAAGAATATGTGTGTGAAAGAGAAAGTGACAACAAACGATAAATTAGAGAGAGTGTGTGTTTTTTCGTTTCTTATGCGAACATATCACGCATGCATCTCCGATATGGAAAACCGAGGCGAGGAGACAGATGAAGATAGCTAGTGTGTGATTGTTTGCAACGGAGAGATACACCCCTGTAGCACATGTCCAATAGAGGTCTGGCCAACAAGTAAAAAAGGTCGAGAGGGACACATGGATGGCATGGACGCATGGGGAGGGAGAGAGGGTGTGTTTGTGATAGAGAGATCCCCTCGAGATCGTGAGGGGACTATGGGTGGGAGATCGAGGGAGTGCGTCTTGTGATAGAAAGATGCCCCGAGAGAAATCGAGATAGACCATGCACATGTTTGTGATGGAGACTAAGATTAGCTAGTCATATGCATATAGGGGGGGACTGCGTGTGCCTACAATTGAGTGAGAGACCATAATACTTGGCTAGCTGGGCATGAGATTGTGTGTGTGCGTGTGAGATGGAGAGAGAACGAGGGAGAATGATAGAGTTTTAGATGGGCCTATCGAGTGCGAGTGAGATATGCATGTGTATTTGTGACCCAGGTGGATGGAGAGTTTGAGAGAGGGGGGAGAGCTCCGAGACGACATAGTGGTGCGTGAGAGAGTTACGGGTAAAGAGCCAAGGAATTTGTGTGCGTACGATGAGTGAACCCAAGATATCTAGCTTGGACTAGCTAGATTATCATACATAGTGTGTGAGAGAGACCTATAGATGGTGTATATATGCATGCGAACTAGAAAGACCCTCCCCCAACACACACACACACAAAGAGAGAGAGAGAGAGAGAGAGAGAGAGAGAGAGAGAGAGAGAGATGGAGAGGGACCAAAAAGGTTTTTGTGTCGGATGCGTGCGACAGAATTGAAGATTGTCGGAGAGAGAGAGAGAGAGAGAGAGAGAGAGAGAGAGAGAGAGAGAGCATGAGTGCGGGAGAGGGGGGGTCGCGTTTTATGCATCAAAGACTGATATAAACCATGTTTCGATATAAACTTGCATTCAAATATTTAAATTGGAGAACATGTTGTCTGCATTCCACACATGAGCAGACAGATCATTATATCAAACAAGTTCATTAATTTGACTTTCAACATGTTCATGGAGTACTATAATACTGTACAACATGCTACTCGATTGAGATGTTCAATTTTGGATTTAGTTCACTATTTTGACCCTCTTGAGCGAGCTATTTCATTGAATCGAGATATTTCATTTTGGGTTTGATTCGCGTTTTTAGTGGGTCAACTATTTGTCATATAGTAAATCGCTAGCAACGAGCATGTAAAAACACATTACTCCCGAGCATCATCTCTCCATCTAAAAGAAGTGGCAAGCTAATATTTCAAAATTTGATTCGAGTCGACTTGTTAAGGTAGACGTGGATGCTCGTTCTCCCAAAATTTGAACGAACCGTTAAACATCCTCTCTGCTCGGTGGAATTCGCCCAAGCAAATAAATGGGAGACGCGAAATTACCGTCCTATGTGGGACACGCATCAGTTGGCCCGTTGTACATTGAGGGTAGGTTCGTAACTTCATCCAAGCGTGCCTTCTCCTTGGCCGAAATGACATGTGCCGAATAATTCATAAACCATGGTCGGCAAAACACGCTCTCCTCGCCCGAAATCGTTCGCGCCCACTATAGTTCAAAACACGCCCTCCTCGCCCGAAATCGCTCCCGCCCACTATTTGGGGAGAAGCAAAGTTACTCTACTATCCCCGACCCTCAGTACACAGACCCAAGCCGAGAAGCCTATAGGCAAGGGTTGAACTGTAACTCCCCCTCACATTTCAGACAAATGCGTCCGTAAGACATGGTTCCACTCCCCTCCCAATTCCCCCGCCCCCATTCATACCTCGTGGGCGCCAAATCACCTTCTCCCCGGGAAGCTCCCTTCTCCCGAGCCACGAAACCTCAGCCCCACCTCCATGGCGCCCCCACAGCACCAGTTTCACAGCCGCCCTCCTCCCTAATGCCGGAGACGCTGTCCATTTGCCGTCGTGCACTGGGCCGTGTGCCTCTTACTCCGTGCTACCTCGATGACGGCCGCGTGAACCGTACCGGAGCCGATTCACCCCCGCCGTTGTTCACGGTGCCGGAGCGGCTCCAACTTCGGGTCCGTCCAGAGTCCTGGCGCTGCTTCCACGTAGCCGTCGGCTGTCGCGACATTGCTCTTTCCCTGCCGCCGGTCGCCACCGCAACCGCGCTGGCCTCACCGACTCGGCAGCTGGACCTGCCTACTTCACCAGGCCGCCCGATAGGTCGCACCCTCATCTCAAATCACTTTATTTAGGCGTCAGTTCTCTAATTTTTGTTCTGGGCCAATCGATTCCCAATGGGAAGCAGCACCCCTCGAGGCGGCGGAGCTCCTAGGCTGCCGGTTGGCAGGTGTCTAACGTAAGGGTGCGGGGCCGCAAGTTCGCCGCGGAAGCAGCGCTTAGATGGCTGTCTTTTAGAGTTGCGTGGGTTGAAGGTACTACCGCCGCCGGATCTGGATGACGGGGAGTCTTTGTGGATTGGCCCGGGCGGCGCAACCACGGCAAGGCGATGGGGGAGCATGGCGGGCCACGGACGGGCGGAGGCAGGCTGCTCTGTTGGTCGCCGCTCTTCGGGAAGATTCAACGATGTCACCGGGAGGCACAAGACGGCCATCAAGCCATCTGGCGTAGATCGGACAGTACCAAAATAAAATAAATCGTGTGACCCCAATTTAGTCTTCAGTCAACAGACGTGTGACCACTCTGGTACCTTGCTGTTGATCTCTCAGTGTATTTCTTCAGATCAAAGAGATATGTCGTTCTTAACATTATGTGTTATCTGCATCTTCAGACACACCATCTTCCGACTCACCGCAGCTGCTCCAACAAGGGAAGCATACACCAGAAGGGAGCTATAGTCCCCACTCATCAGTTCCATGCATCGAATGCGCGTGCCCGACATGGACAGCCACAACAACTGCAGGGCCATCGAAAAGTCAGCACATGATGCTCACTCCTATGGATGGCAGCTAGATAGGTTGTACCCTCATCTTACTTGTGTGCAACATTTATGGCTTTGTTATTCATCTAAGCATGGAAAATAGATCATCACATTTCACTGTATATTCATGCTGATCTCTTACAGGTCTTGTTCAGGAGTTCACGTTGTTCCATAGTTCAGCTAAGATACTTGTTCTTTAGGTAACGTTGTTCCATAGTTATCATCCATCGCCAATGCTATCCCACAGTGCTGGTGATTATAGTATTATACCACTTCTAGTATTACCTATGTTGTTCTTTAATACTTTTGTGTGCCATCTAGTTAATCTCGATTACAAATGATACATATTACGTAGCTTTCATCCGTGTTCTCCCTTTAGTTTATGAGACCTGTTGCTGCTAGTTAACCCCAGTCCTACTATTTATGTCGTCTCCTACAGGCACTCATTACATAAATCTAACTACTAGTTGTCTACCAAGCACGTCAGATATACATCCACACACTGATAAATCCACAACAACCTCACGGAGCAATGTAAAGGCCAATAAACTTGATGTCAATGATACCCAATATGATGGAACATGTAAAGGCAGTTCTTCAGAAGACTTGCAGAAAGATGATGAATCCTCTTCACCCCACCAGGTCGATGCTCTAACTTGGCCTGTGATATGGGTACACCATGCATATAATGTCCTGGAGTGTATCTACTCTGTTGCAATGCCACGTGCTTAGCATGCTGATCATGCATGTAAATATGTTCATGCCTTCCTGTTTTTCAGTACCTATTCCATTCATGATAACATGTTTTCAAATTCAAATCTTGTCATTCTACTCTATCGCAATGCCATCTGCTTAATTTGGACATCATGCTTCGAATATCTTATGCATTGTTATTCATCGATATGTACTTCATGTATACGCCATACCATGTTTTTTACATTGAAGTGTTGTTCTAGTGCTCTGTTGCAATGCCATCTTATTTTCCCAATCATACACGTGTATGTTGCCTTAGTTATTTACGTATGTATTCCGCTAGCATATAGTTTTACATTCAACTAGTGTTTTTTTTTGCCGTGTTGTCCTGTCGTATCCCTAGCTCTTACACCATACTCCCTCCGTCCGGATTACATTTTGCGAAATGGATAAAAAGGATGTGTCTAGAACTGAAATACGCCTAGACCCATCCATTTTTTCCGGATGGAAGGAATACATGTCAATATGTCATGCCTTTCTATTCTTGATTACCTATTCCATCTCTCTCATTGTCGCATGTTTTATAATTAAAGCACCATTCTTCTATACAATGCAAGGGGAAGACGAATATGTTAGAATCTGAAGGGTTACAAACAAGGCCTTTGCAAAAGATCCAAACGCCAGGAGATAATAAACCAAGTCCAGTTTTTATAGATACTGCTCCAGCATAGAGAAACCTAACTCCTACTAATAATAAGCAGATTCCAGTGGCCAAAGAATTAGTCCGCTCCAGTCCAGCAAAAATATGTCAACTCAAATCTAAGAAGCGTGTGCGTATCCTTGCATCATGAAATTTTATAGCATGCTGATCATATTTTCTACATGTTTCTTACCCATCTCTCTTTTGGAAAATAAGCTTAACAGATAGAAGAATTTCCGCAATGGTATCGTTTATGAGGAAATATTCTTGCAGCAATTCTCTGTGCTCCAATGTAGATGTAAGTACCTGTTGTATATCACTATATTTTTACATCAGCATGTATTTTGTTAATCGGCATGAATCCAACCTTTATATGATCTAAATTTAGTTGTAGCAAAATGTATGATTAAAGGCCACAATGTTGATTTTTGTAAGGAAAACTGCCTGGTAGGTTTGCATCCTGAGCTGCATGAGTGTACTATCTCATATCAGTGGGTTTGAATACTTTGGTTACAGTAGTGGGTTTTTCAGTGTTTTTTTACTGTGTTGTCCTGTCGTATCCCTAGCTCTTACATCATACTCCCTCCGTCCGGATTAAATGTCGCAGAAATGGATAAAGCTGGATGTATCTAGAATTGAAATACGCCTAGACCCATCCATTTATTTCCGGATGGAGGGATACATGTCAGTATGTCATGCCTTTCTATTCTTGAAGACCTATTCCATCTCTGTTGTAGCATGTTTTATAAGCTGAATCACCATTCTTCTATATAAGGCATGCAAGGGAAGACGGCTATGTTAGAATTTGAAGGGTTACAAACCAGGTCTTTGCAAAAGATCCAAACGCCATGAGATAATAAACCAACTCCATTTTTCATAGATACCGCTCCAAAGACAGAGAAACCCAACTCCCAATCGATAATAAGCAGATTCCGTGGCCAAAGAACTAGTCCGCTCCACCAGCAAAAGAATGTCAACTCCATTCTAAGAAGCGTGTGCGTATCCTCGCATCATGAAATTTTATAGCATTCTGATCATATTTTCTACATGTTTCTTACCCATCTCTCGTTTAAAAAATAAGGTTAAACAATAGAAGACTTACTCCATTGGGATCGTATTCGAGGAAAATATCTTGCGGCAATTCTCTGTGCTCCAATGCTGATGTAAGTACCTGTTGTATATCACTATATTTTTACATCAACATGTATTTTGTTAATCGGCATGAATCTAACCTTTATCTGATCTAAAATTAGTTGTAGCAAAATGTTAAAGGCGCCAATGTTGATTTTTGTAAGGAAAACTGCCTGGTAGTTTTGCATACGGAGTTGCATGAAAGTACTATCTCATATCACGCACATTACTGAATTGTAGTGCATCTCTGGTTGCCGATTCATTCATTATGTCAATGTTGCTTTCGTACTACCTTACCTGGATGATGATAGCTGTGCCATATTGTGTTAATTTTGTGTAGGCTAGTTGCCCAAACGTTTGTTGTGTCAATGTTGCTTTCCTATTATCTGACTTGGCCAATGATAGCAATGCTAGTGTGTTAATTTTGTGCAGGCTGCTGAAGATAAGAAGACAAACTCTGAAAATAGCAAGGCAACCCCATTGTTTATTTCCAGTAAATCTAGGCCAGGTAATATGGCAATAACTCATGATTAATCTATTTGGTTCCCGTCCTAATTTATGTTATGATGCAGTGGTCGAGACACTCTCCACTATCAATAATACAAGCCTGCCAAAATCGCCATCTGAATCTGTTCAGTATCCTCTGCCTCGAATGCAATGGAATAAATGTATGTTTGTGAACCAATTAATGGCTGAAGCAATGATGGAAATGGTGGATGAATCAGAGGTGCAGAGTCGTGCGACACAACAACTGATCAATGTTTTCAGAGACTGTAGCAAAGCGAAAGAACTTGCCCACATGCTTATGGGCGTCATCTGCCGAGGTTGCAGATTGTGACGTTGTAGATGGTTAGGTTCTGCTCATTTATTTGCACCGGCATCAATCTTTGATTGCCAAGTGGATGTAATTTCCTGTAATATATCCGGATGTGCAACGTTATTCTTCGTATGCCGTACCTTTGCTTGATCGGTTTTGGTCCTATGCATAATTGCTCGTCGTAATGGGCTCAAATTATCTAATTTGGCCTAAAGACATGTACAGACTTTAGTGGGCCCATTAAGTTAGTGGGCCGTTACTAGGCCGAAAGTTAACGGTCGGCCCTCTTACCTCCCGGGTCGTTAACAGGCCGACATCGAAGCGGGCAACAGGTGTTCCCAATTTATTTCACGGGCCGTTAACAAGCCGTTACTAAGTTTGGGCTACATATGGCCCAACTATACTGTAGGCCTTTAGCAGGCCGAAAGAGACAGCGGGCTTGTACTGGACCATGAAGAGCATGGGCCGCTAAGAGGCCGAAAGTCAGGTCGTATTGTAAATGGCCCAACTATGTTGTGGGCCTTTAGCAGGCTGAAAGAGAAACCGGGCTGATATTGGACCATGAAGGGCATGGGCCGTTATAAGGCCAAAACTAAGGTCCGACTACAAATGGCCCAACTCATTTATGGTCCGTTAACAGGCCGAAAGGCACACAGGGCCGGGATTGGCCCAACACTTAAATGGGTCGCTAAAAGGCCAAAACTCAGGTCCGACTACAAATGGCCCAACTGATTTATGGGCCGTCAACAGGCTGAAAGTGACACCGGGCCAGAAATTGGCCCAACACTTAAATGGGCCGCTAAAAGGCCGAAACTCAGGTCCGGTTACAAATGGCCCATCAGATTTATGGGTCGTCAACA
The DNA here is from genome assembly GCA_021605145.1 of Aegilops bicornis. NCBI lineage: Eukaryota > Viridiplantae > Streptophyta > Magnoliopsida > Poales > Poaceae > Aegilops > Aegilops bicornis. Next base: position 122,328,883 of record CM038673.1, read on the forward strand.
GGCTGAAAGAAACACCGGGCCGGAAATTAGCCCGACATTTAAATGGGTCGCTAAAAGGCCGAAAGATGTACATCCTAAAAATTGGCCCATCCATTAAATGGGCCGTTAACAGGCCGAAATCTCATCGGGCCGATATTGAGTCCAATTATATAGCGGGATGTTAACGGGCTCGAACTGACGATGGGCTGCAATGGTGTCAAATGTTTAACGGGCCGTTGACGGGCTGAATTGGCACATCTCGTATGGGCCGTGGGCTTAAATGGACCTGACACAAGTAGGCCTTATATGGGCCGGCCTGCTAATTTTTACTGGGCTGGCCTTTTTCACCGGAATGGGCCACTGTTGGGCCGTGCCACGTGTCGACCTATCATAGGCGCCTCCGGTCCAATGAGTGAATGACATCTTTCCCAACGATGAGGCAACACGTGTTTCCTGCGGCTAATGATGATTTTACACGTGGAAAATCCCCATTGGTCCGGGCTGTTAACAGGTTATCGGATCCAAAACCCGACTCGATAGCTTAACGGCATTCCATTATGGTGGTTGGCACATGTCGGTCACCCTTGACGAAAGCACTTCTGTGACGCGCGACTTATCGTCATGGAAGTGGACACTTCCGTGATGATAATTTTGGTAATGTCATGGAACACTTCTACGACAGCACAGGTATGACTATCTTGATTCTGTCATAAAATCGTCATGGATGTACATGCATGACAAAAAACGCGACCTACTGTGACAAACACGTATCATCACGGAAGTGTATTTTTTTGTAGTGATGCCCCCTATGTCCAATATAGTTCCACGCAGGTGCACACTCCCGCCCCTCTTTTCATTGATCTTATAGTTGCACGCTCCTCCCCCCTCGACAAAGTAGGCCTCTCGCACCACCTCCTAGACGCACCCCTCTCCCCCTGTCTGTCTCTCTGAATCTTATTTGGTTCTAACACATGCATGGATGTATACGTACTGATCTCCCTACATATCGCTAGATCGACTATAATTCTTTTCCACACGCACCGATAGACTTACCTCACTAATTATGTCTCTCCCTTTCTCGGACACACGACAGTTGATCTTCCTATGTAGTTATGTATGCTTGCCACAACCATATCATCTCCCTGCCCCTCATAATCCTTGCATACCTCCAGACCAATCTCTCACACTGAAAGTGTAACTATCCCTGGGTGATTTTGGTAATTCCTAACAACATATAGCACATTGAGCTAATGCTATTCCAAGATGAATATTTCAGGAAAGCTCAATGATTGGCATGGCATGGATTACAAAGTGGACCCTTCAAAATGCTAAGGACAAATGATTGTCTCAAGCTCAAAGCACAAGACTCTACATTTTCTATTTTAGTGATCTAAGATCACATTGAGTCTATAGGAAAAGCCAATACTATTAAGAAGGGATGAGGTGTTGCTTAATGAGGCTCTTGCTCAAAATGCTTAGTGATATGCTCAAAAACCCTCCACTACTTTCTCATATCCACATATGTCCTAATCAAAAAAGTCCAACTCGGCCCCACCAAAATTTCATATTCGGAGCCACCGAGTTCAGTTGTCATAGCCACTGCCAGAAACCCTAATCAATTCAGTCTCACCGATACGGATCTCGGTCCCACCAAGATGGGGTTGTAATCTCTCTATTTCCCTTTCGTAACGTTTCGGTCAAACCGAGATGAGCGATGGGTCCCACCGAGATTGCAATGCAAACTCTCTATTTTCCTTTCGTAACGTTTCGGTCCAACCGACGGTGTCCTGGACTATGGGGTACTCACCACGTCATCTCCCGATCTGTTAGATTGGGATGAGGACCCCCATGGTCGTATACTCATGGGCCAGTCCAGACAGCTGCCGCATACAAGGAAAATTCCACAAGACTTGGCGATCAAGACAAGGACTCCACCCCACCGGCGTATTCGGCTAGGACTCTTGTTATCCTAGGCCTCTGGTGCATCATATAAACCGAGGCCAGGCTAATGGATAGAGGAGATACACAATCATAATCATACGCTAGACTTCTAGGGTTTAGCCTCTACGATCTCGTGGTAGATCAACTCTTGTAATTATCATATCATCAAGATCAATCAAGCAGGAAGTAGGGTATTACCTCCATCGTGAGGGCCCGAACCTGGGTAAACATTGTGTCCCTTGCCTCCTATTACCATCCGCCTTAGACGCACAGTTCGGGACCCCCTACCCGAGATCCACCGGTTTTGACACCGACATTGGTGCTTTCATTTAGAGTTCCGTTGTGTGTTCGGCAAAAGGTCGATGGCTCGCCTGCAGATCAACTGCGACTTCGGCATCTTCGTCACCAGCTCAACTGGTCACCTTGGTTCAACCAAGGACTGCGCCCTGCCTCCGACCGTCATGTTTGGATGAGGGCCTTCATCAACATCAACTCTGATCTCTATCAAGATCATGAAGGAATCATCCAGGGAGCCCGGGGGCTCAACGTCAATATTGCCCTCGGGCGACCGTGCTGTTTTTCTGGACAGCGAACTTGTGTCCGCCACCACCGCCTCCTCAAGTGTCGTTTTAATGATTGCTTCAGTGGAATTGTGCGGAATTGAGTCTACGACAACCCTAGAAAATTTCGTCGCGTTCCGATGGAGGAATCTCTGGCAATCCGCGATATACCGGAGCCCTGTCAAATCTGGACGAGAATCTGGACGAGTTTAGGGTGTGGTGTCCAACTTCTAGCTCGTACTTCCTTTGGAAGATCCAACCGTTGATCGGCTGCGTAATTCCTATATCTACCACCCCTCAAAATTTCAGCTCGATCCGACTGTCCAAACTCCGGGAACTTTCCGATTAGTGCATTACTTTTTGGATCTGTTTTCTGCGCGAAAACGAATCCAACCCGAGTTCGTCTTTTTTATGAACGGGATTTCGGACATCCTTTTTGAAGGAAGTTTTGTATGGGGTATTGTGTTTTGTTCCCGAACACATCCCACTAACTTCAAAATCTTTTGAACATGATCTTCAACATCATGCTGGTGTCAAACCAGTCCGGCAACATTGTTACACGGCCGCCGACCTGCGGTAGACACGTTATCACTTTGTTGAGCCGAGCTCAACTTCTTCGGATCATCATCTCGGCAAGCCGAACAAGAGTTCGGTATCGCAAAGGATAAATCATCACCAACATCGCCGCCCCACGGATTACACGGAGCGGGCACACCGGCATCGCCACACGGTCACTTCATCAAGCCGGCATTGACCGCGTCACGACCTGCATCGGCAAGGCCGCACTGTTGCTCCTTCAAGCCGGTGTCCATCATGCCGACCTACTTCGACTCATCGGCTGACATTGAGGCTTCGACATCTCGACTAGACCGTGGGCTTCGCCATCTCTTCATCAACCCATACTCCGGAGACTTCGGCGTCACTAGCCGACCAACTCTGTCACGTTAGTTGGACCGAGGGCTTTGCCTCGGCGAGCCAACCTTTGCCAGCATCGCCATGCCATCGCTTTATCGCCCATCAGGCAATGAGTGTGCGGATCGAGTCCCAATTTTGGGAATCACCTTTCTTTGGATTGCTAGGTGCTATTAATCCTAGTATTTTTTTGCTTGTTTGGGTTCATTTTTCCCAAGGAATTATTACTCTGGTTTGTCCATCATATGTACACAGGTCTATAAAATGGTGGCCGCATTAACGAAGATCGCATGGTGGTTCGGTCAGTTTCTGTGCATAGTCTGGCGAACGCCGCATCCGGAACTCGGACCGACCTGTGAATTCAGGCTTTGGCACGCCTTTACCGCATCACGCTGACGCCCTGCATCAACATTGACTTCGGCGCCAGGCCATATTTCTTTTATTACTCACTTTGCATAAATTATTTATTATGCAATGATTTTATTTATTATTATTACTATTATCTCCGGTTCGCACTATTTTTTGTGCACAGGAAAATGATCCAGCCGGACTATATCCTTTGGCGTCACCTCAGCTGGACGGGGGGCTTCGTCAACACATCATTACCCCATGCCGGGGACTTCGGCATCACTCTGTCGGCCTGCATTGACCGTGCTATGTCACCACTTCAGAGTGCCGAGCTCTTTGCTCCGCCACCTCGGGACCGGCTTGGGGGATGGAACCTTGTCTGCATCAAGCTCGGACCGCGTCATCAATACCGAACACATTAACCAGCTAAGTTGCCTTCATGCTCAAAGTTTTAAATTTTTAACCTGTGTTCGGCTCGACCAAGCATTATATTTTTTTGGAAAAAAGTTGCTTGTAAAAAATTTCCTTGTCCAAACTTTGTTTGTGACACACAAATTCAAATACCCCATTTACTTGGGGGCTTCCTTTATGAAGCTTTTCCTCTTGCATATGATTATACTTGTACGGCTTCGTTCCTTGTTCGTGTATTACGCCACAATATGCACCATATTGACTTAACCGATTTGCAAGCTGGGTTGCCTCGCTCCTGTGTTTACCCCTATGTTACCGATTGTTCGGCTAGGGAGTAAAGGGAGCACCTCTGCGATTGTCACGATCGGGTCATCCGAGCCGGACCTCAGACTGGGTGAAGCCGAAAGCTAGCGCTCTTATTGTTTTCATTGATGGTCGGCACACAACGAAACTCATGAGTACAAAAAATCTATTGCACAAGTCTCATAGTAACAATGAGCACCGAAAAAAGGTATCGGTGGGGGTACTATTTTCTTTGAAGATGCTTCTTACACTTCGTCAGTAATATAGCATAAGTTCCCAGAGCGCGCTTTGTCTGTTACAGCGTTATGGCCTGATTGCCTGGTTATTGGAAACACTATCGATATTCTCGACAGGTGGAGTACATAACACTTTTCGATCCTTGACCGAAGAGGGAGAAGCCGACGGTCTGTTAAGACGCGTTTAAAGTTCGGGTGAACATAGATATGATATAAGTACTTCGGTACATACAATCATACTTTTACCCAAGTCACTTGGGGGCTCTTAAGTTTATTTGAGCCGTTTTATAATAAGTGTTTTTCTTCTTAGTCGTTGCAAAGTTTTTATTATTATTATTGTTATTATTTATCATTCCTTTTTCGACACAAGTATGTGGTCACTAGCTGAGGAGCCTAATTTCTCTCTCAAAACCGCTAGAGTTTAGTTTGCTAAAGCGGCCTAATGAGAATCTTGCGCCGGGATAGGAGGTTGAAGCCGTAGGCTGACCCGCTTGAAGTCTTGAGATAGGATGTGTCATGTTAAAGCATGGCAGAAGCACCTTTTTTTTTTTAAAGTCCAATTTTCAGATTGGCACCGAACACTTGATCTAGTTCGGACATTAAGCTTTTGAATAAGTTTTTTGGCTTTTCAATCCTATGTCACTTTTAAACTATTTGTGCGTTTCCAGCATTAGTCTCGCGGTGCAACGCCGGAAAGCTTTAGGTATTTGGCAAAAACATTCTTGGATATTGCTATATATGCATCGGTTTCGAATTGTGTCTTCGGTCAATAGTTGGGTTGCCCGGCTCCTGTGCTTGCCTCCTATGTTCCGCTTTGTTCGGCTAGGTGTGCAAAGGGAGAACCATCGCAATTGTGCTTCCAGCTCGCATGGTCAAGCACCTCAAAGGGAGAAAGCCGAAAACCGATCGCTACAATAGGCGTAAACTGGTCGTGATCCGATGACTATGTTAAATGAGGGCCGTTCATAACATTGGCGAAGTGTTTACGGCTTGACCTCGGATGACGCCTTGACGATGGCAGGGGCTCATAGCTAGCTTCCCCAGTTTAAAGCTCCTATGACTAAGCGAAAGTTTTAAAGCCTGCATATCTGATTGCCTCGTTTCTGCTAACACAACCGCCTTCGGGCACCGAGACGTCGGCTAAGGGTTGCTTTGTTATTGGTGAAACACCCTGCGTAGTATCTACAAAGGGGTAGAAGCTGACGATGGGCCACTTTCAACTAATAAACGGTCACAATGGAGTCAAAATAATGATGTAAAGTACTTGGATACATAGAATCATTACACATAATCTGTGATTTTACTCTGGATATCGATCTTTAATTCGGCCACCCGTGCCCACATTAAGGCTCGGAGGCTACTGGGCTTTGCGCTCATTATTTACAAATATTAAAGGGGCACATCGATCCCCTGATCTGGTGTTGCCACCCGACCAGTGTCTCGGGGGCTACTGCATTGCCTATTCAATGCAGAAAATTCAAAGGGCTCAGTGTTCGGCTTGGTCGAACTATGGGAAGTGCGTCTTCGGACAGCAATAAGAACCTTCTGGACCTATCTCGCATCAAGCTGTATATCACAACGACTTCTCACGACCCTCTCTCAGGGGCCCGTTCGCCGATCACTATTATCTCTAATATATTACACTGCGTTTTTATTCCTATGTATGCTGCCGAGCTAGGAGTTGATCCTCAGGCCGATTTCGCGCATCGACCTGAGTCTCAGGGGCTACTGGGAACAACGGTTTTATGCTTGCCTTCAGGTGCATCTCGGGTGTCGATGTCAAAACCGGCGGATCTCGGGTAGGGGGTCCCGAACTGTGCGTCTAGGCGGATGGTAACAGGAGACAAGGGACACGATGTTTTTACCCAGGTTCGGGCCCTCTCGATGGAGGTAAAACCCTACTCCTGCTTGATTAATATTGATGATATGGGTAGTACAAGAGTAGATCTACCACGAGATCAGAGAGGCTAAACCCTAGAAGCTAGCATGTGGTATGATTGTTGTTCGTCCTACGGACTAAAACCCTCCGGTTTATATAGACGTCGGAGAGGGCTAGGGTTGCACAGAGTCGGTTACAATGGGAGGAGATCTACATATCCGTATCGCCAAGCTTTCCTTCCACGCCAAGGAAAGTCCCATCCGGACACGGGACGAAGTCTTCAATCTTGTATCTTCATAGTCCAGGAGTCCGGCCAAAGGTCATAGTCCGGCCATCCGGACACCCCCTAATCCAGGACTCCCTCAGTAGCCCCTGAACCAGGCTTCAATGACAACGAGTCCGGCGCACAGATTGTCTTCGGCATTGCAAAGCGGGTTCCTCCTTCGAATACTTCATAGAAGATTTTGAACACAAGGATAGTGTCCGGCTCTGCAAAATAAGTTCCACATACCATCGTAGAGAGAATAATATTTGCACAAATCCAATCTGCTGACGTATTCCGCAGTGTGACATCACACCACGGACAAGCCTTTATTCAAATCGTTTTTACCGTCCCACCTCGGTGCGTTTAGCGAGGCGGTTTCCTTGGCACGTCTTGTCAAAGCAGAGATCGTGTCCCCTTATTCCGGGAGTTCTCATTAATATGGGAATGGGTAACCCAATCGTGCCCGTTGGCACGTCTCCTCTATCGAAGGCGAGTCCCAAACGGTCACGGGGAGGGCTCTTGGTATTCAACCTCTTTATAAAGAGACCAAGGCTCTACTCCTTCCTTTGAATCTCAATGGAATCCGCCTCTCGCCTCGAGTTCCAACACCCAAAGCTCCAGATTTAGGCGCTTCGGACCTTCGATGATGTCCGGCTCCGGCCTTCAAGGCTGGTGGATGCCTTCCTCTGTTACGGAAGAAGACGTGCTAAAGCTAAGAGATGCCAGGTATTTAACTGGCGAAATTTCGCATAGGCTGCCTGCTCAAGGGCAGGTTATTCCCACTCCCAAGCCTGGTGAGAGCGTGGTGTTTGCGTCTCACTTCCTTCGGGGGATAGGCTTCCCGACGGACCCCTTCGTGAGGGGGCTCATGTTTTATTATGGGTTGGAATTTCACGACTTGGATCCGGAGTCCATCCTCCACATCTCATCGTTCATTGTTGTGTGCGAAGCCTTCCTCCGCATTATCCCTCACTTCGGATTGTGGCTTAAGACCTTCAAACTGGAGCCAAAGATGATCAAGGGGCAGCAAGCGGAGTGCGGAGGGGCTGTTATAAGAAAGATTGCTGACGCTCCATGGCCCGAGGGCTCTTTTCAAGAGGAGTTCAGCTTATGGCAACGAGAGTGGTTTTATATCACAACTCCCAGGGGCACCAAGTGGGTGGCGCCACCTGCCTTTCGCTCGGGTCCTCCCCTGCGGCTGGCGTCATGGGTCAATAAAGGGCTCGACTGGGGGTCGTCCAAGGACGTGCCCTTGTTGCAGGGCCGCATTCAAGATCTCCTGGAAAGAGACATCAACCTGGCCGTAGTGAAGCAGGTCATGTTGATTCGCCGCACTTTGCCCTGCAAACGCCGCCCCCTCCGCCTGTGGGAGTTTAATCCGGAGGGACCACGAGCTCTCCAACACTTTATGGGCGCGACACCCATGGAGATGTACAAATTGTTCTTCGGATCACAAGCAATGTGTCCGGACTCGACCGAGGACGCAGGTCTGAGCTGCAATCGCCCGGATACTCAAGTAAGTAGCCCTGTACCCGGACACGCTATCCGTATATTTATCATAAAATTGCCCTTAAAAGAGTTGTCCCTTAAACAGGAGTGGATAGCAAAAGCAAAGCTAATCAGGTGTCCGGCCCCCCTCCCTGAGACCACGCCAGATCCCGTGTTAACCAGGATCTTTGGAGGTTGCGCCTTTGGAAGAAGGCGAAGGGGGAACAAGGAAGCTACCGCCTTCCGAAGGAGGCTGTCAGGAAAGGAGGAATCGAGAATCCCTCCATCCAGGGAAAGAAGAGGACCGCCTCTGAAGACCCGGAGACCATGGTCTCAAAGCGGGGGAAGAAATCTTCGTCAGAGGGTCCTGCGCCGGGAGGTGCCTCGGCCGCACTGTGCCCTCAAGGGATCAGCCCTCCAAATGAGCCGTAAGTAGAGAGGGGAGTTCTAAAGTAAGAGACATCCCTATTCTATTCCTGAGAAAGATAACTGAATTTTTACCTTGTAGTTCGGATCTCAGCCCTTCTCAGTAGAGCTCATCTTCAGGGGATCTTCGTCCAGAGATGATGGAGAGCGGAACGCCTCCCCCTGCCGTACTGCCTAGCGAGGCGGGCCACCCTAAGGTGTCGTCACGGAGGGTTTCTCCGAATCCGGCAGGGCCGGAAAGCAGCCATATGGCTCCCCAAAGCCCTCCGTGTCCGGCCTTCGAAAAAGGCCATCGGACGAGTCTAGCACCGTCTAGTGCACGGTCGGAGGAGCTGAAGGATCTGCTCGGGCGAGCGTCTATCTCAGAAGAACACCGTGCGTTGATGGGTACGGTGATTGAAAGGATTTCATCCGCGGAGAAGCGGGTTACGAGGCCGTCGGAGTTCTTGGCGGAGTTACGAGGTACGCGAAATGATGTACCCTTTTGACGGTTCCGCATATATAAGATGTGCCCTGTGTACATAGTAGCCCCTGAGACTCGGTGCGTTGTCAAAAATGACAGTGCGCCGAGGATCATAATCCCAAGTATAATATGTCGCTCTTCCTATGTAGGTGGCGAAGTGTCCGGTGGCTAGCCGGACTGATGAATTTGCCGAGCTAAAGCGGCAACTTGACGTGGCAGATGCCGACATCGCGCTTGTTAACAAGCGGCTTGACGAGGCACAAGGAATGTAATTTCTCCGAAGACACCCGGTAAGGGGGCTTGATGCCCGTGCCTTACAACATGTATGCTTGATGCAGGCGGTGCTGCTACCATGGAGAAACTTCGGGCGGAACTCGCCCAAGCCAAGGAGCAGGCCATAAAAAGTGATGTGGCTGCCTTAAAGGCAGCCGAAGAGCTGAAAGCCGAACAGGCTGCTAACTGCCGAAGCAGGAAGGAAATGGCCGAGATGGCTGTGAAGTTGAAGGATGCTGCCGACCGCTGCAGGCTTCTTGAAAAAGAAGGTCGGGCGGAACAAAAGGACCTGGAGAAGTCCACTACCGAGGCCAAGGATGCTCGCTCTACAATGAGAGCCATGAAGCAGGAGCTATGTCAGGCCGGAGATATCGCGGCTGGAAAGCCCTTTATGTTGTGGATGAAGTTCGGGGATCCTAAATATGCTCAGTTGGACCGGCTGTGGAGTGCGGCGGATACTTATCTGGACTTGGTGGCAAGTCTGCATGACGCCGAACACTTCCGAGATCAACAGGATCACGAAGTGGAAAAGCTTTTTTGGTCGCAGTTCCACAATCCAGAGCGCCCACTTCCATTAACTGAGCGTTTGGCCGAATGGGCGGAGCTGAATAGGTTATCCGGACTCGCCATGAAAGATGTCGTGAGTCATCTGTGGCCGGAAAGGCCCGAGCCGAAGAGTTATTTTAGTTTGGTGCAGCAGTTCCTTGGTGCGGTGCCGCATATCAATGCAATGAAGAGGTCAGCATGCATAGAGGGTGTGCGGATGGTTCTTGCCCGTGTCAAGACATACTGGGCGGAGATGAAGGGCATCGACGTTGCATCCCAAGATTCGGACGGGAGCCGAGTACCTGCCGAGCACTATTTTCAGGAAGTTCTGCAGGGCGCTCGTTTAATAGAGACGCAGTGCTCGAAGGATATCATGTTAGAATAACATATATTCTTGTAAAACAATGTTTCGATGGAATATAAAAGCTTTTTATACTTGTGCCTGCAAGAATTAAAATACCTCTTGTGCGGCTGTTAATGTATATGTGTATATAACCTGAAAGATGGCAGTCTTGACATTACGCATATAATGCGGGGTGTTCGCATGGCGCATTTTCACACTTGATCCAACGTCTTGGTCCTATAAAGGAAGTGATAGCGCAGCGAACTAGGCAACCGGACTATAATGCTTTATCACTTTCACTTAGCCATAGGAGTTTGACAGTGGGGCTACTATATAGCCCCTAGGGGCACCGCGCTCGCCCGAATTCGGGGCGCCTATGTGCCTGACCGGGAAACGGCCCTTCGGTATTGCGGAGGAATCATAAAGATACCGGTGGGTCATCGAGTGGTTGACCAGTCTCATGCTATATCATGACAGTCAGTTTTCGGCTTTCTCTACTGAGGTGCTCGCCTGGCCGAACCGGGGCACAATCGCAGTAGTTCTCGTGGTGCCTGTCAGGACCGGTTTTCCGGGATATTATTTTCCAGAAAATGGCCCTTGTGCTCATCAGCCCCAGGATTACTGTTAGCCTGATGAGGCACCAACTTGATACAGAAATTCCAAGCAAAATACAAAATATGCAGTACAAGACCATTCTGGCCTATGAGTACAACAAATGGTTTCTAGTGGTTGATGGCGGAAGCGGTTTGTGGATCATCAACGTTGTGGGACTCCATTTCCCACAGGAACAGCTGACCAGGTTAACTCCTATCTTCGCGAGGCTGCTATCACCATTGCTTAGGTTCCGGGGCTGTCATTGCAACGCTCCTCTCCAAGCAAGAAATTTGGCCAAGACAATAGCCAGGGACAAGCCAGTGAGTACTTTGAATGTACTCGCAAACATTATGAACACGGGTATAATATAACAAACGATAATCATGCTCTAAAATATTTGTCAATCATAAAATAAATCCATGATGCATGCAAGCAGGTTATTTATATGCAACATGAATATGTATAACAGAGTAGTAATAAAATGCACCGATCGGATGTCTGAGGCGACGTCTCGTACGGATAGTAAATAAAGGGCATGCCTCAGTCGGGCGTCTGAGCGACACCACATAAAGGGCTTATAAAGTAAATAACAAGCATGCCACAGTCGGGCGTCTGAGCGACACCGCATAAGGGCTTTTAAAGTAAATAACAAGCATGCCACAGTCGGGCGTCTGAGCGACACCACATAAAGGGCTTATAAAGTAAATAACAAGCATGCCACGATCAAGGCGTCTGAGCGGCACCACATAAAGGGCTTATAAAGTAAATAACAAGCATGCCACAGTGGGCGTCTGAGCGACACCACATAAAGGGCTTATAAAAGTAAATAACAAGCATGCCACAGTCGGGCGTCTGAGCGACACCGCATAAAGGGCTTGTAAGAAAAATAATCACAGTGAATATCCAGGAGGTACAACCGTCCCAGGGATACTCAATAATTCAGATAATATAATGGGTTAGTCCATAATTAAAATAAACATAATCATCACAAGTCATCATTCATGATCCAGGTTCTGGTTTAACAGTTTCTCCTCCGAAGACCGACACTAAGACCGACACTTGACCCATCCCAGACTGTAATCCTTAACCATGGACACGGCTATTCGAATAGATTTAACCTCTGCAGAGGGTGTACTCTTTACCCACGAGTAACGGATTCCTTTAGTCCATCGGAACTAATTCCATTTATGGTTTTTTAATTGAGAACACACATGACCTGCACACACCAGTTTAACTTACCGGTGTCTGGAATCACCCACGACACTTGTTAAGCAAAACTCTAAATGGGGAGGCTACAACCCCGCGTAGCATGGGATCAAATTTATATCGCGCGCTCTAAGGGGTGCCCCCCTCTCGGTCCCAACCGGAAACACCCATGCCCCCGGACAAGGTAGCATGCCTACCGGATGCAGCCGGTATCTTCCACCATGGTCTCTCTGTACGGTGTGTGCTAGGAGGGGTTGACAACTTACTGAACCGTACCCTACCTGCTGCAGGGACAAGTGGCAGTATGAAACAAGTATGGGGGTTGCTGGAACAAGACTCGATCTATGGTCGACTCGGGAGGTTTAAAAATTTCCTGCATGATTAGCATGACGAATATATTTCAACCAACAGAATCACCACTCATTATACCTTACTATGCCATACCGGACATAATCGTCCCGACGAAGACCGGAGACTAGCCCACGCCTACCCAAGGCAGAGGCTTTCCCGGATTTCTTTCCGGCATGCATGCAAGGCATACGAGGACGATTGCCGTCACAAGTATATCCACTTCCAACAGAAAGGAAATATCCAATAAGCATTCATGCAAATGATCGCGTCACCACATAAAATAACGAGTTCTCCGTATTAAGGTGGTGTTATAATCGTGTCAACCAACACACAAAAATATTATTCCAGGGTTCAGAATGCTTGCCTTCAAGTTGTGTAGAGGCAGGGTGCATCCTAAAACTTTTGAAAGTTTTCTTCTTCTTCAATAACCTATTTCCGAAAGTATTCAAATTAACACATAGACTCAAAATAGTACAAAAAAGTTGTCTGAATTTTATTCAAATAAATCTGAAAATAAACTAGAAAATATTTGATAGAGGTGGGAAAAAGAATCAACTCATTTGGAGTTATATTTAAAAAGTTATGGCCAGTCAAAGTTTTGGTCAAAATCTGTTTTTAAAATAAAATTGAAAAAATAAAAACGCTTTGAAAAGGGGTACACGTCAAAGACGTACTTTGGGAATGCGCCTCCACTTAAAACACGTGGTGGCGGGGCTGGGTCACTGACAGTGTGTCACTTTGGCCTTGGGTCGAGGTTTGACCAGATCCACGCGCGCCATCTCCTCCGACCGAGCAGGCGGAGCTCCGGCGAGGCTCGCCGGCGAACGGAGGCATCCCTCGGGGATCTGGGCACATGGGTGTGCTCAGGTGGTCGAGGCGAACCCGTGGGTAACTGCCATGGTCGCCGACATGGACGGAGTCACCGGCGATGAGCTTCCCGGCGGACGGTGGCATCGGGTGAGATGGGGCTTTCGCCTGCGGCGAGTCCTGATCAAAATCGAGCATGGGAATGGGTTCGTGGGTGCTGCAGGATGCTGTTGGTGAAAGGAGTGGAGAGGGGGAGGCCCTGGTGGCGTTGGAATGAACAAGACAGAGGCGGGGGTTGTGGTTGCCGGAGAAGAAGAAGATGACCATTTCTGGTCTCTCTGCTGCTACGGGAGGATCCGTGAGGGAGGTATGAGTTTGCTTGAGGACCTGGACGGGCTCGGGGGTCCTTAAATAGGTGATCGGGGTCGATTCCGACAGTGGCCGTGGATAAGATCGCCGGCGACCGCCATTCTGTAGCTAGGGCGACGTGGCGGCGACGTATGCTAGAGGACGAGGCTGCGGATGAGCTTGAGCTGCTCTAGGGGGCATCTGGCGAGCGCTAGTTGCTCGGGCGGCGCCGCCCGTGGCAGAGGCGGTTGTGGCCGCCGCTAGCCGCCACGGCCGACCTGACGGCGGCGCTGTAGGGCCCAAGTGGCTGTCTTGGAGGGCTCCGGTGTGTGGATGAGGGCGGGCGTGGCTCTATAGGTGAGTAAGGGCCAGGGGCACGACGCGGTGGCACGGGCGCGCACACGTGCAAAACGCACGCTCTGGGCGTGCCAAAGGTCTTGGGTGAGGCTGGGGTTCAACAGGTCTGAGTTAGGGTCACCTAGGGGCTTAGTGGACATGCTCATTTGGCTATTGTGGCAAGTCTGTAATGTAAACTCATGAGCATGTCAATTCTGTTCATGAACTCAAGGTGTTCGACAGAATGTCAGGAGCCTCCAGGCAACTCTTGGAGTGGCCAAACTCTCCAGATCAGTCTCTCTCTAGGTGTAGGTGATGATGGCAAGGTCATTTGGGCAAAACCAGAAACTTGCTAGTGCAAGTTTTGCAAATCTTCTGTTCTGGACAGAAGGTAAATGGCATCATTGCTTGCACTAAAAATCCTCCAATGGGTCCACTCCCCTGGACTTAAGGGTTTGGTAGGGTGGTCTCCAATCAGGAGAAACAATCAAGGGAGAAAGAGCAAGCAAAAATATGGTTGCAGTACAAATCACCAAGTTGAACAGGAATGCAAAAGAGGATGATTCACTCAAACTTTTCAAAGGACAAAGCTGTTTTTTTGCATAAAGTTGAATGATATACTCCTATTAACATCCCATAATTTTGGTGGAAGCTTTAAATAAATATTTAAATAGGTTGTAGTGCAAAATTGTCCACTGGACCAGATTTGAAAACTTGGTGTAGAACTCAAAATATCCAATGAATGAAATATATTTTTGCATAAAAGTGATTTAAAAACATCACATAACATCCCCAAAATTTGGTGGAATTTTTGAATGAATTTATAAAAGGGTTGCAGTGCAAATGGGACCCTAAACTCATGAAAAACCCTTTTGGAGAAATAAAGCTCAGGGAAAAATAATTATATAAATAATCCCACTGATAAAAGAATTTTTTTATTTGAGAGGGTAAATAAGTCCAATAATTGATTGAAAAGTTTTCCCTTGGGGTAAAAACTCCATAATAATAGAGAAAAGAATGGTTCTGAAATCAAAAGGGAATCCAGAAAAATAAAAGTTTAAGTTTCCTGGCAAAATTTTAATAAATAAAACATGGTTAAATTTTTGGGGTGTTACAGTGCCGCCTTAGCCGATAGAGCGGAATGTAAGGCAGCAAAACACAGGAGCCGGGCAAACCCAACATTTGACCAAAGACATGATTCGGAGCTGATGCATATAAGGCCAAACTCGTGACGCCGAACACGCCCTAAGGTATTCGGTCTTTATGAAAACGGGCTCAACAACGCCCTTAGTAATAAGCCCCTGGTGTCCAGGTACGCGCAAAATCCTGACGTGGCCAATGCCAAGACGCCAACCTCCACCTCGGTTATAGCAAGGAACCGGGGGATGTGTATCAACAAGAGACAGTAAAAAAGGTTTACGCAGGGTCTTAATCTGAAAAGAATCCTTGGAACGGGTCCCTACTACACGTCTGCGCCTGTATCTCCGTTGTGCCGTATCCTAGATGGGTGTAGCACGGTGTTCATCTGTAAAAGAGAGGAACTTAATTGAAAAAGATCGTGCGAAAATGTACGTTATATTAAATAAACAAAGTACAATTTAAAAATGAATAAGATTGAGCTTTATTGTCTCTTGTTGTATATGCGCGGAGCTCCTTGTGCGGGGGTATGTGGCTAGTAAGCCCTTGTATGTTTACACCGGACTCGTCTAGCCATGTTCGGGTCTGAACGACCTGTGTAGGTGCTTTGATTAGTGAAGCCGGCTTAGTGTGTGGCTGTCAAGGCAGCCGCACAATCTTCCGCGCCCGAGGAACACTCGATATTTCCCTTTAATGAGATGATGCCTCGTGGACCGGGCATTTTAAGTATAAGAGATGCACAATGCGGTACTGCGTTAAAGAGGGCGAAAGCTTGGCCCCAAAGAGTGCTTGATAGCTACTTGTAAATGGGGCGATGTGGAAGGTTAGCTTTTCGCGGCGGAAGTTGTCGGGTGAGCCGAACATAACTTCTAGCAGTAGAGAGCCCGTACAATGGGCATCTGGGTCTGGCGTTACCCCTAGAAAGGAAGTGTTGCTATGGCGAATTGTTGTTGGGTCTATCCCCATTTTGCCGATTGTGTCCTGATATAGAAAGTTTAGATCACTGCCGCCGTCCATTAGGACTTGTGTAAAGTGGAGTCCGTCAATTATCGGATCTAATACCAAGGCAGTCCAGCCTGCATTCTGGATACTTCTAGAGTAATCCTGATGGTCGATGGTGATTGGTTTTAACAACCAGTGGCGGGACTCGTCTAGGATAGGCCGTATGGCGCATATCTCTATGGGCGTCACTCTGTTCTTCCCTTTTGTCACGTGAAGTGAATTTACTGTTTTGACTTCTTGTGGGAAATTCTTTAGTTTTCCGGTGCTCTGCTTGTGGGATTCGTCATCGTCCTCGCTTGGTGTGTCGAGCCCCTTGTGTTCGGCGTTGAGTTTGCCGGATTGCTTGAAGACCCAACAATCTCTATGGGTATGGTTTGTAGGCTTCCCGGGAGTACTTTGGATTTGACATATCTTGTCCAAGATTTTGTTTAGGTTAGATAGCTCGTCCCTGTTATCCTTGAGGGGCAGCTTTTTCTGATTCTGCCGAGAGCTTTTGAATCCGCGCCGATCGCCATGCTCTTCGGGCTGTTTCCCTTGGTCCGGCGCTGGTCCTTGTTGCGTTGCGGTTTCCCGTTTCCATCCCTAACTTTGGATGTACTTGGGTCGCTGGTACTACATCTTGCCAACCAGCTATCCTCTCCTGTGCAAAAGCGGGTCATGAGGCTTGTTAATGCGGCCATTGTTCTCGGCTTTTCTTGGCCGAGGTGTCTGGCGAGCCATTTGTCTCGAACGCTGTGTTTGAAAGCTGCTAAGGCTTCGGTGTCCGGACAGTCGACTATGTGGTTCTTTTTAGTAAGAAATCTGTTCTAGAGTTTCCGGGCTGACTCTCCGGGTTGTTGAGTTATATGACTTAAATCATCTGTATCTAGAGTTCGGACATAGGTCCCTTGAAAATTTGCCCGAAAAGCATCCTCGAGCTCTTCCCAACTTCCAATGGTGTTTTCGGGAAGGCTTTTAAGCCAATGCCGGGCTGGCCCTTTGAGTTTGAGGGGTAAGTAATTTATGGCGTGGAGATCATCTCCTCTAGCCATGTGTATGTGGAGGATCTAATCCTCAATCCAGACTCCAGGGTCTGTTGTTCCGTCGTATGCCTCTATGTTTACGGGCTTGAATCACGCTGGAAATTCATGATCCAGCACCTCATCGGTGAAACATAGGGGGTGTGTGGCACCCCTATATTTGGGTGTACCGTGATGTTTGGATACTTGATGCGTTGCATTGCTTACTAGAGCTTGCTTTCTTGGCCCGTAGATAGATCTAGCTGGGCCATCTTTTTGATGCGAATCCTTGCGGATCGCGTGCGGTGTGTCTTGGCGCCATTTGCCGCACTATGTAGGCCATGATGTCGTTTATCCCACCGGGTGGCTTCCTTATTTCTTGATTGCGGAGGCTCTAAGGCCTCTTCATCAAATTCCGGAAGTAATTTTTGCTTTGGATAGCTCTTTGTGTGGCGACTGTCGCCGTATTTGTCTGCGGTGTTAAGTACTTTGCTCCATCTAATTCTGAGTGCATCTTCCGCTGTTTTGAGCTTCCGCTTCTGCTTTTTCAGGCTACGCGCAGTGGCGACGAGCCTTTTTTGGAGGTTCTTCTGCTCCAGCAACTTGTCTAGCGTGAGGTCGTCCAGACTGTTGTCTTCGCCGGGGACGGGTTGTTTATCCAAGTTACCCTATTCGGACAGTTGCTCGATGGCATGTTCGTCGTCCGCCGGTTCGCCCTGCTCTATGGCTGGGTCTGTATGGCTGTTGTCTCTGCCGAGGTGGGGTTTGGAGTGGCGCTTACGCCGCCGCTTTGACTGCTTTTCGAGGGAATGATCCCTCGTTGCGCCCCTTTGTTCCTCGTCGTCGTTTATTTTAGGTGTGTCCACCATGTATACATCATGGGATGAGGTGGTTGTCCAGTTCCCTATATGCGCTGATTCATGTTCGTCTCGTACATCATCGTCCATACCGTCGATGTCTTCAGTGTCGAAGTCGAGCATGTCGGTTAAATCATCGACAGTGGCTACGAAGTGGGTGGTGGGTGGGCATTGAATTTCTTCGTCGTCCGCACCCCAACCTTGCTGACATAATCTGGCCAGGGCTCTTCTGATAAAGAGAGAGACTTTAGTGAATTCAGGATGTCGCCAAAGGGTGAGTGCTAAAAGATGTCTGCGGCGGTGAACTCCATGATCGGCGCCCAATCAGATTCTATTAGCAGGGGCGCGGAACGTTCGGAGTCCGGAGAAAAGTCCGGCAGCTTGGAGTCACGGGCTTCGCAAAGGACAGGTATGGTGTTCAGCTCGATCGCCGTGGATATTGCAGCCCCCGAGGCAGTGTCCAGCCACCCGTCCTCGATTGGCACAGTCGGCTCCGAGCTAAGGGTCGGAGCGGACACTGGTGCGGCCTCGTGGCACCTTGTTGCGGCAGAGCTAGATCATGCCCATCGTGGACGGCGGTGCGCTTGGCCAGGCTCGAACCCGTCGAAGATCAAGTCTCCGCGACGTCGGCCGTGTAGTTCAAACTTCCAAATCTGACACGATGGCGGGGGCATAGCTTTCGATCTGCTCCAGATGGCCAAGCGAATTGGCCCGTAGTGCAAAGCCGCCGAATACGAAGATATGTCCGGGGAGAAAAGTCTCGCCCTGGACCGCATCGTTGTTGACGATCGGAGGAGCCATCGGGCCTAAAGATGACGACACAGAGGAACTCTCAATGAAAGCACCAATGTTGGTGTCAAAACCGGCGGATCTCGGGTAGGGGGTCCCAAACTGTGCGTCTAGGCGGATGGTAACAGGAGACAAGGGACACGATGTTTTTACCCAGGTTCGGGCCCTCTCGATGGAGGTAAAACCCTACTCCTGCTTGATTAATATTGATGATATGGGTAGTACAAGAGTAGATCTACCACGAGATCGGAGAGGCTAAACCCTAGAAGCTAGCCTATGGTATGATTGTTGTTCGTCCTACGGACTAAAACCCTCCGGTTTATATAGACACCGGAGAGGGCTAGGGTTGCAAAGAGTCGGTTACAATGGGAGGAAATCTACATATCCGTATCGCCAAGCTTGCCTTCCACGCCAAAGAAAGTCCCATCCGGACACGGGACGAAGTCTTCAACCTTGTATCTTCATAGTCCGTGAGTCCGGCCAAGGTCATAGTCCGCCATCCGGACACCCCTAATCCAGGACTCCCTCACGGTTTTAGACTGATACACACCTTGAGGGCTCTTGGATATACATCGGCAGAGAATAAACTGCACGATTAAAAATATTCACAAAAAATCAGCCCGCGGTCGGGGTGGTGCACCACCTTGGAAGCAGTCCAGCATAAAGCTTGGGCGCTAGCGGCTAGCTCCATAGAGGGCATTTCCGGCATTAAGCTCGGCTAAGCTCCTTCAACTTTTTTTAACCAAGGTGATCTATGACACCTCGGATATAGTCCGACGTTGGAGCTCGGAAAGAGTCCGGCGTTGGAGCTTGGAGACAGTCCGACATTGGTGCTCGGCTACAAAAGATACCTCGAATGCAGTCCGGCGTTAGAGCTCGGGTGCAAGAGGACACTGCCTCCCGGGAACAACTTCAAACCCGAGTTGTGGCATAAAAATAACAAAGCATTGATATAGGCTGGAAACTTAAAGGGGATCCTCGGATGCCCGACGTGTAAACTCTTCGGATGCACTTCGGCGATCCTCAAGATCGAAGATGAGAAGATTTTTTGAACCAGTTTTCAAGACCGACGACCGAAGATGAAGAACAGTTCGGAAGAATCGAGGAGCGTTCCTAACTTGAAGACCGGTTCAGGGGGCTACTGACGGTGTCCTGGACTAAGGGGTACTCACCACGTCATCTCCCGATCTGTTTGATTGGGCCGAGGACCCCCATGGCCGTATACTCATGGGCCAGTCCGGACAGCTGCCGCATACAAGGAAAATTCCACAAGACTTGGCGATCAAGACAAGGACTCCTCCCCACCGGGCGATTCGGGTTAGGACTCCTGTTATCCTAGGCCTCTGGTGCATTATATAAACCGAGGCCAGGCTAGTCGATAGAGGAGATACACAATCATAATCATAGGCTAGACTTCTAGGGTTTAGCCTCTACGATCTCGTGGTAGATCAACTCTTGTAATACTCATATCATCAAGATCAATCAAGCAGGAAGTAGGGTATTACCTCCATCGTGAGGGCCCAAACCTGGGTAAACATTGTGTCCCTTGCCTCCTGTTACCATCCTCCTTAGATGCACAGTTCGGGACCCCCTACCCGAGATCTGCCGGTTTTGACACCGACACCAACCGAGATGAGCGAATCGGTCCCACCGAGTTTGCCTGACCAACTCTCTGTTTGACTATTACCAAAATAGGTCTCACCGAGTTTGTGTAATCGGTGTCACCGAGATTACGATATGCCCTAACCCTAATGACATCGGTCCCACCGAGTTGATCCAGTCGTTCCCATCAAGAATCCTAACATTCACATTTTGAACTAAATCAGTCCGACCGAGTTTCATGATTTGGTCCCACCGAGTTTGGTGATTTGTGTGTAACGGTTAGATTTTGTGTGGAGGCTATATATACCCCTCCACCCACTCTTCATTCATGGAGAGAGCCATCAGAACATGCCTACACTTCCAATACATTTTTTCAGAGAGAGAACCACCTACACTTGTGTTGAGGTCAAGATATTCCATTCCAACCACATAAATCTTGATCTCTAGCCTTCCCCAAGTTGCTTTCCACTCAAATCTTTTTTCCACCAAATCCAATCCTATGAGAGAGAGTTGAGTGTTGGGGAGACTATCATTTGAAGCACAAGAGCAAGGAGTTCATCATCAACACACCATTTGTTACTTCTTGGACAGTGGTGTCTCCTAGATTGGCTAGGTGTCACTTGGGAGCCTCCTACAAGATTGTGGAGTTGAACCAAGGAGTTTGTAAGGGCAAGGAGATCGCCTACTTCGTGAAGATCTACGCGAGTGAGGCAAGTCCTTCGTGGGCGACGGGCATGGTGGGATAGACAAGGTTGCTTCTTCATGGACCATTCATGGGTGGAGCCCTCCGTGGACTCGCGCAACAGTTACCCTTCGTGGGTTGAAGCCTCCATAAACATGGATGTACGATAGCACCACCTATCGGAACCACGGAGAAAAAATCTCCATGTCAACATTGCGTTTTCTCCTTCAAACTCATCCCTATACCTTCATATGCAATTGTTTTACATTCTGCTGCTATACTCTTAGAATTGCATGTGTAGGTTGATTGCTTGACTTGTGCTAAGTTCCTAAAATCAGCCAAGAACTAAAATTGGGAAAAGGCTAGATTTTTATTTGGTCAAGTAGTCTAATCACCCCCCCTCTAGACATAGCTAGATTTTTATTTGGTCAAGTAGTATAATCACCCCCCCCTCTAGACATACTTCCGATCCTACAAGTGGTATCAGACCTTTGGTCTCCATTTGCTTTGATTTCCATAGCTTTTGGTGGTCATAGCCTTGGTTTCACAACCTAGGAGAGTATGGCGTCTAGCAAGGGAGATTACCACTGCAGAGGCCCTTACTTTGATGGTACTAATTTTGCTAGTTGGAAGCATAAGATGAAAATGCATATTCTTGGACATAACCCTGCTGTTTGGGCTATTGTGTGTATTGGCTTGCAAGGTGAATTCTTTGATGGGAGAGAACCGAACCGTGAAGCTACCGCGGAAGAGTTGAAGATGCTACAATACAATGCTCAAGCTTGTGATATTCTCTTCAATGGATTGTGCCGGCTTGATAATGCAAAGGAAATTTGGGATACTTCGATTGATATGCACGAAGGTACCGACTCCGTCAAGGAATCCAAATTGGATGTGCTTCAAAGTCAACTTGACAAGTTCAAAATGAAGGATGGTGAAGCTATCTCTGAAATGTACTCTAGGCTTGCTCTCATCACAAATGATATTGCCGGCTTAGGAAGTGAAGAGATGACCGATAGATTCATCATCAAGAAGATCCTAAGAGCCTTCGATGGAAAATATGATACCGTGTGCACATTGATCCAAATGATGCCCTATTACAAAGATCTCAAGCCAACGGAAGTCATTGGAAGAATTGTTGCTCATGAGATGTCACTCAAGGATAAGGAAGAGCTTCACAACAAGTCAAGTGGTGCTTACAAAGCCTCGTGTGATGCTCCCACATCATCAAGTGAGAAGCAAACCTTCAATGAAGAATTGAGCTTAATGGTGAAGAACTTCAACAAGTTCTACAAGAGTAGAAGCAAAGAAAGAAGCTCCAAGTCAAGGTCCTACAATGACAAAAGATCTTCTATCGTGAGCGACATTGTTACAGTTGTGGAAGACCCGGACAGTACTCCAATGAGTGTATGGCCCCCCACAAAAGAAGAGAAGATTCTCCCAAAAGAAGAAGTAAAAGAGAAGAATCACCACCAAGAGAAAGGAGGAGTAGAGATGATCATTATGAAGGAAGACCCTCTTGAAGAAGCAAGGATTCATAAAGGAAGGAAAAGTCATCAAGGAGACACACAAAAATAAGACATCAAGCTCATGTTGGTGAATGGGTATCCGGCTCCGACTCCGACAATCACTCCGAAAGAAGTTATCACTCCGACTCCGAATATACTCAAGTTGAAGGTGTTGCCGGTCTAGCACTTGTGTCAACCAACTCCTACGACATATTTGACTCACCAAATGAAGGAATTGGAAGATGCTTCATGGCCAAAGGTCCAAAGGTAACACATCCCGAGTATGTTGATTTCAATAGTGATGAAGATGATTTGCTAGGTGATGATGATTTACTTGTTGACAACTCTAGTGATGAAAACTATGATGAAACGTCAATTAATCATGCTAATCAAGATAAAACGAATGATGATGATAAGAAGGATATTGAGCGTCTAACTAAACAACTAAACACTCTTAAGTTAGCTCATGAAACTACCTTGGAAAATCATCAAGAACTTTTAAAGACTCATGACAAGATATGCTTTGAAAAGCTCAACCTTGAGCAAGAGCATGAGTTTTTAAAGGCAATAAATGATGATCTTCGCAACATAAGTTCTTCTTATATTGCCAAGCGTTTACTCTTGTCTACTTACATGCCACAAGTTAAATGTAGCAACAAGAACAAGAAAGATTCCACATCTAGTAGTAACAACAATCATGCTAAATCCAATGTTGTTGCTTCTAGTAGTTCTCTTGATTCCACTAATGATTCTATTAGCCAAGTTACACTTGAGCAAGAAAATAGCTTATTGAAGGGAATCATAGAGAAAGGTGTTTATAAGAGTCTTCTTGGGAAGTAAGCAATTTGAGGAAATTGTGCGCAAGCAAGGAAGACACGGAAGAATCAAGGTGTTGGTTTTGAACGAAAGTTCAATGCCAATGGAGTTGAGTGGGAAGAAGATCAATACCCCAAGATGAAGTTTGTTCCTCAACAAGAGAAGTATGATCCTACTTCTTTCAAAGGAACACAAGCTCAAGATGATCTTCCACCACAAGACCACAAGCAAAAAGGCAAGGACAAGCTTCAAGAGGAAATTGATGCATTTGAAGAACCTAAGGCCTTGGTCAAGTGGGTTCCCAAGACTACATCAAGTTCTACTTCATCAAGCACAACTACAATTCCAACGATTCCCATCAAGATGATGTGGATCCCGAAGAAGAAGAACTAGAGAGTTCTTGAGGGTGACTCCGCCAACATACTTCACTCTTTTCATTTTGGCGAGGACAAGTGCAAACAACTTCCATATATCGCACTAGTTCAAGGAGTCACAAACCCTGTTGTTGGTAAGACAAGGGACAAGGTAACCTAATGCTTTCATGGACATCATCTTGTGTATGCATCACTCTATGTCTATGGATATCCTTGTTTGTTCCTTGTGGGACTAACCCGTGTAGGTATTGAAAGTGCAACTCACTCCAAAGGATTGCTCCGAATGATCTACATCAACATGGGAGCATCTACATCTTCAACACCTACATGAAGTCATCATCGACAAAACCCAAGGTTAGTTCATCCCTCTTAGGGGGGATATCACATCTAGGGGGAGCTTTACTCAAATCAATGAGCGAAAGCAACTCTAATGGTGTGATCACAACAATGCTTTATGTAAAAGTGGTAACCCCACTTGTGCTTAAACGATGAGTATGACCTATGATCAAGTGTTCTCATTTGACTCCTATGTCAATATACTCATATATAGATGACCTAGTCATCGCCAATTGCTTGATAGATGCTAGAATGTTTGTGAATGCTTTGTCAAATATTTCATTTGCCATTTTATTGTGTGGGCATGTTGGTTGCATATTTTACTCATTCGAGGACATCCATTTGTTGCTTTGATTGTTTGATTTTTTTTCTTTTTGCCAAATGGATGGACAAGAATGCCTAAGAACACCCTCTAGCTATCTATGCTTTTCTCGTCTCAAACTCTATTCATGCTACATCGCAAAGTTTGATCAAGTTAGATTTGAACCACTCTGTGTGAGGAGCACTCGGAGATCCCAATTCATCATAGACTTAAACCTCCAAAACCTCTTTGTGCATCTCGGTCTGGCCGATTCATACTTTTCGGTCCTACCGAGTCACCAAGGTTATCTAGGGTTTTCAATCTCGGTGCAACCGATTAGAACTTTTCGGTCACACTGAGTTGTAGTAACTGCTTGTAGTTTTGCATCTCGGTGCCACCGAGTCGTTCCACTCAGTCACACCGACATGGTCAGGTTATATATACCGCCGGGTCAAATTTTGGAAATTTCTCCGAACCTCTTCGCCCGTGCGTAACCTACTCTGCCTCCTCTGGTCTCTGGATCGTCCTCTTGTTGCCAGTGAGCTCCCGCCACTGGTCTCCGCCGCCATCAATGGAAATCTTCGCCGTCGTAGCAAGTTCGTCGCCTAACTAGGGTACGAACTTGATCATTGTGCTAATCCTTAACTCTGATTCTTAGCACATTGCTTTGTCATGATTCTTGCCATGACTGAAATCATCCTGTCCAGCAAAATCATCCCATAGATTAGTTTTGATTTGAAAATTTAGGGTTAGGTCTCCGCCGAACTCATCTCGGACCGACCGAGTTGTAGAAATCGGTCTCACCAATTTTGGCTTAGGCCAGAGCACACGCATTTTTGGTCCGACCGAAAATTGCAAATCGGTGTGACCGAGTTCGATTCTCTATGAAACCCTAGCAGTCTCGGTACCACCAAACTATGACTCGGTCTGACCGAGTTCACTAGTTTAGGTTCCAAAAGCTGCTTCGATATCACCGAGTTTACAAATCGATAGATCCGAAATGCTTTCTGTGAAGAACTAAAACTAAGTTTTTAAGTCATAACTTTTGCAAAAACTCATGTACTTTGTGATGCTCATCTACTCTACCTCATCTATAACCTATTCACAGGGTCTGCTGACAGTTTCCCTGCAAGATGTCTGACCAAAGTGACAGCCAGAACAAGTCACAGGAACAGGTTCAGTTGAGTGAGGGCACTAGTCCCTCTAGCAGCTATGATGAAGGCAGCAGGAGCACTCCAGGAAATCTGCCAAAGGCTGTCACCAGGACAAGAAAGAAGAGAACTTCTGACTCTGAAGATGAAGATTATGTGGTTGTTGAAGATGAAGCCACTTCAAAGAAGAAATTGCTGAAGGAAGAGTATGGCTCATTTGCTGCAACTAAGCCAGGTCTGAAAAAAATGCCAGCAAGAAGACAGCCCGTGTCTATGCCAAGAAAAGTGCCACAGGAGAAACAATGGAGTTCACTCTTGAACCCAAGGAAACTAGAGATGGGAAGAAGAGAAAAGAAAGGGTCAAGAAGACCATTGCCAGAGTTATTGGGAAGCCATCTATGATGAGAGATTGTGAAGAAGAGGAAGAGGAAGAGGATCTTTTGACCAAAGACCCAAAGCTCAAAAGCTTATGGGAGATGCAATCAGATCAGGGGCTGCTCCATCTAAGCCCAAATCTGCTCCTAAGGCTGCTGCTCCAGCTCCAAAGCCAAAACCCAAGAGGAGCACTAGGAACATACCTGCTGAGGAGAAAAACAAGGCCCCAGTGCCTCAAGCTGCTGAAGAAGAAGATGATTCTGTTGTTTTGAGAAAGCTGAAGCCCAAGATCCCTGATCACAATGATGCACACCTAGTTGCACAGAATATGAAAATCAGGAAGGATTCAGGATTGAGACTATGGAGAGAGTCTGATCCATATGCTACCAGGAGAAGGACTGCTGTGGACTACAGATTCCACACTAAGGAACAACAGGACTTTTATGAGACAGTGATGCTGGACAAGAAGCCAATAGTGTGTGACATGAGATGGGTTGTTGGGAGTTCATCAAGGAGAATGTGGATCACTTCCACGGTGTATATGATAGCTTCAAGGCATGTGGAGTTGATAAGTTTGTGGCTCGAGAAGTTCACCAAGTGGAATGATGAGCTCATTATGCAATTTTACTCTCTGCACACTTCTATCCAGATGGAAGGATTGTATGGATGTCCGAGGGTACTAGGTACCAGTCTGAGTTGAAGAATGGGCTCAATTGATCAATGCTCCTGAAGAACATGAGGATGACTTGGATATCTATGCAAAGAAGAAGAAGGACCACAACTCTATGGCCAACATGTACAAAGAGATCCCAGATGCTGCTTTGGATACACATAAGTTTGGATCTGTACACTATTTTTTGTATGGTCTACCAACTATCAATTGGATTCTAAGGCACACACTGCTGCCCAAGTCAGGGGATCACAAGATGATCAGAGGACATGCCATAAACCTGCTGCATATATTTGATGTCCCGCAAAAGTTCAAGGTTATGAGCCTGATTATGGAAACAATCAAGAGGACTGCAGCTGATCATAAGAGAAGTTGTGGATATGCCCCACAAATTCAGGAGCTAATCAACGCAAAGATGGGCAAAGCCAAGTACATTTTGGATAAGGAGCACCTGCCCATCTACCCTGAATTTGAGGACAACACAGTTGTCATGACTGAGAATGAACCATCATCTGTGCAAGCACAAGAAAAGAGAGAGAAGGCTAAAGCTGAGAAAGCTGCAAAGATGCCAACACTGGAAGAGGCATCTTAGGGATTCTTGAAGAGCAAGCAAGACCAGCTTGGATAACTGATCCAATCCACTCCGAGGATTGAGCAGGGCTTAGCCACCCTGACCAAGAACCAAGAGAGCTTGGAAAGTATTATTGAGACAAAATTCTATGACCTTGATGTCAAGGTAACTGAAATCCAAACTACAGTTGGGCAACTTCAGGAGGAAGCAGAGGAGAAGAAGGGCAAGTCTACCACATATGCATTTGCTAGAGTGCCCAGAGGACAGACATCTGCTGCAGTGCGATGGATCGACACTAGAGCTACGGCTTGACACCAGCAGCCTACTGACTCCAGTTCCAACTCCAAAGACAACTCCACCAGCTCCGACTACTTCATCAAAAAGCCTTCGTCCTTGGAGTTCTCTCAACACCACCTCCCAAGATCAAGCACGAGAGTCGTTTAGCACTATGCATTTTCAAACTTTTTGGTAACTTGTTGCCAAAGGGGGAGAAAAATGTATAGATCATAGGCTTCAAGAGAGAGTGTGTTGGTTTTTATCTCTTTTTGCACTTATTTTGTTTGGTTTGAAACTTTATTGCGTGCTTGTGTGATACTACTTTGTGTCCTTGTGAGATACTTGTTTGATCATATGCTACCCTTAATGTTTGTTGGATAATGCTATCTTTCATATCCTATTATGATCATTCACTTTGCTTGGTGATGAGAGCATGTTTTTAATCTCTATCATTTCGAGCGCTCTACCAAGATGTATGTGACATGGAAGAGTAATCCATGATCCTAATCGATTGTGCATTTGAATTCAAAAGCAAATCTTAAATAATGCACAAATTTAGGGGGAGCTTTTTCTTATCACATACTTCTCAAAGCGATGATGTTTTTCAATACTATTTATCATTTGTCGAAGCTTTGATCTATGTGTTGTCATCAATTACCAAAAAGGGGGAGATTGAAAGTGCAACTATCCCTGGGTGGTTTTGGTAATTCCTAACAACATATAGCTCATTGAGCTAATGCTATTGCAAGATGAATATTTCAGGAAAGCTCAATGATTCGCATGGCAAGGATTAGAAAGTGGACCCTTCAAAATGTTAATGACAAAGGATTGGCTCAAGCTCAAAGCACAAGACTCTACATTTTCTATTTTAGTGATCCAAGATCACATTAAGTCTATAGGAAAAGGCAATACTATTAAGAAGGGATGAGGTGTTGCTTAATGAGGCTCTTGCTCAAAATGCTTAGTGATATGCTCCAAAACCCTCCACTACTTTCTCATATCCACATATGTCCTAATCCAAAAAGTCCAACTTCATTTACCGAAATTTCATATCCGGAGCCACCGAGTTCAGTTGTCATAGCCACTGCCAGAAACCCTAATCAATTCGGTCTCACCGATAGGGATCTCGGTCCCACCGAGATGAGGTTGTAATCTCTCTGTTTCCCTTTCATAATGTTTCGGTCAAACCGAGATGAGCGATCGGTCCCACCGAGATTGCAATGCAAACTCTCTGTTTCCCTTTAGTAACGTTTCGGTCCCATCGAGTTTTCCTGACCAACTCTCTGTTGACTATTACCAAAATCGGTCTCACCGAGTTTGTGTAATCGGTCTCACGGAGATTACGCTATGTCCTAACCCTAATGACATCGGTCCCACCGAGTTGATCCAGTCGGTCCCACCGAGAATCCTAATGTTTACATGTTGAACTAAATCGGTCCGACCGAGTTTCATGATTCGGTCCCACCGAGTTTGGTGATTTGTGTGTAACGGTTATATTTTGTGTGGAGGCTATATATACCCCTCCACCCACTCTTCAATCATGGAGAGAGCCATCAAAACATGCCTACATTTCCCATACATATTTTCTGAGAGAGAACCACCTACACTTGTGTTGAGGTCAAGATATTCCATTCCAACCACATAAATCTTGATCTCTAGCCTTCCCCAAGTTGCTTTCCACTCAAATCTTCTTTCCACCAAATCCAATCCTATGAGAGAGAGTTGAGTGTTGGGGAGACTATCATTTGAAGCACAAGAGCAAGGAGTTCATCATCAACACACCATTTGTTACTTCTTGGAGAGTGGTGTCTCCTAGATTGGCTAGGTATCACTTGGGAGCCTCCGACAAGATTCTAGAGTTAAACCAAGGAGTTTGTAAGGGCAAGGAGATTGCCTACTTCTTGAAGATCTACCCGAGTGAGGCAACTCCTTCGTGGGCGACGGCCATGGTGGGATAGACAAGGTTGCTTCTTCGTGGACCCTTCGTGGGTGGAGCTCTCCGTGGACTCTCGCAACCGTTATCCTTCGTGGCTTTAAGTCTCCATCAATGTGGATGTACGATAGCACCACCTATCGGAACCATGGATAAAAAATCTCCGTGTCAACATTGCGTTTGCTCCTTCAAACTCATCCCTTTACCTTCATATGCAATTGTTTTACATTCTGCTGCTATACTCTTAGAATTGCATGTGTAGGTTGATTGCTTGACTTGTGCTAAGTTGCTAAAATCAGCCAAGAACTAAAATTTGGAAAAGGCTAGATTTTTATTTGGTCAAGTAGTCTAATCACCCCCCTCTAGACATACTTCCGATCGTACACACATGCACATGCATAAACAGACAAACATCCCCGCCCTCTCTTATTGATATTGCACTCGTACCCTCCGTTTGTCTAGCTAGTTGTCCTCTCCCACTATTTTTGAGACGCCACTCCACCACCAACCCTCTGACACTCTACCTTTGTATTTCTCCCAACCTTATTCCTCTGCTACACATATCCATGGATGTCGATCAGTCTCCCTCTATATATAGCTAGGTCTCTCTCCTTCTCCACACATATACTAGTCGATCTACCTCTCTATAGTTAGGTCTCTGCCCTCTCCCCCCCCCCCACCGATAGTCGAACGTTGTAGGTAGGTATCCATGCCACAGAGAAAAACTACACCTCTGCCCTCAATCACGCAGCCACACACTTCATCCCTGTTTTTGATTCTATTGATATCTCACGTCGATGATCCGTCCACTCTCTTCTCGTGGATCGCTCCCTCGATATTTGATATATCCATGACTTTGTTTCACACACATTGCATATGTTACATTTTTTTGTTTGAGATATCATTGACACATTGCCTCTATTTCGCACAAACCATCTCTCTCACACCCACCCACGTACGTATCTGCACCTAAAGAAGAGGTGCACGCACGACACACGTACTCACGTCTTGTTCCCGGCCACACCCGTGCGGGTACACGGTGGAGTTCATTTCTGAAGGGAGTCCACGTGATAATTTGACGCGTGTAGCGTTTGTTTACACGAAGGAGGGTCGTGTACCACGCGTAGACGGAACAAAGTTCAACTTGACGCGTTAGTATTAAATAAAGTTATATTCCTCAATGGCACGTACAAAATATGAAATGATTGTCGTCGGGAAAAAATAAAAATCCGCTCCACTATATACAATGGAGCCTGACTACCGGGGTTTCTCTCTTGTCACACCATCTCACACAAGGCGGCGGTGGCCTCTCTCTCTCACCGTTGGTCACTGATCCGGCCGCATCCCGTCCGCCGGCGAAAAGGGTGGATGTGCATCATTTCTCCATTCGACGGCGTTGAGGTAGCACGTTCAGATCTACGGTACCCGCCGTTCTCTCTAACCAAGCTCCTGCGCGGTAGGGCCTTTGCTACTTGCTCGCTACCGCAGTATGGGCAGATCCCGGCCACCGGGGCCCTCCTAGTTATATCCTGGCGACCCTCAGGTATAGCTTCCTCCAGCCTAGCTCCACTGCCCGTCTTCCCACGTTGCTGCATGTGGAAAATCCTGCATGTGGATCTTCTTTAGTTGTTTGCTTAAAACATATCTTGGCCAGCGTACTTTCCATCTTGCAATCTCGTCCTGAAACCGTTTTTGATAAATCACCATGCTGCTATCTTTCCCTTATTACATGGAATATTCTTCTTTTTTGTCTGCGTATGTGTCTTCAACTCGTGTTATTGGGCAATAATTGTTTCCTTTCTACCTCCTTTTGGAAACAGGGCTATCCATTCACCTCGTTGCTATTGCGACCTTTTGGTGAACTGCACAAATCACTTTTTTCTTAAGAGTGTTTTGTGCAGTTCCGCCAAAATGTCACACAGGCAACGTTTTTTAAATTTCTGTGGGACTACAGAAAGGGAGATTGGTTTTGCTATCCCCCTTATCCAACTCCGTGCCTAATCTTCTCCAACAAGTAGTTAGTCCCAAAGAGAGATCATAGAGGTGATCGGCTTCTATTTGTGTGTGTTATGTTTCATCATCTAGTTCCGCTATTATTGTAATCACACTGACTGAATATCCTTGCAAAGAGGGATGATCAACTCGACTTTAGTGGAGCTGCACAAAATGATCGGATTGTGATGTCCTCCATACACCTCTTTTTTGGCTACATAGCTGGGTGAAACTAGCTGCCATCCAATGAACACTGTGCCTAGGAAATGGAGCCATGCCTACGAACAACATCGATCAATTATATATTTTTCTTTATTTGTACACCTTCTCACAACTTTGTCTTCAGTTGTGATGTGAATATTGGCGCTGTTCTGCGAACCATTGAGATGCATTAGCAGCCATGGTAGTTTCATTTGTATCTGATGGAATGTTGTAATGAGACAATCTTGAGGCAAGAGGACACAAGAATCCTAAGTTGAAACCTTTTTTTCCTATGGGAACCAAAGTTGAAACCTTCACAGCATCACAGTAAAATTTCATTAAAATTATGCGTCATATAAACAAATCCAGAAGGCCTGATAGCAATGCCAGAAACAATTCAACTTCGTTTCGCCAACATGTGGGACATCCTTCATCCGGCTCCACCTACCATGCAGCAATATTGTGTGCACAACTGCAGTTAAAGATTCACCCTGGTCATTGCGCCGCAGCAGTAATGACTAGTGAGCAGTCAAATCACAGAGCCCCACCTTCGCCACAGTAAGTTGCTCGGATGAAGCAACATCATTTCCCTGTTCGTTAAATCCGCTGGTACTCCAATATTCTTAGTGTAATAAGTTGCTCGGGCGAAGAAACCATCACTTCACCTTTCCCACAGTAAGTACTATGTCCTTTTCTTTATTCTAGAAACAACCACACACGAATATTGGACGATAGCAGCACAACAACTGAATCAAAAATTGAAACCAACCAATGAACTACTGCTAATGGTGAGCGTTTGCTAGTATCATGTACTCCGTCTGTCCATGTATATAGGGCTTAATGCCTTTTCCGAGACTAACTTTGGCCCTTTTTGGATCCATGGGTTAGAGTTAGTTTGAGCTAATTGTGGCTCAAATAGCCCTAAGTATCCAAACATGAGGGTTAAATTGGAGCAAGTTGCACCAAACCCACCAATAAAAACTATCCCACCCAAGAGGTTCTAATTGGAGATAGTTCTCATTGGGCCCACCAAAAAATCACTTTTTCTCTCTATCTCGCCAGCCAAGTGGTGCTAATTGGAGCTAGTTATTGTGGGGCCCACTAAAAAATCACTTTTCCCTCTCCATCAATTGCATTTATTGTCAATCTAACCCTATCATCCACACACATCTTTGGCTACAGCTAGTTCAGGGTTAGTTATGAGTTAGTCTAACCTCTAGCTAAGTTAGAGTATCCAAATGGGAGTAGTATATGACATGCAAGTTGATCAAAGCATACCGTCAAATTCGTACGTGAAAGGATTTTTTTAAACGGAACGTGAAAGGATCTTCGAATGATATAATTTTCATATTATATAAAATCTTATCAATAGTCAAAGGCAACCTCGAAGAATACATTAGGCTTATATATATATAATCTTATCAATAGTCAAAACCAAGTGTTTCTACTACACCAAACAAGTTCAAAACGAGAAACTGGACCCACTCACGGCACAACATGCATGTCTCGTTTGGTCCATGGGTCAAAGCGCTTCCTCTTCTTGGCATGTCACTAACATGTGATCAGTTAACCGACCTCAATAGACGGCAAAAACGCCATCCTGCCGCACTTTGAGAGAGACGAGGAGCGAGAAGCGATACGGGCTGGTGGATTACTAGAGCTAGGTGTCGCATGGAGGCCAAGAAATATGGTGATACCGTGGGTTGGCCATGTATGATGTAACTACACTCTGGGCTGCCGTGTTTCGCACTGTTCCGGTCTACTGTGGAGATGATTGGTTGATTTTATATCGCTGAATAATATAAAATATTATGAGTGTAGACGCTACACCGCGAGGTTCCTTGCTCCTTCTCGGTCGTCGGGAATCTATGTTCTTCCACTCTTTTTTTTACGTGAGCTTTGCTCATCCTTCTGCCAACACGCGAGACATCTAGCATCAAGGTGCACGTGTGTCATGCAAGAAAATGGAGATAAGCAGTGCGTAAGTGAGTCATGCACTATGATGGCACCTAGTACTACGCAATATTTTTCCTCCTCGATGGCACATGAATAGTGCATGTACTCAATGACGGAGCACGGGATGGTAGCCATGGACATGGTCGGCCCTTTTTGGAGAGAGTACTAAATATTAACTTTGATGTGTCCTGTCAACTCACCGAACGACGAGAAGCACACACTGAATGACGTAGCACAATATGGTAGCCATGGACATGGTCAACCCTTTTTGGAGACTAATGCACTTTTGAGTGTGTCCCGTCAACTCGCAAATGAGGAGAAGCTTTGCTTACTATACGAGTACGACCTCTCCCTCGCTCACGCGCGTGTGGTGGCTCACAGGATGAGGAGAAGCTTTTGCTTTACTATAGTGCGCTTAATACAGGCGGTGGACGTGCGTCAGTTCATTCGGTGTCAGATTGCCAGAAGTATCTATACTGTAGTACCATCTTCACTGTTTGCATGAATTTTTTAATGTAGTACAAGACTGGATTGTTCCAATGGTCATCACACGTGAGCCAATCGATTGGCACCCTTCCGCGCTCCATTTTGTCTTGCGTTCCTTCCTCGGTCCAGCATGCTAACAAGTGGGCCCCATGCTCATGTATGCCAATGTGGTAGTCAATTATTTTGCCAAAGTCAGGTATCACACCCTTTCGATGCCACGTCAATGTACCCACTAGTAGAAACAAGACTTGTTCGGTTCAACCACCTCCCTAGGTGTTTGGAGAGGAATTGGCCAGCGCGAGGCGGTTCTATAGGTGGGCAGGCGGCAAAAAATAGGGGAAAACGCGCGAACCAGCTAGACGAGGGAGGGAAGCTTCTACATTTGCAGGGGATGTGGCATTGGCTATTGGGCGGCAACAGGCGGTCATCCGGTTACGCCATAAAGGAAACGAAGAGGCGTCCTATATCAGCAAGGACCAACTTCCCTACCGATAACTTATCTAACAGAACTCCCAAGTTAACTGTGCTGAGGTTGGAGTAGTCATGAGATGGGTGACCGGATGGGAAGTGTACTCAATATTAACTAGAGGGATGGATCACTGCAAAGGTTTATAATAAACCTTTGTAGCGACCCATCCCTCTAGTTAATATTGAGGTCTTTGTTTTGTAATTTTTGACATTTTTTGTTTTTTGAACACATGTTAATCAAAGGTCTATCGCATTACTTTTTAGTATTTTTGATTTTTGAACACATGCTAATTGACTTGAAAGAGGTCTATCGCGTTACTTTACGACATGTTTCCAGAAAAGGTGATATGACCTCTGTCAACTTATAAGTCATGTCTGTCAAATTAACCTCGAGGTACTTGTTCTCAAACTAATCTCTAGGCCTTGCCGGAGTGCTGCAATGTGTCGGCGTCAATTGCAAGATGAGCCACCAAGCTAGCAATGGAGTTGCCAACACGCTCAAAGTGCACGGAACATTGAGTAGAAAGAAGCATGCCTAGGAAATTAATATGTGCTTAGGGAGGCCCTTTGCTCAAAGAGCAAGTACTCTTTCGGTTATACTATAAGACTAGCCACAGTGGGAGTAACTTCAGCAGTAACATCGAGTCCAACACAGCAAATTTGCTTATGTGCCAATGAGTTAATGAGGAGAGAGGTAGTTTGAGTAACTTTTACTGTAACATCACATGTCCCAGTGCAATATGAGTCTATAACCTAATAAATGAAGATTTGCATGTTACCACACATATATTACTACCCACTATGCGAAGAGGCTTCCTATATCAGCAATCACCAGCTTCCCTACCGATTGCTCATCCAATAGAACTCCCAAGTTAACTATGCTAAGACTGGAGTAGTCATCACATGGGTGACCGAATGGGAAGTGGACTCGATGTTAAACTAATGGGATGGGGTACTATAAACATTTAATTGGCTCAAATGTATATAGTGCTCCGTCCTATTAGTTGAACCTCGAGGTCTTTGTATTGTAATTTTTTACATTTTTTTGGACACATGTTAATCGAAGGTATATCACGTTACTTTTTGATATTTTTTGTTTTTTGAACACATGTTAATTGGCTTGAAAGAAGGTCTATCGTGTTACTTCACGACAGCTTTCCAAAAAAAAGTGATACGACTTTTGTCAACCTATAAGGAATGTCTGTCAAATTAACCTCGAGGTACTTGTTCTCAAATTAACCTCTGGGTCTTGCAGGAGTACTTGTTTTCTCAACATATGTTAATCGAAGGTCTATCGCGTTACTATTTGATAATTTTTGTTTTTTGCACACATGTTAATTGGCTTGAAAGAAGGTCTATTGTGCTACTTCGCGACATCTTTCCGAAAAAAGTGATATGACTTCTGTCAACCTATAAGGCATGTCTGTCAGATTAACCTCGAGGTACTTGTTCTCAAATTAACCTCTGGGTCTTGCAGGAGTACTTATTTTTTGAACACTCGAAGGTCTATCGTGTTACTTTTGATAATTTTTTGTTTTTGGCACACATGTTAATTGGCTTGAAAGAAGGTCTATCGTGTTACTTCAAGACATCTTTCCGAAAAAAGTGATATGACTTCTGTCAACCTATAAGGCATGTCTGTCAAATTAACCTCGAGGTACTTGTTCTCAAATTAACCTCTGGACCTTGTAAGAGTGCTGCAATGTGTTAGCGTCAATTGCAAGATGAGCCAGCAAGCTAGCAGTGAAGTTGCCAACATGCTCAAAGTGCACGCAACATTGAGTAGAAAGAAGCATGCCCAGGAAATTAATGTGTGATTAGGGAGGCCTTTGCTCAAAGAGCAAGTGTATATAAGGTATAGTCGACAGGCTATAAGGATGAGGAGCAAGAAGCAATATGGGCTGCTGGATATACTATAACTAGGTGTCCCACGGAGGTAACATTCAAAGTTATTATCACACTATAGAATGGTATAGGAATGTGGAGAGATTTGGTTGATTTTATATTGCTGAATAATATAAAATATTATGAGTGCAGACGCTCCACCGCAAGGTTCCTTGCTCCTTCTCGGTCGTCGGGAATCTACGTTTTTCCTCTCTTTTTTACGTGAGATTCGTTCATCCTTTTGCCAACACGCGAGACATCAATCATCAAGGTGCACGTGTCATGCAAGAAAATGGAGATAATCAGATAAGCAGTGCGTAAGTGAGTCGTGCACTTCGATGGCACCTACTACGCAATATATTTTCTCCTTGATGGCATGTGAATAGTGCACGTACTCAACGACGGAGAACGGGATGATAGACATGGAGATGGTCAGCCCTTTTTGGAGAGAGTACTAAATAACTTTGATGTGTCCCGTCAACTCGCAGAACGACGAGAAGCTTTCTTACTATGCCTTTTCCCTCGCCAACACGTGCGTGGTGGCTCGCAGCACGAGGAGAAACTTTTGCTTACAAGCGGTGGACGTGCAACAATTCATTTGGTGTCAGATTGCCATAAATAGTACTACTTTAGTACCATCATTATTGTTCGACTTCCGAAAGAGGCGAAGAGCCAAGCGCAAGGTCACCTACTAACCTAGTAGAGTATACTACTATAGCCAAAGTTGGTCCACCTTCTTAGAGCATGGTTAATTAATATAGGTGGCTCTTGCAGCGGCACATCATTTAGAGCAAGTACTACTCTCCTCGTAGGAACTTAAAACACATGAATAGGAAAATTATGAGGGGGTGTCTCCAACAGTATTCCTCGGCTCACACCTAGCATCACGGTGGTCGAACTTGGAGTCATTCATCTGGTACACGTGGCATCTCAGATCTGGACACAAGGTGACGTACACCGTCAAGGTCCACGGTCAAGGGGGTCAGGGCAGACGCGACCTCTCAATGCATCCGCCATTTGAAGCGGCGTGCCGGCCCAGGGCGCCGCCCGCTGCACTCCCAGCTGTACCCGCCTCCTCGCCACATTCAAAAACCTACATTTAAACCCGCGTGGAATGCGAGAAATCCACTCCGGCCACACACGTTTGTTCAAGAGTAGGACGCCAACCAAGCTCCTCCTTCCACCATTTTGTCCACTCTTTTGGCGGCATCCGACAAGTAGGAAGAGCAGTTCTCCGACATAAAAGCTGTCTGGGTGGCCTGCCGAGCCCGGCAGTTACGAGCGAGGCAGCTCGCTGCTCCACCTACCTCGCCTAGCCCGTCGGAGGCAGTTTCCGCACTATAAGCCAGCGTGTGGTTCTGCAGATGGCCGCTCCAATACAGCTCGAGGAAGAGTGCCGATTTTCTCCACGCTGGCTTGTTAGGGAGCACGGTGGCACGGGCATCGTCGCTGCCCTCGATGCCGCCTCGTCGTACAGTGCCTCAAGTGTCTGCGACTGCATCATCCGCCGTTGACGCGCGCGTAGCCACGACATGCAGGCAGAGAAAGAAGCCGTCGCGGATGTCGACGAGGTGATGCGGCTACGCGGATGTCGACGAGGTGACGGCTAGCACGTCCCCGCCGGCCACCATCATCGAGAAGAAGTAGAACACGGGAGGCCGATGCCGATTTTATCCCATGAAGTCCACCGCCGAGGCGACGCCGACGAATACAACCGGTATCTTGCCCGATTCTTTTTCTGCCGGATGCTGGAGGAGGACAAAGAGATCGGGCGGCGACCATTTAGATTAGGTATATTAATTCTACCAGGCTGGTTGTAATGGGAGTATCATAAGTGGTATCATGCATGCCAACTACTCCCTCCATTCCAAAATATTTGTATTTTTAGAAATTTCAAATGGACTACCACATACGGATGTATATAGACATATTTTAGAGTGTAGATTCACTCATTTTGCTCCGTATGTAGTCACTTGTTGAAATGTCTAGAAAGACATTTAGGAACGGAAGGAGTAGTAGGAAAATTTGATGAGGTGGTGTAGAATTAAATGAAGAAAGAGAGGGTTGAATATCATATTATGATACTGTTGGGGATATTACTACTGGGCGTAAACAGCCAGGAGAGGCCGGATTAACTTGAAGCCCGTGAAGACAGACGGTGACGCTGAGTAGAGGCCCAAAGGCCCAGAACCGGTTTAAGGCCTGTAGCTATAAACCGGCATTGATATGTAACTTGCATTGTAAGGTAGAAAGAGTGGAGACCGAGCCGGACACGTTTATGAGCCGGCCTCGGGACTCTGTAAACCAACGGGCGTCAACCCATGTATATAAGGGGACGACCCAGCGGCGGTTCAAGAGAACAGACAACAACTCGAGACTCAGGCAAAGCTTATTTGCTCCCTGGTCATCGAAACCCCATCAATTCCATCACAACTAGACGTAGGCTTTTACTTTCATCGTAAGGGGCCGAACTAGTATAAAACTCTCTTGTGTCCCATGTCCTCTTTAACCCCTTTAAGCTAACCCTTAGTGATGGCTCCACGACTAAGTCCTTTCATGAGGACATCTGCCGTGACAAAACCACGACAGTTGGCGCCCATCGTGGGGCAATCGTACGATGGTTACAAGTTCTTGGAGGGCAGCTTCGAAGGACTCAAGGGTTACGCTGTGGGCCGGATGAGAAAAAGTCATCGCGGCAAGCTCTACATCGATGATGCCGGGTGGGGCCCCGAGGCCGGCTCAATCAAGTACGGGTACCGGGTCCCCTTTGGTGGCATACACTACAAAAAAAATACAATTCCGTGATGATACGTGTTTGTCACAGTAGGTCGCGTTTTTTTTCATGCATGTACATCCATGACGATTTTATGATAGAATCAAGATAGTCATACCTGTGCTGTCGTAGAAGTGTTCCATGACATTACCAAAATTATCATCACGGAAGTGTCCACTTCCATGACGATAAATCGCGCGTCACAGAAGTGCTTTCGTCAAGGGTGACCGACACGTGGCATCCACCGTAACGGAACGCCGTTAAGCTATCGGGTCGGGTTTTGGATCCGATAACCGTTAACAGCCCCGACCAATGGGGATTTTCCACGTGTAAAATCATCACTGGCTGGAGGAAACACGTGTCGGCTCATCGTTGGGACAGATGTCATCCACTCATTGGACAGAAGGCGCCTATGATACGTCGACACGTGGCACGGCCCAACAGAGGCCCATTCTTGTGAAAAGGCCGACCCGTTTGACTTGGTCAAAAGGTGGCGGGCCGGCCCATGGAAAGCCTGTTAACGGCCTATTCGGATATAGCCCATTTACAGCCCGCTAACCCAAGGCCTGTTACGCCCTATCCGAATTAGGCCCAGTAGCGTCATCTGGGCCATCCAATATGACTCTAGCCCGTTTTCACTTCTGGCCCATGTATGCCCCATGACATTTTTCGGCCCATATGAGGCCCTATGTAACTCTTGGCCTATTAATGGCCCGTGGTGAAACTGGACCGCAATGAACAGTGTATCACTTTACACCCATTAACGGCCCGTGGTGAAACTGGCCCGTAATGAACAAAGGTATCACTTTATACCCATTAAGGGCCCGTTATTCGATTGGGCGTTTCCAGCCCATGTTATCTTTTCGGCCTTCTCGAGCCCATTTATTCTTGGGCTCATTTCAAAGATTCATTTACTTACGGCCCGTTCTTGTCATTTTACGCTTGTGGGCCAAATTCGATCCGTGGTTCTGATCGGCCCGTTTGTGGTCCGTTAATACATTGGGCCGTTTTCATAGCGTCATCAAATATGGCCTATTAACGATGGCCCATTATGGTCGGGGCATGAACGGGCGATTCCAACTCTAGCCCGTTTACGGCCATAATGCGACCTGTTATTGGCCCATGTTTGGCCAATCGATCATACGGCCCGTATAAGGCCCATTGATGATACGGCCCGTAGAAGGCCCATTGTTTCTACGGCCCGTAGAAGGCCCATTGTTTCTACGGCCCGTAGAAGGCCTACTGTTTCTACGGCCCGTAGAAAGCCACTGTTTCTATGGCCCGTAGGAGGCCCAGTGTCACTACAGTAAATATTAGCCCATGGTTATTGTGGCCTAGTTTTAAAAAATACGTTATTGCAGCCACTAGCAAACCGCGGAAAAAGAACTGCACTGACTACAAGCAAACAAAAAAACAAGACAACAAGGAAATAAATAAGCAAGCAAATTATGCTAGGCTATCATGGCTATTACACATATTGCATCCACTGGGCATCAAAGTTCGCCATCAGTGCAAATATAGGGAACAAAGCAGCATATCATATACACTGGTTGTCAAAGTTGGCGACCAGCGCAAATAAACGCCGCAGCAAAAAAAATCCAGAACTGAAACCACTTCAGAAGATCTCAAGAAACAGTATCCTGGGACCCATAATGTCGGCAAGATGCTTAGCAAGCTTATTAACTTTCTCTTGTTTGGCGCTTAAATCCTCCAAAGCTTCTGTTGCACCAGAAAATATGCATCTGAATTCTGCAGGACTTCCTCGGTCCTTGACTTCTGTCGCAAAGACATCGATCGATGTCTTTCAACTTGAAGTTGACACTCAAGAAGATGAACTGATTCAGGCAGCGAGTTCGAAGAGCTTGTGCCAGCAGTAGTGGCCAGTAACTCGAACACTACATCAAGACAGGATGTTTGGGTTCCCTCACTATCGTCAAGATAGTTTTTATCAGCTTTCTTGGAGACCAACAGGGATGTCTCACTATCTTGAACCTTATCTGCATTACTTCCTTTACCATTGGA
This sequence comes from Aegilops bicornis, assembly GCA_021605145.1. Classification (NCBI taxonomy): domain Eukaryota; kingdom Viridiplantae; phylum Streptophyta; class Magnoliopsida; order Poales; family Poaceae; genus Aegilops; species Aegilops bicornis. The sequence goes on from CM038673.1 coordinate 122,370,058, forward strand.
TAACGCTATCTGTTCTCCAATATTTTGTCCGCATTCTAAAAGAGAAACAAGCAGACACATCACATGTTTACCATGTTGTATATGAAACTCATTTTGGTAAATGAGTTCAGTAGTAAAGTGGACAGGATAACAGCATGAAACAAACATACACCTATGTACCATGATCACTTTATGGTCTATATCATTCTAGTTTTTGTTGCCAAATCAATATAGAGACACAGTTCAAATAATATTTGTTCAAGACAAAGCAGAATAGACAGAATATAAGTGTGGGTAACTATAGAGCAATAACAACACTTGTAATGTGCATGACATGAGAACATAACTGTTTATTCAATTGAAACGGAAATCAACATAGAGCAGGTTACAACAAAGAAACCAGCTTAAAGAAACAGGTTTAAAAATACCTTGCTATGCGCCATTGGAGTTTCAATTCCATCCTTCAAATTTGAAAATAGTTGGTATGAGTAAATACAGTAATGCAACAACAAAGGAGTATGAACCATAGCTACAGAACCTGACCTAAGAACAAATCTTCTTCTCCTTTAAGCGTTGAGTTGGGATTCGGAGTGGTGGTCCTCGTGCTTTGGGAACTGCAGTCCCTTACTAACCGCCGTGTTTGGGTGCTCTGTGGTGGAGACGCGTTGATGTGTCAAGCTGAACCGGGTTACTATCTCGCCGGGTTGGGGTTAGAAGGTGTAGCTGGTTCTCTCGTCCAACTGGGTAGGGGTACAATCTATGAGAGTCTGGGTTATGTGCGGTGGATCTGGTCCTTGGGCAAGTACAACCGTGGTTCTATCTGCATCAACTGGTAGCACTATCTTTTCTGAACACCATGTTGTTACTCCCTTAGATACTGCCATCACGCTCTCCAATTCAAATGGATGATAAATAAGAAAAGTAATTGAAAGTATAGACATTGTATGATAGACAGGTGCAATGGATAATGGGGAATAAAAGAGGGCATGAAATAATTCATATTTATGTTGTCTAACCAAACAGGATAGCATGACACAATTTCACATATATGATGGCTAACTAAACAGGATAGCATGACACAATTTCACATTATGATGGCTAACTAAAAAGATGGAAAGACATAGTTCAAAATATGAGACTATGTAAACAGGATGACATGACATAACTATATAATGTGTTTATTAAATATGTTGGCATGCCATAATTCACATACATTCACGGATAGAATGCCATAATTCAAAATATGATGACTGTAAACACTAAACAGGATGAGATGATATAACTATATGATGTCTTTATTAAATGGGTTGCCATGCCATAATTCAGATAGATGATGTGTATGTACTATGTAAACATGATGGCATGATATAATTAAAATATATGATTTATATTTTAAGCAAGTAAGAAGATGGCAATCCATATATGATGTAAAAACTAAGCAATGCAAGACAACATGCACGACATGGGTAATATAACCCTGCCAAGTTTGAGAATATACCTCAGGGGGGAAATAGGACTGGTCATCAGTCTCTGAATCCTCCTCTGAGGAGCTCTCTGTAACCAGCAAGGTGTCTGCTTCAGCAGGTAGCATTGTCTGCTCTGAATACCTTGTTTTCACTCCACATACTTCCATCACCGCTTTAAATGGCTGATGCACAGGAAGAGTAGTTGAATATACAAACGCGTTGTGACAAATGGAACACATAATACAAAAAATGATAGCATGATATAATTCACATACATGATGATTGGCTAAATAGCATGGCATTGCATAATTCACATATATAATGCCTTTGCAACAACATAGCATTGTATAATTCACATATATAATGTCTTGCAACAAGATGGCAATGCATCATTCACATATATGGTAATTAGACACCTTTGAGCAGTGGCATTCACACAAAGCATGTCTAAACTAATCAAATCACATAGCAATGTGAGACACCATACACACGATATGAGCAACATAACCCTGCCAAATTAGAGCATACACGTCGGGGGGGGGGAATAGGACTGGTCATCTGTCTACGAATCCTCCTCTCAAGAGCTATCCAGAATCAGCCGAGATATGCGCTTCGCAGATAGCATAGTCTGCTCTGAAGACCTTGTTTTCACTCCAGAATTTGCCATCACCGTGTCATATGGCTGATGCACACGAAGAGCAGTTGAATGTACTAACATTGTTGAAAAATGTAATATGTAACGCAAAAAAAAGGATGGCCTAATATAATTTACATATAAGATGACTGGCTAAGCAGGATGGCATTGCAAAATTCACATATATGATGCCTGGCTAAACAAGATGGCGTTGCATAATTCACATAAACAATGAATAAACTAAACAGATGGCATTCACACAAAGGATGTCTAAACTAAGCAGATGACATATTTGATGTATAAAGTAAGCAATGCAAGACACCATATGCATGATATAACCAACATCAGCATGCCAAGTTAGAGCGAAGACCTCAGGGGGTAAATAGGAGTTGTCTTCTCCTTTTGAATCCCCCTCAGAATAGCTATCTTCCTCTCGATTACAATCTGAATTGCATGGAGGGGGGCGGCCTTTGCGCCTACCATGGAGCGACGTCTGCATGAAATTTTATTGCCACGCAAGGCTCGTCTCTTTTGCTCTACATGTTCAGTTCCATTGTTTACAATAACTGTCATGCATAGGAATAAAACATAGCGAGATTATGTAAGGAGTGCATGCAGAAATCCAGAGTGATGGTAGCAACCTGTGGATAGACCCAAAACCAATAATAGCAGGTAGATAATGGCTTCAGTTAAAAAATACAGATAATGGCTTCTTTACTATTTGTTTCCCACCGAACATGAAACTCATAGTAGACACCGGAGATTAACCAGATAGTAGATAGATACTATTGATAGCGGCCCCGATATGTATCGCACAACCATTTAAAAACTCAAGTTTGACCATTAGTTTGGAGCTGACTCAGAGTCTAATCGGTGAACAGGACAATAAAGTAGCATGTAATATTAAGCGATGCATAACGTAAGAAGACACGAAAGAGTGCGACCTCTCTTGCGGACCCGTGTAGTCCTCGAGGTCATCTGCTCGGTTGATTATGGTAATGCAGTTTTCATGGCTACCAGCGGCAGGGAAGAAGATCTGAGGCGGCGAAAGACAGTCTGGAGGCCGGATCCCTGCTGGACCCATCCGTCGTTGGAGAAGCTGAGCTGGGGTGGACGACGGTGCAGCAGGAGCGGGACAAACCACGCAAGGTTTTCTTTGACAACTATCTGTAAGAGAAGTAATTCTGTAAGTGCTCGTTTGAATTGGAGGATTCCAACAATGCAGGGATAGGAAATAGACAGGAATAGGATTGGAATGCATGTGCAAAACAGAGAATTTAAAACACAGGATTTCTACCAATCTGGGTGTTTGATTCACAACAATTGGAAGATCACAGGATGCAAAGAAGCATGGTGAGATTAAGTCAAACCACAAGAAAATGTACGGTTATAATGCTATTATGCTACTATCTCTTAGTCTTCTGCTTCACGAATAGGAATTTGAAAAGGAGGACACGTGAAAATTAATTCCTACGTTTTTTCTTTCAAGGAGACACTAAAGGAACAAATCCGTGTGCTCAGTGGAAAATATATTAACATGTAGAGTAAAAAAGAGATGCAACAAGTGTACAACCTCTATGGCGGAGCCATGTCGATCTCAGCGTGATTGGGTTGGCCGGTGAGGATGCTCCGGCTGACTTTGCTGTCGGAGGAGGGGAAGAAGATCTTTGGCGTCTGGAGATAGAGCCCGATGTACTGCTCCGCTGTGATGGAGGGTTTTGTCGTTGGAGCAGCTCCGGTGAGTTGTACGACGCCGAGGCTGAAGCAGGACAAGAGAGACAATGAACAACGTTAACTTGAGTGGAATTCTAATAGCATCTCCAATACATGACATAAAATACATAACCACAAAGTGCTAGATGTAAAATACATCGGCCGCTCATCTCTGAACTTAACTGTCGAAACTGAATTTTGCTGTCGAAACTGAATTTTGTTGTCGAAACTGAACGCACTAGCAAGGTGAGGCTACACGTCGGTCGACTGACTTTTTCATCTCTTGTCAGTCGATTTTGTAGCCGTTGGATACGAAATCAAGGGCCTGTGGTTCATCTTCAACCTCTACCCCCCTGAGCCATCAGCCACCACCGGCCAAACAGCAGCCCCCCGCCGCCCGCGACCGGCGGAGCGCCGCCCCGCCCGCCCCGAAAAGACTCCCCACCGCCGGTCCGCCGCCGCCCCGGCCATCCCTCTAGGCCCCCACGTGCCGAGATTTTTCTCCGGTGATCCCCACGCCATCGCCCCGCCAACGCCCCGCCACCTCCGGCAACCACCGCCCCCATCCTGAACCCTAAGATAGATAGTGGGGTACCTCTCCGGTGAGCCCCCCTCCCCGCTGCGGCATGTTCTTCCTTCACCCCGGCGAGCCCCCCCTGAAAATCGAATTACCCAAAAGTCGATTCAATTGATTGAAGTGTAGCTAAATCGGAGCAGCATCGCAAGCAAGAGCAAGAGCAAGAGCGAGAGTGCAGCGCGAGCAAGAGCAATAGCAAGAGCAGACCAGGTAGGGGACCGAGAGCAAGAGCAGAGCAGCAGCGCGAGCGAGAGCTAAAGTTGCAGCAACAGCTCCTACTGATGTGGGACGCCGCCACCGAGGGAGCGACGTGCGGAGGAAGTGGCCGGCGATGCCGCCGTGGATGGAGCCACGCCGTGTCGGCTCGGGACCGAGCGCCGGCAGCACCATGAGATCGAATCAAGAAGAAAATGCAGCGATTAGGGTACAACCTCTTTGGTGGCGCCGATTAGGCCGCAACTACATCCGAGGAAACGGTGATGATGATGCTCTCCCGGTGGTGCAGGTGAAGACGGCGGTGTGGGAATGGAGGTGGCGCGAAAAACGAGGGGAACGTCGGGGCAGCTCCTTGGAGGTGGAGGACGGGGTGGCTGAACCGGCGTGACGATGAGATCGACGACGGATCCTCATCCGGTACGGTGGATGAGGGACGTCGAGGTGTTGTTGTGAATGACGTCATCGAGGAAGAGGCTCCGGCTGGGTGGCGGACGGAGCAGGGTGTGGGGTTTCATTGCGGGTTTTCACGGCCTCGATGTACGAATGGGTGGGCGGATGGGATGGCAGTGGGGAACCATGGCTTGGAGACACTCTTGTCCGAAATATGGGGCAAGTTACGAAAGTACCCCCTACCGATTTGAGGCGGTTCTTTCGGTTCAGGGGTACCACGGGCATTTCGCGTGCCAGGATTTCACAGGAGGTGGGAGTTTTCGCGCGTGTTGTAATTTCGGAATAGCAAGGCGCGGGTTGAGATGGAGGGAGCTGTCGGAGCACAACAAGACAAATATATATCTTAAATATTTCGGGCTAACAAGGCGCGGGTTGAAATTTCCGGACAAGCCTAACGTGTACTATACCAAATCAATGCGCACTACAAATTTTATTCAAAACTTTGAAGTCATGTTATGTTCAATTAAAATATTCCGCTACGTGTATAATGCATGCAACCTACTACTCAAATGAACGTTTTAGTGCATTCCAAACGTATATACTACCGCTTCAATATGAACTAAATTTGAATTCGTTTCTCTATTTGAATAAGATCTACAGTAATGATTGTTGTGAAGTCAAAGCATTTGAATTCGTTTCTCTGTTTTGATAAGATCTACAATCATCATTATTGTCAAGTTAAACCATCATTTGTGTATTATCTTCACAGCACACCACACGATTAGTCTCGAGTTACATATGAACTATGTGTACTATATGAACTCGAACTAGATTTTTTGAATCCACTTTATTTTGATTTCAAATCACATTACATTTCTAGCTCTAGCTAGATCTTCATAATCTAAACCATGTCTCATATGTATAATGTGTTTATCACATTATGTATGGTGCCCGCCCCCACGCCTACAAGTATTTAGATGTGAGTTGCAAACACCACACATTACCACAAATTCAAATAAAATGTGAGAATGTTCGATATATAGTATTGTTTAGATTGTTCGATATTTAGTTGTAAGCTACAAATGCCACACATTATCACAAATTCAAATAAAATGTGAAATTGTTTGATGTATAGTATGGTTTAGATTGTTCGGCATTTAGTTGTGAGTTGCAAACGCCATGCATTATCACATTTTGGTATAACACGTGCACAGCACGTGTATCACCGCTATATTCATGCATGCAATGTTTAAAACACTATGGTCTCCTGTTCAAATATATGAATCCGCTTTCATATCAAATTATGATCTTTGTTAGTCTCTTACACCCACACAATCCTCTAACCTTTGTAGCTACCACTAACTTTATCTCGTGCATGCACACGCCCTCCTCGCCCTCCCCCTCCCTCGGCATTCTATCCACGGGCACATTCATTTTTTCTTTAGGTCGTTCTCCCGAGTCTCCACAACTCCTTTCCGACACACACCGATCGATAAATCTCTCCAGCGATGCCTGCCTACAACATACACACACACACCTTCAATCTCCTCCTTTATGTGTCCTTGCCTCGTGTCTCTCATACGGTCAGACACATGTGTAAACTCTCGCCCCTCTTTTCATCGATCTCACAACAGCACACTCCTCCCCCTATCTAGCTAGTAGTTGGGCCTCTCGCACCACCTCCTAGCTCAATTCTCTCTGTCTATCCGTCTCGCTGGGACTTATTTGCCTCTAACAAATGGACATACACCGAGCGGTCTCTCACTATACATATAGCTAGCTAGGTCCTTATAACTCGTTTTTACCCACATGTCAATCGATCAACCTCATTAGTTGTGTATCTCCCTTCCTCCGACAAACAACAATTGATCTACCGATCTAGTTAGGTTTGCTTACCAAACACATGGTTCCCCTTCATCATCCATGGATGCGTCCCGACAGATATATCACGCACAGGCACACACAGAAACAAATCCCCACTCTTATTGATAACATTGCAGTTCCACCCTCAGTTTGTCTAGTAGGCCTCTCGCACCATCTCCAAGAAGCTACTCCATCACCCATCCAGCACTCTATACCCCTCTCCCTCCCTCTCCCTCCCTCTCTCTCTCCTCTCTCTCTCTGTCCCATCATATTTCCCGTCCTTCAGTTATGTATGGATGTCGACCGATCTCCCTCAAGACATAGCTGGGTCTCTCCTTCTCAACACATATACGAGTCGTTCTACCTCTATAGTTAGGCCTCTCCCAACACCTCCCCCCCTCCCCCCCCCACACACACACACCGATACATCGAGCGCTCTAGTCATGTCTCCCTGCCACACACAAACTTGGCATGTGCCCTCTAACGTTCCGTAGGCCAGTCGCCCTATATCTTTGACTTGCACACACACACAATTTCGATGGCTCTCTTCATCGATCTTGCACCCACCCACTTGATCCTCTCTACGACTCTATCGATAGCTATGACCCCTCCCTATCTTCTTGTGGATTGCCCGACCCTCTATGTATGATATGGATAGGCCTCCATTTCACACACATTGCATGCAAAATTTGTTTGAGATGTCATCGACACATATTCCCACAAATAATTCACGAATTCAACCCCCCACCCCACCCCCACCCCAAAACAAAAAACACTCACGAACGTGGTTTGTATCTCTCACACACACCCACTTAGGTGGGGGACGTGCAGGAAGAGAAGAGGTGCATGCACGGCGCACGTACTCCCGTCTCTTTCCCAACCACTCCCGCGCGGGTACACGATGGAGCTCAATTCTGTACGAAAAAGGCAGCCCACGTGGTAATTTGGCACGTGTACTGGTTGTCCACTTGGTGGAGGGAGGATCGTCTACCATGGGTGAACAAACAAATTGCGACCGGACGTGTTATGTTAAAAAAAGAGGCAAACCATGTGGGGCCTACCTTAGAGGCAAGACTTTTGATGTGTCCCGTCAACTCGCAGAACGAGGAGAAGCTTGATTAGTACGCCGTCTCCCCCGCCCACGGGCGCGATGGCTCGCAGGATGAGGTGAAGCTTGCTCCGCCTTACGCCCGCTCCCCGCCCATGCGCTGCGGTGGCTCGTGGGGACGAGGAGAAAAATTTACTACTCCCTCCGCTTACTCCTTGTCCCTACTACCCTTGTTATAGAGATTATATCATATTGTTTGGAATATATATGTCCTTTAGTAGATTTCAATATGAACTACTAGTACATATTCCAAACACTGATGTATATAGACGTATTTAAGAGTGTAGATTCACTCATTTTGCTCCGTATGTAGCACTCTCCCTCGCCCCTCGACCTTCGCCCACGTGGTGGACGTGCAGCAATTCATTCGGTCTCATATAACCAGAACAATATAAACTGCACTACCATTATTGCTCAACTTCCTGAAGAGGCGAAGAGCCAATCGCAAGGTTAATATTTTGGAGATGCCAAGCGCAAGGTTATAGGAGAAGGAGTAGTAGGTGCCGCGTCATTTATAAATAATGTTTTTTTTCTTCAGTGGCACGTACACAATATGATAGGTTCATATGGAGAGAAAAGGAAACAACTCCACTATATACATAGTCAGGACGGGCCAGCCTACACGGTTGCTTGCTGGGGTTGCTCTCTTCACACTCTCTCACAAAATGACTGTGGCCACATCTCTAACATCCCGGCGGATCACGTCCGCTTGGGGAAGGGGTGGATGCTTAGTGTAGATGCAGTGGCCGTCGCCGAAGGCGAAAACCCACTGTCGGCACGTCCCGATCAGGGGTCCCCGCCGTTCTCTCTCACAAAGCCGGTAAGGTTGCCTTCATCCCTTGCTCACTTCGGCGACGTGGGCAGTTGCCGCCTCCCGCCACCCTCCTCAAGGTTGAGCTACATCCCTTAGGTATAACTCCCTTTACAGCCGGCTTGCACCACTACTCCAGCTGCCCACATCACTCCCTGTGGATATTTCTCTACTTCTTTGCCCTTTTATACCTCTACTGGCTTCTACGTACTGTATTTGTGATGAGTTTATGTCTCATCAACTAGTCCCAGTAATCTTATTCTAATCACGCTTCTTCAATTTCTTTGCCACAAGGATGCTCATCTCAATTTTGGTGAAACTGCACAAACTGATCCGATGGTCAAAAGGTTGCAAACTTCATTTATTAGGAAGCTCGAACGTTGCCAGCAAATTGAAGGCTGGTCAGGGTTCACGGTTCAAGGGCTAGGGACTGCATGGATCTTTTTTTTAGCTGCCTTAAATGTCAACTTTAGTAGTAGTACAACTTTGTACTAAAGTTTGCACAAATTTGAGACACTTATTTTGGAACGGAGGGAGTACATATTTGCTATGATCTGTCAATCATTGAGATGCAATAGCATGCATGTTAGTCTCCTTTGTATTTGATGAAATGTTGCAACGGGCAACCTTGGACGCAAGATACATGTAACCTAAGCTGGAAGCTTCATAGCATTGTACAAATTTATCTCGCTGATAAATTACAGTACGTACTATACTAGTACTTCCTCCGTTCCTAAATATAAGTCTTTGTAGAGATTTCACCATGAACCACATGCGAATGTATATTAAGTGTAGATTCATTCATTTTGTTCCGTATGTAGTTCACCTAATGGAATCTCTACAAAGACTTATCTACTAGTAACAGGTAGCCCCACTACTAGGAATTCTCTATCCTCTCCTTGAGCCACATCATCAAAATTGATGTAGCCATTAGATGAAGTAAATCAGTCCATAATAGCCGTTTGATCTAGATGTTGAGAGGCTCCGCACTAGGCCACATGCAAGCATGCAGAAATATCGTGGCACATGCATGTGAGTGGGTTTTAAATCACATCAACATGTCTGCATGCAAGCATGCACCGGTAGCATGCATGTAAGTGAGCTTTTAAGTCCCATTAACATGTCAAAAAGAAAAATATAATCCCATTATGCAGTAGGAGTTGGCTGATCATTTTTCCTTACGTGGGATGATCTAAATGATGAGGGGAGTTTGTTTAGTTTGGCTACCACATTTGTCATGCGGTTATAGAGTTTTTTTTAGTTCTATGAAATTGATAATTTTGCGTAGAGAGATATGCCGCTGTTAAGGGCAACGCTGGGGACTCATCTAGTAATATTTAGGAACGGAGGGAGTACTATGTAAAGAGTTAGGTGTCGCACGGTGATAGTGTGAGGTGGGCCATGTAATCACTGAGCCTGCGTGTTTTCACAGCTCTTGCACTCCTCTGCTGTAAGAATGGAGAAAATTGTAATCTAGTATGCCGAAAGCGTGGGACATCCAGCAGTCCTACCACCTGAGTAATAAAGACCAATGAGCTGTCAAATCACATAGACCCAGCAGTATGTTGGACGGACGAAGCAACCATCACTCATGCGCCAGTTAGAGGTCGCGGCCGCTCTGCACGGGCATGAATGCGGCACCGATTCTGTGGAGCGGCCGACCGTTTGGCGGGAAGCCTTGGCGATGGAGGGGCTTTGGGTGGGCCAGGCTGGTTAGGAGCGGGCGTGGCAGCTGTCCGCATGTCCCTACCGGACACGCCCGGAAACGAGAGGATGCACCGACTCTCGCGGCTAAAATCGTACACTACACACCATCTCCCTGTAGGAGTAGGTCGATCCGTCGCACTCTCTAACACACACATGCTGTTAAACACACACACGCACACGCATGCACCTTGGTCCCGTTGCACCTTCTAACGTGACTTATTACACCTAGACGGAGGGAGTAGTAAGTATACGAGATACGGTGGCACACTGACTTAAGTCGAATACAAGTGCCCAAAATTTGTGTGCATGTTATAATAAGGATTCACTTAAAATAGTACGTGAGCGAACAGAGGGATCAATTGGACAGTGTTCCCGAGCAGTAGCGAGATGTGTGAGGTAAGATACACCGCTGGTGCTTTTAATTTTTCTTATTAATTTGTTTGTTTCACCCTCTGACTGGTGGGACCCAACGAACTACATGGAGAGAGGTAAGGTGACTAAGGCTGCATTATTTCTGCACCACTGTGGATAGTCTTACCACCAAAGCCACATGAAACGATTATGATTGAAATCCCAATGACTCCCACACACACACAAAAAACACGGCATGCTTGTCACACGAATGCAGGAATCTATAAAAGTTTATTTTCCTCTCGTTGAACATAACGGGAGGGTTGTATAGTTGGTTAGCCTGTTCGCTCATCAAACTTGAGGTCTCGGGTTCGATAACTACACTTGAGCATAATCCTTGCCAGGAGGATTCTTTGACTGGTCACAATGTTTTCTAGGGTTTGCACGCTTCACACTCTCTCTCCAGTATATATATACACGCTGGAGCCTCAGCGCTTGTTGTTGCTCTCTTCATACTCTCTTGCCCTCTCCCGCTGGAGCCTCAGCGCTTGTAGTTGCTCTCTTCACTCTCTCTCGCCCTCTCCAGATCTAAAAAGACTTCGTTGGCCTCTCTCTCTCCCCTCACTGCTTCTCAAAGAGCCGGCAGGATCCGTCCGCCGGGAAGGGAAGGAGGCTTAACATTGTCGCCGTCGGCGAGGGAGGGAATCCACTACCGGTGCGGCTGTTCACTTTCCACCCAGCGGTGGCGCGGGAGGGCCTCCGACCCCTTCTTCTTCGCCGCCGTCCTGTCGCCCGCAGAACCACGCCCCAAGAACCTTAAGGTACAATTTACTTACTCCACATGCATTGCTCTAGCTGCATGTATACCATGAATCTAGGACGTGGTTCAAAGAGGAAAGGAGTGGGGGAAAGTAGTGGGAAAATTTGTATATATAGCATGAATCTAGGATGTGGTTCAAAGAGGAAATGAAGGGGGAAAGTTGTATAGCATGAATCTAGGACGTGGTTCAAAGAGGAAAGGAATGTGGGAAAGTAGTGGGGAAAGTTGTATCACATAAATCTAGGACAAGGTTCAAAGAGGAAAGGAAGGGGCGAAAGTACTAGTTCAAAAAGGAAAGGAAGGTGAAAGTGCTAGTTATCGACTAGAGGGGGGGGGGGTGAATAGGCGATTTTTATGAAAGTCTTCAAAACACGGATGTTTCGAAGACAAACAATAGAAATGACCTAATTGATATGCAGCGGAAGATAAACTACAACAAGCAAACCATAGTCTAGTATGCAATAATGTGAAAGTACAAGACTAATAGCAGCTTGGTAGTAGGATCAAGATGGAAGATAGTACGAAGCCAAACAACGATAGTAGTCAAGCAATGAAGTCAAACAGATAAGGCATATAAGCAATGACTTCATGAAGACAAACTCAAGTAAAGGAGGGAAGGGATAGAACCAGTCACTTGTTGAAGACACGGGATTTGTTGGACCAGTTCGATTCTTTGTGACAACTATGACGTGCAGTTAGGGAAGTTGAGATTCAACTTTCGAGAAGACCGCGTCTTCACCTTATTCCCTTGAGCTAAGGACACACAGTCCTCGCCCAATCACTCTGGTAAATTTTCAAGGTAGACTTGAACCTTCACAGACGGCGTTCACCGGCAATCCACAATGACTCTTGGATGATCGTAACGCGACGCCTAACCGGCCGGAGGATTCACAGTCCTCAAGTGTAATAAGTCTTCAGGTCACCTGACAGTGAAAACTTCAGTGATGCCTAACACTCTTTGGCTCTGGGTGTTTGGGCTTTGTCCTCGCAAGGATTTCTCTCTCTCTCAAAGGCTTCGAGGTGGGTTGCTCTCAAACGACAAAAGCCATGCACTAACTCTGAGCAGCCACCAATTTATGGTGTAGGGGGTGGGCTATTTATAGCCACTAGGAAACCCGACCTGTTATGTCCGAAATGACCCTGGGTCACTAAGGAACTGACACGTGTTCCAACGGTCAGATTTCAAACACACACAACAACTTTACTTGGGCTACAAGCAAAGCTGACTCATCCAGCTCTGGATAAGTTTTGCTCTCATTGTCTTCGCTCGAAGACATAGGATTTGGGTTGAGCATCACTTGATCATTACGACTATGATCACTTGGACCCCACTTAACAAAGACGGTGGTTCCTATGACTCAACAAAGAAGAAAAGGAAACAACGAAACCACACGTCTTTCAAGGCTCCATAGTCTTCACTCAATGTTTTCTCATGTCATAGTCTTCAATGTGAATATCTTCACATACCACCATTGTCTTCAATGTCTTCAAACGTTTTTAGGGGTCATCTCCGGTAGGTAAACCGAATCGACGAGGGACACTACATGTGTTATCCTGCAATTCTCACAAACGCATTAGTCCCTCAACCACATTTGTCGTCAATACTCCAAAACCAACTAGGGGTGGCACTAGATGCACTTACAATCTCCCCTTTTTTGTGATTGATGACAAACTGGTTGAAGTTTTCAACGGGGATAAAATATGTGAAATTGTAAAGGATGGGGAGTTGTCTTCATAAGTGGCAAAGGCTCCCCCTGAAGATGTGCATATAAGTAGTTTGCTTTTGGAATGCAAATGCACATGGTAGGTTGTACTTGTGGAGATCATCTACAACTTATGAAGATAATCCATCATGCATGAAATGATATAGCCAAGAGAATGACATGCATAATGAAAAATGGACGTCTGCAGAATGATTTAAGTGCGGAAGTTATCGTTGCACATGCGGAATTTATCATCGCACAGGAGTAAAGCAAATAAGTAGCAGACGACCATCGAGTTTAAGATTTACAACTCAAAGAACGAAATGTACCAAAAGCGAGAGTTGTAAACACTAGGAAAAATATAGTGCAACCGCCCTTATGAACCCGCTTGAAGACTATCAAACTCATATGCTTCTCCCCCTTTTGTCAGTAACGACCAAAAAGGTTTGAAGACATAGAGCATCTACTCGTCCTCTTCGGAAGAAGATAATGCAGCAGGGTTGTCATTGTTGGTTGGCGGTGCAGACGAGCTTGGCGCAGTGTTGATTCGTGCAGAAGTAGGGGCGGTGAAGTAGCATCGGCTTCGTCATCGATCACTCTGGCATTGACCGTTGCCACGGAGGAAGAATAGTCAGAGTCTTCAAGTGATGGAGTTCGCCATAGGACTGCATTCCGTGGAGCAGTGGAGTCAAACTTGAAGCGTTCAGTGAAGCCATCGTCTTGAAGATCAGCTTCAAAGACCGAAAGGTGGTCAAACTTTTCCATGATCGCCGATAGGTCTCGTGAGTGACAAAAGCATTCTTGGTGGCAAGGTTGCGAATGCGATTGACGTCCACCAAGAGGCTTTGCATTTGAAGCTTTAGCTAGGAGTGATGCTTATCTTGCTTTTGATGCAGCGCCACAAGAAGTTCTCGATCATTGAGGACTCGAGAGCGCTTCTGAGGCCTTTGGCCAATTGTGCTCTCAGTGGCTTCAGTCCGCGCACGATGTGGCAGACGTGTGTTTCCAGCCAGGGGATAGACACGAGATACCGCTTGGACGCCTTCAATGGGTTGAGAGAAGCTGTGGTGATCTGCATTCTGAAGACAAAGTGGCGTTTTGGCAGGCTCAGGGTATATGGCTTCAACAGACATATCAACCTCTGGTAGAAAGATCAGATGATTGCGAGCAGAGGGTTGATAGTTGATAGCAGAGTGCATCTTGATGAGGCGCATGACCCATGGAGCATAGAACTTTAGACCAAACAGATCAGATCCAGATGCAGCCAATTGCCTGATGAAGAAATCTTGCGTGTTGAAGCTAATGCCATTGAGGATATAAAAGACCAATGTCTTCATTCCTCCTTCAAGCTTTGCAGACGATGAATGCCCTTTGATAGGCCATAGAGTTCGCCTGATGATGTGATATATGGTGCGAGGCAGATACTCAAGGTCATCAACAAAGAAGTGTTGAGGGTATTCAACGTCATATGGCAGTGGCTTCATCATGCTCAAAGATCGACTCATGTCGGGTTACGGCTTATGAAATATGCTCTCAAGGCATCGCGGTGGAGTTGACATCCAGGTTCAAACAGCTCTCTGGGAGTGGGTAGGCCTGTGAGCTCTATGATGTCAAGAGCTTTGGCTTCATGATGAACATTTCCTGTCATCCACTCGAGACCCATGTCTTCGTGTCTCTGTTGTAGCCGCAGATGTGGAGGGTAGCATAGAATTGAAGCACTAATTCTTCATTCCAGTGTTCTTTGTCTGTAACGAAACCAAGCAGACCTGCATCATGAAAGCAATCAAGTGCTTCTTCTAAGCACGGCAGTCCGGCAATGGCTTCAGTGTCGAGGCGCATATGAGGGAAGATGCGGCCTTGATCATACAGAACACATGAGTAATAGCTTCTTTGCTGATAGCTCCAGAAACAGTCAGATGAGATCCTTGGCCTTGTGTAGGGGTTCTTTGCACTATCAAAGAAAGTATTGTGGGCTTCGAAGCCATTTGCATTGAAAGAACCTGTTGAGGTGGCAGTGCTTGGAAACCTTGGCAGTCTTGGCTTCGGCTTCTGGACCTGAGGCCTATGCTCAATATGATAGTCGAATTGAGGACCAGAGGCAAGGCGGAGGGACCAGAACGGGCCATCTTACTGTGACTAGCTCGCCATAGTTGTATGCTTGCTCGATTATGTAGGGCCTTGGTGGCGGAACTGGAGCAGTGGCAGCAACTGAGGCTTCAGGCTGCTCTGCAGACGCTTCGGGAGCAGTTGCCTCATTGGCTTCGGGCACATTTCCTTCATTGGCTTCAGGAGCAGTTGGTGCAGGCTCCATATTTGCGTCAGCCATGACCACGTCATTGGCTTCATTATTGGTGTTTGAGGTGGCAGCCTCAATGTTTTCAACCTCCACTTGAGGAGCTGGAGGGTCGGGCACTGGCACATTGATATCGGGGATCACTTCTTAAGTTAATGAGGCTACAGCCGAATTGTCTTCAGCAGCTTTAGCTTCAGACATAGAGACGTTTAAAGTTGGAGTGGCTTCTGAAAACACTTGACGTGCAACAGGTTGGTGGTGCACTTCTCCTTCTGGAACGCTCGAAAGAGGCACTTGAGGCCTTTGACCTTTGCGAAGCCTGCGAAATGCTGGCGACGCCTTTGGAGATGGGGTTGCTTGGGCCTCAATGTCTTCCTCTTCTTCTTGGTGTTGCTGTTGGGGAGTGACTTGTTGTTGGGGAGTGACTTGTTGTTGGGGAGTACTGGGGGAGTCTTGTTGTTGCGGGCGATCAGCCCATGAAGCATCCTGAGCAATTAGCGTCGAGGACGACCAATCTCGATGAGTTCGCTGTCTGCATTTAACATGCAATGATACCACATTGTACTCGATTTGAGGAAGAACTTCATCATCTTCAACATTGTCATGGTGACCAATGTCTTCAGCAGTGAGGGGATCAGCTGCTGGAATATCTTCAGCTTCAGGAGCCTCTGTGGAAGCAGGCTCATGAACAGTCATGCGAAGTTCTTGGGTTGCAGACGCGGGACGAACCACTGAAATGGGTTCAACAATCAAGGGCTCTGTGGGAGCAGCTCGATTCTTCTTGGTCTTTAGCTTCTTCTTGGAGGGAGCACCATCAGAGGCGTCAGGATTTTTCCTTTTTCTGGATTCAGCCTCTGCAGCCCTCGTCTTCTTCTGTTCAGAAGCGGTTGACCGGACCTTTGGCTTCGAGCCAGTCATGCTGCTTGGGAAGACAATGCGGGGCTCTTCCTGCCTTGAAGGTGCAGCTTGGTCAGTTGAAGACTTCTTTTTCTTTGCAGCCATCCTGGGGTCGATGCCAGGACGGCCAAGAGCCTTGCGCTTCTCAGCCTCATTGTAGGCAAGCACGTACTTGTCAGCCAGAGCTTTCATGCGCTCACGAGAGCCTCTGGTTTCTTCACGCTTCTTGACAAAGGTTTCTTTGAGGTCGTGCAGCATGACCTTGAAGTTTTTAACGTCTTGCACGCTGAGTGCAGCCATATGCTTCTTGAACTGAGCCTTCTCATAGTCAATCTTATTCTTCAGTTCAACAATCCGCTGAGCTAGAGCTAGCTCAGAAGCAATGGCTCCATTGAAGGAGATGCTGAGGCCAATTGGAAGTTGCAGATCTTCAAAGCTGATGTTTGGTGTGTCAAACCACTCATCAATGAAGTGATGGATGATTGCCACATCAAAGAGAGGCAAGTTGTTGAAGATTTCTGCTTCTTCTTTGCTCTTGATAAGCTGCTCAAGAGCATCATCTCGCAAGATCGTCATCACTTGACAGATCAACGTGCTCTTCACGCAGAATTGCAGCAGGAGTCGATGTCGATTCAGTATTCTTGACACTTTTCTTTCTCTTCTCCGCCTTCTTGGAGATCTGAGATTGATCTTCGGATCGCACACCGGCTTCGTGGAGGTGTAGTAGCGGTGGCTTCACACGTGAAGCTTTTGGAGGAGCAGCTGACTTTGAAGCCTTGACTTTCTTTTGCTTCTGCGGCTTTGGAGCAGGAGCAGGAGCTGGAGCTTCATCAAACTCAGCATCGTCATCAGTGTGATCCACTTTGGCACCTTGGACCAAGATGTAGGTGATGAGGCCATCAAGGTTTGAAAAGGGACCGATGACATTGGGTTCAGCATCACGTGAACCGTCAGCACGGGGAGCAGAGGGACCAGGGTTGAAGTCTAATCCCAATGACTTCTTGTTTTCCTTTGCAGAAGCCTTTGCATGCTGGAAGTTGCGCTTGAAGAGATTATCATCATGACACCAGAGCAAAGACGTTGGGTCGGCATTCTCTGGGTGAGGTCCACGGACCATACAAGGATAGAAACCTTGTGCAATAGCTTCAGCCATGTTCTTGGGTGGAAGGCCTCGAAACAGAATATCACCCCAAGGGCTTCTGATGGCATTCTTCTCGGCATATTCTTGTGTGACGAAATTGTACTTGAACCACTGTTCAGCCCAATAGCGTCGAATCCATTGGATTCGCGTCTTGCGCTGATTATAAGTCTCTTCAGGATCTGTCTTGTAAAGCTCTGCGAGGTCATCAGGTAGATCTTTTGAGGTTCCCTCACGATGCTATCTGCCGCCCTTCCTGACTGATTTATCTATAGCCATGAGCTTCAAACTGAATGGCTTCACGTTTAAAGTCTTCAAAGGCTTGCGTTTGCTGGACAGACAAGAACTGGCTTCGGGAGAGTTGGTTTGATGTTGTAAGAATTCTACAAACGAATGCAGACTATGAGAACCAAGGGATTCTCCCACGGACATGTACCTGTGACAGCATTAGAGATGCGAGGGAAGGGGAAGAGTCATATGCATTCTCAGAAGATTTTGAAGATAAATCGTGTTTGAAGACATTGACCTCATGATGCGAAGACATTCACTTTTACGCTGAGAGTTGGTTCCAGATTTGTACGAATCCGTGAATAAGTACAAGTGAGGAATCTAACTAGTTGTGAAGCTTAAGTGAATATACTAGGTAGTACGAGGTGCAGAAAGAATAGATCTAACATTGTATGGGCAGAAACCAATTTTGGTAAGAAGGATGAATCTTGAAGATCAAATAGATGGTAAAAATAGAGATATATTTACCACTCGAAGAACTGCTAGACGGGAAGAAGAGGATGCCGAGCAGTTCAGTCCACCGTGCCCTAACTTGGCGATGGAGGACACCTACGGCAGCGGTGTAGATGAAGATGTTCGCGGCCGGCGTGAGGACGGCGTCGGAGAAGTCGCGGCAGCTAAGCGCTTCGTCGCCGACATCGTCGAGAGCTAGCGGTGGCGCTAGGGTTTTGACGAGGTGGAGAGGTGGAAGAAGATTTTCTTTACCGCAGGGGACATGTATTTATAACGAGGTGTGCGGCGCAGCGCAATTACGCAGGTGACCCTGGCGGTTCATATCTGAGGGGCACGTGGCACGCATGCAACATATTGTGAGTTATCCCATGTTCCCACGCTCGCCAGGTTTGTCTCATGGTCGTTCCGGCTTCTCCGGAGTTCCACAGTAATGATGAATCATTTAAAACAGACTTAAAGTTTGTCTCTGTGTCTTCTGCTGACAAGGACGCAGAGAAGACATTCGGCAGCCAAAGAGAATGCATATGATTTGGACAGATAGAGTTTGAGATAGAAAGCATAGAGAGATTAGGGTCCGATCACATTCACTTAGTTCAAAAGATTCAACTTGAAGACATAGCTATAAGTGAATGCTGTAGAGGACAGAACAATATATATATATATATATATATATATCAGTCAGCAACCAAATCAACATAGTGAAGAAAATCATGAAGATAGGTTGAAGTTGAAGTCAAATCAAATGCGAAGATATTGCTAAAATAACGCCATGAGTGAAACACTTCAAACAAAGAAATTTGGTGGTGGCGTTACCCACCGTATAGGAAGTATTAGACCCAGACACGGCGCACAATTATCGTGGCGCTCCGAAGTCAAATTCCACATTTATGTATTCACACACAGAATGTAAGTCTTCATTGATTGAAGATATACGTTACTTCGTGTGTTGCACATCTAAGTCATCAACATGCATAAGTGTTAGGATGTGTGCTTGATCACAAGACATTTGAGGATTCCAAGATATTTAGCTCACACCGTAACTTGCAAAACCTTTTCTCATCCAAGGGCTTTGTGAAGATATCTGCCAGTTGCTCTTCAGTGTTGACGTGAATGATATCAATATCTTTCTTCATGACATGATCCCTGAGAAAATGATGACGAATTTCAATGTGCTTTGTCTTCGAGTGCATAACTGGATTGCTGGCAATCTTGATGGCGCTTTCGTTGTCGCAGAAGAGAGGTACTTGTGTCAGATTGATGCCATAGTCCTTGAGAGTTTGCTTCATCCATAGAAGCTGAGCACAACAAGATCCAGCAGCAATGTATTCAGATTCTGCAGTTGAGAGTGACACATAGTTCTGCTTCTTTGCAGACCAACAAACGAGTGATCGTCCCAGAAAGTGACATGTGCCTGATGTAGACTTTCGATCCACCTTGTCACCAGCATAATCAGCATCCGAAAATCCAACTAAATCAAATTTTGAGCCCTTTGGATACCATAATCCGAGAGCTGGGGTGTGAGCCAAATATCGAAGAATTCGCTTCACAGCTAAGTGATGCGATTCCTTTGGAGCCGCTTGGAATCGAGCACACATGCAAACACTAAGCATAATATCTGGCCTAGATGCACATAGGTAAAGTAAGGAACCAATCATGGAGCGGTATACCTTTTGATCGAACTCTTTACCATTGTCGTTGGGACCCAGATGGTGTTTGGCTGGCATTGGCGTCGTGTATCCTTTGCACTCTTGCATTCCAAACTTCTTCAGACAATCTTGGAGGTATTTTTCTTGAGACAAAAAGATGCCATTCCTTTGCTTATGAATTTGAAGACCAAGGAAGAACTTGAGCTCTCCCATCATGGACATCTGATATTGTTCTTGCATCATGTATCCAAACTCATCACTATACTTCTGGTTGGTGCAACAAGATAATGTCATCCACATATATTTGGCATACAAACAGTTCACCATCATATGTCTTCGTGAAGAGTGTGGGATCAAGGGATCTAGGTTTGAAGCCTTTGCTCTTGAAGTCTTTGATTGTATCATACCGGTAGCGAGGAGCTTGTTTGAGGCCATCTGATTGCTTTATTTAGCTTGTACACCATATCGGGATGTTTTGGATCTTCAAAGCCGTGTGGTTGAGCGACATATACTTCTTCTTCAATCTTGCCGTTGAGAAATGCACTCTTCACATCCATTTGATATAGCAAGATGTTGTGGTGGTTAGCATAGGCTAGTAGTATGCGAATAGCTTCAAGCCTAGCTACAGGAGAAAATGTTTCATCGAAGTCAATTCCTTCAACTTGAGTATATCCTTGAGCCACAAGCCGTGCTTTGTTTCTGACAACTTGACCATGATCATCTTGCTTGTTTCGATATATCCATTTGGTGCCAATAATGTTATGCTTGTGAGGGTCAGGACGCTTGACAAGTTCCCAAACATTATTCAGCTTGAACTGTTGAAGTTCTTCTTGCATAGCTTGAATCCATTCTGGTTCCATAAAGGCTTCAACAACTTTCTTGGGTTCTGATATTGACACAAAAGAAAAATGCCCATAGAAATTTGCTAGCTGTGTTGCTCTTGAGCGAGTAAGCGGACCAGGTGCATTGATGCTATCGATTATCTTCTCAATCTGTACTTCATTTGCAACTGGAGGATGAACTGGACGAAGACTTTGCTCTTGCTGATCACTGTCATCATTGGGAGGATTGTGTTCAGGCTGAGCATTGTCTTCAGGTTGGTTAGCTGCAGAAATGATAAGTTCCTCTTCAGGCCGTGCTTCATTTGGCATGATTTCACCAGTTCCCATCAGCTTGATAGATTCGCTGGGCGGAGCTTCATCTAGTGTACTTGGCAGGAACTCTCTTTGTGAACCATTGGTTTCATCAAATCACACATCTACGATTTGACGATTTTGTAGAGATAGAGATTGAAGACTCTGTAAGAGTGTGAGTCCTTTCCAGAATCGAGCATGAAGCCTTACGAGCTTTGGGTTCAAATTTTGACTTGTGATGGGAATCCTTGATCCAGCACTTAGCTCCAAATACTCTGAAGTAGCTGACATTTGGCTTCTTTCCAGTAAGGAGCTCATAGGAGGTTTTGTTCAGAAGCTTATGGATATAAACACGGTTGATGACGTGACAAGCTGTATCAATGGCTTCAGGCTAGAAGTTCCTTGGTGTCTTGTACTCGTCGAGCATTGTTCGAGCCATCTCAATGAGAGTTCTGTTCTTGCGCTCCACGATGCCATTTTGCTGAGGTGTGTATGGAGAAGAGAACTCATGAGTGATTCCCATGGTATCCAGATAAAGATGAAGTCCGGTGTTCTTGAATTTAGTGCCGTTATCACTTCTGATATGCTTGATCTTGACGCCATAATTGTTCATTGCTCGATTGGCGAAGCGTCTGAAGACATCTTGCACTTCAGTTTTGTAGAGAATTATGTGCACCCATGTGTATCTTGAGTAGTCATCAACAATTACGAAGCCATAGAGACAAGCAGTTGTTGTGAGGGTAGAGTAATGAGTAGGGCCAAACAAATCCATGTGTAGCATCTCGAAAGGTTGAGATGTCGTCATGATTGTCTTCTAGGGCTGCTTTGCCCTTGTCATCTTTCCAGCTTCACAGGCACCACACAAATGATCCTTCTTGAACTTGACACCTTCAATGCCTATGACATGTTTCTTCTTGGCGAGTGTGTGTAAGTTCCGCATGCCAGCATGCCCCAGCCTCCGATGCCAGAGCCAGCATTCTGAAGCTTTTGCAAGAAGACATACGACAAGCTGTGGACCTGCTGAGAAATCTACCATATATAGATCATCTTTCCTATACCCTTCAAAGACTAGAGACTTGTCAGATTCCATTAGTACAAGGCAACAGTATTTTCCGAATATCACAATCATGTTCAAGTCACAAAGCATTGAGACAGACATCAAGTTGAAACCAAGGGATTCAACAAGCATCACTTTATCCATGTGTTGATCCTTTGAGATTGCAACTCTACCTAGACCCAATACCTTTGCTTTTACCAAAGGTCAAGAAATGTGATGTGACTCTTGTCCGATGGACGTAAGGTTGAGTCCATGAGAAGACTTCGATCACCAGTCATATGATTAGTGCATCCATGTCCATTATCCATTCGAAGCATGTGGTGTCATACCCTACAAGATGCAGTTAGGGGATAGGCTTCACCAAGAGCATTGTGAAGCATAAACATTTGACAGGCAAGTGGATTATTGAAGCTTAAATAAAGATTAGGACTGATAGGATGAATGGCAAACGATTCAGGAACAAAATACATAGTGAGACCATTTGGGCATTTGATCTTGTGCCCTACAAGATGTTTTAGATCCCCAGCAATAGCATCAGATGCCTTTGATTTTCGGCTAGAGACCCTTTCCTGCAAATGAGAGTTAATTATTCTTAACCACCCACATCTTCAGGGGTGGCTTAGAAGCAATGAGTCTAAGTGCAGCACCTGAGAATTTCGGCTTTGGAGCCCTAGCAAATAGCCTTGCAGGAGATGAATGATACTCGTATGAATAAGCAGAGAAGTTCTTAGTTCTATGAACATAGCGGTTTGAAGACACACGCTCATATTCATAAATTTGAGTATGGTTTCCCTGCAAAACATTTGCGTTAGGGTGACTCAGGTGAGTCCTCTGTCTGTATGAAGCCTTTGGACCATATGACGCCTTAGGTCTGGGTTTGTCTTCTTCCTGTGTGGTGTCATGATGACATTCACCGGAAGATTCTCAAGACAACTTTTGGGAACCGGATCTTCTTCATAGGCGGTCCATTCCTACGATTAGTACCAATATACCGCAAACACTTCACCATTCTCGATTCTTGAACATCTTATAGTTTGCATCAAAGGATTCATCAATGATAATAGGGTTAGCACAGGTAAAGCCAGATAAGGTGGATGGATCCACTGAAGGTCCCTTTGCAGCAACCCATGTGGTTTTGGGATACTGCTCAGGCTTCCAGTAGGAACCATCAACATTCATTTTCCTCTCGAACCCAACACCCTCTTTCCTAGGGTTTCGGTTCAGAATCTGCTTTTTGAGGACATCGCAAAGTGTCTGATGCCCTTTCAGACTTTTATACATCCATGTTTCAAGCAATGTCTTCAACCTAGCATTTTCATCAGCAATAGCAGTGGTATCCTCCGCAGAGGGGTTAGTTACCACATTAGTAGTTGAAGACAATGCAATAGCAACAGCAGTTGAACATTCAAAGAATCGAGGTAGCGATATCACGCTCAAGACATTTTAGACATGGTGGTTCAAATCCATCTGAGCGGAACTGATGCATTGAGCTGAAGTGACTCATTCTCTTTTGAAGATCTTCATGAGCCGCTCTCAATTTCTCAAGCTCTTGCTTCCTTTGAAGATAATCATAGGAGAGCTTTTCATGAGTAGTTGAGAGCATTTCATGACGACTTTCAAGTTCTTGGTACTTAGCATGAAGATTTTTAATGTCTTCAACTAAGGACTGTGAACGTGTCATTTCCACGTCCAACGGGTCACCGCTTTTGTCTAACAGTTTTTGAGTATGTTCCATAGCTCTTTGTTGTTCAGTTGCAATTTTAGCAAGTGTTTTGTAGCTGGGTTTGGATTCACAATCAGAGTCATCTTCACTCGATGTTTGAAAGTAAGCATCACGTGATTTTACCTTGGCACCGCGTGCCATGAAGCAGTAGGTGGGAGCAGGGTTGTCCTTGTCATCAGCTTCAGCGTTGGTGTGGAAGTCATTGTCTTCAGTGTTGAAGATGGACTTGGCAACATAGGCTGTGGCTAATGCCAGACTTGCAACGCCCGGGTCGGACTCCTCTTCAGACTCCACCTCCACCTCCTCAGAGGCAGACTCCTCCTCTGAATCCATTTCCTTGCCAACGAAAGCACGAGCCTTGCCAGATGAGCTCTTCTTATGCGATGAAGACTTTGATGAGGACTTGGAAGAAGACTTTGAAGATTTCTTCTTTTTCTTGTCATCGTAATCATATTCCTTGCTCTTCTTCTTCTTCTTCTCGTTGTCCCACCGTGGACACTCGGAGATATAGTGTCCGCTTTTCTTGCACTTGTGACAGTTCTCTTCTTGTAGTCATGAGTGGAAGCTTCATCATCTCTTGAGCTGGATCGTGAAGACTTTCTGAAGCCTTTCTTCCTAGTGAACTTCTGGAACTTCTTCACAAGCATAGCAAGTTCCTTTCCAATGTCTTCAGGATCATCAAATCGCAGTCAGATTCTTCTTCAGATGAGGAAACAACTTTTGCCTTCAAAGTGCGAGTACGGCCATAGTTGGGACCATAGATATCTCTATTCTCAGAAAGCTGGAATTCATGTGTGTTGAGCCTCTCAAGTATATCAGACGGATGGAGTGTCTTGAAGTCAGGACGTTCTTGTATCATGAGGGCAAGGGTGTCAAAGGAGCTGTCAAGAGATCTCAGTAGTGTTTTGACGATTTCATGCTTGGTGACTTCAGTGGCGCCGAGAGCATGAAGCTCATTTGTGATGTCAGTGAGGCGATCAAACGTGAGTTGGACATTTTCATTGTCGTTTCTCTTGAAGCGGTTGAAGAGGTTGCGAAGAACACTGATCCTTTGATCTCTCTGGGTTGAGACGCCTTCGTTGACCTTGGATAGCCAGTCCCAGGCTAGCTTCGACGTTTCCAGAGCACTCACACGGCCATACTGTCCTTTGGTCAGATGACCACAGATGATGTTCTTTGCAGTGGAGTCCAGTTGAATGAAATTCTTGACATCAGCAGGGGTGAAACCTTCACCAGATTTAGGAACGCCGTTCTTGACGACATACCAGAGGCCGACATCAATGGCTTCAAGATGCATGCGCATCTTATTCTTCCAGTAGGGATAGTCAGTTCCATCGAACACGGGGCAAGCAGCGGAGACTTTGATTATCCCTGCAGTCGACATAGCTAAAACTCCCGGTGGTTAAACCGAATCACACAGAACAAGGGAGTACCTTGCTCTGATACCAATTGAAAGTGCTAGTTATCGACTAGAGGGGGGGTGAATAGGTGATTGTTATGAAAGTCTTCAAAACACGGATGTTTCAAAGACAAACAATAGAAATGACCTAATTGATATGCAGCGGAAGATAAACTACAACAAGCAAACCATAGTCTAGTATGCAATAATGTGAAAGTACAAGACTAATAACAGCTTGGTAGTAGGATCAAGACGGAAGATAGTATGAAGCCAAACAACGATAGTAGTCAAGCAATGAAGTCAAACAGATAAGGCATATAAGCAATGACTTTACGATGTGATGAGTCGGGTCTTCAATAAGGTGAGCAAAAAATGACTTTGCATTAGCCCCCAAGTGTCATGGTGCATGCTTGCAGCGATATGAGACTTGTGTATTTGATGTAATTTCAACTGAAATAATGTAGCCCCCAAGTGCCGGGTCGTAATCCTGCAGCAACTCGGGACTATTCCTTCAATTGTAGAATAAACCATATCTATTGATAATATGATAGCCATTGCGCTAAAGCGACTTTGAAAACCTTAATCATAATACTGGTTACTGATAACCATAATAAAATCCAGCCATGTTGGCTATTTGAAGATTTGAAGAATATAATCCAATGATTTATGAGCGCATGATTCCAATGGCGCAATCCAAATATAAACTGGCGACTTATAGTCCAAAGCCAGGCTGGGTTAACAAACACCAGATAATTTATCATCATACTTGCGACTTATAACCGAACGCCAGGACGGTTTAATAAACACCGGATAATTTATCATCATGCTTTATTCAATCTGTCTCTGCATACAACAAGTTTAAAGTTTCCTGGCGGTTTACCACTGGACGGGTCATAATGCCCAACATATTGAATCACATCATTGGTTTACCAAGTTTTTGTAGTAAGGGTGATGACCCCAATCTTGAGTAATGATAACTCCTTTCATACTGTGTCGGTTTATGATAAAACTGTACCGGGTTGTGATAAACACCGGTTTAACCATATATAATACTGGCGACTCGTATTCAAACCAGACCGGGTGGATAGTCTCCGGATTATGATTTGATCATGTACTGACAATTTTTAATTGAAAGTCAAGACGGGTTAATGAACACCGGTTTACTCCATAATAAGATGGTAACATAAAATCAAACCGGGCAGATAGTCTCCGGATTAGGATTTGACCGTGTTCCGCCAATTTGTAATTGACAGTTTGAAACGGATTAACAATGTCGGTTTAAAACGCGCAAAAACCAAATAACAGTTATGAAAAAATATGGAAGCAAAGGCAATGATAAGACCGTTTGCAAAAAGAGGCTTTCTTGAGCCGATCGGATGGTGTTACCATGGTCGGACACGACCAAGCTCCCAATAAGGTGTAGCTATGGTTCAAGTCAGCTGTGTCCCCAATCGAAACCGTGGCATTATGCCGATCATGTGGGCGTGGCAATGGTTCGGGTTCGACCAAGCCCCAAGTGACTCTATGGCCTTAGGCCGATCAAGAGGCGTGACTGGTTCAGACTTGACCATGTCCCCAAGTGATCCGGTGGCTTTTGCCTATCAAAAGGTGTTGCATTGGTTCGGACACGACCAAGCCCCAAGTGATATTGTGGCACTAGGCCGATCAAGAGGCGTGGCTATGGTTCGGATACGACCAAGCCCCCAAGTGACCAATAATATGATAAGCCAATAAGGCATGATACCCATGTTTGGACCGCGCATCATGGCAGCAGGTCCTCTTTGGCACCCGTTAACTTTTTGCAAGAGATAAATCCTTCTTGAGCCAGGATTTTGAACCGGATATTGAGAGCTTCAAAGCTTTGTGGGAGACATCTTTCCCTTGAACCGGATTATAAACCGGAATCTTCATTTTCAGCCAGAAATTTTCTGATGGCCTTTCAACTCGAACTTGCGAGAAGTTAATTCCTTTTTGAACGAGACATTTCTAAACCGGATTTGAGCGCTTGAGAGCTTTGTGGGAGAATATATTTCCCTTGAACCAGATTGTAAACCGGATACTTGAGAGCTTCAGTGAGACTGACTTCCCTTGAGCTGGATTTTAAACCGGAATAATTGCTGATGATCCGGAACTTCTTCATTGAGCCGGGATTTTGTAACTGTCATATACTTACTAAGCCGGAAATTTTCTTACGGCCTTCAAATATGATAGCCTCCGGGACCGGGTTATCTGTCCCTCCATCGTCATGGGGTTCTTAAATTTGCTGGCAAGATTTGCTTAGTCATGTCATCGTAGCCCCTGAGTCTCAAGGTGATTCGAGGAGTTGGCTTGAAACTCTCCATATTTGACCGTGATATAAACCGGCATAACTTGTATATCATTGGTGTTGATAACACGATGTGAATCCACAGAAGGTTGTGATGACTGCGGCGGGTTATAAATGATCCCATATGAGCCGTGTCAACCTTTCGGCTAATGGTTCCTTCCAATGGCGATTTGAAGTTAACCAAATTGTAGTGGCGGCGACTTCAGCGCTTGCCCATTGAGCCATCCAAAGGTAGACGGCGGTTGATAGTATATGACAATTTGCCTCAATTTTGAAAGAAAACCGGGCTACCCAAGCTGTGACTTGCTCATGTAGAAAAGGTGCGGCCTGGTATGTTGATGTAGACCAGGCCGCAATAAATGGAAGGTAGAGACGTCCACAGTATTAGAGGTGGCTTGGGAAGATGAACCGGCCACGATGTTGTAAACAGGTTCGGATGGGCGAGTCAAACGCAGGCACGGTCCCGGCAAGCTGATGTAAACCGGGCCGTAAGGGCGGCGTCTTGCACGCGTCCATTCACCGTGTAATGTGGCACGGACGAACACCGGCAGGACGTTGCTGTAGCGTGCTTCGTACCCATGGTATAAACCACGTGTATAATGAATAATTGTCCTGCATACAATATTGCAGACCAAGGCAAAGATAAACTGCTCTTTGACAAAAATAATATGCACTAATAAAATATATTTTAGATGGATATCACCTGATGTGTTAGGCCAGAAATTATCCGCCATGGAGTTGATGATCACCACAGTGATGCTAAAATTAATCACGGCCGAGTCGGCCAGACGAGCAGACGGATGGTCCGGCCGCGGTGTTGTAAACCGGACTATAGGGCGGTGGTTTGTGTTCCGATTTATCAGTGTGATATACACAGATGCTGGTGTAGAACAGCTAGCGCGCGCCGTCCGCAGTAGGGCATCACTTTTATAGTGAGCACTTGTCATGGTTCGTCTGGATGACAGATGGAGTCTTACAAACACCGAGTTAATCGCTCGCCCAAGGCAACGACGGGAACGGTGCACCACAACAGTGAAAATGGCCCGAGGTGAAACCGTGGATGATGAAGTAGAGGCAGCCCACAACGGACGTGCAGCGACTCGGAACAACGTCCGCGGGCCGTGGTTACAACAACGATAAAAAACGCACCGACGGCTTGGAACGGCGCGGCGGCCCCGCGAAGAGGTGAAGCGGCGCGTGGACGGCCAAGGACAATTGGGCGGGTCGAGGCGCTGCAATGGCCGCAGCGGCAGTGAAACGAATCCACGCCCACGACCCCATCCACTCCGGATCGTGGTTGTTTTGATTTTTTTTTACCTTACCATGAGGACGATCCTGTAGTAGCACTTGCCTCCTTCCAATTCGGATGGATGTAGTCATTAAAGACAGAACACGTCTTGATCTAGTACTAGTACTCAAGTAGTATTAGCCCTCTTCCCAAAAAGGAAATAATTGATGTTCGCTTTCACGTGACAAAGTACTAGAAGTACTGTAGCGGTTTGACCGAGAGTCCCTGCCATGACCTGCCCGGATGCAGAGAGTCACTTTTTCCCTAATCTTCATGTGCTAACCCTGCGTAGCACCTTCTTCCTTTATTTAATTCTTGAGTTAACTTCCGGGAAGATTCCTTGTATGCATATAGCAACCAGATTTGAAAAAAGACAAACCGATCCGGCTTCAGGCAATCGTCTCGGCAACTCCCGCTTGCAACAGCGGCGACTCGGTGAATCAGACGGAAATAACAGTATTTTGATGATCTTGATCCGTACTGATGAAACCTCCTTTGCACTTGGCTTTTTGCGGCGATGCAATGGAAAGTGATACGGCCACGACGAATCGCCTGGCCGCGTTTGATGGTGCACATAGACGCAATCCGCTCTTCTCATCTGAAAATTATGAACTTCTCCATCCTTAGAAAGATCCCTCCAAGAACTCAAGACCACCGTGCGCAAGCCCCACGGTGGGCGCCAACTGTCGTGGATTTGTCACGGCAGATGTCCTTAGTGTGAGGACTTAGTCGCGAGGCCAACGCATCTATGTGGTAGCTTGAGAGGGGTTCGGCGGAATCGAGAGACGCAACATAAGACAAGGATTTAGAGAGCTTCGGGCCCCGGGAAACATCATCCGGTAATAGCCCTACATGCTGTTTGAGGCTAGGTCTCATTATCATCACGAGGGAGTCGCCGTAAACCGGCTCTCCTCTAGTTGTGTCTAGACCTAGAGATTATTGATTGTTGTCTCTAACTTGTCCCTCTTTGGGGAGCCCTGCCCTCCTTATATATGTTGAAGGGCGGGTTACATGTGGAGTCCTATTAGGATTAGGACTAGTCTATCTCTAATACAAACCGGATACAAGTCCAGGTCTTAACTCCTTGTAAGACAAATATTCCTTATGTCTTTCCTCTTAAACCGCCCACCGTAGTTGAACCGGCCTTCATGAACCGCCTGCTGGGCCACCAGTCTTGTCGCTCCTCGCACCCTTTGCCGGATTACCAATGAGCCGTAAACCGCCGGGTCGTCAGTGAACCGCCCGGTGTCAGCGGATTCTTCAGGTAAACCGCCAAGTCCGGCCGGTTTATACTTCCGGACGGTTTACGCCGCGAGGTATATCCCCGACAGGATAGAACCAGTCACTTGTTGAAGACACAGGATTTGTTGGACCAGTTCCAGTTGCTGTGACAACTGTACGTCTGGTTAGGGAGGTTGAGATTCAACTCAGAAGACCGCGTCTTCACCTTATTCCCATTGAGCTAAGGACACACAGTCCTTGCCCAATCACTCTAGTAAGTCTTCAAGGTAGACTTCCGAACCTTCACAGACGTCTGGTTAGGGAGGTTGAGATTCAACTCAGAAGACCGCGTCTTCACCTTATTCCCATTGAGCTAAGGACACACAGTCCTTGCCCAATCACTCTAGTAAGTCTTCAAGGTAGACTTCCGAATCTTCTGATGCAGCGTTCACCGGCAATCCACAATGACTCTTGGATGCTCGTAACGCGACACCTAACCGGCCGGAGGATTCACAGTCCTCAAGTGTAATAAGTCTTCAGGTCACAGACGGAAAACTTCGGTGATGCCTAACACTCTTTGGCTCTGGGTGTTTGGGCTTTGTCCTCGCAAGGATTTCGCTCTCTCTCAAAGGCTTCGAGGTGGGTTGCTCTCAAATGACAAAAGTCGTGCACTAACTCTGAGCAGCCACCAATTTATGGTGTAGGGGGTGGGCTATTTATAGCCACTAGGCAACCCGACCTGTTATGTCCGAAATGACCCTGGGTCACTAAGGAACTGACACGTGTTCCAACGGTCGATTTCAAACACACACGGCAACTTTACTTGGGCTACAAGCAAAGCTGACTCATCCAGCTCTGGATAAGTTTTGCTCTCATTGTCTTCGCTCGAAGACATAGGATTTGGGTTGAGCATCACTTCAGTCATTCTGACTATGATCACTTGGACCCCACTTAACAGTACGGTGGTTCCTATAACTCAACAAAGAAGAAAAGGAAACAACAAAACCACACAGTCTTCACGCTCCATAGTCTTCACTCAATGTCTTCTCATGTCATAGTCTTCAATGTGAATATCTTCACATACCACCATTGTCTTCAATGTCTTCATACATTTTTAGGGGTCATCTCCGGTAGGTAAACCGAATCGATGAGGGACACTACCTGCGTTATCCTGCAATTCTCACAAACGCATTAGTCCCTCAACCACATTTGTCGTCAATACTCCAAAACCAACTAGGGGTGGCGCTAGATGCACTTACAGAAGGGACAAGGCTGTAGAGTTTGAGCAGGACTAGATTTGCTGCACTCACATAGGGAAAGGTGTCTAAAGATAACAAAACTGGGACCAACACAAGTATGCTCCTTGGTTGTTTGTTCTTTGTTGCAATAGACTGTGCATGACCACACTACATCGGTAGTTGCACATGGTGCTGGTGTGTCCATGATAACCCACAAGTATAGGGGATCGCGACAGCTTTCGAGGGTAGATTATTCAACCCAAATTTATTGATTCGACACAAGGGGAGCCAAAGAATATTCTTGAGTATTAGCAGTTGTGTTGTCAATTCAACCACACCTGGATAACTTAGTATCTGCAGCAAAGTGTTTAGTAGCAAAATTGGTATGATAGTAATAGTAACAGTAGCAAAAGTAAACATAAATGTTTTTGGGTTTTTGTAGTAGTTGTAACAGTAGCAACGGAAAAGTAAATAAGCGAAGAACAATATATGAAAAGCTCGTAGGCAATGGATCAGTGATGGATAATTATGCCGGATGCGATTCCTCATGCAAAAGCTATAACATAGGGTGATATAGAACTAGCTCCAATTCATCAATGTAATGTAGGCATGTATTCCGTAAATAGTCATACGTGCTTATGGAAAAGAACTTGTATGGTGTCTTTTGTCCTACCCTCCCGTTGAAGCGGGGTCCTAGCGGAAACTAAGGGATATTAAGGCCTCCTTTTAATAGAGAACCAGACCAAAGCATTAACACATAGTGAATACATGAACTCCTCAAACTACGGTCATCACCGAGAAGTATCCCGATTATTGTCACTTCACGGTTGTCGGATCATAACACATAATAGGTGACTATAGACTTGCAAGATAGGATCAAGAACACACATATATTCATGAAAACATAATAGGTTCAGATCTGAAATCATGAAACTCGGGCCCTAGTGACAAGCATTAAGCATAGCAAAGTCATGGCAACATCAATCTCAGAACATAGTGGATACTAGGGATCAAACCCTAACAAAACTAACTTGATTAGATGGTAAATCTCATCCAACGCATCACCGTCCAGCAAGCCTACGATGGAATTACTCACGCACGGCGGTGAGCATCATGAAATTGGTGATGGAGGATGGTTGATGATGACGACGGCGACGAATCCCCCTCTCCGGAGCCCCGAACGGAATCCAGATCAGCCCTCCCGAGAGAGATTAGGGCTTGGCGGCGGCTCCATGTCGTAAAACGCGATGAAACTTTCTCTTTGATTTTTTTCTCCCCGAGACGGAATATATGGAGTTGGAGTTGAGGTCGGAGGAGGTCCAGGGGGCCCACGAGATAGGAGGCCGCGCCCTAGGGGGGCACCCCCCCTGTCTCGTGGACAGGCTGTCAGGCCCCGGCATTAATTCTTTCGCCAAAAATTCTTATAAATTCCAAAAAGTGCCTCCGTGGATTTCCAGGACATTCCGAGAACTTTTCTTTTCTACATATAAAACAACATCATGGCAGTTCTGCTGAAAACAGTGTCAGTACGGGTTAGTTTCATTCAAATCATGCAAGTTAGAGTCCAAAACAAGGTCAAAAGTGTTTGGAAAAGTAGATACGTTGGAGACATATCAACTCCCCCAAGCTAAAACCTTTGCTTGTCCTCAAGCAATTCAGTTGATAAACTGAAAGTGATAAAGAAAAACTTTTACAAACTCTGTTTGCTCTTGTTGTTGTAAACATGAAAAGCCATCATTCAAGTTTCAGCAAATATTATGAACTAACCATACTCAAAATAACACATAGGTCTCACAATTACTCATACCAACAACATAATCAACTAGTGAGCCATAATAATAAAACTCGGATGAAAACACTTTCTCAAAATAATTATAACATGATATAACAAAATGGTATCTCGCTAGCCCTTTCTGAGACCGCAAAACATAAATGCAGAGCACCTTTAAAGATCAAGGACTGACTAAACATTGTAATTCATGGTAAAAGAGATCCAGTCAAGTCATACCCAATATAAACCAATAACAATGAATGCAAATGACAGTGTGCTCTCCAGCGGGTGCTTTTAATAAGGGTGATGACTCAACATAAAAGTAAATAGATAGGCCCTTCGCAGAGGGAAGCAGGGATTTGTAGAGGTGCCAGAGCTTGATTTTAAATTAGAGATTGAATAACATTTTGAGCGGCATACTTTCGCTGTCAACGCAACAACTATGAGATGGTTGTATCTTCCATACTACATGCATTATAGGCAGTTCCCAAACAGAATGGTAAAGGGTTATACTCCCCCCAACTGCCAACAAGCATCAATCCATGGCTTGCTCGAAACAACGAGTGCCTCCAACATACAACAGCCCTGAGGGAGTTTTGTTTAATTATTTTGATTTGCTTTGATCTTTTGGATCATGGGACTGGGCATCGATTACGGCCCTTTCTCGTGAATGAGGAGCGGAGTCCACTCCTCTTGAGAATAACCCACCTAGCATGGAAGATATAGGCAGCCCTAGTTGAAACATGAGCTGCTCGAGCATAGAAAACAGAATTTCATTTGAAGGTTTGGAGTTTGGCACATACAAATTTACTTGGAACGGCAGGTAAATACCGCATATAGGAAGGTATAGTGGACTCATATGGAACAACTTTGGGGTTTAAGGAGGTTGGATGCACAAGCAGTATTCCCGCTTAGTACAAGTGAAGGCTAGCAAAAGACTGGGAAGCGACCAACTGAGAGAGCGACAATAGTCGTAAACATGCTTTAAAATTAATTCACACCGAGTACAAGCATGAGTAGGATATAATCTACCATGAACATAAATATCGTGAAGGCTATGTTGATTTGTTTCAACTACATGTGTGAACATGTGCCAAGTCGAGTCACTCAATTCATTCAAAGGAGGATACCATCCCATCATACCACATCATAATCATTCTAATAACATGTTGGCACGCAAGGTAAACTATTATAACTCATAGCTAATCAAGCATGGCACAAGCAACTATAATCTCTAAATGTCATTGCAAATATGTTTACTTCATAATAGCTGACTCAGGAACGATGAACTCATCATATTTACAAAAACAAGAGAGGTCGAGTTCATACCAGCTTTTCTCATCCCAATAAGTCCATCATATATCGTCATTATTGCCTTTCACTCGCACGACCGAACGAAGTGTATAATAATAAGAATGTACGTGCATTGGACTAAGCTGGAATCTGCAAGCATTCAACTCAAGAGAGAATACAAGTAATATGGGCTCTAAATTAAATAAACAATCATGCATATAAGAGCTACTAAGCATTTTCAATACGGCCTTCTCGACCCCCAAAAGAAAGAAAAGAAAATAAAACTATTTACACAGGAAAGCTCCCAACAAGTAAGAAAAAGAACTAGAAATCTTTTTGGATTTTCATTTTAATTTCTACTACAATCATGGAAATTAAACTAACTAATTTTTTTGGTTTTTCTTAAGGTTTATCAAACACACAAGAAGAAAACTAGAAAAAGAAATTTAAACAGCATTGATAATACAATGAAATAGCATGAGCACCGACGACTAGTGTGTGAACATGAATGTCAAGTCGGTGAGAAATACGTACTCCCCCAAGCTTAGGCTTTT
Organism: Aegilops bicornis; assembly: GCA_021605145.1. Lineage (NCBI taxonomy): Eukaryota > Viridiplantae > Streptophyta > Magnoliopsida > Poales > Poaceae > Aegilops > Aegilops bicornis. The sequence goes on from CM038673.1 coordinate 122,405,114, forward strand.
GGCCTAAGTTGGTCTAGTACCAAGGACCGCCTGGATGATATCCATAAGTGTAATTGGGGTAGTACTGAGATGCAGAGGCGACCGCCTCCTGAGCAGCAGCGTATTGGCGAGCTGCCTCCATTCCCCTCTCATATTCAGTTGCTTCTTCCCTGGTGACAACATATCTTCCTTTTGCCTGATAATCAAAAAGGTAGGGAGCAGGAAGAGTAAATGTGAGGACGACGCTATGTCTGTCATAGATTAGTCGATAATGGAGGAATTGTTCATTCCTCTCAAGAAAATGATGATCAAACATCGCTTCTTTATCCAAATAAACAGGAGGTACAATCATATCCCCCTCTCGTGGACCTATATTAAGAAAATTAGCCACACAGGTTGCATAAATTCCTCCAAAGAAATCACCCCTTCTACTATTATTGTGCAACCTACGTGCAACTATTGTCACCAAGTTATAACCTTTATAACCTGGCACAGCATACTTGAGGACACAAAGAGCAGGGGCCCACATGTGACATACCTCGTCCTTACCGTTAATGCATCTACCAATAAAGACAACAAAGTAATGTATAGCAGGAAAATGAATGCTCCCTATGGTAGCTTGTGTTACGTCCCTAGATTCTCCCACAGTAACACTAGCAAGAAAATCTCTAAATTCAGATTTGGGAGGATCATTAATATTACCCCACTGCGGGAGTTTGCAAGCAGTTGTGAAATCCTCTAAATCCATGGTATAAGATGTGTAATAGATATCAAAAATGACACTAGGAAAATTACGCGCAGAATTATATTCAGACCTCCGGATAAAGGAATCAGTCAATTGATAATATTGTGGACACTTATCTTGTAAGAAGTCCTCCAGCTCGGCATTACGCACATATGCGTCAAATTCCTCCTTGAAGCCTGCTTCGACCATAAAATCATCGGATGGCCACTCACAAGCCCGTACATTTGCATCCCTTGGCAAATTAGCATCTTGTTCACGTATAGCAATCCTTGGCCCTTTCTTTGCCGAGGAACCTCCTTGGTACAATCTTCTAAGCATATTTCTTTTTCTGAAATTTCTGAAATTTTAGTAACTTCAAAATAAAAGTGAATAAAACTAAACAAGATTGATAGCAACTACTCCTACAAGTGCCTAGAGCCTATATCATGCATTGGAATTGCTTGGGACCTCAAAAATTAAACATGCAAGCTCAAGAACATGGTCACCTATGCAGCAAAAATTTGCAATGAATAAAGCACTAGAACAAAAACTAATTGGACCAATGGAGGAGTCACATACCAAGCAACAATCTCCCAAAGCAGTTTTGCGAATGGAGCTTTGAGCTAAGAGATCGAAAATCGCAGCAAAACGAGCTAGAACTCGTGCTTGAGCTGGATGGGGATTTTTTGGGTAGAAGATGAAGTGTGTGGGTGCTGGCATAAGTGGAGGGGGCACCAGGGCCCACGAGACAGGGGGCACGCCCTACTGGGCGCCCTCCTCTCTCGTGGCCGGGTGCTTGCCCCTCCTGCAGTGTTTTCAGTGCCTAAAATCCTTGAATATTCCAGAAAAATCATACTGAATTTGCAGGGCATTTGGAGCACTTCTATTTTTGGAATATTTTTTTAATGCACGGATAATTCAGAAAACAGACGGATAATATTAATTTTGCTTTATTTATTCTAAATAACAGAAAGTAAAAAGAGGGTACAGAAGGTTGTGCCTTCTAGTTTCATCCATCTCGTGATCATCAAAATGAACCCACTAACAAGGTTGATCAAGTCTTGTTAACAAACTCATTCGAATAACACGTGAACGGAGAAATTTGAATAACACTAAGTTACCTCAACGGGGATATGAAAATCCCCAACAATAAGAATATCATACTTTTCCTTGACAGTAGGGAGAGGAAATTCAAAACCTCCAAAAATGATAGTTGGGACTTTTTCAATAAGATTGATGCTATGGACTTGAGATTGTTTCCTCGGAAAGTGTACCGTATGCTCATTACCATTAACACGAAAAGTGACATTGCCTTTGTTGCAATCAATAACAGCCCCTGCAGTATTAAGAAAAGGTCTACCAAGGATAATAGACATACTATCGTCCTCAGGAATATCAAGAATAACAAAGTCCATTAAAATAGTGACATTTGCATCCACAGGGCACATCCTCACAAATACCGGCAATTATAGCAGTTGATTTATCAGCCATTTGCAAAGATATTTCAGTAGGTGTCAACTTATTCAATTCAAGTCTACAATATAAAGAGAGAGGCATAACACTAACACCGGCTCCTATATCACATAAAGCAGTTCTAACATAATTTCTTTTAATGGAGCAAGGTATAGTTGGAACACCCGGATCTCCAAGTTTCTTTGGTATTCCACCCTTAAAAGTGTAATTAGCAAGCTTTGTGGAAATCTCAGCTTCCGGTATCTTTCTTTTATTTGTAATGATATCCTTCATATACTTAGCGTAAGGATTTACTTTAAGCATATCAGTTAATCGCATATGTAAGAAAATAGGTCTAATCATTTCAGCAAAGCGCTGAAAATCCTCATCATCCTTTGACTTGGATGGTTTAGGAGGAAAGGGCATGGGTTTCTGAACCCATGGTTCTCTTTCTTTACCGTGCTTCCTAGCAACAAAATCTCTCTTATCATAACGTTGATTCTTTGATTGTGGGTTATCAAGATCAACAGCAGAGTTCAATCTCTACATCGTCGTTTTGCTAGGTTGAGCATCAACATGAACATTATCATTAACATTATCACTAGGTTCATGTTCATCACCGATTGAGTTTGACATCGTAAATAGAAATATCATTGGGATTCTCAGGTGTGTCTACAGTAGGTTTACTAGAAGCATGCAAAGTTCTATCATTTTTCTTTTTCTTCTTTTTAGAACAACTAGGTGCCTCTAAATTATTTCTCTGAGAATCTTGCTCGATTCTCATAGGGTGGCCTTCAGGATACAAAGGTTCCTGAGTCATTCTACCAGTTCTAGTAGCCACTCTAATAGCAAAGTCATTTTTATTATTTAATTCATCAAGCAAATCATTTTGAGCTTTAAGTACTTGCTCAGCTTGAGTAGCAACCATAGAAGCATATTTGCTAATGCGGTGAAGTCCATCTTTAACTCTAGCCAGATTATCACCTACGTGTCCTATCTCGGAAGCATTATTCTTTAACTCTCTACCAACATAAGCATTAAAACTTTCTTGTCTAGCCATAAAGTCATCAAATTCATCTAAGCAAGGGCTATGAAATTTAGTAGAGGGTATTTCAACTTTATCATATCTATAGAGAGAATTTACCTTTACTACATGTGTCCGGTTATCAAGACAATGTGGTTCTTCAGGCGGTATATTAAGACCATGTATTTCTTCAATAGGTCGTAAATTCTTAACATCTTCAGCTTTAATACCTTTTTCTTTCATTGATTTCTTTGCCTCTTGCATATCTTCAGGACTGAGAAATAAAACACCTCTCTTGTTCGGAGTGGGTTTAGGGATAGGCTCAGGAGTTGGCTCAATTTGTTCAGGAATCACTTCAGGAACTGGCTCGGGAAGAGTCCAATTATTTTCATTAGTCAACATATTATTCAATAATATTTCAGCTTCCTCGACTGTTCTTTCCCTGAAAACACAACCAGCATAACTATCCAAGTAGTCCTTGGAAGCATCGGTTAGTCCATTATAAAAGATATCAAGTATTTCATTTTTCTTAAGAGGATGATCAGGCAAAGCATTAAGTAACCGGAGAAGCCTCCCCCAAGCTTGTGGGAGACTCTCTTCTTTGATTTGCACAAAATTATATATTTCCCGCAAGGAATCTTGTTTCTTATGAGCCGGGAAATATTTAGCAGAGAAGTAATAAATCATATACTGGGGACTACGCACACAACCAGGAGCAAGAAAATTATACCGAGTCTTAGCATCACCCTTTAATGAGAACGGAAATATCATAAGGATATATAAATAGAGAGACTTCTCATCATGAGTAAATAGGGTGGCTATATCATTCAACTTGGTAAGATGTGCCACAACAGTTTTGATTCAAGGCCATAAAAGGATCAGATTCAACTAAAGTAATAATATCAGGATCAACAGAGAATTCATAATCCTTATCAGTAACACAGATAGGTGAAGTAACAAAAGCAGGATTGGGTTTCATTCTAGCATTAAGAGACTGCTGCTTCCATTTAGCTAATAATTTCTTAAGATCATTTCTATCATTGCAAGCAAGGATTTCCATAGCAGCTGCTTCATTCATAACATAACCCTTAGGAACAACAGGTAATACATAATCACTGGGGGAACCTTCATCATCACTATCATCAGTAATAGGATCTTCAATAATTTCATTCCCCCTAACTCTAGCAAGTTGTTCATCAAGAAATTCACCTAATGGCAAAGTAGTATCACGCACAGACGTAGTTTCATCATGCATAGCAGAAGTGGCATCATCAATAACATGCGACATATCAGAATTGAAAGCAGTAGCAGGTTTAGGTGTAGCAAGCTTACTAATAACGGAAGGAGAATCTAGTGCAGAGCTAGATGGCAGTTCCTTACCTCCCCTCGTAGTTGAGAGAAAAATCTTGGTTTTAGCGTCTTTCAAGTTCTTCATAGTGATCAACAGATATAAATCCCAAGTGACTCAGAAAATAGAGCTATGCTCCCCGGCAACGGCGCCAGAAATTAGTCTTGATAACCCACAAGTATAGGGGATCGCGACAGCTTTCGAGGGTAGAGTATTCAACCCAAATTTATTGATTCGACACAAGGGGAGCCAAAGAATATTCTTGAGTATTAGCAGTTGAGTTGTCAATTCAACCACACCTGGATAACTAAGTATCTGCAGCAAAGTGTTTAGTAGCAAAAGTGGTATGATAATAATAGTAACGGTAGCAAAAGTAAAGATAAATATTTTTGGGTTTTTGTAGTTGTTGTAACAAAGAGTAACGGAAAAGTAAATAAGCGAAGAACAATATATGAAAAGCTCGTAGGCAATGGATCAGTGATGGATAATTATGCCGGATGCGATTCCTCATGCAAAAGCTATAACATAGGGTGATATAGAACTAGCTCCAATTCATCGATGTAATGTAGGCATGTATTCCGTAAATAGTCATACGTGCTTATGGAAAAGAACTTGTATGACGTCTTTTGTCCTACCCTCCCATTGAAGCGGGGTCCTAGCGGAAACTAAGGGATATTAAGGCCTCCTTTTAATAGAGAACCGGACCAAAGCATTAACATATAGTGAATACATGAACTCCTCAAACTACGGTCATCACCGAGAAGTATCCCTATTATTGTCACTTCGGGGTTGTCGGATCATAACACATAATAGTTGACTATAGACTTGCAAGATAGGATCAAGAACACAAATCTATTCATGAAAACATAATAGGTTCAGATCTGAAATCATGGCACTCGGGCCCTAGTGACAAGCATTAAGCATAGCAAAGTCATAGCAACATCAATCTCAGAACATAGTGGATACTAGGGATCAGACCCTAACAAAACTAACTTGATTACATGGTAAATCTCATCCAACCCATCACCGTCCAGCAAGCCTACGATGGAATTACTCATGCACGGGCGGTGAGCATCATGAAATTGGTGATGGAGGATGGTTGATGATGACGACGGCGATGAATCCCCTCTCCGGAGCCCTCGAAAGGACTCCAGATCAGCCCTCCCGAGAGAGATTAGGGCTTGGCGGCGGCTCCGTGTCGTAAAACGCGATGAAACTTTCTCTCTGATTTTTTTCTCCCCGAGACGGAATATATGGAGTCTGAGTTGAGGTCGGAGGAGGTCCATGGGGCCCACGAGATAGGAGGCCGCGCCCTAGGGGGGTGCCCCCTGTCTCGTGGACAGGCTGTGGGCCCCCTGGCATTAATTCTTTCGCAAAAATTCTTATAAATTCCAAAAAGTGTCTCCGTGGATTTCCAGGACATTCCGAGAACTTGTCTTTTCTACACATAAAACAACATCATGGCAGTTCTGCTGAAAACAGCGTCTGTCCGGGTTAGTTTCATTCAAATCATGCAAGTTAGAGTCCAAAACAAGGGCAAAAGTGTTTGGAAAAGTAGATACGTTGGAGACGTATCAGTCCACTGTCCCGTGCAACTCATTACCTGTTGTTAATCTAAGGCCCTGTTTGGTTAAAAACTCCCTAGTCCCTACCTGCTTGGTTCCAGGGACTAAACATGGACTAGAGGTTACTAAGTGACATGCTAAAAGACCATGTTACCCCTAGTAATGAACTAATAGAAACAAGGTGCGATGTGTGGCAGGGGCAACTGTTGGAAAAAGTCCCAAAAAGACTCCCTCGGGGTCTTCTTTCTTTAGTCCCAAATGCCCACTTTTAGTCCCTAAAAGTCCCTCCTGTTTGGTTTAGATGGGACTGACACGGAGTTTTTTTTAGTCCCTACAAGAAAATGTCCCTGTAAACAAACACCCTCTAATAATGCCGCTGGAAAATTGATGCAATGCCATAGTTAAAAGCAAATTACATGTTTAACGAATTTTATTGTTAATATAATCTCTATGTTAATATTAATAAATGCCCCCGTTTGAGAAATGCTACTGTCTTGCTTTCTTTCCCATTTAGATAAGATAGATGCTTCTTTTTGTTGGCTTCTGTGTCATCCACCGTTATTGACCACTAATTGTTTCCTTTGCACCTCTGTGTAAACAGGGTTATCTACTTCACCTCGTTGCCATTGTGACCTTTTGTTGCACTGCACAAAACACTTTTTTTAAGAGTGTTTTGTGTAGTTCAACCAAAATGTCACACCGACAACGTTGCTTGATTACTTGATCTTAGTGGAACTGCACAAGAGGAGATCTTACTTCCTATCCGTTAAGGCAAATTTGGTTGAGATCTTCTTGTGAGTTTTTTGAATTCCGCATCATGATAGGTCAGTACTAGCCTTCTTTCACATGATTCTGCAGTGTGCTTACATATGTTATGCTACTTGTACGATAATGTTGCTTGATTTTAGTGAACTGCACAAATGGAGACAAGACTTCCAATCTGTATTTGCACCGTAATATCCCATTGAGGTAAGATAAGGATGTTTCACAACTGCTGGCCTGTATTTTGCCACTTTCATCATAAAATTAAGTTTAGTACTATATTTTGCTCCCTAATTGACATGCCAAATCTTACATTGAAGGCGAAGCTTGTGCATTATTGAACCAAGTGATTAAGGGAAGAACAAGCGGAAGAAAAACAAAAATCAACTCCTGGTGATGTAATGAAGCCTTTGGGCTGTGATGACACAAGTAATGGTATAGTTTTGCATCTTAATTTATTGCTATGGCTGGAGCGAGCAATTGTTTTGCCACCGATTTGATGCCATACGTAATTATCTCTACTTGTGCAAACATGGATCTTCTTTGAAGATACCATATATTTTAGTGGAACTGCACAAGAAGATGTTGGAAACATTTAACTAATCGAGGAGTATATAATAAGCATGGCCACCCCTGTAGATAGCAACAGATGGTTCCGGAGAAGTGCTTCATCTGTATGCTCTACACAATCAGCCTCCTGACAAAGGTTGGTACTCGCCCACTGATTTCATCCATATGATTGAGCTTTGTCATCTCTATTGGTGTTGTGCTACTCTTTAGATACTATCAGGAAAAGTGGTATTGTCCTTGAGAAGTGCTTCATCTGTGTTGTTTTAAATATTTCCTTTCCTTTTTTTTTGAGCAAACATGGATGCTAGCATTTAGTAGTCCTCTTGTCTTTGCACAACAGGATCATCTTCCTCTGAAGAAGAATATGGAGTACGTGAAGTGACTAGTTCCGATTATGCCAGGATGAAGAAGCCCTGTCTATCTTCTCATCGGAAGGAGCAGTTGAAGGATGGTTACATTACTCCCCACAAGACCAAACTAACTTTAGCTCGGAAGGGTGACAAATCTCCATTTTTTGTTGTGATGCGAGTACAATGTTGTTCTAGGATTCTTTACGGTGAGTTCCATTTTTCTAAAAGTGTGCTTTACATGGACCATGTATGTGCCTGTTGAAACTGTCAAATCATAGTACAGTTTTCTTTATACTAATCACTTTTTTGTATTTGTGCAAACAGGGGTGCTCAGCTTGATTTCAATGGGAACTGCACAACATGTTCATGAATACATCGAATCATTCATTTCCACCACAAGAAAGGAGGTGCCGATAAGTTCAAGGCGTTGCAACATATAAGGGCGAAATCATACAAGCTACACACGAATTTGGTTGATTTTGGTGGAACTGCACAAAAAGAACAGCTGGTTTATTTAGCGCGAGGTGCCATGTCAATGTCCGAACTGATGGCAAACCCTGCCCATTCTACAATCGTAGGCATTTGATATTTTGGAATGGGACAACCTTGTAAAATTTTGCTCATTGATTTTAGAAAGACATGCGTTTGATATTTTTGAATGGGACGCCCTTTGCTTTGTCACAGGCGTTGATCAATTTTTCTTTATTCTTTTTTGTGAAGTAAATATTGCCTCGACATGTGAGTCGCTGAGATGCATAATCATCGATTGTTTTGAATGTTTTCTATGAATTGCCAGCCTGTGTGTTTGATTGCAATGTCTGAAACGCTAAAAGCTGCTCAAACTCTTTGTACTACTTACATTCCTTTTACTTCGCACAAAGTGAAAGTGCATACTTTTTTGTATAAGATTGGTCAAAGTAGAGATACTTTGACTGCAGACAAAACTTGTATACAGACTAGAAAGGACCGGAGGGAGTACATGTGAAACTGCTGCAAACGAGATGATCACCTTGGGAATAATGCTAGTACGTATTGTTTTGCATGTTCATCCAATGCCAGTGATACAGAAATTCAAACTAATCGAAATAAATTCATTGATACACGGTTGGATTTCATATAAACATGCCGGATTTCATTACATTCCATACATTCTTCAACTAAAAAGGGGTGCGCTGGAGGTATAATTAATTAACCGAAGCTACCCACCTGTGTCCCGCTGAGCCAAACAGAAGCTTGGTGACTTAGCTGCAGGTGCGATTGCGTAATCGACATGTGGCCTGTTGGGCCCACGTGTCGATCCAGCCAACTGCACTGCCAGTTAAGTAGAAGCAGCGTTCTTCTCCAGCGCAGCTCTCCGACTCCACGTCGCCGCCAAGAAGCTAACCGGCCATCAATGGTCAACCCGCCTAGCTTGGCTTCAACCAGAGGGTAGCAGCGGTGGCCTTACTTGGACCCAAGCGGTGGCGACCTACCGTGTTCTACTCTTCCTCGTTTTCTATGTGACGCGGCCTCGTTGGCAGTGGGGAGGAGCCTCGACGGAGCCGGCGATGTCCTCTCTCTCGTTGCCGGCGGGCGGCGCCTCAGCGGAGCGGTGGAAATCCTCCCGCATGTTGCCGGCAGGGTGGGGCCTCGGCTGAGCCGGCGATTTCCTCTGCCTCGTCGACGCCAGCGGAGCGGGGACTCGTCGGAGCCAGCATAGTCCTCTGCCTCGTCCTCGGTCTCGCCAAACTGCGCCTCGCCCGCTTCATCGCCCTCTCTGCTAGCCTCTTTGTAGGCGGCCGCAGCCTCCGCCACCCGCATGCGGTACCGCCACCACTCGAGGCGGCCCTTGCGGGCGGAGCGCACGATGCAGTCGGCAGCGCCTCTGCTCCGCCACTTCTGGTGATATGCTCCTCCGCCTGCAGGTGCTCCTGGAGGAGATGGTGGTTGTAGGCGGCGTCGGCCTGCGCCTCCCGGAACTGCTCCTCACGCATCTACCTCACCCTGTCCATATATTGGGCACGGGCCTCGCCGATGGTCATGGTGCAATGCACCAGCGAGGATGGCACGGAGGAGGGGGTTGGCGCTGGATCGTCGACTACCATGTTCTCCATTGGGACGTCGTCGTCCTCCGGCTGCCTGCCGGCCAGCCGGTCGGCAGCAATGGCTGCCATCTCCTTGTGGTCCGTTGTCCGCCCGTCCCGAAGAGCGCTGGAGCGCGAGGAAGCCATGATGGGCAGTACTGGTGTAGACAGGAGAATGGGAACAGATGCGGATGACTGCGGCTATGGCGACGCAACAGTTTATATAGAAATGGTGGGCGGGCGGAGGGACGGACGTGTGGTGCCGGAGTAGCCGCCTCGGCAACCGCGTATCATTAATGTGGGCGGCAGATGGATGGAAGGACGGCACTTGTGTCGTTTGAAGGCGGAGCAATCGCCTGCAGACCGAAGTGAAGGCGGCGCTGACTGTTTCGGGCGGAAAGCGCGCGCGGGTGAGGAGATGACTTTACTTGGAGAGGATGACAATGGGGACCCACCAGGTCCACAGCCTCACGTACGCAAGTGCCTCCTTATTATATATATAACTATAATTTATTTTGCTTCCTCCTGGTTTCCTGACATCACGGTCCCACACCATTGTCAACCTCCTGGAGTAGTCAATAAACGAGAGAATCACACAAGAAGCGGCCGACAGCTGGGACCAAGCAGCTCGAGCAGTATTTGTGCAGAGTTTTTCGATGTTTAGCCCAGATATTAATTTTTCTCCTCTGAACAACAACAAAAACATCGCTGCAGGAATTAACTTGGCGGGCTGTGGCCCGTCTAGCCCAGGCCAGATATCCATCCCAGATATTAATTTTTTTCAAGATGTAAATGGCTAGCCCAGCTATACTTTTTTTTAGGAATACCCAGGCAAGTTCAAGTTGTTATTCTCCACCCTGCTGGGCTGCAAATCTTTCCTAGGAGGGATGCATTAGGCTTAACAAGAAAATGGGCTTTAAGAAATAATGAATGGGATGTAATTGTAAAAACTGGGCAGTAACTATAAAAAAATGCACCAAACAAGTGATTACTTTATAAATTTTTTTTTTGGATATTGAAAATTTTAATTTCATTAATTGTTGCGAGCGCAATGTTTCTTTGGATTTTTACGTAATATCAATTTATATTGAAATTGTATTTAATCTGACTAGAAATTTTGGGATAAAAATACTTCGGATCCCATCAAAATGTGGGAAATTTTATTGAATTCTGTTTTGAACGGTTGGTTGAAATGGGTTGTACTTTTAACAAACTGTAAATGGGCTGTAGTAAATTCCTTTAGGATTCAAAACTGGGCTACACATTCTTACAAATCTCAAATGCGCTATAAGTTCTCTGCCACACACTTCTGGCCTTACTAACTTGACGCGTCCCCTAAAAAAACAGAGTTGACGCGTATGCAAGGCTTTGTCAACTTATAGTCAACACACGGTTCTAGCAGCAGTGGCCGTTGGATGTCCATCCATCGGATGTCGTGCTTCTTCTTCAAGCTCAGATATTCTTGCTTCACCCGCCCAAAAAATGATTCCTCCCCCTGACATCTGGGGCGCACCATTTCGGAAGCTGACCTGTGGGCCTACTAAGTTTACGTACCAAGGGATTTGTCAACTTAGTCAATATAAATGATTCTAGCTGCAGCGACCGTACGATATCCATCCAACGGCCGTCGTGCTTCTTCAACCTCTGGTCTTCTTGCTCCAGCCACCCAAAGCAGCGTCGGTCGTGCCGCCTGCTCCTGCCTCCTGTGGCCGGCTGTGCTGCCGTGGAGGCCTCACCGCCCCCTACTTCTCCCACCGCTGGCAAGGCCATCCCTCCACTCACCCGCACCCCCTGTTATTCTGCACCGAAGGCAGCGCAGCCGAACCAGTGAACCCTCGTACTCCTCTCCGCGTGTGCATCCACTGTTGCGTCTTCCCCGGCTCTGCATCGTCCCCTTACTAGGCCTCGCCGTCGTCCACCGCCGTGGTGCTCTTGGAGCGGCGTGGTCAACATGGTCAAGGAACGACTTCCATCGGACGTGGATTGTACATGGAGAGGCTGACAGCCGGGTCCACGGCAGCCGCAAGGAAGTGCCTCCTTATTATGCGCAAAATAATTATTCCTCCACCAGACAGCAGGGACCCACAGGACGGGTCACCGTATTTTGTGAAAAAAATGATTCGCCCCCTGACTGCTGGGACCCACGAGCTACATCTTCGCACGCAAGGAAGTGCGTCCGGGAAAAAAACGATTCGCCCCCCTGACTGCTGGGACCCACCAGTTACATCTTCGCACGCAAGGAAGTGCGTCCGGAAAAAAAACAATTCGCCCCCCGACTGCTGGGACCCACCTGCTACACCATCGCATGCAAGGAAATGCGTCCGGGCAAAAAAAATGATTCGCCCTCCTGACTGCTGGGACCCAGCAGCTACACCTTCGCACGCAAGGAAGTGCGTCCGGGCAAAAAAAAAACCAAAACGATTCGCCTCCATGACTGCTGGGCCCACCAGCTACATCTTCACACGCAAGGAAGTGCGTCCGGGCAAAAAAATCGATTCGCCTCCCTCACTGCTGGGACCCACCAGCTACATCTTCGCACGCAAGGAAGTGCCTGACAGTCGGGACCCACCTGGTCGAAGCGTACGTAGCGTTGTCATTCTAGTCGCGAACGTGTACGTACATATTGGTCGTTGTAGAGGCACACACGTGTCGTAGTAGAGGCGCGCACGTAGCATGTACACGTACGTACAACAGCCAGGGAGCCAGAAAGAAAATACGGCCTCGTATGTGTACATACGGGCGGGGTCTCGAACGCCTACTCGCGCATACATACGGCCAGGGCTCGTGTACATGGCTGGGTCAGAACAGAGAAACAACATCATCTTCGTGTTCATGGGGAGGCAACGGAGTGCGTCGTGTTCATGGGGAGGCAACGGAATGCGTCGTGTTCATCGGGAGGCAACGGAATGCGTGGGATCCAACCGGCTTGGACAGAACAGGCGATGGAAACGAGGCCTAGCGTACCGCACAACGGAGGAAACGGACCTCCTACGTTTGGAACAGGATCCTGTTGATCGGGAGGGGTGTGGCGTACTGCAAAACGGAGTATACGGACCTCTTACAGTCGAAACGGGGGTCCTGTTGATCGGGAGGGGTGTGGCGTACCGCAAAACGGACGAAGCGGACTTGTGTTGGAGTGCTACGGTCGAAATGGGGGTCCTGTTCATCGGGAGGGGTGTGGCGTACTGCAAAACAGGACTCCACGGGATACTGTTCATATCCACCGTCGACCTCCTCCAGCATCCACGGGCTACCGTCGACCTCCTCCAGCCTCCACCACGCGCTACTCCACCGGCTACTGTTCAACCACCCCTCCATCGTCTACTGTTCATCCAGCCCTCCGCACCACGGGGTCCTGTTCAACCACCCCTCCACGGCCACCTCTCCATCGTCTACTGTTCATCCAGCCCTCCACACCACGGGGTCCTGTTCATCCAAAGGCAATGCCACCGCTCAATGTTCATCCAACCCCATAGCGCTCACTCGCTCATCCAGAGGCAGCATCGTTCGGCTTCAGTTAGCAGCAGTAGCGAAGGAATCGCTCGATCGGGTTCAGTTAACAGCCATCGATCGATCGCTCGGGTTCAGTAACGCGTAGCCTGCAGTGCAATTGCTCGGGTTCAGTTAGAGCCAACGCCTCGCACACACGCGCGTACGTGTACGAGAGAAACGCGCATGGCTCGTCCCCCGACCTCCCACCGTAACCGGCAACTCCCCGAAATTTTCCTCGCCCTCGCTTCTACCATGGTTTTTTCGTCATGGACGGCCCAAAGAATGTCATGCAGCTGCGTCTCCGGCCCGCCCAAGACGAAAAGCCCATTTTCTGTCATGATTTTTTGTCATAGAAGTAGGAGCCCACCATATCTATGATGATACCGGGTTTTTTCACAATTATCGTCATAGAAGTGTCATATGTATGACAGAAAAAAATTCGTTCGGCCCAAAATGTCACGGATGTGTCTTTTTTTTGTAGTGATACACGTTTTCATTGGCAAGATCGGCGAGCCGGGCCCTGAGCCGGACATCTGCACCGACCTCATCGAAACGGCTCAGCGTGCGCGATCTGCCCGGGTCAAGCCTGCCATGAAGCGTGCCTTCGTGGGAGTCATCCATGGAGGGGAATACGAGGACAGATCGGAATCTGGTGGTGAGACCGTCGTTTATTCCGGCGACGAGTCATCCACCGGAGAGACCGAGTCGTTATATCAGCTACAAGATGGCCAGATTGAGGCTATTCGATGGCGACGATTCGGACCCCTCTGATCTGCCAAACCGGGTTGGAATCTTCATGGCCGGTACATAGCTGGCGCTCCACTCTTCGACCGCACCAGCAATGCTCTCCAAATCGGTGGCGGTGACGGCAGCCGGGGCAAGAGGCCCTGTGCGTCCGCCAGCTCAGATTTTATCTCATTTATTTGATGCATTGGCAACGCTGATGGCGGAAGCTAACCCGGTGGATCAGGGTGCGCACAATGCAGAAATCGTGAAAGTAAGGTATCAGATTACTCAGGCCAAGGCCGATTTGGTAGCTGAGGATGCCAGGATGGCCGTGGAGCGGGCCGCTTTGGATGCGCAGGCTTACCGTCTTATGCTGGATCAGAATGCATCACACGAAGTCCTAAAGAGAAGGCACCGGTCTCGCCTGCCTCCGGTTTATGATGCTAGGAACCTCTTTAACAGCCAGTGCGAGGACGATAACTGCCGGTAGCAAACCGGGCAGAGGCACCTGGAGCGGGGGCGCCGGTTCAGCCCCGTTTGATGGATCCGCCTCGTCAGAACGACATTGTAATGTAGCCTGTCCGAACACCGCCGGGTCATTATTCTACTCCGATGGACAATTTAGTTGTTGCCGCTTCACGGCTGGAGGCTATCCCAATTGAAGATGATTCTCCGGCGGCGGTCGAGACGCGTCGGGTTAAAGAGCTTCTTCGGACAGCCTTGGTGCAACAGGAGGCTTATTCATACAGTCGTGATCGGATTCATTCCACCCCCCGTCCAAGTCGGAGTTTCAGCAGGCGTATGGATGAACCGGCCATGTCAATCAATGCATGGAACTGCGAACCGCCCCGTGGCCACAACCGGCAGGGGGCGCTGGTGATGCTCAGGACGTGGTGGACCGGGCTCGTGCATCCAGGGAGGCTGAGTTAGCAGTGCAGTATGAAGCTCGTCAGCTTACTCCGGTTCGTCCGACCACGTCGGTAGAGCCGGGAGTTACCTCTAGCTCTTTAGGGGTGCCGTGTCTCGTCCCGGCGTTACGAAATGTACGCCTGCCCAAGGATTTCAAGGGCCCGCGAAAGGTGCCAAATTACACTGCCGATTTACCTCCAGAGACATGGGTTGAAAGCTATGAGATGGCCATGGAGATGCTGGATGTGGATGAGGCAGCTTGTTCGAAGTACTTCACCATGATGCTAGAAGTGACGGCTCGTACTTGGTTAAATAGTCTACCAGCTAACTTTATCAGGTCATGGGCCAAGTTGAGAACCCAGTTTATCCAGAATTTTAAGGATACATGCAAGCAGCCCATGTTGATTGTGGACTTAGCTGCCTGTGTACAGGAGGAAGGAGAATCAACAACCCAGTGGGTGCGCCGGGTCTCGGAAATTCTGCATTCATCGGACCGCATCAACGCTGACACCGCAGTTCTAACTTTGGAAGGCAATTGCCGGTTTAAGCCTCTGAAGCTGAAGTTGGGACGGATGAAACGCCATTGCAATGACATGGGAACCCTCATGGCCGCTTTAGTAAAGTATGCTGACTCTGATAGTACCAAGGGTCCCGAGTCGGATGATGACAAGACAGGGAAGGGAAAGAAGAGCGGCAATGCCAAGGGGCAGCACCATAGCCCGGCGGGTCATGGAAACGACGGCAAACATAAAGCGGATCACAGCATGGACTTTGTGGCCAATGCCAGCGCACAGGATAAGGGCCAACGGTGCAAGGGTAAACCACCCCAGCGCAGTGGAGCACCAAACCCTAACCCGTACCGTCTGTCTTACCTATTGAACCAGCCCTGCCCAAAACATGGGACGAAGGAGATGCCGGCCACACACCTCTGGAAGGACTGCTACATCATGCAAGAGTTCAAAAATTCTAATGCCTTCCGGTATGATCACAGACCGGGTGACGGTTCAGGCCCCGGGTCTCATGGGCCGGGTTATGGCGGTGGAAATTCTGGTTCAGGCTTCCTTGGTAATCAAGGCGGACATAACAATCAAGGTAATCAGGGCAATCAGCAGCAACAGCAGAAGTCGGGTTACCAGAGCAATCCGAAGCAGTTGAATAGTGGGAAATATCATGTCTTCACCACTAGCTTGGACAAGCGTGACCAAAAGCTTCATAAGAGGGCAGTAAGCTCCATTGAACCGGCGGTGCCCCGTTACTTACACTGGTCTGAGCAGCCGATTGTGTGGAGCAGGGAGGATCATCCACCCAGGGTTGACAATCCGGGTCATCTGGCGTTGGTGGTGGCACCTCAGGTAGGAGGTTATAAGTTCACGAAGGTACTCATGGACGGAGGGAGCAATATCAATATCATGTATTATGAGACTTTCCGTCGCATGCGATTAACAAATAAAAATCTTAAACCGTCCAGTACGGTGTTCCATGGTGTGGTGCCTGGTAAATCGGCGTATCCTGTTGGCAAGATAGCTCTGGAAGTGGCTTTTGGGGACGAGCATGACTCGAGATAAGAAACTTTGACCTTTGAAGTGGTGAAGATCAGAAGTACGTATCACGCCCTGTTTGGACGGTTGGCTTATGGTAAGTTTATGGAACGGCCTTGCTATGTCTATCTTCAGCTCAAGATGCCAGGTCACAAGGGAACTATAACTGTCCATGGGAGCCGCAAGATCGCTTTGGAGTGTGAAGAAGGTGATGCGGCTTATGCTGAGTCGGTTTGTGCCACAGAAGAATTGAAGTTTTACAAGGACAACGTTGATCCGGCAGATATGACTCCATTGAAGAAGCCAATTACCGACCATGATCCGGCCTAGAAGTTTAAATCGGCTGATGAGACTAAGCTTCTTGACTTCGTGCCTGGCGATTCATCCAAGCAGTTTAGCATCAGCGCTAACTTGGATCCGAAATAGGAAAGCGTGCTCATCGAGTTCATCCGTGAGAATCGGGACATCTTTGCGTGGAAGCCTTCTGACATGCCAGGTGTACCGAGAGAACTCGCTGAGCACACACTTAATGTTGATCCTAAGTATAAACCGGTCAAGCAGTTTCTCCGCCGGTTCAATGAAGAGAGACACAAGGCTATTGGAGAAGAAGTGGCCTGGCTCTTAGCGGCTGGATTTATCGTTGAAGTCTTCCATCCTGAGTGGTTGGCTAATCCGGTGCTGGTCCTTAAGATCTCAACAAAGCTTGCCCAGTGATCCCTTTGCCCTTCCCAGTATTGATCAAATTATTGATGCTACGGCAGGTTGCGAGCGTCTGAGCTTTCTGGATGCATATTCCGATTATCACCAGATCAAGATGGCAATTAAAGACCAGGAGAAGACGGCCTTCATAACCCCCTTTGGAGCCTTCTGCTATGTATCTATGCCCTTTGGGCTCAAGAGTGCCTAGGCGACTTATCAGCGGTGTGTGCAGAATTGTCTTCATACACAAATCGGCCATAATGTTCATGCTTATGTGGATGATATTGTGGTCAAGTCTAGGAAGAAGGAGACGTTGATTGCTGACTTAAAGGAAACCTTTGATAATCTGCGGGTTTACAAGATGATGCTTAATCCGGCTAAGTGCGTTTTTGGTGTACCGGCAGGCAAGCTCTTGGGCTTTCTGGTGTCTAACAGCGGCATTGAGGCTAATCCGGAAATGATCAAGGCCATCACCTCCTTGGGTAAACCAAAGTGTATCAATGACGTTCAACGCTTGGCGGGCCGGATTACCGCGTTGAGCCGGTTCATCAGCCGCCTTGGCGAGAAGGCCATTCCTTTGTATCAGATGCTGAAGAAAACGGATAACTTCGTCTGGAGTGACGCCGCGAATGAAGCGTTTGAGGATTTAAAGCGGCAGCTTTCTAATCCACCGGTTCTTGCTGCCCCAGTTAACAAGGAGCCGATGTCGCCATATGTGGCAGCAAATGCTCGCGCTATCAGTGTGGCTACTGTGGTGGAGCGCAAGGAGGCAGGAAAAGAATATCCGGTTCAGCATCCGGTTTATTATATCAGCGAGGTGCTTATTGAGTCCAAGCAGAGGTACCCACACTGGCAGAAGCTGGTATATGGAGTTTTCATGGCAAGCCGGAAGCTAAAGCAGTATTTCCAAAGTCATCCCATCACAGTGGTTAGCTCTGCTCCTTTGGGAGATATAATCAAGAACAGGGAAGCAACTGGCCGGATTGCCAAGTGGGCCATAGAGCTCGGGCCTCACGGGTTGAAGTATATACCCCGAACAGCGATCAAATCTCAAGCACTTGTTGATTTCATCAACGACTGGACAGAACTACAAGCGCCTGAAGAGAAGCCGGATCACACTTATTGGACCATTCACTTTGATGGGTCCAGGCAATTGGAGGGCTCGGGGGCTGGAGTCATATTAACTTCCCCACGAGGTGATAAGTTTTGTTATGTTCTCCGTTTAATGTTCCCTTGCACTAACAATGCAGCTGAGTATGAAGCTTTACTCCATGGTCTTCGGATGGCTAAGGAGATGAACCTAAGCCGAGTTAAGTGCTTCGGTGACTCGGACCTGGTGGCTCAATAGGTGTCTGGCACTTGGGACTCCAAGGACCCACTCATGGCAGGTGGACATTGTTGCAGGTCACTTTAAAGGTTATCAGGTGGATCATGTGGACCGGCGGAAGAACGAAGCGGCGGATGCTTTAAGCCGCCTGGGTTCTCAACGTAAACCGGTTCCGCCTATTGTCTTCTTGGATGTTCTGCATAATCCGTCCGTCAAGCTCCCTGGTGAAAAGGATTTGGCTATTCCTGATCCGGAAGCTCAGTTGGTGGCAGCTCTGCATGTTATCCCGGATTGGACGGTCCCTTATCTTGCATACATGAACCGGGGCGAGTTACCAGAGGATGAGACATTGGCCAGGCAGATAATCCGGCGGTCCAAGTCTATGACTATTATCAACGGAGAGCTGCATCATTGCAGTGTTACAGGGGCGTTTCAGCGTTGTGTGTCTCCTGAAGAAGGTTGTGAAATTTTACGTGAGATCCAGGAAGGAGATTGTGGTCACCACGCCGGTTCAAAATCTTTGGTGGCTAAGGCGTTTCATCACGGTTTCTATTGGTTAACAACTCATGCTGATGCCGAGGACTTGGTCAGACGATGTGATGGCTGTCAGAAGTTTTCAAGGTGCGCTCATGTACCGGCTAAAGAATTGAGGATGATTCCAATTACTTGGCCATTTGCGACTTGGGGGCTGGATATGGTTGGGCCTTTCAAGAGGTCCAAAGACAAGAAGACCCACCTTTTGGTGGCGGTTGACAAGTTCACAAAGTGGGTGGAGGCAGAACTAGTTAGCAAGTGTGACGCGGCCACGGCGGTTCAATTCATCAAAAAGGTGATTTTCCGGTTTGGCATTCCACATAGCATTATCACTGACAATGGTACCAATCTGTCAAACGGTGCAGTGAAGGAGTTCTGTCAATGTGAGCACATACAGCTTGATGTATCATCAGTGGTTCACCCACACTCCAATGGTCAAACGGAGAGGGCCAATCAAGAAATTTTGAGAGGCATCAAACCCGGCTTATGGTTCCCTTGCAGGGGATGCTGGGTTGTTGGGTTGAGGAGCTACCTTCAGTGATATGAAGCATCAACACCACACCCAACAGATCGACAGGATACATGTCGTTCTTCATGGTTTATGGAGCGGAGGCGGTTCTTCCTAGTGACATCCGTCATGACTCACCTCGTGTGGCGGCATATGTTGATGCGGACAACAAGAAGGCATGACAAGAAGCTCTCTACCTATTAGATGAGGAGCGTGACATAGCGGCTGCCCATTCGGCGATTTATCAGCAAGATCTGCGTCGCTATCATAGCCACCGGGTTAGAACCAGAACCTTTCAAGAAGGAGACTTGGTGCTTCGGCTCATCCAGGATCAGACGGATATGCACAAGTTATCCCCACCTTGGGAAGGACCTTTTGTGATCAGCAAGAATCTACACAACGGGTCATACTACCTAATCGATGTTCGAAAGCGCAAAGATACACGTCAATCGGAGGAGGAGACCAGCCGGCCGTGGAATATTGCTCATCTTCGGCCTTACTATACTTGAGCTCTAGGCTCTTTTTATGTACATATTATGACTATGTATATATTATGATCAATATAATAAACCGGAACCTTAGATAAAGCGGGGTATCTGTTGTTTTCTTACATCATGTGTGGTTACACAGAGCTTCTGTTGATAAAGAGGCGTCCGGTTACCGCTTGGTTTTAGCCTCTCAAAGGCTTTATACTATATCACTTGTGGGCTTGGTCGTATCCGAACCATAGCTACACCTCTTGATAGGCGTAATGCCATAGCATCACTTGGGGGCTTGGTCGTATCTGAACCATAGCTACACCTCTTGATAGGCATAATGCCATAGCATCACTTTGGGGCTTGGTCGTATCCGAACCATAGCTACGCCTCTTGATCGGCGCAATGCCACAACATCACTTGGGGGCTTTGTTGTATCCGAACCATAGCTACGCCTCTTGATCGGCGCAATGCCACAGCATCACTTGGGGGCTTTGGTCGTATCCGAACCGTAGCTACGCCTCTTGATCGGTGCAATGCCACAGCATCACTTGGGGGCTTTGGTCGAACCCGAACCATAGCTACACCTCTTGATCGGCGTAATGCCACATCATCATTTGGGGGCCTGATCGAACCCGAACCATAGCTACACCTTCTTGGTGGCTTGGTCGTGTCCGAAACATGGTTACGCCTCTTGATCGGCTCAAAGCCTCACCTACAATGGTTTTTATTTGCCTTTGTTTGGGTTCTGTTTTCTTTTTTGATAAAGACTTTTTGTTGCTTTTTAGACCAGCGTTAAACAACCCAGTCCGACTGTCAACTACAAATTGACGGTATACGATCAAATCATAGTCCGGAGGCTATTCGCCCGGTCTGATTTTCAATTAAAATTTTATTAAGGAGTAAACCGGTGTTTATTGAAACCCGGAACGGTGTAAACCGACCTTATATCAACAGGAGTGGTTTTCTCCTAAAAATATTTGGGTTATAAGCCCCGCTACAAGTTTGGCCAGCCAACATCATGCATAACAGTTGCAGGTATTATATATTTCCATTTTGGTTATATGTTACAACCTAAGTTATCATCTTTGGTTATATATATATGGGTATCATGACCCGCCCGGCGGTAAACCGCCAGGGTACTTTAAGCTTCTTGTCTGCAGAAACAGCTTGGACAAATGAATATGTAGATCATATCTTATATATGACGAATCAAGCTGGCGTCAATTGCAGATAAGTATGCGCGAAGGCATATCAGAACAAATATTTTAACTAAACCTATTACAAGGCTTTCCAGTGCTCAACAGGATCATTGTTTTCTGAAAATACATGTCGCAGGATGTAGGAGATTAAACCGGCCTCCGGTTCATCATTGGTCACCGGCTTGGCCTGACGGTTGCGGATCATCTCGCGCTGGTTCAGCTTCTTCTTCTCTACCCAGTGGCTGGAAATCAACAGTTGCCCAGTCGATCCCGGTTAGGGCTTGGAATACAGATTCATCACTTGTCAGCGTCGACAGTTCAATGTCAGGGGCATAAGTGTGCTTACGAATTGGCGGGATGAGATTCTGAGCTTCGGGGATTGGGACAGCAACCCGCTTGTTCTTGTCATCATAGTTTGCTTGATAGTATGACAGGTCCGCTTCTTCAACTAGTTGACAAGCCAATGGGCGTACCTCCTAGTTTATGATCCGGAGATCATCTTCGCTGAGTTTAGTCCCGTCTTCCTTCAAACTAGGATAGCCTTGAGCCACTTCAGTTGGATCAAAATCAGGTACCCAAGCCTTTGCCCGGGTCAGTGCAGCCAAAGCGCCCGTCTGAGCAGCAGACCTTTTTAGTTCTTCAACCCGGGAAGGTAGCATGGATAACCTTTCTAAGGTATCTTTAATCAAGGTGGGAGGAGGGTTGTTGTGAGAAGCAGTATATATGATCCGTTGCGCGCCAGTGTAAAGCTGCTCTATCAGAGTATAGGCTGCTTTTAACTTCTTCTGAACATCAGATCCCAAGTGGCCAATACCAGTTCCTATATCGTTGCAAGGGTTAGTAAACCAGCAGATACATGAAAGAATGTGGTCAAATCGGAAGTTACAGTGCTTACCAAACACGACTACGGTCATGGCATGAACCTGCCGCTTTATGCTGGTCAGTTCATCAGCTACCGGTTTAAGAGCAGTTTCTGCTTTCTCAGCCCTATTCATCAAATAGGATTTTTCACTTTCCCAATCCGACAGTTCCTTGTTGAAGCCTTCTTTCAGTTTCTCCATAGCGCCTAGAGCGTTGGTCAGCTCTGTCTTCGCCCTGGAGGTTTCATCTTGTTGCAATTTAAGGTTTTCCTGAAGATCAGCGGTTTGGCTCTCCTTTTTGTTCAGCTCAGCCTACAAAGAGAGTCATCTGGTCAGGTAACAGTGAATACTTGAAGTACCAAGCCCATAACAAGTTATGCCCTTGGCACTTGGGGGCTAATGCATATTTGCTCTATCAGACAATTTTTTCAAAGTCCCAAAGCACAATACAAGTATTAAGCTTGGCACTTGGGGGCTAATGTGTATTTGCTCGTAACTTGCTAAAAAGGGAATTCTTCTATAAAGTCCCACTTCATCTCTATACAGTTAAACCGGCCTTTGGAGGCTACATCGGTAAAGTTCAAATGCATTGTTGCCAACTCGAGGATCGTTATTGAAAGTCCCGGTTTAAGTTGCTATCTGGAACCGTCACTTGGGGGCTACTACAGTTGATAAACTGCAAACACAATACAGAAAGAGAAGCATGCATAAAGTTAACTTTTTTTTTCCTTCATCATATTGACCAGACCGGCTTCATAGTCACGGCTCGTGAACAGACGGTTCAGATAGCCGGAATGAAGGTCTTGAGCGTTCAGATGGGTGTAGGTGGACAGATCGGCATTCCATTTGCCTTTGCCAATTGCAGAAAATTCCTCCTTGGCGGTATGCTTCGACAAAGCGACAGGATTCCCTGGATCCGTATAGCCAACGCCAGTAATCAGAACATCATCATCCTTTTCCGCAGCAGCTCGTACTGGGGTCGCCGGTTTGTTGATATTCTTTGCTAGACTTGTCGGTTTGTCAGTCCGGAGAGAAATGCCCGGTTCATCAGCATGACCTGTGGTATCAATTTCTGCCGGTTCAACAACAAAGTCATAGTCTTGAGGCGGTGGGTCATTCAGCACATCATCAAGGTTGGCTTCTACAGGATCTGGAGTTTTCTCTGGTTCAACAACTGTATCTTCTTCTGTCGGTTTGTTCAGGCGAGCTTTCTTGCTTGGTCTGGGCTTAGCACTGACAAAATAAAACATGACAGGTCAGTAGAGCCTATAAAATGCATATCAAGGGCTCAACATCAGCCTCATCCCCCCCCCCACCCCCCATTTTAAGCATATCAAGAATAAAGCAAGTGAACAGCTTACCCAATAACTGTTTTGAGGGGTGGAAGTTTGGTGGTGACGACTTCGCGGAGGATGAATGAGAGGTGCCCTGATAATTGGAATCAGACGGATTAAGAGTTTGACGAAAACAACCTACTTTGGGGCATGACATGTCAAGGGAATTAGAGACCTCTGATCGGCGTTTCCGAACCGGACTGTTCGGTAAACCAGCGGAGGTAACTACCTGGCTGCTATGCCGGGTTGTGCGGCGAGCCTCGTGCTGTTGTGTCTTCACAAGAAAGTTTGGATCCAAATGAGCAAGAGGAGGTGAAAATTTAACTTTCCGGTTTGCTCGACGGGTTTTTAGTGAAGGCAAAGTGTTTGAATCGGAGGAAAGAACGACTACCTCTACAACATCGGCGTGACTGACTTCAGCGTCGTCCTGGCAATAATCATCATCAATAAGGCATATGAAAAATGAACCAAGTGAGTCAAGTTCTACCTCAAAATCCGAGTTACCAACATCATCATCAACCGGTGGATCGGAGGATGCAGTGGTTCTCTTCCGGTTAGCAGGTATTTTCACAGCTTTGGTCTTTTGGCGGGTTGGCTTCACCGGTTTGTCTTGCGGAGTTTTCTTGTTCCAGAACGGATCATTGTTCGGCAAAAAAGTCATCACATTTTCAGAACATATGGGGACAGAATCAATTTCAGATAAAACAGATAGTACAATTCTTACAGCTGGCGGTTTGTTGATGGTGCAGAAAGGGGGTAGTCCGGTTTGAGCACAGGTAGCCTCCGGTTCATTCAGCATCTTTTTTTCAGCCTCAGGACTTCGTCATCTGTAAACTGAATATCAATGTGTCGCTAAGCATAATTCAATTCCCCTGTATACTCACACATCAAACCGAGGCGTTGGCTCAAGGGCAAAACGCTCCAGCTTATCCAGCAGCGTGCAAAATCAACTCATGTCAAACCGTTGGCCATAAAGGCCCTAAGCTTGGATAGTTGAGGAGCATATTTGCTTCTTTCTTTAGCAGTCAGCATTTGAGGAAAAGGGTGTGTGTTGCTCAGACGTTCAGGACGGTAACCCGGCAGGGGATTTTCATCAGCTGGAGATGTATCCTTGCAGTAAAACCAGGTGTGGTTCCAATCTTTGGGGTGACTGTGGAGATTGGCGTGAGGAATGGTGACTTCTTTTCTTTTCTGAATCGCCATCCCGCCCATTTCTGTGTTAGGCCCATCTTTGAATTCTGTGCGACGGTTCAGATGAAAGCAATCCCTGAATAGCTCTACTGAAAGTTCCTCTTGAAGGTAAACCTCACAAAACACTTGAAAATGGCAGATGTTGGTTACAGAGTTAGGGCCGATGTCTTGTGGGCACATTTGAAAGTTGGCCAGTACATCCCGGAAGAATTTTGAATCGGGAGGGTTGAAACCCCGGCTTAGGTGATCAGCAAAAACAACAACTTCTCCGTCTTTGGGAGTAGGAGGACATTCAGGGCCAGGGACCCTCCAATGAATGACATCTTTCTTACTTAAAGCGCCCGTTTTGACAATGTTCTCTAACTGTTCCTCTGTTACTCAAGAAGGGACCCAATTGCATTCATACACTTGTTTGGCCATGGCAATGGAGATCTATAATATAAGGATTTCCGGTTTAATATTTACATTGGACAGCTATACAGTGATACAAGATGTAAGTATATTGCTAAACTGGAGTCAGCTATTTACAAACCGGAGTTTAACAGTGAAACAGTACACAAGTGGAGGTGATAAGTGGAAATACGTTGGCGGTTCAACAAGGGGACTAATGGTATATACCGTTGTCATTTTTTCTACGAAGTTAAACTGCCTAGTCTAAACAGTGAAGAGTCAAGACTGCAGATGTATAAGTGAAGGAAAATAGATCACACAAGTTGGTATTACAATTTTGGATCTGCGGCATATCAGAAAAGGAAAATATATTCAGACTTAAGGAGCGGTGCCGAAACAGTGGATGAAGGTTCAGATGGGATCTTCTATCTTAGCAAGGCGCATTAGATGAAAAAAAGGAACTACGGTTATCATGGAACAGGATAACTATTAAGGTCTGGATCAAAACTCTATTATGTAGGCAATGGACACTGACGAACACCAAAGAACATCGACGAACACCGAAACCCTAGAACAGAACTACGGCAGAAAGAGCAGAGAGCTTACCTGTGCTGATGAAGAAGAGGAGAGCCGCCGCAGTTTTCTGGTGCATTCAGGGTGATGCAGCGGCCAGAGTCGAAGCAGATGCGACGGTGGCGGCGGAGCTCCAAGGGCTGAGCGGCGCAAGGAAGACGACGATGACGCAAAGAGGCACGAGGGGGAAAGGTGAAAATGACCCCTCGGCCCTATTTATAAAGGCAAGGGATAAGTGTCAGGTGCAAAAATCGAGGACCCAGAAATTTGGAAAGGGAGCTGTCGCCTCGATTATTGGAGACCCATTAATGAAGATGTGTCCTACACAGTTTAACAAATGACCTCACGACGGTTTACCACGATTTGGGAAGATGATGTCACGACGGTTTCCGAAATTATGTGAAATTGTTGAAGACGAAGTTTTCTTGAGGACTGACATGAACCAGTTCAAATCAGTCTGGGGCCTAATGTTGGGGATATTACTACTGGGCGTAAACCGGCCAGGAGAGGCCGGATTAACTTGAAGCCCATGAAGACAGACGGTGACGCTGAGTAGAGGCCCAAGGCCCAGAACCGGTTTAAGGCCTGTAGCTATAAACCGGCATTGATATGTAACTTGCATTGTAAGGTAGAAAGAGTGCAGACAGAGCCGGACACGTTTATGAGCCAGCCTCGGGACTTCAGAACCGACGGGCGCCAACCCATGTATATAAGGGACGACCGGCGGCGGTTCAAGAGAACAGACAACAACTCGAGACTCAGGCAAAGCGTACTCGCTCCCTGGTCATCGAAACCCCATCAATTCCATCACAACTAGACGTAGGCTTTTACCTTCATCGTAAGGGGCCAAACTAGTATAAAACTCTCTTGCATCCCTTGTCCGCTTTAACCCCTTTAAGCTAACCCTTAGCGATGGCTCCACGTCTAAGTCCTTTCATGAGGACATCTGCCGTGACAAAACCACGACAGATACCATACGGAATTAAGTTACTCCCACTGTGGTTAGTCTTAGGCCTTGTTCGGTTCAACCTCCTCCCATGGGGTTTGGAGAGGAATGGAGGGGAATTTGGCTTGTACATGATTTAATCCCCCACATTCCATGTTAAACTATGTATATTGTGTGCATGTTATTTGACCCCTCATTTTGCCGCGCTACGACCAGTGTGAGTGTCTACATGCAGTACACCATCCTCTAATTTGTTGGATGCCAAGCCGGCTCCGAAAGGAGCCATAACTTTTTTTCAAGTTGAAAAATATTACCGGTGAGGAGCCATAATTAAGCTGGAGGCGTCTCTTATGTTCTTCCGAATGGGCAATAAGCTTTTTTAGTGTGAATGGGCAATAAGTTGGAGAGCTAGAGAGTGTCTCTAATGAGCTGCCTCTAGTGTTAAGGCCCTCCAGTACGAAACACGGGTAACCGATTGGGCCGATACAAAATCCTATCCGTCTTAAAGCTCATTTGTTTTTGTTTTTTTGCGAGGAGAAGCCCATATTTCTTGAAGAGGGGGCGATCCCAGAAAAACCCTCCTTCCTCCTCGCTTCCAATTATACTGGAGCTTGCTGGCCTCTCCCGCTTCCGTATCCCCCCAATTCCCCCCACTCCCCATCTTCCTCACTCGTCAAGAAAACCCCCGCTCATCTTCTTCCTCACTCGTACAAAAAACGCCTTCTCCTCTTCTTCCACTCCTACAGAAAACCCTAGCCCTCCTTCTTCCCCAATCGCACTGCCACTAGGCTCGTCTCTGGCTACTCTGCACAAACCCGTGAGCTCGGCGTGACGCCCCAAGGAAAATGGAGTCTGCTGGTGTCGGGGAGGCTGATCTGGCCCACGAACACCTATGGGACCGGCGGACCGAGCCCCTTTCGGTTTGGCGGGGGGCGGAGGTCGCACGAAGAGCAGATCGAGGTGAAGCACACGAGCGGTTTTACCCAGCTTCGGAGCTCTCCGGAGCGATAACACTCCTACTGCTGCATGTCTGGGCGTATTGAGTTCTTGCTTAGGAGCGCTGAGTGCTACAGTACACACAAGCTGCTAACGAGACCGAGCGTGAGTGTCCTCGACCCCCCTCTACGTTGCGCATGGGCCTCCTTTTATATGCTAAAGGGGTCTCCGACAGGTGGCAACGTAGACAAGGGTAAAAATGGAAAAGGAGTGGTTGGTACAGCTACTTGTACAGTGTATCATACCTAACCCTGACGGCAGGGGCCAAAGGCATTAAATGCCCGTCACGCCGCCCTAACAAAGGCGAGAAAGGGACCGTCAGGGGCGCCACCGCTTGCCAGATGGCAATCTTGTCAGCGCCGCTTGCCACCGCGCTCCGCTGGCCGCACGGCCTCTTGCCACGCGCGCCTGGGAAGGTCCCAGGGCGACACGTTAGTGGATGTGCTGGAGCCTTGGTCTGATGTGGTGATGCTGCCAAGCGCCTTGCATGATTGTTGTCTTGTCGCGTCCGGAAGCTTGTCGCTCACCGGGCCTTCCCGGCAAGCTCCTGTTGCCGGGGCCTTGTCTCCTAAGTGCCTTGGGTGGCCTTCCCGGCAAGCTCCTCTTGCCGGGGCCTTGCCTCCTTGGCTTGAATACTTTGTTCTTGAATGGCTCCAGAGGAACCACTCGGAGGAGGACCTTGGGGTCACCGGCAAGCCTTGCCGGAGGGCTGCAACTGCCCGTGCACAAGTTCGGGATACTAGGGTACCCCTACTCTAGTACACCGACAGAGCCCCC
Source organism: Aegilops bicornis (assembly GCA_021605145.1). Taxonomy (NCBI): domain Eukaryota; kingdom Viridiplantae; phylum Streptophyta; class Magnoliopsida; order Poales; family Poaceae; genus Aegilops; species Aegilops bicornis. The sequence continues at coordinate 122,433,429 of CM038673.1, forward strand.
GGCCTGGGCCACACGGTGCCGAGCGCTGTTGGGCCAGCCCAAAATAGGGCAGACGCACGCGGCCTGGTCACGCCAGAACTCACCCCGGACCCACCACGCCCTCCCACAGGCACGCGTTGAATGCGGCGTCGTGTGAGAGATCGTGGGTGAGATCGTGGGTGGTTTCTTTATTCGAAAAAACGGAACGTCCGCCCCCTCCCTCTTTATAAGCAGGGGAAACAGGGGCAGTCCGCCCATCTCGCCAGTTGCTGTCCCATCTTGAAAAAACCTCCGCTGCTCCCCCTTCTTCCCAAGGCTGAAAGGAGAGCAGCGCCCGCTTCATCGCCACCAGCATCACCAACGCCGTCGATCTCCTCACCGCCTCCGCCATGGCTCAAAGCCGACAAGGGAAGGCCGTGAAATCGGCCGAGGCGCGCAGCGTTTGGCCCGCATGAAGGAGCGGGCAATCTTTTCCCCAGCTCGCCCCTTGAGGGAGCCGAGGGAGAACTACTACCTCTTCCGTCGACGGAGACGCGAAAGATCCGCAGCAACGGCTGGGTACTCCCGGCTGCTGCCGAACTGGCCCGAATGGGTACCCTTCCTTCAAGGCCATTTGCATCAAGGGCTCGCCTACTTTCTCCTCAATTTTTCTGCGATATCATGAACACCTACGGGTTCCGCCTCCTAGACTTCACCCCCAATGCTGTTTTGACCATGGCAGTTTTCGCACATCTCTGCGAAAACATTGTCGGAGTCCATCCAAACGTGGCCCTTTTCCGCCACTTCTTTATGCCCCGAGTTGAGAGAGGGGAGCCTCTTGCCGGCGGAATCGCTTGGATCTCAAGGATTGGCAAGAAGGAAGCTTATCTGGAGGGAGAGCTCCGCAGCAAGTGGGAGGAGTGGAGGGCAGATTGGTGCTGGATTGTCGAGGAGAACCCGCAGCCATTCACCACTGAGCGCCAAACCCCAATAGTGCGCGGCAATGATTGGAGCAACATGGCATCGGAAGACGCTAGACTGAAGATTGCCGTCACCCGGATCCTGTGCCTCAGGCTTGCCGGCCATCAGAGGCACCGTTGGCGCAGACTTTCTTCGCGCCACGGATCGCCTCTTGCAGGAGAGGAGGAGACCCGCTGGGAGTTCCAGAATGCGGCGGATATCATGAGGCTGCGCCGGGCCTAAATTTCAACTTCACCGTCTTTGGAACCGGACGCGATGCTCTTGGAGCTGTTCAAGCGGATCCTCGATCATCCCGAAAATGTTCAGAGTTGCCGAAGGGTGTCGTTCCGCTATGCAACAATTCCTCGCTCGACCGCATCCGTGCAATGATGCCGTTGTGCGACTCACATGGAATCGTTCCAACCTGGCAAGAGCCTGCAGATGACATCGTGCGAGTGTTTTTTGAAAGCCTGGTAGAAGTGCCGGTCCGCCCCGATGAACAGAAGAGCCTCACCCGCGACACCACCGATGATGAGATGCAGCGACGCCACCAGCTGGAAGAAGAGGCGGCGGCAAGCCGCGGGCAGTTCGGATTCACCATGGAGGAGGCAGAGGCAGCAGAGGCGGCAAGCCTTGTCGAGCGAAGGGAGTTTGCCGGGCGAGGAGGAGCTTGCCGAGCTCGGTCGAGTCGAGCGAGCCGCCCGAGGGCGCCTCCTCCACCTTCAAACAGCTTACATGCGAGTGGAGCCCCTAGCTCCACCAAGAAGGCGTCTTCGCAAGGCCGGAGACGAACGTGGCAGACAGCCGACAAACGACAGCCTGGCGCTGACGCCGCTTCCATGAAGCACCGCTGCCGCAGGAGCACCTCACGCCGGCTGCGGCAACCGGAGCGGGCCCTCGCAGACCACCGCTTCGCTTCTCGCCAAGCGCCAAGGGAACCTACTCCTCCGCTGGTAATCGGAGGCGAGCCATTTGATCTCTCGCCGCGCTCAGCTGGACGAGGAAGAAGAAGAGTAAGATTCTTTCTTTGTACTTGTAGTTCTTCACTTGTTGCTTTGTCTTGTATCCGACTTGCTTCACTCTGAACCCATTCTTTTTCGTGACGCTGCCCAGAGCGTCGAAGAGAGCCAAGGCCCCGGTGATTGTCATCGAGGACGAACCCACCGCGACAAAGCAGGAGGCGATCCGAGACCTGCCGGACGCTGCAACTCTTCCTCAGCAGCTCCAAGCAGCCCCCCAGAAGTATATGGTTTACTTCCCGCTGTTAGGCGCGCATGGGTGCTCTTTCTTTGCTGATATCTGACTGCTGATTTGTGTAGGAGCAGAGCAGCCTTCATCAAGCTCCGAAGAGCCCCAGCCCGGCGCCTACTTAAAGGCCGGCGATGGCGTCTTCATCAAGCTCCCATGGGTGTCGAGCTCCAGGGCGCCGGCCGAAGGAGAAACTTTTGATGAAGAGCTGCTCGCCTCCGCTGGACTGGCGCTGGTCGACACACCAAACAGCAAAGAAGCAAGTGAAGTCTGAGGAGGAGCAGCTGCGGAAGCTCTGCCGCTTCACCGCTACCGACAAGCCAAGCTGGAATCCCGGAAGCGCTTGTCGCGGGCGGAGCAGACATCGAGAAGCGCACGGAGGAGCTCGGGGCCTCAACCAGAAGCTCTCCGTCCTTGGCAGAGGAGCGGAGCGACTCGCCGAGGAACGTAAAGACTTCCTCCTCGAGAAGGTCAAGCCGAGGAGCAACAGCGGCTTGCCGCCAGAAGCTATCTCGCGCAGGAAGGCGAAGTTGGCGCAGAGGAAAGTTAATCTTGACAGCCATGAGGAGGATCTAGCCACAGCGTGAGCAAACATTTGGCGGGGGCTCTCAAGGAAGCAAAGGATGCTGCCGCAGCTGCCGAGGCCGCCAAGAAGGAGCCGGAGACGAAGGTGATGCAGCCGAGGCCAATCTCAAGGAGAGAGCGGCGAGGAGCTTGCTGCACTCAAGCATGAGCGCGAGAAGGACGCCTACACTCTTGGCGAGCTGCAGGGCCGTCTCGCCGAGAGGATCAAGGAGCTCAGCGCCGCCAAGGACTCCAACGCAGATCTTTAGTTGAAGCTGAACACCTTGACTGAGGCGCTGGACGGCGCCAAGGAGCAGGAGGTGGCCTTGAAGGAGGAGATCAAGGCCGACGAGGCACTGCTGGCGAGTGCTGCTGCCGCCCAGAATACCTTTAGGGAGAATGTGGAGCACTAGACCGAGGGTCTCGTGGATGTTGCTCGGACATCGATGTGAGGAGCCGGGCGCTATGGGGATGGTGGATCTCGGATATTCCGCCGATGAGCACCTCCGACCAGCCGCCAAGCTCAAATTTTTGTTCTTCAAGGGCGTGGACGGCCCTCCAAATGACTCGGGAAGGAATCCCAAAGCGGCCGGGCTGAGTAGTCGCGCATCGTCATGAGGAGCTCTTAAAAGGTGTCGATGAAGGCGGCCTTCCGCAATCCAGGCCTCAACCTCACCAACGCCCTCAAGTCCTTGCCGCCGGATGTCGATGTGGAAGCGCCAAGACCCTTGTCACACCCATCGTGGGATGTGGTGAGCGGGATCAAGAGGGTTGAGGGCGATCGCGTAGATTAGGCCGCCCGCTTTCTTTTTTCTTCTTGCCGCTGGGTCATGTTATGAGAACAATCTATTAGAGCTGCGACAAGCTATCTTGTAATATAACTCTATTTCGGTAGCAATCGCTATGTTATTTCCTTTACTTGGTTCCTTCCTTTGTATGTTTTGCCTCGCGCTTTTAGGGAACTTGTCACAGGCACCTTGGTCATGAAGCGCCGAAAAGTGGACGCCGCCACTGTCGGGCGGTGTTGCTACCGACAAGAAACCTTGTCGCAACTAGTCGCAGCTCACTTAAGTTGTTGAGCGGACTCGAAACAAAGTAAGGGGCGCAACTAGCTACGAGTTGGTTCCTCCACAAGACAGGTTTTCCATACAAAGTACGGTCGTTCGAGGAAGATAACTTAAAATTTTTAAAACTGATTACTCGAACTTTAGCAACTTAGCTTTTCTGTCGTTTGCTTCCCGGTAAGGCTAGACTTCCTTGAGCGACGCTTGGTCCACACCATTATCTTCTCCTTTCCCCCCGGAAACCTTGTGGGCGAGGGAACCTTCCTTTCTTTGAGAAAGAGAAAGAAGAGAAAATAAAGATATGGAGCATTATGGCTCGTTATTGCTTACCGGGGGTAGGTGCTGCACAAAGTGTCAGATAACGCATGCAAAATAGAAGTAGAAAGCATGATATTGACAAGATGTGCGAAGCACATTAGCTTTACTTTATGCACGGGTCTGCGCCAGGCTTTGTACAAAGGATTACATGCAACATCGGCAAGACTTGTACAAAAGGTGGTTGCGGAACAGGTTCCGGCAACCGCGCCTCTGAGTAAAACTTACGAAGATGCTCAATGTTCGGTGAGTTGCTCACCGAATGCCATCTTCGGTCTCAAAGGCGGACAGCGCTGTGCCTAGTGACTCGTTACACCCGGTAAGGGCCTTCCCACTTCGGGCCAACTTGTTGGAATTCTTGGCGGACTGAACGCAGCGAAGAACAAGGTCGCTTTCCTCGAGACTTCGCATTAACTTTGGCGGCTATGGTAGCGGGCAAGAAAGCTTTGTCGTATCGAGCAGCTCAGATAAAGCTGAACACGATCCTCCTCAAGGAGCAGCGCGTCATCTTGTCGCAGAATCGCTCTTGCTCAAGCTCATCATAAGCGAGCACTCGAGGTGATCCATATCCGATTTCCGTGGGGAGAACTGCCTCTGCTCCATAGACTAGAGCGAAGGTGTCCGCCGCTGGCTCGATTTGGCGTCGTCCCGATCGACCAAAGAACCACCGGCAGCTCCTCGATCCAGCTTCTTTCAAGACTTGTGCAGCCTGTCAAAAGTTCTGGTCTTGAGCCCACGCAGCACTTCAAAGATTTGCCCTCTCCGCTTGACCGTTACTTCTCGGATGAGCAATGAAGCTTAAGCGGAGACCTTGGCGCCAAGATCTTGGACATATCGCATGAAGGTGCGGCTCGTGGAATTGAGTGCCGTTGTCGGTGATGATCCTGTTAGGGATTCAAAACTGCAAACAATCGACTCTAAAGAACTTGATCACGACTATGCTGTCACCTTCCTCATCGCTTCCACTTCCGTCCACTTTGTGAACTTGTCGATTGCAACGCATAAGTACTCAAAGCCCCGACGGCTTCGGGGAAAGGGGCCGAGGATGTCGAGCCCACAGACCAAAATGGCCGTGGATAAAGGGATCGCCCGGAGAGCTTGAGTGGCTGGTGTATCTACTTGGAATGGAACTGGCATGCTTCACACTTGGTTACTTGTGCAGTTGCATCCGGAGGGCTGTCGGCCAAAAGAAACCTTGCTTTAACGCTTTGCTAAGCAAGTGCTCAGCGCCAATGTGGTGACCACATATGACTCCATGTATCTCTGCCAACAGCTTTTGTCCGCCTTCCGGTGAATACACTTCAATTTCACACTGTTGAGTCTTCTTCATGCATAAAGGCGCGTTGTCGCATAAACTGGTACATACTTGACCGCCGGGCTACTCTTTCCGCTTCTTCTTGCTCTTGGGATGTTCTCCTGTCTTCGAGGAAACGGACAATCTCCTGTGCCCATGTTGGAGCTATGGCTCGACAACAAGGACTAAAGGCACATCTCGTCAGCTATGGAACATCTGCTTCCACGGGCGAGAACTCGCGGCTCAGCCGGAGCTTGACGCCTCGGCAAGCTTGCCGGAGCAAAACTTGTCGGGAGCGTCTCGCTTCAATCTAACAAACCCTAGGGCTTGCCGAGCAGACTGCTCCTCAAAGACCCTTTGGTGTTGATCTTGAGGACCTTCTTGACGGCGACTTCGGGAAGCTCTGCCGGAAAATAGTCACCAGAGATCAACTTCCTTTTCTTGCTCTCTCCGGTTGATGGCCTTACAGACGGTTGAGTCGGCCTGAGCACAAAAATCCCTGGTTCCACATGTAACTTAAGTGCAGCGCACTTCGACAGGCCATCGGCAATGTCGTTCTGAGCTCTTGGAACATGTTCCATTTGTAGGCCGTCAAAGTGCTCTTCTAGCTTTCACTTCATCAACATAAGCTTCCATCAACGGACTCGATAACTCTTGTTCACTTGGCGGATGACAAGTCGTGAGTCGCCCACGACAATGAGCTTCTTGATCCCAAGGTTCATCATGATCTCGAGACCGGCAAGCAAACCTTCATACTCTGCGGTATTGTTTGTTGCTTGCTCCTTGGGAAAGTGCATCCGGACTACGATTTGAGGTGCTATCCGGTGGGTGCAACAAGTAGCACGCTCAAGACCGCCGCCTTTTGCAGGCCGAGAAGGCACCATCAAAGTACATCACCACTCTTTGCTTGCTTCCTTGATGGGGATGCTCGCTTCGGAATTTCTTCGCCTTGTGTTGGCGCCCATTCTGCTATGAACTCCGCCAATGCTCGCTTCTGGATAGTTGAAGTGCTCTCTCAAACTTAAGGCCAAAGCTTGACAGCCCAAAGTGCTCACTTGACAATCCCGCCTGTTGCCTCCGGATTTTGCAGTATCCTCTTCATTGGAAAACGAGTGACGACTGTGATCTCATGTGCTCGGAAGTAATGGGCGCAGCTTTCTCGAGGCCATGAGGAGGCCGAAAAGCAATTTCGCACACCAGAGTACCTTGACCTAGCCCCACAGAGAAGAGAACCGACAAAGTAAACCGGAGTTGCACCATTCTTTTCTCGTGATCTTCTCTTGCTGTCAGAGATCCATCCTTGTCGGGACCAGAGCTTGCCGGTGAAGCCTCCTGCTTGTCGCTGGATGCATCTGCCATGGTTGTTAGCTCATCATCCGCCTCCCTCTCCGCTACTAACCCAGCACTAACCACTTGATTGGTTGCCGCTATATATAGCAGCAACTTCTCTTGTGGCCTAGGTGCGACAAGTGTTGGAGTGGAGGACAGTATCTCTTCAAGTCTCGCAGCCGCAGCCTCCGCTTCGGACTCCATCTCATCGGACCTGCCTTTTTCAAAATTTTGAAAATGGCAGGCGCGCCTTCAGCGTACTCTAGAGATAAACTCCGCTGAGGCAGCTACGCAACCGCAAGTCTTCGCACATCCTTGACGCGCTTTGGTGCTTCAATCTGCTTCAATGGCCTTGATCTTGTCGGGATTGGCTTCAATTCCCCGCCGAGACCAAGAACCCGAGAAGCTTGCGGAAGGGACTCCAAACACACACTTCTCGTGGTTGAGCTTGAGGTTGATCCTCGCAGATTTGCAAAGGTTTCGTCTAAATCTTGAATCAGAGTCGCCTTGTCCTTGCTTTCGACCACTATGTCATCCATGTAGGCTTCACATTGCATTTGCGGCTCAAAAGCCGCCATGGACTACTCTTGCAAATGTTGAACCAGCATTCTTTAATCCGAAAGGCATCCGTGACGAAACATTATGTGCCACATGGGGTGATGAATGCGGTCTTCTCCTCATCCTCTTCGCCATGAAGATCTCGATGATATCCTCGAGTATGCATCCAGAAATGAAAGCAAATCACATCCGCCGTGGAGTCAACAATCTGGTCGATGCGCCGGCAAGGGAAATGGGTCTTTGGGACAAGCTTTATTGACATCGGTAAAGTCGATACAAAGCCTCCATTTCCGCTTGCCTTCGCGTGCAACTACAAGGATTGGCCAACCACGAGGATGGAGCACCTCCGACAAGGCCCGCCGCTTCCAATTTCTTGATTTCTTCTGCGATGAATTCTTGGCGCCCACCGCCGCTTCCCCGACTTTCGCTGACGGGCCACGATGAGGACAAACGGCAAGATGGTGCTCAATTACTTTCCCGGGAACACTGGGATGTCGACGGTTGCCACGCAAACACGCCGACGTTTCGCCTCGCCAGGAAAGCAACGAGCGCCGCCTTCCTATTTAGGGTCGAGAGTGGCAGCGATGGTGAAGGTACCACCAGGTGCCGCCCTCCTTGGCGGACACCTTCTTGGTCTCTGGTGGAGCTGCCATCGCCTTTCTTACGCTTGCCGGTGGAGCTCGATGGTGCGTCCTCGACGGTAGCGCAGCACTCAAGAGGTGCGCTTGCCGAGTGGGCATCGAGCTCTTGCCGGGCTTGTTCTTCTTCTTTCGCCCCGGAGCTTCAAATGCCGGCAAGTGGCTTTGCAATCGTCAGAGCTTGCCGCCCGGGTAGATCTTGTCGGCGTAGATAAGAGCATCCTTCTTGTCGCCAGGGACAGAGATGACACTTACCGGGCTTGGCATCTTTAGCATGTTGTATGCATAGTGAGAGGCTGCCATGAATTTGGCGAGTGCTGGACGGCCAAGTATCCCATTGTAAGGCAATGGAAAGTCAGCAACGTCAAAAGTGACCCTCTCGATCCCGAAGTTCAACTTCACGCCAAATGTCACCGGCAGCGTGATCTTTCCCTTCGCTTGCTCCTTCCTGCATTGATTCCTTGGAATGTGCGGGACCTTGGCTCTCTTCGACGCCTTCCGGGCCAGCGGCCCTCGAAAAAGAATGGGTTCAGAGGAAGCAAGTCGATACAAGACAAAGCAACAAGTCAAGAACTACAAGTACAGCAAAGAATCTTACTCTTCTTCTTCCTCGCCGAGCCGAGCGCGGAGAGATCAAATCTGGCTCGGCTTCCAAAGGCGATTTAATCGGAGGAGTAGGTTCCCTTGGTCGCTTGGCGGGAGCAGAAGCGGTGGTCTGCGAGGACCCGCCCAGCTGCCGTGAGCGGGCGTGAGGTGCTCTCAAGGCAATGAAGCTTGTCGCGGTGGGAGCGCTGCCGCCGGGCGCCATGTTGCTGGGTCTGCCTGCCGCCTGCCACGCCTCCCGACCTTGCGAAGACGCCTTCTTGGTGGAGCAGGGCTCTCGGCCATGGCAAGCTGTTTGAAGGTGGCGGAGGCGCCTCGGCGGGCTCGCTTCGACTCAGCCTGTGCTCGGCAAGCTCCTCCTCGCCGGGCAAACTCCCTTCGCCGACAAGGCTTGCCGCCTCACGCCTCGCCTCCTCCACGGTGAACTGAACTCGCCAGCGGCGCATGCTGCCGCCTCTTCCACTTTAGTGGCGGCGCGCGCTAAATCTCATCATCGGTGGTGTCGCTGGTGAGGCTCTTACGCCGTATGCGGATCGGCACTTCTACCAGATCACAAAGAACTGCCAGACGACGTCATCTGCAGGCTCTTTCCAAGTTGGGACAATTCCAGGCGAGTCGCACAACGGCATCATTGCACGGATGCGGTCAAGCGAGGAATTGTTGCACAGCGGAACGACGCCCCTCGGCAACCTAAACATTTCGGGATGATCAGGATCGGGCTTGAACAGCTCCAAGAGCATCGCGTCCAGTTCCAAGACAGTGAAGTTGAAATTTAGGCCCGGGCGCAGCCTCATGATATCCGCCGCATTCTGGAACTCCCAGGCGAGTCTCCTCCTCTCCCCGCAAGATGCGGGCGGCGAAGAAAGTCCGCGCCTAACGGTGCCTACAAAGTGAGCTCCGGCAAGCCCGAGGCGCAGGATCCGGTGACGGCAATCTTCAGCCTAGCATCTTCGGGGCCATGTTGCTCCAATCGTTGTCACAGCACTATTGGGGTTTTCTGGGCATGGTAAACGGCTGCGGGTTCTCCTCGACAATCCAAAGCACCAATCCGCCATCCATTCCTCCCACTTGCTGCGAGCTCTCCTCGAGATAAGCTTCCTTCTTGCCAATCCTTGAGATACAAGCGATTATCTGCCGTAAGAAGAGGCTCCCCTCTCTCAACTCGGGGCATAAAGAAGTGGCGGAAAAGGGCCACGCTTGGATGGACTTCCGACAAAGTTTTCGCAGAGATGTGCTAAAACTGCCATGGTCGTAACATCATTGGGGGTGAAGTCAAGGAGGCGGAACCCAGAGGTGTTCATGATATTGCAGAAAATTCAGAGAAAGGCGGGCAGAGCCCGTAGAAGAACATCACGAAGAAAGGGTACCCATTCGAGCCAGTTCCAAGAAGCAGCTGGAGTACTCTTCGCGGCGCTGGATGCGCTCGCGTCTCCGTGCACTGTAAGAGGAAGTAGTTCTCCCTCAGCTCCTCAAGCGCGAGCTAGGGGGAAAGATTGCCCGCTTCCTTCAAGAAGCCGCAAGAAGCCACGCCCGCCGACTTCACGGCCTTCCCCTTGTCGGCTTTCGGAGCCATGGCGGAGGTGGTGAGGGAGATCGACGGCGGTGGTGATGCTGGTGGCGATGGGGGGCGGAGCGCTGCTCTCCTTTCAGCCTTGGGAAGAAGGGGGGGAGCAGCGGAGGTTTTTTCGAGATGGGACAGCAACTGGCGAGATGGGCGGACTGCCCCTGTTTCCCCTGCTTATAAAGAGGGAGGGGGCGGACGTTCCGTTTTTCCGAATAAAGAAACCCCCCACGATCTCACCCACGATCTCTCACACGACGCCGCATTCGGACGCTGCGCTGCCTCGTGGGAGGGCGGGTGGGTCCGGGTGAGTTATGGCGTGACTCCAGGCCGCTGCGTTCGCGTTCTATTTTTGGGCCTGGCCCAACAGCGCCGACACCGCGGTGTGGCCCAGGCCTGGGGCTCTGCCGGTGTACTAGAGTAGGGGTACCCTAGTATCCCGAACTTGTGCACGTGGTAGTTGCAGCCCTCCGCTGCAAGGCTTGCTGGGTGACCGCCAAGGTCCTCCGTGGTTCCTCTAGAGCCATTCAGAACAAAGTATTCAAGCCAAGGAGGTGAAGGCCCCGCAAGAGGAGCTTGCCGGAAGGCCACCCAAGGCACTTAGAGACAAGGCCCCGGCAAGAGGAGTTTGCCGGAAGGCCCGGTGAGCCGACAAGCTTCCGGACGCAACAAGACAACAACCGGCAAGTAAGGCGCTTGCCGCTGCAGACCACCACACTCGTACCTGCTCTCCAAAGACATCCACTAACGTGTCGCCTGGGACCTTCCCAGCGCTGCGGTGGCAAGAGGCCGTGGCGCCTGGGCCGGAGCGCTGTGTGGCAAGCGGCGCCGACAAGATTGCCATCCGGCAAGCGGTGGCGCCCACACGGTCCTTTTTCAGACCGTTAGGGCGACGACACCACGCATTTAATGCCTTTTGTCCCCCGCCGTCGGGGTTAGGTATGATAAAGCTGTACAAGTAGCTGTACCAACCACTCCTTTTCCATTTTACCCTTGTCGACGCTAAGTTGCCACCTGTCGGAGATCCCTTTAGCATATAAAAGGAGGCCCATGCGCAACGTAGAGGGGGGTCGAGGACACTCACGCTCGGTCTCGTTAGCAGCTTGTGTGTACTGTAGCACTCAGCGCTCCTGAGCAAGAACTCAATACACCCAGACATGCAGCAGTAGGAGTGTTATCTCTCCGGAGAGCTCCGGTTGGGTAAACCGCTCGTGTTAAGCCGCTTCTCGATCTTGCTCTTCGTGCGACCTCCACCCCCGCCGAACCGAAAAGGGCCTCGGTGCCTCGCAAGCGGCCAAGGGAACCTACTCCTCCGCCTCGTCAGACCGGAGGCGAGCCAGACTTGATCTCTCGCTACCAGCTCGGACGAGGAAGAAGAAGAGTAAGATTCTTTGTTGTACTTGTAGTTCTTCGCTTGTGGCTTTGTCTTTGTATCTGATTTGCTTTTACTATGAACCCATTCCTTTTCGTGACGCCGCCTGTGAGAGCGCCGAAGAGAGCCAAGGCCCCGTGATTGTCATCGAGGACGAACCCACCGCATGACAGCAGGAGGCGCCAGTCCGAAACCACCTTGCCGGACGCTGAAACTCTTCCTCAAAAGCAGCCCCTTAATGCAGCCCCCTCAGCGTAAGTATATGGTTTACTTCCTGCTGTTAGGCGCGCATGGGTGCTCTTTCTTTGCTGATATCTGACTGCTGATTTGTGTAGGAGCAGAGTAGACTTACCAGGAGTGCCCTGAAGCCGCTCCTGACATGCCTTCTGCTTCGACTACACCGCCAAGGGAGGATTCCCGGCAAGGAGCTGCTTCTCCGGCAAGGGAGACTTCTCCGGCAAGGGGCAGTTCTCCGGCAAGGGACAGCGCTCCGGCAAGGGACAGCACCAGCGATCCCCTGGTGGCGGAGACCATGACTGCAGACCCTATCATAGGTAATCCTCTTGCCTAAAAACTTTCCTTGTGTTCTTCTTCTCCTGATTTTCTTTGTGAATATTTGCTTGACTTTTCTTCATTTTCCGGTCGTCTGATCCATCTGCCACAGAGCCAATGGAGACCGAGCCCGCCGACGAGGAGGACGCGCGCGGCAATACTGACGATGCAGCTGCCATCAGAGAAGAAGCTGGCGCTGACGAGCCCGCCGGCGAAGAGGCCGCCAAAGCCGCCACAGAAGCTGGCGAGGGGTCCGGCGAACGCACTGACGGCCCTGAGGCCGCAGTAGCGCCAGGCGCTACGCCGACCGCCGATCCCTCCGCCGCTGCGGCAGCGTCGAGCTCCGAAGAGCCCCAGCCCGGCGCCTACTTGAAGGCCGGCGATGGTGTCTTCATCAAGTTCCCATGGGCGTCGAGCTCCAGGGCGCCGGCCGAAGGAGAAACTTTTGATGAAGAGCTGCTCGCCTCCGCTGGACTGACGCTGGTCGGCGCACCAAACAGCAACAGCGGCAAGTCTGAGGAGGAGCAGCTGCTGCGGAAGCCATTGCCGCTTCTACCGCGCCTCGACAAGCCAAGCTGGAATCCGGAAGCGCTTTGTCGTGAAGGCGGAGCGAGTACATCAAGAAGCGCCGCTGAGGAGCTCCGGGCCTCAACCAGGAAGCTCTCCTGGTCGCTAGCGAGGAGCGGGAGCGACTCGCCGAGGAGCGTAAAGACTTCCTCCTCGAGAAGGCTGAAGCTGAGGAGCAACAGCGGCTTGCCGCCGAGAAGCTATCTGCGCAGGAAGGCGAGTTGGCGTAGAGGAAAGTTAATCTTGACAGCCATGAGGAGGATCTAGCCGCGCGCGAGAAAACATTTGGCGGGGCTCTCAAGGAAGCAAAGGATGTTGCCGCAGCTGCCGAGGCCGCCAAGAAGGAGCTGGAGACGAAGGTGATGCAGCTGGAGGCCAATCTCAAGGAGAGCGGCGAGGAGCTTGCTGCACTCAAGCATGAGCGTGAGAAGGACGCCTACACTCTTGGCGAGTTGCAGGGCCGTCTCGACGAGAGGAGCAAGGAGCTCAGCGCCGCCAAGGACTCCAACGCAGATCTTGAGTTGAAGCTGACCACCTTGACTCGGTATTTGGACGACGCCAAGGAGCAGAAGTGGCCTTGAAGGAGAAGATCAAGGCCGACGAGGCGCTCTTTGGCGAATCTTCTTGCCGCCGCCTGCAATACCTTTAGGGAGAATGTGGAGCACTGGACCGAGGGTCTCGTGGATGTTGCCGCAGACATCGGCTGGGAGCCGGGCGCTTGGGGATGGTGGATCTCGGATATTCCTCCAATGAGCACCTCCACCCAGCGCCAAGCTCAGCTTGTTCTTCAAGGGTGTGGTGACGGCCCTCCAAATGACCGGGAAGGAATCCCAAAGGCCGGCCGAGGAGTCGCGCCAGATCTGGCGGAGCTCTTAAAAAGTCTTGATGAAGCTGGCCTTCCATAATCCAGCCTCAACCTCACCAACGCCCTCAAGTCCTTGCCGGATGCTGATGTGGAAGCGCCAAGACCTTTTTTCGCACCCATCGTGGGATGTGGGTGAGGCGGGATCAAGAGTGTTGAGGGCGATCGCGTAGATTAGGCCGCCTCGCTATCTCTTTTTTCTTGCCGGCTGGTCATGTTATGAGAACAATCTATTAGAGCTGCGACAAGCTATCTTGTAATATAACTCTATTTCGGTAGCAATCGCTATGTTATTTCCTTTACTTGGTTCCTTCCTTTGTATGTTTTTGCCCCACGCTTTTAGGGAACTTGTCGAGCGTAGGGCAGCCGGGCCATGTTGTTGAGTGGACGTCAGCTGACCTCTGGCGGTGCTGCTACCGACAAGAAACCTTGTCGCAACTAGTCGCAGCTCACTTAAGTTGTTGAGCGGACTCGAAACAAAGTAAGGGCGCAACTAGCTACGAAGTTGGTTCCTCCGCCGCAGTGTTTTCCATACAAAGCACGGTCGTTCGAGGAAGATAACTTAAAAATTTTAAAACTGATTGCTTAAACTTTTAGCAACTTAGCTTTTCCGTCTGCTTGCTTCCCGGTAAGGCTAGACTTCCTTGAGCGACGCTTGGTCCACACCATTATCTTCTCCTTTCCCCCCGGCAAACTTGTGGGCGAGGGAACCTTCCTTGAGAAAGAGAAAGAAGAGAAAATAAACATATGGAGCCTTTTGGCTCGTTATTGCTTACCGGGGGTAGGTGCTGCACAAAGTGTCAGATAACGCATGCAAAATAGAAGTAGAAAGCATGAAATTGACAAGACGTGCGAAGCACACTAGCTTTACTTATGCATCGGTTCATACCGGCTTTGTACAAAGGATTACATGCAACATCGGCAAGACTTGTACAAAAGGTGGTTGCCGGAACAGGTTCCAAGAACCGCGCTTCACGGGTAAAACTTACGAAGATGCTCAATGTTCCAGGAGTTGCTCACCGAATGCCATCTTCGGTCTCAAGGCGATGACAGCGCGGAGCCTAGTGACTCGTTTCAACCGGTAAGGGCCTTCCCGCCAGCGTCAACTTGTTGGAATTCTTGGCGGATCGAACGCCCGAAGAACAAGGTCGCCTTCCCGGAGACTTTCTGGCATTAACTTTGCGGCTATGGTAGCGGCGCAAAGCTTGCTGGTATCGAGCAGCTCGTACAGCAGCCTGAAGACGATCCTCCTCAAGGAGCAGCGCGTCATCTTGTCGCAGCTGCTCTTGCTCAAACTCATCATAAGCGAGCACTTGAGGTGATCCGTATACGAGTTCCGTGGGGAGAACTGCCTCTGCTCCATAGACTAGAGCGAAAGGTGTCTGGCCAGTGGCTCGATTTGGGCGTCAGTCTGATCGACCAAAGAACCACCGGCAGCTCCTCAATCCAGTTCTTTCCGCACTTGTGCAGCCCTATCGAAAGTTCCGTCTTGAGCCCGCTGCGAAGACTTCAAGATTCGCCCTCTCCGCTGACCGTTACTTCTCGGATGAGCAATGAAGCGAAGCGAACCTTGGCGCCAAGATCTTGGAAGTACCGCATGAAGGTGCGATCGTGAATTGCGCGTGCGTTGTCGGTGATGATCCTATTAGGGATTTCAAACGGCAAACAATCGACCTAAAGAACTTGACTGGCCGACCGTACGTCACCTTCCTCATCGCTTCCACTTCCGGCCACTTTGTGAACTTGTCGATTGCAACGCATAAGTACTCAAAGCCCCGACAGCTTCGAGGAAAGGGGCCGAGGATGTCGAGCCCCCTGCACCGAAAATGGCCAGGATAAAGGGATCGCCTGGAGAGCTTGAGCTGGCTGGTGTATTCGCTGGAATGGAACTCGCACGCTTCACACTTGGTTACTTGTGCGATTACATCCCGGAGGGTCGGCCAAAGAAACCTTCTTGCAACGCTTTGCTTCAAGCAAGTGCTTCCGCGCCAATGTGGTGACCACATATGCCTCCATGTATCTTCGCCAACAGCTTTTGTCCGTCTTCCCGGTGAATACACTTCAATTTCACACCGTTGAGTCTTCTTCTGTACAGTGCGTTGTCGACAAACTGGTACATACTTGACTGCCGGGCTACTCTTTCCGCTTCTTCTTGCTCTTCGGGAAGTTCTCCTGTCTGGAGGAAACGGACAGTCTGTTGTGCCCATGTTGGAGCTTGCGGCTCGACAACAAGGACTAAAGGCACATCTGCTGCTGCGGGAACATCAGCTTCCACGGCGAGAACCTGCGGCTTAGCCGGAGCTTGACGTTCCCCGGCAAGCTTGCCGGAGCACAACTTGTCGGGAGCGCTCGCTTCAACGGAACAAACCCTAGGGCTTGCCGGAAAGCATCGCTCTCAAGACCCTTTGGTGTTGATCTTGAGGACCTTCTTGTGGCGACTTCGGAAGCTCTGCCGGGAAAATAGTCACCAAAGATCAACTTCCTCTTCTCGCTCTGTCCGGTTGATGGCGTTCATGTATGGTTGAGTCAGCTTGAGCACAAAAATCCCTGGTTCCACAGGTAACTTAAGTGTGGCGACTTCGACTGTGCCATCGGCAATGTCGCTCGAGCTCTTGAATATGTTTGATTGTAGGCCGTCAAAGTGCTCTTTCTAGCTTTCTCACTTCATCAACATAAGACTCGATAACTCTTGTTCACTTGGCGGATGACAATGTCGTGGAGTCGCCCACGACAATGAGCTTCTTGATCCCAAGGTTCATCAGTGATCTCGAGACTAGCAAGCAATTCATACTCTGCAGTATTGTTTGTCGCTTGCTCCTTGGGGAAGTGCATCTGGACCACGTACTTGAGGTGCTCTCCGGTGGGTGCGACAAGCAGCACGCCAGCACCGGCGCCTTGTAGCGAGAAGGCACCATCAAAGTACATCAGCCACTCTTTGCTTGCTTCCTTGACGGGGATGCTCGTTTCTGGAATTTCTTCATCTTGTGTTGGCGTCCATTCTGCTATGAATTCCGCCAATGCTCTGCTTTGGATAGTTGAAGTGCTCTCAAACTTGAGGCCAAAGCTTGACAGTTCGATGCCCACTCGACAATCACACTGTTGCCTCTGGATTTTGCAAGATCCTCTTGTTGGAAAAGCAGTGACGATTTGTGATCTCATGTGCTGGAAGTAATGGCGCAGCTTTCTCGAGGCCATGAGGAGGCCGAAAAGCAATTTCTACACACCAGAGTACCTTGACCTAGCCCACTGTGAGAAGAGAACTCGACAAAGTAAACTGGCGCTTGCACCATTCTTTTTCTCATCTTCTCTTGCGTCTCACAGAGATCCGTCCTTGTCGGGACCAAAGCTTGTCGGTGAAGCCCCTTTCAAATCATTTGGATGCATCTCGCCATGGTTGCTAGCTCATCATCCGCCTCCCTCTCCGCTACATTAACGCAGCACTAACCACTTGATTGGTTGCCGCTATATATAGCAAAGAACTTCTCTTGTGGTTTAGGTGCGACAAGTGTTGGAGTGGAGGATGTGTATCTCTTCAAGTCCTGCAACAAGCGCAAGATCCGCTTCCGGAGTCCATTTCATCGGACCTGTCTTTTTCAAAATTTTGAAAATGGCGGGCGCTCAGCAGAACCTAGAGATAAACCTCCGAGAGCAGCTACGCAACCGGCAAGTCTTCGTGACATCCTTGACGCCGCTTTGGTGCTTCAATCTGCTCAATGGCCTTGATCTTGTCGGGATTGGCTTCAATTCCCACTGAGACCGAAGAACCCGAGAAGCTTGCGGAAGGGACTCCAAACACACACTTCGTGGTTGAGCTTGAGGTTGATCTTGGCGCAGATTTGCAAAGGTTTCGCCTAAATCTTGAATCGAGTCGCCTTGTTCCTTGCTTTTGACCACTATATCATCCATTTAGGCTTCCACATTTACGTGCATTTGCGCTCAAAAGCGTCATGGACTACTCTTGCAAATGTTGAACCAGCATTCTTTAATCCGAAAGGCATCCGCATTTAAACAGTATGTGCCACATGGGGTGATGAATGAGGTCTTCTCCTCATCCTCTTCGCCATGAAGATCTGATGATATCCTCGAGTATGCATCCGTAAATGAAAGCAAATCACATCCGCCGTGGAGTCAACAATCTGGTCGATGCGCGGCAAGGGAAATGGGTCTTTGGGACAAGCTTTATTGACATCGGTAAAGTCGATACAAAGCCTCCATTTCATGTTTGCCTTCTGCGTGCATACAACTTCTGAGGATTGGCCAACCACGAGGATGGAGCACTCCTCGACAAGGCCCGCCGCTTCCAATTTCTTGATTTCTTCTGCGATGAATTCTTGGCGCCCACCGCTGCTTCCTGACTTTCTGCTTGACGGGCCGCGCATGAGGACAAACGGCAAGATGGTGCTCAATTGCTTTCCTGGGAACACCAGGGATGTCAGACGGTTGCCACGCAAACACGTCGACGTTCGCCCATAGGAAAGCAATGAGCGCGCCTTCCTATTTAGGGTCGAGAGTGGCACTGATGGTGAAGGTACCACCGGTCTGCCCTCCTTGGCGACACCTTGTTGGTCTCTGGTGGAGCAGCCATCGCCTTCTTCTGAGTTGCCGGTGGAGCTCGATAGTGCGTCCTTGACGGTAGCGCAGCACCAAGAGGCGCGCTTGCCGGAGTGGGCATCGTAACTCTTGCCGGGCTTGGTCTTCTTCTTCGCCCGGAGCTTCAGTGACAAGTGGCTTGCAATCTGCCGCAGCTGCTGCTTCCCGGTAGATCTTTGTCGGGCGCAGATAAGAGCATCCTTCTTGTCGCCAGGGCGAGAGATGACACTTATCGGGCCTGGCATCTTCAAAGATGTTGTATGCATAGTGAGAGGCTGCCATGAATTTGGCGAGTCTTTGGGCTGACCAAGTATCCCATTGTAAGGCAATGGAAAGTCGCAACGTCAAAAGTGACCTCTCGATCCTGAAGTTCAACTTCATTGCCAAATGTCACCGACAGCGTGATCTTTCCCTTCGCTTGCTCCTTCCCTTGATTGATTCCTTGGAATGTGCGGTCTCTTCGAGCTCGCCATCGTGGATCTGGAGTTTCGGAGCACCGCGGAGGAGATCAGGAGTTCAAGCCGCCCCGTCCAACTAGCATCTTAGTGACCTTGAGGTTGCGGATAGTTGGTGAAACCAGCATCGGCAAGCACCCGACCGCGATTACGCGATCGGGGTGGTCCTCAATATCAAAGATGATAGGCGTCTTGGACCATTTCGAGGTTTCGCGTGACTTGACGGATGGTTACGCCGCATTGACTTCCCGCATCCACCGCTTTGAGCTGGCGGTGTGAAGTATGCAGAAGCATCGCCGTCAATGCACAGTGTGACCTCTCGTGGCTTCGGAACTCCTGCTCATCGGTCTCGTCATCATCCATGTCTTCATCATCATCATCGTCTTCATCCTTGTCGCGGCGGCGGGAGGTACATCTCCCTTGCGTCATTGCTTAGCCTTGCTGCGGCGGCGTCCTCCTCGGCGGGACGTTTCTTGCTAGCTCCTCCGGCACCTTCCAGGCCTTCTCTTTGTCGCGTCATTCGTATTCAGCCTTCTGGCTGCTCGACAAGCTGCTCGACCTTTTTGCAGCTACGGAGGTCATGGCCCTTGGTGCGGTGGATCTTGCGATCTTGTTGTTGGAGCCGTCCTGCTTGTTGGCGACCGCCACGCAGTCTGGCGGTTGGTGCCAGCGGCAACCTCCTTGCCAGAGCTACCAAATTTTGGCTTTCTTGGCGCCACCTCCGTTGCGGACTGCTCAACAACTAGCACATCTTTGCCTTTCTTCTTCCTGTTATTCCGTCGCGGTTTTTTCTTTGCGGCGGTCTCCTCATTATCGAATCCTCTGCTTGATATTCTCTCCGGGAGTTCTCCTCCCTTCCTTGGCGTGCACACTTGTCGGCGGGGCATATAGCTCACCGACGGCGTCTCGATCTTGCACATCGCCATCTCCTCCGCATTCGCGGTTTCAAGACGTTCTCGATGGAACAGCGCTTGATTACCGACATGGCGGGGTGGACATCCGGGATGTTGTGTTATGCTGGCTGAATCTCTGAATGTACTTGGCGAGGGGCTCTCCTTCCTTCCGGGCGAAAGCGAGATGAAGGTCGCTTTCTTGGCCATGGGGCTTGTGGCGCTGTAAAGCGCCGACAAACTGATGGCATAGATCTTCCCAAGAGGATATGGAGTTGTCCGGAAAGTGCATGAGCCAGGATCTGACATTGGGCTTGAGCACTAGCGGGAAGTAGTTGGCCAGGATCTTGTCGTCTCGCCCCCCGGCAGCTTGCACCGCGATGGTGTAGATGCTGAGGAACTCCGACGGATGCGTCTTGCCGTGCCGATTTCTCTGGCAATGCGTCGGCTTGAAATTCTTCTTCTTTGGGCCGCTGGACTTGCCACAGTCACGAGTGAACAGGGCAACCTATCACAGACGGACAAGTCGCACAGTTCCTGGCGCATGCATCTCGACAGAGGGCCCAACGCTGGTCGGATTGACGTCGCGCTTCTCTTGGCGCTTCGATCACGAAGTTCGAAGCGTCTTCTTCTTGTCGTTCGTGAAGAACTTGGCGCTGATCGTGACGAGCTTCGTGGATCCGAAGATGCGGTGGAGTCGTATGCCGAGGTGGATCCGCGAGTCGGGCGATCTTAACCTTCGAGGCGGAGAGTGCATGGTGGTTGCACCCCCACGGTTTCGTCGCCACCGGCTCGTGTTAGCAGTCCTGCCACGGCGGTGATGCACTTTCGGCTGCGGGCGTCGCCGCTGGCAAAGCCGATGAGACTACGAATGGTGGCCCTCCATTCATCGACCTTGTCGGCTGTTGGAGGGTAATCCAGAGCAGTTGAGCTCTCGCCAAAGCTTCTGCTTGAGTGGTGGGTGGCGATGGCGATGGCGTGAAGAGCGGGATATGCTCGGACTTCTAACTATGTTAGAAGGAGCAATATCCCGCCCAGCGACCGATGCCTCGCTTCGCGCCAAAGATGTTGGCGTGCATGCTTGGTCTTGAGCATCCCGAGATCCACCAGCTCGATCTTGGTCCAACGAGCGTATGGCGTTGTGAATACCATAGCCGTCGGTCGCGCCTCCCGAGGCGGTAGCGAAGCGCGGTGCGTGTCTGACGCCGAGGTCTGCGCGAGCCTTGTCCTTGGACTTGGCAGCACCATGTCTCCCCGTCGGCGTCCATTCTTCCGCGGCGTCTACCCCACCACCCGCTTGCTCCGGTGGTGGTGGGTTCGACGCCAGACGGAACATCTGCCGCCAAAGCCTTCTTCTTCGGTGACATGTCGATGAAGATGATGAAGATCTAGCTTCGTGTGGACGCCTGGCGGATCAGGTTCACACAATCTCGACGCCTACCTGGCGGCGCCAAAGATGTCGGGAGGCCGATCTGCCCACGAACACCTATGGGACGGCGGACGAGCCCCTTCGGTTCGGGCGAAGCGGAGGTCGCACGAAGAGCGGTCGAGGCGAAGCACCTGAGCGGTTTTACCCAGCCCGGAGCTCTCCGGAGAGATAACACTCCTACTGCATGTCTAGGTGTATTGAGTTCTTGCTCGGAGCGCTGGTGCTCTGATTACACACAAGCTGCTAACGAGACCGGCGTGAGTGTCTCGACCCCCCTTTCACGTTGCGCATGGGCCTCCTTTTATATGCTAAAGGGGTCTCCAACAGGTGGCAACGTGAGACAAGGGTAAAATGGAAAAGGAGTGGTTGGTACAGCTACTTGTACGATGTTTTCATACCTAACCACGGCGGGGGGACAAAGGCATTAAATGCCCGTCTACGCCGCTTTCCTAACGGCTTGAGAAAAAGGGACCATCAGGCGCCCACTGCAGCTTGCCGGATGGCAATCTTGTCGGCGCCGCTTGCCATCAGCGCTTCATTGGCGACGGCCTCTTGCCACGCTGGCGCTGGGAAGGTCCTGTGGCGACACGTTAGTGGATGTCTTGGAGCCGCAGTGCAGTGTGGTGACTGCCGCGGCAAGCGCCTTACGCGGTTGTTGTCTTTGTCGCGTCCGGAAGCTTGTCGCTCATCGGGCCTTCCGGCAAGCTCCTCTTGCGAGGCCTTGTCTCTAAGTGCCTTGGGTGGCCTTCCCGGCAAGCTCCTCTTGCCGGGCCTTGCCTCCTTGACTTGAATACTTTGTTCTTGAATGGCTCCAGAGGAACCACGGAGGACCTGGCGGTCACCCGGCAAGCCTTGCCGGAGGGCTGCAACTGCCCGTGCACAAGTTCGGGATACTAGGGTACCCCTACTCTAGTACACAGCCCAGGGGAGCCCCGGCCTGGGCCACCTGCACGGTGCCAGTATTTGTTGGGCGGGCCCAAAATAGGGCACGGGCACGCGGCCTGGGTCACGCCAGTAACTCACCTCGGACCCATCACGCCTCCACTTTAACGGCACGCTACGAATGCGGCAAGGCCGGTGAGAGATCGTGGGTGAGATCGTGGGTGGTTTCTTTATTCGGAAAAACGGAACGTCCGCCCCCTCCGTCTTTATAAGCAGGGGAAACAGGGGCAGTCCGCCCATCTCGCCAGTTGCTGTCCCATCTCGAAAAAACCTCCGCTGCTCCCCCCCTTCTTCCCAAGGCTGAAAGGAGAGCAGCGCTCCGCCCCCCATCGCCACCAGCATCACCAACGCCGTCGATCTCCCTCACCGCCTCCGCCATGGCTCCGAAAGCCGACAAGGGGAAGGCCGTGAAGTCGGCCGGCGCGCGGCTTGCGGCCGGCGAAAAAGGCGGGCAATCTTTCCCCCAGCTCGCGAGCGAGAGCTGAGGGAGAACTACTACCTCTTCGGTCGACGGAGACGTGGCGCATCCGCTGGCGAAGGTACTCAGGCTGCTGCCAGGAACTGGCTCGAATGGGTACCCTTTCTTCCACGTTGTTCTTCTACTGCGGGCTCGCCTCGCCTTTCTCTGAATTTTTCTGCGATATCCTGAACACCTACGGGTTCCGCCTACTTGACTTCACCCCCAATGCTGTTCTGACCATGGCAGTTTTCGCACATCTCTGCGAAAACTTTGTCGGAGTCCATCCAAATGTGGCCCTTTTCCGCCACTTCTTTATGCCCCGAGTTGAGAGAGGGCAGCCTCTTGCCGGCGGAATCGCTTGGATCTCAAGAATTGGCAAGAAGGAAGCTTATCTGGAGGGAGAGCTCCGCAGCAAGTGGGAGGAATGGAGGGCGGATTGGTGCTGGATTGTCGAGGAGAACCCGCAGCCGTTTACCGCCTAGCGCCAAACCCCAATAGTGCGCGGCAACGATTGGAGCAACGTGGCCCCGGAAGATGCTAGGCTGAAGATTGCCGTCACCCGGATCCTGCGCCTCAGGCTTTCCGGGCTCACTGTAGACACCGTTGGCGCAGACTTTCTTCGCCCGCGCTTCGCCTTGCGAGAGAGGAGGAGACCCGCCTGGGAGTTCCAGAATGCGGCGGATATCATGAGGCTGCGCCGGGCCTAAATTTCAACTTCACCGTCTTGGGCGGGAACTGATGCTCTTGGAGCTGTTCAAGCCCGATCACGATCATCCCGAAATGTTTAGGTTGCCGAGGGGCATCGTTCTGTGCAACAATTCCTCGCTCAACCGCGATCCGTGCAATGATGCCGTTGTCGCGACTCGCATGGAATTGTCCTAACTTGGCAAGAAACCTGCAGATGACGTCGTCTGACAGCTTGTTCGACAGTGATCTGGTAGAAGTGCCGATCCGCCCACGAAGCGTAAGAGCCTCACCCGCGACACCACCGATGATGAGATGCAGCATCGCCCACCACTGGGGCCGGAAGAGGCGGCAAAAACTGCCGCATGGCGAAGTTCAGATTCACCGTGGAGGAGGCGAGGCAGGTGAGGCGCAAGCCTTGTCGAGCGAAGGGAGTTTGCCGGGCGAGGAGGAGCTTGCCGAGCTTCGGCTGAGTCAGCGAAAGCCGAGGGCGCCTCCTCCCCACCTTCAAACAGCTTGCCGCTGGAAGCCTGAGCTCCACCAAGAAGGCTTCTTCAAGGCCGGAGACGAGCGGCGGCGGGCAGACCCAACAGTCGCAGCGCCATGGCAGCAGCCTCCACCGCGACAAGCATCATGCGGAGCACCTCACGCCCGGCTACTGACAAGCTGGAGCGGGGTCCTCGCAGACCACCGCTTGCTCCCGCCAAGCGGCCAAGGGAACCCTACTCCTCTGCTTCGTCGCCTTTGGAGGCGAGCCAAATTTGATCTCTCGCTCAGCTCCCGACGAGGAAGAAGAAGAGTAAGATTCTTTGCGGCATTTGTACTTCTTCGACTTGTTGCTTTCTCTTATGTCGACTTGCTTCACTCTGAACCCATTCTTTTTCAGACGCCGCCCAGAGAGCGTCGAAGAGAGCCAAGGCCCGGTGATTGTCATCAAGGACGAACCCACTGACAGTTAGGAGGCGCGTCCGAGACACCTTCTTGCCGACGGCAACTCTTCCTCAAAGCATCCCCAGTACCCAGCCCCCAGCGTAAGTATATGGTTTACTTCCCATTGTTAGGCGGCGCGCATGGGTGCACTTTCTTCGGCGATATCGGACCGCTGATTTGTGTAGGAGCAGAAGCGTACTTACCAGAGTGCCATGAAGCCGCCTCGACATGCCTTCGCTTTCGACTACACCGCCAAGGGAGGATTCCCCGGCAAGGGAGCGTTCTCCGGCAAGGGAGGCTTCTCCGGCAAGGGGCAGTTTTCCGGCAAGGGACAGCACCAGCGATCCTCTGGTGGCGGAGACCATGACTGCAGACCTCAGCACAGGTAATCCTCTTGCTTGAAAACTTTCCTTGTGTTCTTCTTCTTCTGATTTTCTTTGTGAATATTTGCTTGACTTTTCTTCATTTTCCGGTCGTCAGATCCATCCGCCACAGAGCCAATGGAGACCCGAGGAGGCCGGCGAGGAGGACGCTACGCTGTCTGGACGACGGAGCTGCCATCGGAGAAGAAAATTTGGCGCTAACGAGCCCGCCCGGCGAAGAGGCCTTAAAGCCGCCAGGCTGGCGAGGGTCCGGCGATCGTGCCCAGCCGACGGCCAGGCCGCAGAAGCGCCAGCGCCACGCCAACCGCCGATTCCTCCGTCGCTCCGGCAGCGTCGGGCTCGAGAAACCCAGCCAGCGCCTTACTTGAAGGCGGTGATGGCGTCTTCATCAAGCTCCCATGGGCGCCGAGCTCAGGCGCCAACCCGGAAGGAGAAATCTTTGATGAAGAGCTGCTCGCCTCCGCTGGATCGACGCTGGTCGACGACTAAACAGCAAGAACAGTGGCCCGAGATCTGAGGAGGAAGCTGCTGCGAAGTCTTTGTCGCTCTACAGCGCCTCGACAAGCCATCTTTGGAATCCCGGAAGCGCTTTGTCGCGAAGGCGGGAAGCAGACATCGAGAAGCGGAGGAGCTCGGGGCCTCAACCAGGAAGCTCTCCGGGTCCTTGGCAGAGGCGGAGCGACTTCGCCGAGGAGCGTAAAAGACTTCCTCCTCGAGAAGGTCAAGCTGAGGAGCAACAGCGCTTGCCGCCGAAGCTATCTGCAGAGGAAGGCGAAGTTGGCGTGAAGGAAAGTTAATCTTGACAGCCATGAGGAGGATCTAGCAGCCATGGCAAAGCAAACATTTGGCTACGGCTCTCAAGGAAGCAAAGGATCTTGCCGCAGGCTGCCGAGGCCGCCAAGAAGGAGCTGGAGACGAAGGTGATGCAGCTGGAGGCCAATCTCAAGGAGAGCGGAGAGGAGCTTGCTGCACTCAAGCATGAGTTGAGAAGGACGCCTACACTCTTGGCGAGCTGCAGCAGGCTATCTCGCCGAGAGGGAGCAAGGAGCTCAAGCGCCATGAGACTCCAAGCATGAATCTTGAGTTGAAGCTGAACACCTTGGCTCGGTATTTGGGCCCGGCGCCAAGGGAGCAGGAGGTGACCTTGAAGGAGGAGATCAAGGCCGACGAGGCGGCTTTGGCGAAGTCTTCTTGCCGCCTGAGAATCTGCCTTTAGGGTGAATGTGGAGCACCGGACCGTGGGTCTCGTGGATGTTCTTTGCAGACATCGCCGAGGAGCCTGCACAGTTGGGGATGGTGGATCTTGGATATTCCTCCGATGAGCACCTCCGACCCAGCGTAAGCTCAGCTTGTTCTTCAAGTGGTGGCCCCTCCAGCGACTCAGGAAGGAATCCCAGCGGTGGTGGCGAGTCGCGCGGATCTGTGAGGAGCTCTTCAAAAGGTCTTGATGAAGGTGGCCTTCCGCAATCCAGGCCTCAACCTCACCAACGTCGTCAAGTCCTTGCCGCGGATCTTGATGTGGAAGCTCAAGACCCTTGTCGCACCGCCATCGTGGACAGGGTGAGCGGGATCAAGAGGGTTGAGGGTGATCGCGTAGATTAGGCCGCCCGCTTTCTCTTTTTCTTGCCGCTAATGGTCATGTTATGAGAACAATCTATTAGAGCTGCGACAAGCTATCTTGTAATATAACTCTATTTCGGGTAATCGCTATGTTATTTACTTTACTTGGTTCCTTCCTTTGTGTTTTTTTGCCCTAGGCTTTTAGGGAACTTGTCGTTGTCAAGAGCACCGGGTCATGAAAGCTGAATCGAGGTGGCATGTCGGCCGGCTCGCTGGCGGTGCTACTCTTGACAAGAAACCTTGTCGCAACTAGTCGCAGCTCACTTAAGTTGTTGAGCGGATCGAAACAAAATAAGGGCAACTAGATCTGAGTTGGTTCCTCGGCGCACAGATTTTTCCATACAAAAGTCACAGTCGTTCGAGGAAGATAACTTAAAAATTTAAAAGCCCGATTGCTCGAACTTTAGCAACTTAGCTTTTAAATCGTTTTCTTCCCGGTAAGGCTAGACTTCCTTGAGCGACGCTTGGTCCACACCATTATCTTTGTCCTTTCCCCGAAACCTTGTGAGAGGAACCTTCCTTTCTTTGAGAAAGAGAAAGAAGAGAAAAGAAAGATATGGAGCCTTATGGCTCGTTATTGCTTACCGGGGGTAGGTGTTGCACAAAGTGTCAGATAACGCATGCAAAATAGAACTAGAAAGCATGATATTGACAACATGTGCGAAGCACATTAGCTTTACTTATGCACGGGGTCTGCGCCCGGGTTTGTACAAAGGATTACATGCAACATCGGCAAGACTTGTACAAAGGTGGTTCTTGAACAGGTTCCGGCAACCGCGCTTCTCTGAGTAAAACTTACGAAGATGCTCAATGTTCCAGGAGAGTTGCTCACGGAATGCCCTCTTCGGTCTCAAAGGCGGACAGCGCCCGGGCCTAGTGATTTCGTTTCACCCTGGTAAGGGACTTCCCACTTGGCGTCCAACTTGTTGGAATTCTTGGCGGACTGAACGTGTCAAGAACAAGGTCGCCTTCCCGGAGACTTCTAGCATTAACTTTGTGGCTATATGGTAGCGGCGCAAAGCTTGCTTTGGTATCGAGCAGCATTACATCGGCTGAAGACGATCCTCCTCAAGGAGCAATGGCGTCATCTTGTCGCAACTGCTCTTGCTCAAGCTCATCATAAGCGAAAGCACTCGAGGTGATCCGTATCCGAGTTCCGTGGGGAGAACTGCCTCTGCTCCATAGACTAGAGAGAAGGTGTCGGCGATTGGCGCCGATTTGGCGTCGTCCCCGATCGACCAAAGAACCACCGGCAGCTCCTCGATCCAGCTTCTTTCCGCGCACTTGTGCAGCCTGGCCGAAAGTTCCGGTCTTGAGCCAGCGCGGCACTTCAAAGATTTGCCCTCTCCGGCTTGACCGTTACTTCTCGGATGAGCAACAGCGAAGCGAGCACCTTTGGCGCCAAGATCTTGGACGTCTTGCATGAAGGTGCGGCTCGTGGTGTGTGCCGTTGTCGGGTGATGATCCTGTTAGGGATTCGAAGCGCAAAACAATCGACCTAAAGAACTTGATCAGGCCGATCGTGTTTGTCACCTTCCTCCTGCTTCCACTTCCGGCCACTTTGTGAACTTGTTGATTGCAACGTACATAAGTACTCAAAGCCCCGACAGCTTCGGGGAAAGGGGCCGAGGATGTCGCAGCCCCGTAATCGAAAATGGCCAGGGATAAAGGGATCGTCTGGAGAGCTTGAGCTGGTGGTGTATCTGCTTGGAATGGAACCGCACGCTTCACACTTGGTTACTTGTGCAGTTGCATCACGGAGGGCTGTCGGCCAAAGAAACCTTGCCGAGCAGCTTTGCTTAAGCAAGTGTTTCGCCGCCAATGTGGTGACCACATATGCCTCCATGTATCTCTGCCAACAGCTTTTTGTCCGTCTTTCCCGGTGAATACACTTCAATTTCACACCGTTGAGTCGTCTTATGTAATGCAGTCGTTGTCGATAAACTGGTACATACTTGATTGCCGGGCTACTCTTTTCCGCTTCTTCTTGCTCTTGGGAATTTCTCACATGCGGAGGAAGCAGGGCGTCTGTTGTGCCCATGTTGGAGCTTGCGGCTCGACAACAAGGACTAAAGAAACATTCGCCTGCTTTGCTATGGAACATCCGCTTCCACGACGAGAACCTGCGGCTCGGCCGAGCCAGCGTTCCCGGCTATCTTGCCGGAGCAAAACTTGTCGGGAGCGTGCCCGCTTCAACGGAACAAACCCTAGGGCTTGCCGAGCAGAGGCTGCTCCTCAAGATTCTTTGGTGTTGATCTTGAGGACCTTCTTGACGGCGACTTCGAGAAGCTCGCCGCAAAATAGTCACCAGAGATCAACTTCCTTTTCTTGCTCTGTCCGGTTGATGGCGTTCATGCAGACGGTTGAGTCGACTTGAGCACAAAATCCCTGGTTCCATTGTGTAACTTAAGGGTCGCGCGACTTGTAAGCGAACCATCGGCAATGTCGCTTCGAGCTCTTGGAACATGTTCCATCTGTAGGCCGTCAAAGTGCTCTTCTAGCTTCCTTACTTCATCAACATAAGCTTCCATCAACGGACTCTGATAACTCTTCTTTACTTGGCGGATGACAAGCTGTGAGTCGCCCCTGACAATGAGCTTCTTGATCCCAAGGTCTACTGCGATTCTGAGACCGGCAAGCAAACCTTCATACTCTACAGTATTGTTTGTTGCTTGCTCCTTGGGAAAGTGCATCTGGACTACGTACTTGAGGTGCTCTCCGGTGGGTGCAACAAGTAGCACGCCCGCCAGACCGGGCGCCTTTGCAGCGAAGGCACCATCAAAGTACATCAGCCACTCTTTGCTTGCTTCCTTGACGGGGATGCTCGTTTCTGGAATTTCTTCGTCTTGTGTTGGCGTCCATTCTGCTATGAACTCCGCCAATGCTCGCCTTTCTGGATAGTTGAAGTGCTCTCAAACTTGAGGCCAAGCTTGACAGTTCCAAAGTGCTCCTTTCGACAATCCTACCTGCTGCCTCCGGATTTTGGCGGTATCCTCTTGACCCGGAAAAGCGAGTGGCGACATGTCATCTCATGTGCACAGAAGTAATGGTAGCCGAGCTTGAGGAGGCCATGAGGAGGCGCAATTACGCACACCAGAGTACCTTGACCTAGCCCCAGAGAAGAGAAGCCCGACAAAGTAAACTGGGCGCTGCACCATTCTTTTCTGCATCTTCTCTTGCGTCTGCGTAGATCCAACCTTGTCGGGACCAGAGCTTGCTGGTGAAGCCTCCTGCTTATCGCTGGATGCATCTGCCATGGTTGTTAGCTCATCATCCGCCTCCCTCTCCACTACTAACGCAACACTAACCACTTGATTGGTTGCCGCTATATATAGCAGCAATTTCTCTTGTGGCCTAGGTGCGACAAGTGTTGGAGTAGAGGACAGGTATCTCTTCAAGTCCTACAGAGCAGCCTCCGCTTCCGGAGTCCATCTCATCGGACCTGCCTTTTTCAAAATTTTGTAAAATGGCAGGCCTTCAACATACCTAGAGATAAACCTCTTTGAGGGCAGCTACGCCCATGGCAAGCAAGTCTTCATACATCCTTGACGCGCTTTGGTGCTTCAATCTGCTCAATGGCCTTGATCTTGCTTCTGGGATTGGCTTCAATTCCCCCTGAGACATTTAAGAACCCGGAGAAGCTTGCGGAAGGGACTCCAAACACATACTTCTCGGGGTTGAGCTTGAGGTTGATCTTTGGCGCAGATTGCAAAGGTTTCGTCTAAATCTTGAATCGTAGTCGCCTTGTCCTTGCTTTTTGACCACTATGTCATCCATGTAGGCTTCCACATTTACGTGCATTTGCGGCTCAAAAGCGTCATGGACTACTCTTGCAAATGTTGAACCAGCATCCTTTAATCCGAAAAGGCATCCGTGACGTAAACAAAAAGATGTGCCACATGGGGTGATGAATGCGGTCTTCTCCCCATCCTCTTCTGCCATGAAGATCTGATGATATCCACGAGTATGCATCCAGTAAATGAAAGCAAATCACATCCGGCCGTGGAGACAACAATCTCGGCGGTCGATGCGCGGCATGGGAAATGAGTCTTTGGGACAAGCTTTATTGACATCGGTAAAGTCGATACAAAGCCTCCATTTCCCATTTGCCTTCTTGATAACTACTGAGTTGGCCAACCACGTGGGATGGAGCACTCCTCGACAAGGCTGCTGCTTCCAATTTCTTGATTTCTTCTGCGATGAATTCTTGGCGCTCCTTTGCAGCTTCGACTTTACGCTTGACGGGCCGCGCATGAGGACAAGCGGCAAGATGGTGCTAAATTACTTTCACAGGAACACCGGGGATGTCAAGCGGTTGCCACGCAAACACGCGTCGACGTTAAGCCCGCGGGGAAAGCAACGAGCGCGGGCTTCCTATTTAGGGTCGAGTGGCAATCGATGGTGAAGGTACCACTAGTGCCGTCCCTCCTTGGCGGACACCTTCTTGGTCTCTGGTGGAGCTGCCATCGTCTTCTTACACTTGCCGGTGGAGCTCGATGGTGCGTCCCTCGGCAGTAGCGCAGCACTCGAAGAGGTGCGCTTCCCGTGAGTGGGCATCGTAGCTCTTGCCGGCTTGGTCTTCTTCTTCGCCCGGGAGCTTCCGGTAAGTGGCTTGCAATCTGCTGCAGCCATCGCTTCCGGTAGATCTTAGTCGGCCGCAGATAAGAGCATCCTTCTTGTCGCCGAGACGGAGATGACACTGCTCGGGCTGGCATCTTCAGCATGTTGTATGCACGGTGAGAGAGCTGCCATGAATTTGGCGTAGTCTTTGGGCGGCCAAGTATCCCATTGTAAGGCAATGGAATGTAAATAACGTCAAAAGTGACCCTCTCGCCCTGAAGTTCAACTTCGCTGCCAAATGTCACCGGCAACGTGATCTTTCCTTCGGCTTGCTCCTTCCGGATTGATTCCTTGGAATGTGCCGGTCTCTTCGAGCTCACCATCGTGGATCTGGAGTTTTACGGAGAACCGCGGAGGAGATCAGGTTCAAGCCGGCCCCGCTCAACTAGCATCTTAGTGACCTTGAGGTTGCGGATAGTTGGTGAAACCAACATCGGCAAGCACCCGACCCTTGATTCTACGATCGGGGTGGTCCTCAATATCAAAGATGATAGGCGTCTTGGACCATTTCGAGAGGTTTGGCGTGACTCGGCGGATGGTTACGCCGCATTGACTTCCGCATCCACTTTGCTTGAGCTGGCGGTGTGAAGTGGCGCAGAGAAGCACCGCCGTCAACGCCTGGGACCTCTGTGGCTTTCTCGAACTCCTGCTCATCGGTCTCGTCATCATCCATGTCTTCATAAATGGCCGTCGTCGTCTTTCATCCTTGTCGCGGCCGCGGGGAGGTATGTCTCCTTGCCGCTGCTTGGCCTTGCCGCGGCGTCCTCCTCGGCCGGGACGTTTCTTTCTAGCTCCTCCAACACCTTCCTGGGCCTTCTCTTTGTCGCCTCGTTCGTATTCAGCCTTCTCCTGCTCGACAAGCTGCTCGACCTTTTTGCAGCTCTGGAGGTCATGGCCCTTGGTGCGGTGGATCTTGGCGATCTTGTTTGTTGGAGCCGTCACCTTGTCGGCATGACCGCCACCTTGCTCGGCAGTTAGGCGCCAGCGGTAACCTCCTTGCCGGAGCTACCAGCTTTGGCTTTCTTGGCACCACCTCCGTTGCCGGACTGCTCAACAATTAGCACATCTTTGCCTTTCTTCTTCCTGTTGTTCCATCAGCCCGGTTTTTCTTTTGCCGGGCGGTCTCCTCACTATCAGATCCTCCTGCTTGAGTATTCTCTCCGAGTCTCCTCCTTCCTCAAAACACGGTGCACACTTGTCGGCCGGGGCATATAGCTCACCGACGTCTTCGATCTTTGCACATCGCCATCTCCTCCGCATCCTGCGGTTTCGCTTGACGTTCGATGGAACGCTACCGACATCAAGTGGCAGGGGTGGACATCCGGGATGTTGTGTTATACGCTGCTGAATATCTGAATGTACTTGGCGCAGGGGCTCTCCTTCCTTTGGGCGGCAGCAGATGAAGGTCGCTTTCTTGGCCATGGGGCTTGTGGCGCTGTAAAGCGCCGACAAACTGATGGCATAGATCTCGCCCAAGAGGATATGGAGTTGTCCGGCAAGTGCATGAGCCAGGATCTGACATTGGGCTTGAGCACTAGCGGGAAGTAGTTAGCCAGGATCTTGTCGTCTCGCCCCCCGGCAGCTTGCACCGCGATGGTGTAGATGCTGAATTACTCCGACGGATGCGTCTTGCCGTCGTACTTCTCTGGTACGTCTGGCTTGAAATTCTTCTTCCTGGGCCACTTGACTTGCCGCAGGTCACGAGTGAACGCAGGGCAACCTACCGCGTACGGCAAGTCGCCTGGTTCCCATGGCGCATGCATGTCGACAGAGGGCCCAGCGCGCTGGTCGGATTGACGCCGCGCTTCTCTTTGGCGCTTTCGATCGCGAGTTCGGCGTCTTCTTCTTGTCGTTAAGTGAAGAACTTGGCGCTGATCGCGACGCGAGCTCGTGGATCCGAAGATGCGGTGGAGTCGCCGTCGAGGTGGGATCCGGTGAGTCGGCGATCTTGGCCTTCGAGGCGGAGAAGTGCATGGTGGTTGCACCCCACCGGTTCGTCGCCACCGGCTGCGTGTAGCAGTCTGCCGGCGGCAGCGATGCACTTGGATGCCGCGGAGCGTCGCCCGTTGTCAAAGCCGATGAGACTCGAATGGTGGCCTCCATTCATCGACCTTGTCGGCTGTTGGAGGGTAATCCAGAGCAGCGATTGAGCTCTCGCCAAAAGCTTCTGGCTGGAGTGGTGGGTGGCGATGGCGAGCAGGCGCAAAGAATGGGATATGCTCGGACTTCTAACTATGTTAGAAGGAGCGATATCCCGCCCAGGCGACCGTGCCTCGCTTGCGCCAGCATGTTGGCGTGCATGCTGGTCTTGAGCATCCCGAGATCCACCAGCTCGATCTTGGTCCAACGAGCGTATGGCATTGTGAATACCATAACGCTGTCGGTCCCGCGCCTCCTGAGACGGGCGCGGTGCGTGTGCTTCGCCTCGATCTGCTCTTCGTGCGACCTCCGCCCCCCGCCGAACCGATCCCCGGCAAGCTTGCCGGAGCAAAACTTGTCGGGAGCGTCTGCTTCAACGAAACAAACCCTAGGGCTTGCCGGAGCAGACTGCTCCTCAGCACCCTTGGTGTTGATCTTGGGACCTTCTTGACGGCGACTTCGGGAAGCTCTGCCGGAAAATAGTTACCAGAGATCAACTTCCTCTTCTTGCTCTGTCCGGTTGATGGCGTTACATACGGTTGAGTCAGCTGGAGCACAAAAATCCCTGGTTCCACAGGTAACTTAAGTGCGGCGACCGACGAGCCATCGGCAATGTCGATTCGAGCTCTTGGAATATGTTCCATTTGTAGGCCGTCAAAGTGCTCTTCTAGCTTTCTCACTTCATCAACATAAGCTTCCATCAACAGAATCTGATAACTCTTGTTCACTTGGCGGATGACAAGCTGTGAGTCGCCCCTGACAATGAGCTTCTTGATCCCAAGGTCTATCATGATCTCGAGGACCCGGCAAGCAAACCTTCATACTCATGGGCAGTATTGTTTGTTGCTTGCTCCTTGGGAAAGATGCATCCGGACTACATGTACTTTGAGGTGCTCTCCAGTGGAGTGCGACAAGTAGCACGCCGCACCAAATATGCTGCGGCGAAGGCACCATCAAAGTACATCAGCCACTCTTTGCTTGCTTCCTTGACGGGATGCTCGTTTCGAATTTCTTCATCTCGTGTTGGCGTCCATTCTGCTATGAATTCCGCCAATGCTCGCTTTTGATAGTTGAAGTGCTCTCAAACTTGAGGCCAAAGCTTGACAGTTCCAGTGCCCACTGACAATCCTGCATGTTGCCTCCGGATTTTGCGTACAATCCTCTTTAGCGGAAAACGAGTGACGACCGTGGATCTCATGTGCCCGGAAGTAATGGCGCAGCTTTCTCGAGGCCATGAGGAGGCCGGTGCTAATTTACGCACACGGAAGTACCTTGACGCCAGCCCCCTCGCAGAAGAGGAACTGACAAAGTAAACTGGCGCTTGCACCATTCTTTTCGCATCTTCTCATGCGTCACAGATCCGGTGACTTTGTCGGGACCCGGAGCTTGCCGGTGAAGCCCCTCGGCCGTCACCGGATGCATCTCGCCATGGTTGCTAGCTCATCATCCGCCTCCTCTCCGCTACTAACGAAAGCACTAACCATTTTGATTGGTTGCCGCTATATATAGCAACTTCTCTTTTTGGTTTAGGTGCGATAAGTGTTGGAGTGGAGTATGGAGTATCTCTTCAAGTCCTGCAGGCGCAGCCTCCGCTTCCGAGGTCCATTTCATCGACCTGCCTTTTTCAAAATTTTGAAAAATGGTAAAGGCAGCGCTTCAGAGACCTAGAGATAAACCTGCCGAGAGCAAATGATTAACCTGCAGAGTCTTGGTACATCCTTGACGCTTTGGTGCTTCAATCTGCTCAATGGCATTGATCTTGTCGGGATTGGCTTCAATTCCTCGCTGAGACCACAAGACCCGAAGCTTGCTTAGGAAGGGACTCCAAACACACACTTCTCGTGGTTGAGCTTGAGGTTGATCTTGCAGATTTGCAAAGGTTTCGTCTAAATCTTGAATCGTAGTCGCTTTGTCCTTGCTTTTGACCACTATGTCATCCATGTAGGCTTCCACATTTACGTGCATTTGCGGCTCAAAAGCGTCATGGACTACTTCTTGCAAATGTTGAACCAAAGCATTCTTTAATCCGAAAGGCATCCGTGACGAAACAAGATGTGCCACATGGGATGTTGAATGTGGTCTTCTCCTCATCCTCTTCTCGCCATGAAGATCCGATGATATCCTGAGTATGCATCCAGAAATGAAAGTAAATCACATCCGCCGTGGAGTCAACAATCTGTCGATATGCGCGCTGCAAGGGAAATGGGTCTTTGGGACAAGCTTTATTGACATCGGTAAAGTCGATACAAAGCCTCCATTTCCTGTTTGCCTTATGCGACACAACTACAGAGATTGGCCAACCACGTGGGATGGAGCACTCCTCGACAAGGCTGCCGCTTCCAATTTCTTGATTTCTTCGCGATGAATTCTTGGCGCCCAACGGCTTTGCTTCGACTTTCTTTCGCTTGACGGGCCGCGCATGAGGACAAGCGGCAAGATGGTGCTCAATTACTCACGGGAACACCGGGATGTCGGACGGTTGCCACGCAAACACGCCGACGTTTCATTCAGCAGAGTTAAACGAGCGCCGCTTCTTCCTATTTTAGGAATTGAGAGGGTAGGCGATGGTGAAGGTACCACCAAGGTGATCCGCCCTCCTTGGCGGACACCTTGTTGGTCTCTCGTGGAGCAGCCATCATCTTCTTACACTTGCCGGTGGAGCTCGATGGTGCGTCCTCGACTCAGATGGCGCAGCACTCCAGAAGAGGTGCGCTTGCGGAGTGGGCATCGAGCTCTTGCGGTGCTTGGTCTTCTTCTTCGCCCGGGAGCTTCAGCGGCAAGTGGCTTCTGTCTCTGCTGCTTTGCTTCTCGGTAGATCTTGTCGGTGCAAGTATAAGAGCATCCTTCTTGTCGCCAGGATGAGATGACACTTATCGAGTTCGGCATCTTCAGCATGTTGTATGCATAGTGAGAGGCTGCCATGAATTTGGCGTAGTCTTTGGGCGGCCAAGTATCCCGTTGTAAGGCAATGGAAAGTCGACAACGTCAAAAGTGACCCTCTCTACCTGAAGGTCAACTTCGCTGCCAAATGTCACCGACAGCGTGATCTTTCCTTTTCGGCTTGCTCCTTCCGGATTGATTCCTTGGAATGTGCCGATTCTTCGAGCTCGCCATCAAGGATCCGGAGCAATCGCGGAGGAGATAAAGGTTCAAGCCCGGCCCGTTGCCAACTAGCATCTTAGTGACCTTTGAGGTTGCGGATAGTTGGTGAAACCAGCATCGGCAAGCACCCGACCGCAGTTACTGTGATCGGTGGTCCTCAATATCAAAGATGATAGGCGTCTTTGGACCATTTTAGAGGTTTCCGTGACTCGGCCGGATGGTTCTGCGCGATTGACTTCCCGCATCCATCGCTTGAGTGGCGGTGTGAAGTATGCGAGAAGCACCGCCGTCAGCGCCGCAGGACCTCGTGGCTTTCTCGAACTCCCTGCTCATCGGTCTCCGTCATCATCCATGTCTTCATCATCGCTGCCGTCTTCATCGCCTGTCGCGCTGCTGGGAGGTCTGCTCTCTTTGCTTGGCCTTGCCGGCGTCCTCCTCGGCCGGGCGTTTCTTGCTAGCTCCTCCAAAGACCTTCCTGGGCCTTCTCCTTGTCGCGTCGCTCATATTCAGCCTATACGCTACTCGACAAGCTGCTCGACCTTTTGCAGCCTGGAGGTCATGGCCCTTGGTGCGTGTGGATCTTGGCAAGATCATGTTTGTTGGGCCGTCACGCTTGTCGGCGACCGCACACAGCCCAGACGAGGCGGTAAGCACCAGCGGGTTTTACCCAGCTTCGGAGCTCTCCGGAGAGATAACACTCCTACTGCTGCATGTCTAGGTGTATTGAGATCTTGCTCAGGAGCGCTGAGTGCTACAGTACACACAAGCTGCTAACGAGACCGAGCGTGAGTGTCCTCGACCCCCCTCTACATTGCGCATGGGCCTCCTTTTATATGCTAAAGGGGTCTCCGACAGGTGGCAACTTAGACAAGGGTAAAAATGGAAAAGGAGTGGTTGGTACAGCTACTTGTGCAAGTGTATCATACCTAACCCCCGACGACAGGGGACAAAGGCATTAAATGCCCGCTCGTCAGCCGCCTCTAACAAAGGCGAGAAAGGGATCTGGCTGGGCGCCATCATTGCTTGCGGATGGCAATCTTGTCGCTTGCCATACCGGCCTCACGGCTACAAGACGACCTCTTACACGCTGCAGCCTGGAAGGTCCTGTATGCATACGTTAGTGGATGTCCGGAGCGCAGTATAGTGTGGTGGTTACGCCAAGAAGCGCCTTCGTCAGCGTTGTTGTCTTGTCGCGTCCGGAAGCTTGTCGCTCACCGGGCCTTCCCGGCAAGCTCCTCTTGCCGGGGCCTTGTCTCCTAAGTGCCTTGGGTGGCCTTCCCGGCAAGCTCCTCTTGCCGGGGCCTTGCCTCCTTGGCTTGAATACTTTGTTCTTGAATGGCTCCAGAGGAACCACGGAGGACCTTGGCGGTCACCCAGCAAGCCTTGGCCATGAGGGCTGCAACGCCTTGCGGCACAAGTTTGGGATACTAGGGTACCCCTACTCTAGTACACCGGCAGGAGCCCTGGGCTACACACGGTGCCCGGCGCTGTTGGGCTATGCCCAAAAATAGGGCACGGCACGCGCCCGGGTCACGCCGTAACTCACGGACCCACCACGCTCCATTTAACGGCCACAGCGAATGCGCGCCGTGTGAGAGATCGTGGGTGGTTTCTTTATTCGAAAATGGAACGCCCGCCTCCCTCTTTATAAGCAGGGAAACAGGGTAGTCCGCCCATCTCGCCAGCTTGCTGTCCCATCTCGAAAAACCTCATTGCTCCCCCCCTTCTTCCCAAGGCTGAAAGGAGAGCAGCGCCCGCCCCCATCGCCACCAGGCATCACTAACGCCACGATCTCTCACCGCTTCTCCGCCATGGCTCTGAAAGCCGACAAGGAAGGCCGTGAAGTCGGCCGAGGCAAGAGCCGGGTTTGGCGGCGCTGCGTATGAGCGGGTAATCTTTCCCCCAAATTGCCGCGAGGGAGCTGAGGGAGAACTACTACCTCTTATGGTCGACAGAGACGCGAGTGCATCCGCGCACGAAGGTACTCCCAGCTGCTGCTTCGGAACTGGCTCCGAATGGGTACCCTTTCTTTGCGATGTTCTTCTACTGCGTTCTCTGCCCGCCTTTCTCTGAATTTTTCATGATATCATGAACACCCTCACGGGTTCCGCCTCCTTGACTTCACCCCAATGTTGTTGACCATGGCAGTTTTCGCAT
The DNA here is from genome assembly GCA_021605145.1 of Aegilops bicornis. Classification (NCBI taxonomy): domain Eukaryota; kingdom Viridiplantae; phylum Streptophyta; class Magnoliopsida; order Poales; family Poaceae; genus Aegilops; species Aegilops bicornis. The sequence continues at coordinate 122,471,275 of CM038673.1, forward strand.
CTCTGCGAAAACTTTGTCGGAGTCCATCCAAACGTGGCCCTTTTCCGCCACTTCTTTATGCCCCGAGTTGAGAGAGGGGAGCCTCTTGCCGGCGGAATCGCTTGGATCTCAAGGATTGGCAAGAAGGAAGCTTATCTGGAGGGAGAGCTCCACAACAAGTGGGAGGAATGGAGGGCGGATTGGTGCTGGATTGTCGAGGAGAACCTTGAGTTGCCATCACCAGCCAAATACCGTAAACCCTATTAGTGCGGCAACGATATAACGTGGGCCCCGGAAGATGCTAGGTCAAGATTGTCACCACCCGATCCTGCGCCCTTCGTGCTCGCTGGCTCACTATATAGGCACCGTTAGGCGCAGACTTCTTTCGCCACAGACGCGCCCTTTGCAGAGAGAGGAGGAGACCGCTCGGGAGTTCGAGAATGCGGCGGATATCATCGCGAGTTGCGGGCCTAAATTTCAAATTCACCGTTTTGAACTGGATGCGATGCTCTTGGAGCTGTTCAAGCCCGGATCCTGATCATCCCGAAATGTTTAGGTTGCCGAGGGGCGCTGCTTCGATTGCGGCAACACCTCGCTTGACCGCAGATCCGCGGTAATGATGCCGCAGCGACTTCGCTTGAATTGTCCCAACTTGGAAAGAGCCTCGCAGATGACGCCGTGGCGGTAGTTCTTCGACAGTCCGTAGAAGTGCCGATCCACTTCGACGAAGCGGCGAGAAGAGCCTCACCCAGACACCACCGATGATGAGACGTGCCGCGACGCCACTGGGGCCGAAGAGGCGGGCAGCAGCCGCGCGTGAGCGGTAGTTCGGATTCACCGTGGAGGAGGCAGAGGCGGAAAGGGCGACAAGCCTTGTGTCGAGCTTAAGGGGAGTTTGTCATGGCGGTGAGGAGCTTGCCGAGCACGGTTGAAGTCGAGCGAGCCCGCCGAGGGCGCCTCCTCCCACCTTCAAACAGCTTGCCGCGCGGAGCCCCCAGCTCCACCAAGAAGGCGTCTTCGCAAGGCCGGAGACGAAGCGGGCTGCGAAGAAGGGCTAACAGTCAAGAGCGCCAGCTACGACGCCGCTTCCACCACGACGATAAGCACGTTGTTCCAGCTGGAGCACCTCACGCAGCTGCGCGGCGCGTAATTGGAGCGGGTCCTCGCGGACCACCACGCTTCACCGCTTCCCGCTAAGCGGCCAGGAACTCTACCCATCTCCGCCCTTACGTCGCACCGGAGACCGAGGTGAGCTAGATTTGATCTCCGCGCGCTCAGCTCCGACGAGGAGAAGAAGAAGAGTAAGATTCTTTGTTGTACTTGTAGCGGTTCTTCGATTTCAGGCTTTGTCTTGTATTTGATTTGCTTTTACTCTTGAACTCATTCCTTTTCGTGACGCTGGCCCGTAGGCGTCAGCCGAAGAGAGCCAAGGCCCCGGTGATTGTCATCGAGGACGTAACCCACCGCGACGAGCAGAGGCGCGTCTGAGACCACCTTGCCGGATGCGGCAACTCTTCAACTCTTTCAAAGTAGCCCCCACAAAGCAAATACAGCCCCGGCTGTAATTATATGGTTTACTTCCCTGCTTGTTAAGGGCGTGCAGTATGGGTGCTCTTTCTTCTGCTGATATTCCGGACTGCTGATTTGTGTAGGAGCAGAGCAGGCCTTTACCAGAGTGCCTCCTCGAAGCCGCTTCCTGACATGCCTTCGCTTCGACTACACCGCCAAGGAGAGGATTCCCCGCAAGGGAGCTGCGTTTCTCCCAAGGCGGAGAACTTCTCCCAAGACCTGCAGGGCAGTTCCCAACAGTGACAGCGCCTCCCAGGCAAGGGGACAAAAAGACACCAGCCTGATCCCCCGTGGCGGAGACCATATTTGCCAGACCCTATCATAGGTAATCCCTCTCTGCAAAACTTTCCTTTGTGTTCTTCTTCTCTCCTGATTTTCTTTGTGAATATTTGCTTGACTTTTCTTCATTTTCTCGGTTACGTCCGAGATCCATCTCGCTTGCAGAGCCAATGGAGATCGAGCTCTGCCCGGCGGGAAAGAGGGCAGCCTTGGCGGCTAATACTTGGCGAACACGCAGCTGCGCCATCGGGCAGAAGAAGTCAAGGCCGTGATTTGTGCATCCGCTGCCGAAGAGGGCCCGCCAAAGTTGCCACTACGGTGAAGCCGGCAGGGTCCGGGCGATTGCAGCTGGGACGCCTCAGGTCGTTAGGAGCGCCGAGCGCTAGCACCGACCTGTGGCCGATCCTCCGCTGTCATAACGAGCGTCTGGCTCGAAGAGCCCCAGCCCAGGCGCGCTACTTGAAGCGGATTCCGGCGATGGCGTCTTCATCAAGCTTTTCCCTATGCGAAGCGCCTTTGAGCCTGTGGCGCTGGCCGAAAAAGGAGAAACTTTTTGATGAAGAGATGCTCGCTTCCGGATCGGGTGGCTGGTCGACGACTGCACCAAAGCAGCTGGCAATGGCGTAGTCAGAGGAGAGAGCAGTTGCTAGCTGCGGAAAAGCTGGTTGCTGGCGCTCGCCCAGCCTCGGCTGCCAAGCCGGAATCCCGGAAGCGGCTTGTCGCGAAAGGCGGGCAAGACGCAAGAGCATCGAGAAGCGCGTGAGGGAGCTCAGGGGCCTCAACCAGAAGCCTCCGGGTCCTTAGCAGAGGAGCCGGAGCGACTTCGCCGAGGAAGGCGTAAGACTTCCTCCTCGAGAAGGTCAAGCCGTTTAGGGAACAACAACAATGCTTGCCGCCGAGAAGCGTATCTCAAGTAGCAGGGGAAAGGCGAAGTTAGGCATGAGGCAGGAGGAAAGTTAATCTTGACAGCCATGGCGAGGAGGGACATAAGGCTTGCGGCGCCTTGTAAAAGCAAACATTTCAGGGGCTCTCAAGGAAGCAAAGGATGCTTTGCCGAGGCCGCCAAGAAGGAGCTGGAGGCGAAGGTGATGCAGGCATGTGGTGAGGCCAACTCTCATGGAGAGCGGCTATGTGAGGAGCTTGCTCGCTTGCTCAAGCATGAGCGCCTTGAAGGACGCCTGCCACACTCTTGTGGTGAGCTGCAGGGGCCCGTCTCACTTGAGGAAGGATGTAAGGAGCTCAGCCAGCCCAAGGACTCAAGCACCGCAGATCTTTGAGTTGAAGTCAACACCAGGCCACCTGCTGACTCGAGGCGCTGGGCTGGGCGCCAAGGAGCAGGAGGTGGCCTTGAAGGAGGAGATCCAAGGCCGACGAGCCAGCCTTTAGGCGCGGTAGCTCATGCCGCCCAGCCTGCATTAGCCTACTGCCCCCAAGGGAGAATGTGGAGTACAGTGACCGAGGTCCTCGTGGATGTTGCTCTTTGCAGAGCATCGACGAGGGCCGGGCTGGCAGCTTGTTGGGGATGGTGGATCTCCGGATATTCCTCCGATGAGCACCTCCGACCCGGCGCCAAGCTCAACTTGTTCTTCAAGGGCGTGGTGAGCGACCACTCCAGCTGACTCGGGAAGAAATCGCCAGCGGCTGGGTCCGAGGAGTCGCGCTTGCAGATCTCAAGTGAGGAGCTCTTCAAAAGGTGGCGATGGTGGAAGGTGACGCCGCAATCCAGTGCCTCAACCTCACTGCGTCCTCAAGTCCTTGTCACCGGGATGCTGATGTGGGAAGCCCTCAAGACCCTTATGTCGCAGCACCATCGTAAATGGATAGGGGTGAAGCCGGGATCACAGAAGGGTTGAGGCGTCAGCGTGGAGATTAAGGCACGCCAGCTTTCCTCTTTTTTCTTCTTGCATTATTTGCGCAGTAATGTTATGAGAACAATCTATTGAAACTGCATGACAAGCTAATCTTTGTAAAGAGCGTCATCTATTTCGGTGTCAGCAATCGCTATGTTATGCTCGCTTTACTTGGTTCCTTCCTTTAGCATGTTTTTGCCCCTCGCTTACGCTTAGGGGAACTTTGTCGTGAGGCACACAGTACTTGGGTCATGACGCCGAAGTCTTGAAGGGACGTCGTTCAACTTCGTCATAGCGGTGCTGCCGACAAAGATAAGAACAACCTTAATATGGCAACTAGCCGCAGTCACTTAAGTTGTTGAAAGCCGGTACTCTCCAACAAAGTAAGGGCGCCCAATCTAGCGCACTGACAGTTGAGGTTCCTCAGCTACTGGGTTTTTCCATACACAAAGTGCACGGTCGAATTGCCGAGGAAGATAACTTAAAACTTTAAAACTCGATTGCTCGAACTTTTAGCAACAACTCAGCTTAAAATTCCGTTGTTTGCTTCCCGGTAGGCTAGACTTTTTCTTGAGGACGCTTGGTCCCACACCATTATCTTCTCCTTCCCAGAAAGCCTTTGTGGGGCGAGGGAACCTTCCTTTCTTTTTGAAAGAAAGAAGAAAATAAAGATATGGAGCCTTTTGGCTGGTGTGCATACTAGTGGGTGCTGCTACAAAGTGTCGAGCATACTTCGCAAATATAGAAGTAGAAAGCATGAAATTGACAAGATGTGCGGCTAGCTTACACTAGAACTTTACTTATGCACGGGTCTCCGCAGCCCGGCTTTTGTACAAAGGGGATTATATGCAACATCGGCCAAGACTTGACACAAAAAGGTGGTTGCCGGGAAGCAGGTTAGGCAACCGGCGCCTTACTCTGAGTAAAATCTTACGTAAGATGCTCAATGTTCTGAGTTGCTTCACCGGAATACCATCTTCGAGTCTCAGAGGCGGACAGACGCCGAGTGCCTAGTGACTTCATTTCACCCACGGTGAGACGCCTTCCCACTTCGGGCGCTAAATCAACTTGTTGGAATTCTTGGCCGGACTGAACGCAGCAGCGCCGGAAGAACAAGGTTCGCCTTCCTCGAGACCACGGCATTAACTTTGTCGAAAGTTGCGGTCTTTGAGCTCACAGCACGCCCAGCCAAAGATTTCGCTTCCTCTCCGCTTGACCGGGTGCTACTTCATTATAGCGATGAGCAATGTATGGCAGACCTTGGCGCCACAAGATCTTGGACGACCGTCTTGCATGAAGGTGTGACTACCGTGAATTGGCGTGCGGTTGTGCATTGATGATCTCCGTTAGGGATTCCAAATGGGCAAAACAATCGACCTAAGAACTTGCGGCATCCGGGATCTTGGTCATACCTTCCTCATTGCTTCCACTTCGGCCTACTTTGTGAACTTGTCGAATTGGAGCGTACAAGTACTCAAAGCCCCGGCATTAACTTCGGGGAAAGGGGCCGCCGAAAGGGATGTCGAGCCGCCAGACCCGAAAATGGACAGGATAAAGGGATGCGTCTGGAAACTTCGAGTAAGATGGTATTCTGCCCAGAATGGAACTGGCACGCTTCACACTTTGCAGTTGCATGCAGCTTGCATCCACGGAGGGCTGTCGGCCAAAAGAAACCTTGCCGGAAAGTCTCTCAAAGGAAGGCGACCTTGTTCTTCTCGCGATTCGAGTCCGCCAAGAATTCCAACAAGTTGGCGCTTCGGAAGTGGGAAGGCCCTTACAAGGGTGAAGCGAAATTACCAGGCCTGGCGCTTTCGGGTTCGCTTCTGAGACCAAGATGCATTCGGTGAGCAACTCCTGAACATTGAGCATCTTCAGTAAAGTTTTATCGAGTAGTAGCGCGGGTTGTCGGAACCTCGTCTGGCAACCACCTTTGTGTACGCGACTTGACGATGTTGCATGTAATCCTTAGGCCAAAGTCAAGAGACCCTGCATAAGTAGGCAGCTTATTAACCGGTGTTTCACATCTTGTCAATTTCATGCTTTCTACTTCTATTTTTGTATACAAGTTATTCCGACACTTTGTGCAGCACCTACTGCAGTAAGCAATAATTGTCAAAAGGCTCCATATCTTTTATTTTCTATTCTTTCTCTTTCTCAAAGAAAGGAAGGTTCTCTAAGCCCACAAGGTTTCCCGGGGAAAGGAGAAGATGTGGTGTGGACCAAGCGTCGCTCAGGAAGTCTAGCCTTGCAAGGGAAGCAAGCAGCAGGGAAAAGCTAAATTGCTAAAGTTCGAGCAATCGGTTTAAAATTTCCAAGTTATCTTCCTCGAGCAATAGTACTGTATGGAAAGGCACTGTCTTGGAGGAACCAACTGCATCCAGCTAAGTTGCGCCCTTGCTTTGTTTGATCCAGCTCAACAACTTAAGTGAGCTGCGACTAGTTCTGACAAGGTTTCTTCATCGTGTGACACCGCCCGGCGAGACTCTTGACGTCCCTTGCAAGCGCTACAGACCCAGTGCCTCTTGTTGACAAGTTCCCTAAAGCGTGGGGCAAAAACATACAAGGAAGAGACCAAGTAAAGGAAATAACATAAGCGGTGCTACCGAAATAGAGTTATATTACAAGATATAACATGCAGCTCTAATAGATTGTTCTCCTTAACACTTGACCCGGCGGCGGCAAGAAAAAGAGAAAGCAGGCTGACCCCTAATCTGCGATCGCCCTCAGCCCTCTTGATCCGCTCACCTATCCATGATGGGTCACGACAAGGGTCTTGAGCGCTTCCACATCGACATCCAGTAACAGGACTTGAGGATGCTTGGTGAGGTTAGAACTTTGGATTGCGGAAGGCCACCTTCCTTGACACCTTTGAAGAGCTCCGTGCGAGATCTGGCCGCGACTCCTCGGCCGGCCCGCTTTAGGATTGTCCCCTTCCCGAATTCATTTGGAGGAGCCGTCCTGCGCCCTTGAAGACAAAAATTTGAAACAGCTGGGTCGGAGGTGCTCATCGAGAATATCCGAGATCCACCATCCCATTCTCGCCGACTCCCACTGTGTCGATGTTCTTGACAACATCCAGAGACCCTCGGTCCAGTGCTCCCACATTCTCCCTAAAAAGGTATTCTGGGCGGCAGCAGCACTGCGCCCGGCAAGCGCCTCCTCGGCCTTGATCTCCTCCTTCAAAGGCCACCTCTGCTCCTTAAGCGCCCGTCCATTGCCCGAGTCAAATGTTAAACTTGACTCAAGATACTGCGTTGGAATCCTTGGCGGTCTTGGCTCCTTGCTCCTCAGCGAGGCAACCCTGCAACTCACCAAGAGTGTGGCGTCCTTCTCGGCGCTCATGCTTGAAATGCGACAAGCTCTCGCAGCTCTCACTTGAAGATTGGCCTCCAGTGCATCTGCCGTCTCCAGCTCAACTTCTTGGCGGCCTCTCCAGCATTGCTGGCAGCATCCTTTGCTCCTTGAGCCCGCCAAATGTTTGCTTTCAGCAGCCAGCACTAGATCCTCCTCGCCATTGTCAAGATTAACTTTCCTCTGCGTAAACTTCGCCTTCATACCGGCAAGCCCGCTATTGCTCCTGACTTGAAGCCTTCTCGGGAGAAGTCTTTGCTATCCTCGACAGTACGCTCCGCTCCTCACCCAGGAACGGAGAGCTTCTGGTTGAACCCCGGAGCTCCTCATGGCGCTTCTTGATATGCACTCCATATGCGACAAAGCGCTTCCGAATTCAGCTTGGCTTGTGGTAGCGGTAAATGACAACGACTTCACGCCGGCAACTGCTCACTCCTCGAACTTCGCGCCCTTCTTTAGCATTTGGTGCGTCGACCAGCGTCGATCCAGCGAATGACGACTCTTCATCAAAAGTTTCTCCTTCATGCGGCGCCACCGGAGGTCGGCGCCCATGGGAGCGCGATGAAAACGCCATCGCCCGACCTTCAATGGCGGCAAAATTTGAAACTCTTGAACCCGGCAGCTGCCGCTTGACGTAAGGATGGCCGATCCGACTTCGTGGCGCTGGCGCTCCTAACGACCTCAAAGGCCCGTCCGGTCGTCGCCGAACCCCTACGCCGACTTCTGTGGCCATTTAGCGACCTCTTCGTACGAAATTTGGCTCGTCGGCGCCGACTTCTTCTCCGATGTGACTCGTGGTAGGTATTGTAGCGCCACGTCCTCTCGGCCGGCGGTCTCCGTGGCTCTTGTAAGCGGATGGATCGGCGAAATGAAGAAAAGTCGGCAAATATTCACAAAGAAATCGGAAGAAGAAAGAACACAAGGGAAAGTTTTCAAGCAAAGAGGATTACTGTCGCTGAGGTCTGCCGAGCCTGGTCCTCGCCACGGAGGATCGTGAGTCTTTGTCCCTTGCGGCGCCCCGCTGCCGAACATCCACTTGGGAAGCTCCTTGCAGGAATCCTCCCATGGCGGTGAGAGTGAAGCGAAGGCATGTCGGTCGGCGGGCAATCTGGTAAGGCTGCTACGCTCTACAAATCGGCGGTCCGGATCTCGGCAAAGAAAGGCACCTCCGCAGCCCTAACGGCCAGGAAGTGAAAAGCCATATACTTCACTGTTGAGGCGCTGAGGAAGTTGCAGCGTCGTGCAAGGTGGTCTCGGACCCAGCCTCCCTGCGTAGCGGTGGGTTGTTGCGTCTCGATGACAATCGCAGGGGCCTTGGCTCTCTTGACGCTCTCGGGCGGCGTCTGAAAAGAATGGTTCAGTGAAGCAAGTGGGATACAAGACAAAGCAACAAATTTGAAGAACTACAAATCGCGCAAATAATCTTACTCTTCTTCTTCCTAAATCGGAACTGGCGCGGAGAGATCAAGTCAGCTGCGCCTCGGTCGACCATGGAGGAGTGAGTTCCCTTAGCCGCTTAAGCGGGGAAGCCGAAGCGGTGGTGCGGAGACCCGCTCGATTGCCGCGGCGTGAGTGCTCCAGCGACCTTGACTTGTGTGGTGGAAGTGCGTCGCAGCAGCCTGGCTATTAGCGTCTGCCCAGCCACTTCGTCTCGACCTTCTTGAGCGCCTTCTTAGTGGAGGCGGGGGGCTCACGCTGTGACAAAAGAGCTGTTTGAAGGTGGGGAGGAGGCGCCCTCGGCGGGCTCGGCTGACTCGGCTCCCGGCTCGAGGCAAGCTCCTCCTCGGCGGCAAAACTCCCTTATTTCGACAAGGCTTGCCGCCTCTGCTTCTCTGCCTCCTCCGCAGTGAATCCGAACTGCGCCCGTGGCCGCAGCTGCTTGCGCCTCTTCCCGGCTGGTGGCGATCTGTTGCATCTCATCATCGATGGTGTATGTTGGTGAGAGCTCTTACGCACCGTCCAGGCGGATCGGCACTTCTACCGGACTATCGAAGCTGCGCCACGGCGTCATCTGCGCGAGCTCTTGCCAAGTTGGGACAATTCCATCCCGGTCGCTGCATGACATCATTACGCGGATCGCGGTCAAGCAAGATTGTTGCTGCAGTGAGCGATGCCCTCGGCAACTAACTGTTCGAGATGATGGGATCGGGCTTGAAACGACTCAAAACATGCGTCGATTCCAATGAAAGGTGAAGTTGAAATTTAGGCCCGAGCGCAACCTCACTTGATATCAAGCGCGTTAGGAACTCAATTGGGTCTCCTCCTCTCCTGCAAAGAGGCGTCTGGCTGAAGAAAAAAATAGCAGTGCCTACGGTGAACCCGACAAACTGGCGAGGCGCGGGATCAGTGTGACAATCTTCAGCCTAGCATCTTAAGGGCGTTGCCAATGGTTGCAGCGCACCCCAACAGGTTTTGGCATTTGGCGATCGCCAGCTCGGGTTCTCCCTCGACAATCGACACAATCAACTTCCCTCCATTCCTCCACTTGTGGAGCTCTCCCTCGAGATAAAGCCATTCTTGCCAATCCTTGAGATCCAGCGATTCGCCCGGCAAGAGGCTCCCTCTCTCAACTCGGGGCATAAAGAAGTGGCGGAAGAACCCGCGTTTGGATGGACTCGACAAAGTTTTTCGCAGAGATGTCGCGAAAACTGCCATGGTAAACGACATTAGGGGTTAAGTCGAGGCCGGAACCGTGGGTGTTCATGATATACGAAAAAATTGAGGAAAAGCGAGGCGAGCCCAGCGATAAGCTAGCGAAGAAAGGGTACTTGACCGGAGCCCGGTTCAGCTGTGGTGAGGCTAGCCGATGCGGATAAGCTCGGCGTCTTCCGTCGACCGAAGAGGTAATGGTTCTCGGCTCCCTACATGACAGGCAGGGGAAATTGCCGCTCATTCGCCGGCGCGCAAACATGCGCCTCGGCCGACTTCCACGGCCTTTATATCGGCTTTGAACCATGGCGAGGCGTGAGAGATAAACGGCGTTAGTGATGCTGAGTGGCGATGGGGCGGAAAAGCTGCTCTCCTTTCAGCCTTGGGAAGAAGGGGAAGCGGAGTTTCGAATCAACAATGGCGAGATAAGATGAGCAGTTACGGCCAGCATTCGTGGCGTGCCAGCCAAATGGCGTCGTGGTGACTAAGGTCTCAGATGGCTGGAAGTATTCAAGCGAGATGAAACCAGGAAATCTTCCAAGGCATGAAGACAAAGACGACGAAGAACACCCTGGGAGGTTGGTGTGACAAATCTACAGCGCCAAAGATGTCGGGAGAGGCTGATGCGGCCCACGAACACCTATGGGACCGGCGGACCGAAACCCCCCTGATTTAGGGTTGTTGAGAGCGGAAGGTCGCCTGAAAAGCCGGTCGGCCGAAACTTACCACCGGCGGTTTTACCCGGCCGGAGCTCTCCGGAGAGAATAACACTCCTCTTCTTGCATTGCATGTCTCAGGTGTATTGAGTTCTTGCTCGGGGCGGCGGAATTGCTGATTACAGTACACTGCTTCTTCGCGCAGACCGGCGTGGTGTCCTCGACCCCCTCTCGTTAGCATGGACCTCCTTTTATATGCTAAAGGGGTCTCCGACAGGTAGCTTAGCGTAGACAAAATAAAAATGGAAAAGAGTGGTTGGTACGGCTACTTATGCGGTGTATCATACCTAACCACGGCGGCGGGGACAAAGGCATTAAATGCCCGTCCCACGTCGCCCTAACTGATGCGAAAAAGGGACCGTCCCGGCGCCATCGCTTGCGGATTAGCAATCTTGTCATGTAACCGCTTGCAACAAGCGCTCGGCTGGCGCGCCTCTGCCCTTACTTGGCGCTGGGAAGGTCCCGAGGCGACACGTTAGAATGGATGTCTTGGAAGCGCAGTACAGGTGTGGTGAATGCCTTGGCAAGCGCTTCTTACGCGGTTGTTGTCTTGTCGCGTCCGGAAGCTTGTCGCTCACGGGCCTTCCGGCAAGCTCCTCTTGCGGGGC